>OX387379.1:8501352-9116745 GCA_947563715.1 Lycia hirtaria | reverse complement strand
TTATTAATGATGCCAAGCTATTACTAGCCAGTTTAGCCTTAGATTCAAGGTAGCCCTTAAAGTTCATTGTTGGGGTTATCGTGTCCCAGCAGTTCAAAACGGTCTGCCAACTACTATGAGAACTAGATAGCTGCTAGAATAATTAAACAATTGCTATTATTGCAAGATGCAATTAATCTTTAAATTTTATTTCAGTTCATTGCTAAACATTTTTGTAACCATGTTAAAGTAATATATAATTAAACAAATCATTATTTAATCAGCCATTTTGTTATTGGGAGAATTGAGATGCTGTTTTTTTTTCTATAGAGGTTCTCGGCTTTTCAAAATGTGTTTTTTTATAGAGCATAGGTAAATAAGGTATTTACTTTAGTACCTATACGGTATTCAAATATACCTAGTCTTGCCATAAATATTGTCACGAAGAAAAAAAAATATTTTTTTATTGCAAATAATATTTATTACTTTTACAGTGTGTTAGTTTAATACATAAATATAAAACAATTTAAAATATAAAAGCTTATTCGAAGTGGTCTCCATTGGCTGCAATACAGTCCTTTAAACGTTGAGGCCAGTTATCAATAGAAGTACGCACTCTTTCCATGGGAAAATTCTTCACTGCCAATCGTATGGATTGTTTTAGGGACTCCAAATTATCATGGCGTTTAGAGCAAGCCATACTCTCTAAAACTGACCATAAATCATAATCCAGCGGACTAAGATCAGGACTAGACGACGGCCAGTCTTCAGCTCTGATGAAGTCCGAAACGTTCACTTCCAACCAAGACTGCTTGGACCGAGCTTTATGACCTGGCGCCGAGTCTTGTTGGAAGGACCATACTTGGTTATTGAACATGGTGTTGTTAAGGGGCTTAACTACCGTCTCAAGAATGGTATTTTGATACACTTGTGCCGATGTTTTGATACCTTTTTCTTAAAAATATGGCTCAGTCACTCCTTCATAGCTAACACCCCACTAAACCATCACTGAAGTCGGATAATGCCCACGTTGCACTCTATCGACTAATTGGGAAGCTTCCTTAGAGCTTTGAGCATAAATACGGTCATTTTGTTTGTTAAAATGTTGCTCAATTGTAAAGATTTTCTCATCCGTAAACAAAAATTTTCTGTAACCTCCCTTTGCGTACCGCTTCAGTAGTTGTTTAGATTTTACCACCCTATTCTTTTTTAAATTATCAGATAAAAAATGACCAGTGCGTCTCTTATAGGCTGCAAGTCCTAAGTCATCTTTTAAAATACGCGACATGGTTCTGGGTGCTATCTTCATCTCCCGAGATAAAATCTTTTGCTTTCGGACAGGATTTCTTCGAATTCTTTCCCTTACTGCTTTGACCACCTTTTTCGTACGAACACTACGTGGACGGCCAGATCTTTTTCTGTCACAAACAGAGGAGGTCTCATTGTACCTATTAATAGCCCGGTACACAAACATTTGACTAATACCAAGCGTATGGAGAGTTTTAAAAATTGCATTTGGCTCCATACCAACTTTGTGTAATGCAATCACAGCGATTCGGTTCTCTTTATCACCCCACTCTATTTTAATATCGCAAAATATTGTACAATGTATTGGCGCCAAAATTAGAAAACTCAATGAACAATCGTATAAAAATGACAGATTGTATGACAGATGTAATATCTTTCTTATTTTTAACTGTAACAGTATTTATGGCCAGACTAAGTATATAATAAATACAGAGATATTGTATTACAATGACATTTAAGTTAAACATCAAAAACAAAACACTAGTCTATTTTAATCCTCAGATCTTCGTCAACATTTGTATTCATTCTATACAGGAGAAGATTAAATACTATATATAATATTATGTATATTGGGTAAACGAGTAACATCATTTCATTATTAATAAAAAAAAAAATGACGATTTTTTACGATTGACCACCAACTCGCCTGATGTTAAGCGACGGTGTGGCCGAGGCCGATTATTTTCTTTCCTAAATATCGCATGTTGTTTGCTGTATAACTTGTGAGTTTATCTAAACCTACGCTAAGTATAGCGGGACTTTCAAGAGTCGTTAATTTGTAAATCATGATTTGGTGTCGGTGAATGACTTTTACACCACAGGTTACTTACTTTGAATAGCCAAAAATCTAAAATTAAGTTTAAACTGCTTAAAAACTGAAGAACCGACTTCAAACTCGAACAAATCATCATATAATAAATAATGATGGTTAATAAAGCCCTGAACCAAAATAGATAGAAAAGAAATGGCGTGCGCCAAGTGCGTGTCGTATCACGCCAAATGTAGGGTTCCGTAGTTACATATCATAATTTATGTAACCTTAAAATAGGGTCTCTTGTTTGCTACTACAAACATATTAGTTAACTTAATATGTTAATTTAAATGAGATATTCATTTTTTAATTGTCTAAGTATTTTAAGTTGATCGACTATAACTCGATAACTTTTTCCTTTTAATTTCATAATATATTCTACTAGCATGATTTTTTTCATATCTCCGAAGTCAACCGTTTTTCAATATAGGTTTGCGCTTGACCGCAAATGTTAAGCGATGTAAGCTTTTACATCGTTTAACATCAGGTGAGTTGGCGGTCATTGGATACTTAGCTTAAGTGATGTTAAAACATTGTTATTATTAACGGGATATTTACCGTGGTTCGTTAATTTTGAGCTCCCGATATTGATCAGATTCGATCAATGTTTAAAAAATTGTTTAAGTGATGTTGTCAGAACAGAATACTTACACTGTTAGATGTTTGACAACAGAATAACAATTGACTCGGCACCCTCTTATACAGAAGTTCTTCCAACTAATGAAGCGGCTTAGCTTCCAAAAGTTCTCAAAAAGATCCTAAGTAGTATCTATAATTGGCTAAATAAAATTTATTGAATTGTATAGGTATAATCCCAGTAGAGCTCAGTGTGTAAATTACATATATATTATGATACTCACAAATATTCTTCTAAGCCAAGCATGTTAGCAACTACAAAGAAAGTGTTTTTTTTATAAAGGTATGGGAGCATATACATAACAAAAGTAAAATTTTATTCAACCCGACTTAAAGTTTAACTTGGTTACATTTTACCCTAATTATGTTTCCGCTCATAATGAGAAACAAACGAAATATTATTATTTTCATATTAACTCTTGATCGGTTTCGACCACCGATCCAAAATTTGATCCCGAGACAAAATTGGAAAATAATGATAGCCTACCCCAAACATTAGTGCGTTCCAGACGATTATTGTATTATTTGATGCTTCTTTTAGTTGTAATGGGTCGCTTCCTTAATTTTATTAATGTTTATAATCCAAAGATTGCGCTAAAATATTAAGGAAAATTCTTAAGTAATATATTGTTCCGAGTAAAATTCAACGGCAATGAAAAACACATACCCAATAAAATTAAAGCAATAAAGAAAATAACGAGGAAAATTCAATATAAATTAAGCGAAATATGGCGAAATTAAAAAAATAAACGTTACCAAAACAACGTTTTTCGTAAAGCGTACAAAGTATGACATATTACATATACACGCATCCATAATACCTACTTACACGAGAAAAAGTAATAAATAACTTGTAATAACTTTCCGATTCTTGTATAAAGTCAAATGTTGTCCAAGTAACTTAATATAAGAGTCAATTCACATGATCATATTTACTTGCCTCCAGAGGTTAAACTGTCCAAGGTTCATATTACTCCCATGAATGGACGATAAAGCGTCTCAGTTAATGGCCAGTGTGGGCGATGCGTATACATACAGGTTTTTATGTTTATATCCATCAAGTAAGGCGCCTCTACCGCGGCTTCCCAGCAGGTATCTCCTTAACGCTTAACCCATACCCGTTCGTGGCTCTCTTTATTTATTGTGCATCTGTAAATTTTCATTTGATTTGTTAGCTTCTTTTGTTACAATCATTTCAATTTGTGTCCCTTATAGTTAAACGGTTTATTTTTAATAATTTCAAATATAACGACTGTCGCACTGTTTTATCTTATACTGATATTATCGGAGACACGTAGCTCATCAAGAATTTCAATATAACTCAATTAGGAATGCTTTTCATGTCCGTTACTGATAATAATCTTCACGAATATTTTATCAAGATATTTATTTTCGTTCGAGTATTGAAATTAAAAAGGAAACTCCTCCAATCCCGATACGCTTCGGCCACCGGGAGGAATCTTAATGACGCCCAAATTGAAACTTTCACTTTGTTTCTTCGAAACTGATTAAAGCGAAAATGGAATAGGGATCCCTTGCTTATAGCTAACTCTTTTCACTTGTAATTTGAGGTAAATTAAGGGCGCTTTTATCAATTTACTTAGGATAAATCAATTTATCTTATCAACCCTACATTTCTATCAAATCTAGTAGAATCGATTTAAAGAATTCCTGAGGACTTTTAGAAGGTACCCTCGCTTACTTTAGTAATTTAATATTTGGTCGAGTCAACTCAAGCCACAGACCACAGTTGAATTTTTAAAGTGAGGCATAATATATATTGGATGAGTCAGAGTACAAGAGAAAAAAAATGCCCTTTCACATCTATACTGGGCATCAAGGACAGTGTAACAGTTATAATGCATTCCTACGCTATTCCCTTCGGTCAACAAAAAAAGCTCAACAAGGCCCAATGTTTTTTGCCGACAGACCCCGCTAAATTAAACAAGGAAGCTGATTTTCGTTTTGTTTTTACGACTGTTTTGTTTCATAGTAAACAACACGATAGCCAAAGCCCGGAATAAGGTAACAACAGCTATTGTAACAACAAACGTGTATAAAAAACCGTTGAAATATTCGCCGAAATGTTTTAGGTGGAACAATCGATTTATTACCGTTTTGTGCAAATCGAAGTCAAAATAGTTATAGTATTTGAAATGATACGTGAATTGTGTACAGTTGTACACATTTAATAAAAAATGAAACTGTCATAATATATAGCAACAAAATTGCTATAATATTTTTTTCTACAACATAAAAATGATTAAATACGAAACCACGTTAACACAGATACTGTTATTTAATTACAACTCAGTACAAAGCCAGTTACGGTCGCTTTAGTGCTTATAAATCTTTAAAGGAAGGTATACACAATGAAAGAGAATATATAAAGTGTTTACGGGAACACATTTAATTTAATGATTATAACAGTTTTATGAAAGTATGCCAATAATTTGTATTTCGTTGTAATAAACAACCGAGAAATGCGAGTCGACGCGGTTTCGCATGACCGTAATCGGCAGTGAACTTACTAAATATTTAGTCGCGTGCAGTATTATTTTGGAAGGGAAATAAACATTTACGATTAATTTTATGATTCAGGAGCTGAAAAGAGAAGTAAACAATGTTGTTAATAATGCAACTGAAGTATGTTAGAGACATAAAAAGCAAGGATTAAGGCACTAAACGAGTAAGAGCAAATAAAAAAAATATATTTTAGCGTGCAATATTATTTCTTTTTTGTCGTGGCTCAGTATCTATTTGCGTATTTTTTTAACGTTTTTCGGTAGTAACGTCTGCGCTTCTCCTTTAGAAAGATACCGTCCTATGCGGCTGAAACTATAGTCGGAGATTTCGGCTTAAAAATAGACGTAAGTAATCCGGAAATTATTCAAATAAAAATATCTGCCTAATGTCACTTTACTTTTATCATAATGCACTGCAATGTTTGGTACTTAGATCTCAAAGCGGTGTAACTATTACGCATCCAATTGTATTTTAGCGGTACGTTAGTCAGCCATTTTGAGTCATATTACGATGTGTTCAAACAATAAGACGTTCTTTTTTCGAGCACATTGCAATGCGTCTGAGCATAAGATAGACGAATTAGAAAATGATGCTATTTTTTAAATCGGCTTTACATCATGTTTTACAGCCAATGTTTTACATATTCTATAAATTGGCTGCAACATAACTACATTATAATAAAAATTTACTAGGTTGGGTTTTCCTAAATGTGTAAACAAAATTTTCGGCATAATTACGCGACGTAGCAGCTGAAGGCGTGACCAAATTGTTTGTCCAGACTGGTCATCGTGTAGCGTTGACCCCAGAAGCTTCGATTAACATTCTTAGTACATTATGATTGGACCGGATCAGGACAATATGTCCGAAGCCGCCAATTGTTTGCGGACATGGTTTTATCGGAAAATCTGGGTCGGAATCCGTCGGTCGATATTGATATGATTAATGGTTTGGATCGGAGTTGAAAGTGTTTGAGCGTGTTAGTTTTATTAACAATAGCCGCGGCTCTTGTTTGCTTTGGATTTTTGGTTTGTTTACACTTCATCGTGTATGTTAATTATTCTGTTTGCGTACACAAATAAGTGTATAATTTTATCAAATTTATTTGTGTAAAGTGGTTATAGATATTGCTTAACAAGTTAAAAATTATAACTATAAAAATACATGGGGAAAGTTAGGTCGCCAAAATTTGAGACAGTAAGCTTGTTTTTATGAGATTGGAAATGTTCACCACCTTAGCATGCCAGTTTTAAAAGACAATACTTTTAATCAGGTTATTAACGCAATGAAAGCTCGCTATGATGAAAATAAAACCGGCCAAGTGCGAGTCGGACTCGCGCACGAAGGGTTCCGTACCATTATCTATAAAAACGGAAAAAAACACGTTTGTTGTATGAGAGCCCCCTTAAATATTTATTTTATTTCGTATTTTAGTATTTGTTGTTATAGCGGCAACACAAATACATCATCTGTGAAAATTTCAACTGTCTAACTATCATGGTTCCTGAGACAGCCTGGTGACAGACGGACGGACGGATAAACAGCGAAGTCTTAGTAATAGGGTCCCGTTTTTACCCTTTGGGTACGGAACCCTAAAAATAGCCCAAACTCCGCTATTGATTAAAGTTGCAATATCTATATTCTGGCTATATTCTTATTAGAGCTGTCTAATTATCTTCTTTACAATGCAAGGCGCATTGTAATTAAGATAATTTTATTTAAGAAAAATAACGTGGTTGTTACACCTTTTATTTTGAAAAAAATAGTCGGAGAATTCAGTTCAAAAATAGACGTGAGTAACCCAGTAATAAAAGTTAAGAGTATGGAAGTATAGAGAGCCTTCTTGCTCAGTCGGGTAAAAATAACTAAATAAATGAACCTTTACCTCGATGAATCTGCTTGAAACCATCATGAAGTGCTAACTTTCCGGCTCCACCATCAGACCAGATTGTAACATAGTTTGCAACATTGCAAGTAAAAGCTTGCAATTTTTTTGATTAAGGTACCTAACCTAAGTTTTGCGGTTTCACCTACGGTTTTTAGTTTGCTAAATATTTTCCCGTAAACGAGTGTTCAATGTCAAACTTCATGAAGCAAATTTCTTCTTTGTAAAATTTTATTGAGATTGGATACAATATTTTTCAATAGATTGAATAAATTCTGTTACTAGAAGTTGCGCCGTGTAGTGTCATTCTACAGGGCGCATTCATTCTTTATAATGTAATTCTTTATTACGTGACTTAATAATTTTCTGGGCTAGATAAGACACTACGGATTTCTAGTAAAAATAGTCGTAGTTGGCGTGGTAATACCAACATTTATTTCTGCCAATTTTGTCTTGAACTGCGTCATTCGTCTTCTCCTATTTTAATCTGTCACGGAGGTATAATGCGAAACTTTAAAATAGTTGTTTTAACTAGTTACTTATACTATATTTTACACAACTAAATGATGAGACTAGATAGTAATATTAAAGATTTATTTGCCACGCAGTACTTTGTACTTCAACAGTACAAAACCTTATGTGGCAGTGCATTACGCAAATAAGAATAAGTATAAGACGTATTTTTTATGACCGTTCATTTCCGGTATTTAACTAAGATATGATATTGAAGAAGGATTATAGCAGACAAGTCGTTTGACCTACAGGAGTATAATATATATAATAATAAACTGTTGGTTGTCAATATTATGTCGAATCCGGATTAAACCGATATTTCCAATAACCCTCGCAAGAATTAACGTATCATATATTTTACATTAAATAGATCTACGATTGAGCACCGACTCACCTGGTGCGAAGTGACGGTATCCTCATCGATCTAGAATTCACTCTTGCCTTGAAAATTCCAAAATAATAGCTATCAGAAAATAGAGAAGGCTGCATAGGAGTTCATTCATGTGCAGTTACGCATCAAGAACGTGGGCAGCAACTGTTGAGTACGGATTATTGGCATTTGAATGAGAAATGGGTGGTAATGTGCTGACTTTCTGCTAATCCTGTAGTAAAGTGGGAAGTGTGGAATAAAGTTCTGCAGTTCATGCGCACACTCGCCGAAATGTATTATATTTACAAACATAAATAATAGATATCTTCTAGATCGTCGAGCTCCATCCTCGGCTACACCGTTGCTTAACATCAGGCGTGTTGGTGGTCAATCGTAGATCTATCTTGCGTTGCTCGAGACTACGTAGCTTCTTGACAATCAGTTAATCATTACCGATTAACCTCATACTCGTAGCACACAGCTCAACCCAATATACAAATCATTCTCTGCAAACGATAGTGAAAAGTGAGAAGTTTCCAGCAGCCTAGTCAGGAGACCGTCCGAATTGCGATCCGCAGGTCCTGGGTTCGAATCCCGCGGCACGCACCTCTGTCTTTTCGTAATTATGTGCATATTGTTGATTGCCACCAACTTCAAACGGTGAAGGAAAACATCGTGAGGAAACCTACATGTCTGAGAGATCTCAATGATCTTGAAGATGTGTGAAGTCTGACAACCCGTACTAGGCCAGCGCGGTGGACAATGGCCTTACCCTTCTCTCAATGAGAAGAAGGCCCGCGCCCAGCAGTGGGACAGTTTGTAGAAACAGGGCTGATTATGAATAGTGAAAAGATCAGTTTTACTTACCCTAGTTTGACATGCCGTTTAGGTAACCGCCTGTCGTATACAAATAAGTAGATAAAGTGCTTTTAGCTTTTTAGGCAGCAACAGTGCTTCATTTGGCGCCGTATACGCTGCAGTGTCCCTTAATCCTGCGGTAGCTGTTGAACAACAAAACTCATTACTTGGCGGCATTCGTGGGTGTAGTACCTGCTTATTCTGCCAACCTAGTGGTTGGGTAATGGTTGAAGATACGAGTGAAAGCGGTGTAAGTGCTTTGCAGCTAGCTATGTAGAAAATTATAAAATGTAGACGATATTTTAAGCTTGTATCAAAAATCAGCTTAAAAGCTAATTTATGTGTCAATATAAAAAAAAAAAAAAAAAAAAAAAAAAAAACATAGGAGCGATTTTCGTAGTGTAGGTATGACTGATACGCTTGATATCATAATGTACCTACGTGTTTTAGCAAATATTTTTTTACAGAATATTTTTTGGAAATCATCTATATGTCACTGGGGTTACGTAAAACCATTTTTATTTTATTTTTGAGTAAGTTTTATTATCATTGTTATAAAAAGTATGTTCAAAGACTCTTAACGATATATAACGACATCTCGCACATTAATATTGGTCAACCAGTTTAGGCTGTATGAAACATACAAACAGATACCCGAAAAACTTTACTCTTTTCGTCCCCTTTTCTCACTTGTCTGATAATTTATTTCTTGTCGTATTGGTAAAAAAAAAGTTTGTCAGTAAGGAATCAAGACAAGTAACATACAATGCTCGTCCTAAAATACCTTACAGTCTTACGCAGCATACATCAAACCCTCGAGTACTGATGGCACATCGTGCCTTCTAAATCTTCTTAGTGACTCCAAACGGGCATAGAGTCGTAAGAGCAGATTCAGTTAATCTCAAAAGTTTATCACTCGCGCCGCCCCGTTACTTGGCTTAGGAGATTAGCCAACGGGGCCAACTTGTTCGGTTTACTGTGAGGATAAGCCGCTCCCTAAACCCGACGCAACTTCCTACCTTGGCCCGGGGATTTTTAATTATGTCATTAACTTGCCCAAAGCGCGTGCGTGCAACTGATTAACTATTTCACCGCTGTAAAGGCACGCTTTGTTGTAATTTATACGGCTTACCAAAACTTGCCTTACGTAACCCTTACTTAGAAAACTTCTATATTAAACAGCTCAGCGCCCTAAATTAACCCGCTCTAGAAACATTCGAAAGATAAATATGCACAGGTTTTTATAAAAGCTTCTATACTCGTTTTAATCTGGCAAACTCGTGTTTAGCTCCGGTACGTGGCCACTTGTTCCTCTGAATTTAAATTTCAGCAGCTCACGTTGGAAATAATTAAGTAAACGTGCTTTGAACATATGCTGGCCAGGTGAGCTGAACGCACCTGCTTCATTTTTATTCGTACTGCATCGAGAAACTTAATATGGAGAGCTAATTTTATTTTTTTAACGAATTTGCAACCCGAGACCTCATGTGACCGCCGTCGAGAGCAGCCACTTAGCTCACGGTCTATTGAATTACTCCCGGATCGAACACACAGCGCTGACATCTCAAAGGACATAAAGAAAATAAAGACGGCTTTGTTTCAACATAAACGAGACAAGTTCTGCACGAAAATCCATCATCGATCATATACTCAATGAGCTGCCCAAACTCCGACGCGATTCGGGGCAAAAGAAAAAAAAATAGATTGCTCAAATTTTCTCGGTCGTCTTCAAAGCAATTATTTCTTAAAAAACTGTTCTTTGCAAAACAAAAGTTTATTCGAAGTGCTATTAAAACAATACTAAACTTTTACTTCGAGCCGGTTGACTTGTGATTTTTTCGAGTTTGTAACGACACAAAGTTCGAGTTACCTGTCAGTGTCAGTCCCGCAAAATGGGAGTCATCTTTTAGTTAGAGTGTTAGAGCAACTTTTAAAGTAACTGAGGCGGCTAAAACACTAGTTACGTCACCGGTGCCCAACGAGACACACGGGAGTTTACCTTTCCGCGCATAAAGGCTTAGAGTTTACTACACATAAAATTATATATTAAGTTTTTATTGAGGTTTCCTCGTGGCTCTTACGAATTCATTAACTTTTATGGGCGGTGTTTATTCGAGAAGGGTTCTTTGTTTGACGTTACTATGACGAAAATGGCAGGTTGTGCCTACAATTATTTATGTCATATAAACTGACCCGAAACAATTTCAGCCCCATTAAGTTATTAGAAATTAGCATAATCTATTGCATGTTATGCTTTCTCTCAATGTCTGTATTTTCCTTTTAAGCTATTGTATAGCTTCTATCGCGGACCTTGAGCGTGGAGACCGAATCCAGAAATTCCGTAACGAAAATAACCTAACACACCGCGCGTAAAGCTATTATGCAATATCTTTACCGCGGCAGTCTCCGAGTGCCACACGTCTTTTTTTTTTGTTTGTAATGTAAATAATAATGGCAGAATATAGGTATGATTCCCAATAAGATCTCGCACCAGTATATACGTATATTAATATTGTTAGGCTGTATTATGTTGTTAACTTTGACTGTATACATAATACTATATTGTGTTTCGTTTTCGTAAAAAAGTTTATACAGGTACTAAATCACTGTAAAATACATAAAAGTTGAAAAACCACTTATTTGGCAGAAGGTACTATGACAAAGTTCATTTTTTGTGATTATTTTGTTGTTATTACTTCAAGAAAACTATCATTTTTATCATATGCCTATGATGTTCGGGTTGTAAAGACATATTATGAACCTAACTATACATTGCATATCTAAATAGGGCACGCCGTTTAGGTTATAGGAGAAAATATAGAAATATACATTTATACCTATACATACACCAGAATAACGTTAGCCTGCTTCTTACGTAGTCGGATGAAAGAGATATATTATAGAGAAATTTCGCTATTACTATATGTATATTATTTGTAGAGAAGTGAGAAAAAGGGGTCGCATAATATTATGTACAGGTATTATGTATAGGTTTTATGAACCGCAAGTTGCGTTGCAAATTTTTCGGGCCGCATGACCGCCGCTGACTTGTTCGTGTGTAAGTTGTATAGAATCATGTCTCGTGTATCACCAGTGTTTGGAGAAAAGAGAAAAACTTTCATTTTTACGCCTTCTAACGGATTCAATATCGACGCGGCTTGAATGAGTTTTGGGGGGAAGGAAAAAATCGTTAATCATTCCTTTGTTGGAATTTTGTTACGGCCTAACTCGTTGCTCGCTTGTTTGGCCTTCTATTTTTCCTTTTGAATGCTGAAAGTGGGGCCCTTGACGAATTGTTTTCATGGCAAGACAAAGGGGTCCGCAAAGATTTGGGTTAACAGTACGTAAGGAAGAATTCGGGATATATCTTAAGGGCCTCAAATGGATCTTCACGAAATTAATTCTCTTTCTCTCATCCCGTTTTGAATGCGTACTAAAACTTCAAGAAAGCTTGTTTATTTTAAGATAAGTAATTTCAGATTTCGTAAGAAAAGTTATTTGTCTGTGAAGTTTCCTCGAGTTATCACAAGGTTCTTTGATTAACGCGTCAGTTGGTATTTCTATTCTTTGGAAAGCACATAATTTTCTTAAGGAATATAAAGTTTGATCAAAGTTCGGTTTCTTGTTCACCTTTAACTTACGGGTATCTATAAAATGTTCAAAGTTCGACTATTTGACATTTAGTAAACATATTTTTGTTAAATTCTTGAAGTTAATAAATATTATAATAAGAATAATTTATGCAAAATGACGGGTGTCTGTTTTTAGTACGAATATCCAACTATAGTTTTGACCGCATCTTGCCTTTGGTCTTTTTGGGTTTCCGTAGTAAACATCGTCATGTCTGTCTGTCTATCCGGGGCTTCGGTCAGAGTATTACTAGGTACTAGAAAGCTGTAATTTCGTACATGTATATGTACATATTAATAACGCCAAAAAAGTAGTACATTGAATTCTTGAAATAAATATATATATATACAAATATATATATACTTAAATTTACTTTATTTGTAAGTTGTATACTTTATTTGTATATAAATATATATACTTCCCTTACAAAGTGGGATGATTTTCGTCTGTCAAGTGGTGTCTTTGCCACTAAGTATATCTTAATCAAACGACTTCAATATGAAAAAGGTTAAAAATTCGGCTGTTTTTACCCGACTGCCTAAGGAGTAGGTTTATGTTTTTCGAGTATGTATGAATATATTATGTATGTATATCTATATGATCGCCTACAGCCTAAGCGACTTGACCGACTTGACTTTAACGCATACTTTTTCACAAAAAAAATACACTCAACAGCATATCAAGCGTAACGAAATCGTAAGTTAGACTGCAAAAACTGCTTTTACTGCAGTGGGGTATTTTGTTTTTCTTTATAGAGACTCGTTTTCCTCTAATGTTTGTTACCACATAACATTTATAAACCGATTTCAAAATATATTTTTTGTTTGAAAGGATATACTTTTAGAATAATCTCATAGAAATTGTATCTAAATCGGTTTAGTAGTTTGGTTTTTAAAACAAAATAGCGCATTTTGTAGTTGTTTTAAAGTTTTTTATACTAGAATTATTTACCTAGATACAGATCTGGATTATAACAGACTGAATAAAAGCTTAAATATTATTATTTATTTTACATGTAATTTGTTTATTCATATGGATCTCAGATACTGCTCCAACGATTTTGACCTAAGATTTTGGTATGTAAGTAGATTTCGAGACGATAAATCGATTTAGCCTGGTTTAATTTTTAGTAAAGCGGGGTTTACCCGTTATATCAGACATACAAAATCCTAGCAGAGCTTGGTCGTCCTAGGCCTCAATACTGCTATTTGAACTATCACTCTAGTCTAGTAAAATAAATCCGTTTGTATGGAGCAGATCACAGTATTTGCAACTGGGGGATTCTTTGAAATTATTGAAAATAACTAAAAATCATAGATCAACAGTAATCCCCGACTTATAGACTAGCTGCGTTCCACGGTTTCACTCGCGTAGTTATGAAAAACGGTGATGATTATGATGATGATAAGTAGCTTATGTCCGTTCCAGGTTCAAAGCTATCTCTATACTAATTTTCACAACGATCGGTTCAGCCGTTTGAGCGTATAAAGGTAACACAATTAGCTTTTATAATATCATTATGAAATTGTGTCAAATGTATTTCAAAACACCAGTACTTCATCATCATCTCAGCCATAAGAAGTCCACTGCTGGACATAGGCCTCCCCCATGGATTTCCAAAATGACCGATTGGAAGCGGCTTGCATCCAGCGTCTTCCCGCCACTTGTATGAGGTCATCTGTCCATCTCGTGGCTGGTCTTCCTACGCTGCGCTTACCAGTACTTACATTCATTTAAATAACAATACACTTCGTTGTCTTTTATGTTGTCACAAATCTTATTTTTACTAGATTACTCGTTCACCACTCGCTGATACGATATAGCGACTATTTAGACGAATACTTAGTTTATTATTAAGCTATAGACTAGCAATTTGTCACAATTGTCGCTAAAGCCTTGAGGCCCGGGTACTTTTACTACATGTGTTAAATAAATAAATAAATATTTGTGGACATTTCACACAACACCATCTAGCCCAAACTAAGCAAAGCTTGTACTATGGAACTAGATGGCTGATAGAATGCATATATACTTTTTTTTGTAAATATACACATATTATGATACATAGAAACACCCAGACACAGAACAAACATCCATGCTCATCACACAAATGTTTGCCCTGGATGGGGATCGAACTTACGACCTTTCAGTTCAGCAGGTACGTAAACACACTACCAACTGAGCCACAAGGCCAGTCAAATAAATAATAATGCGATATTCTGTTCTCATCGCAAGCGAAGTCGCGGCAGTAAGCTGGAGAGACTACGGCATACTAGTTCGTCACGTCTATCACTCACCGACAAACATTCAATTCCAGCAAACGATTGCGACATATCATTGTCAATCAAATAAAAAAGAAAACCCTAGTCTCACGTATAAGGTTACACATGGTTTGAGAACAGAATCCGGTCTTGCCGGTTGCATGCTCTCGGCTGCACAATAACTGATGTTATTAATAGCCAGTAATAAACCATAGGCTGAGAAGCTGCCAGTGGTCAGCGCTCTAGAATTATAAACCTTATGAAGAGATTATTAGTAGTAAAATAATTTATGATACAATAGCAAAATAATTAATGATACAATAATCTTGTCTATAATAACTGTGTAACAAACATTTTGAGTGAAATTTAATAGCTTTAGTCAACATTTAGTTTCCATTGGTCTATTTGGAAACTTATGATATTATTTTCTCCCAGTCCATGAGAAAGGGTTGGTGGATAGATGGAATAAGGTTTATCAATCGTTCGTAGATGTTACCACGGGTTTCCTACACAAAATACACAATTTTCGGAGCTCACAATTAAAAAAAAAAACATTTTCGAAAATACGTACTTACCAACAGAATATTTCAGTACCTAAAACTCCTGAAAAAAATATTTTCCTAAAAACGTAATATTATATCATAAGGACAACAACAAGTATGTATATTAAAAGAAAAACAAAATATCCGACTGCAGAAAAGCAGTTTTTGCAGTCTAACTTACGATTTCGTTACGCTTGATACGCTGTTGAGTGTACGTTTTTTGTGAGAAAGTATGCGTAAAATCGCTGTAAAAAGTTATAAATACGTATTCTTTAGAATAATTTTAGTAAAATAACTTGTTTATTACGAAATAGTTCGCTGTAGGTTACGAAAAATAAATATAATAATAAAAATATAATTATTACAAAAAAATATAGCATAATATGATACTCTGGAAGCAAAGACGAATCTAATGACACTTCAAGCCATTTAGGCTGTAGACTGTCCTACAGAAACATACATACATACCCACATACGTACAAGTATACATACATACAAATACTTAGTTTATACAAAAACTTAGTTGAGTTAAATTTTTAATTTTAAATCGTGTTAATATTTTTAAAGTTTTTGGCACAATAAAAATCTTGTCTATTGTAAACATACATACACGCAAAAACATAACCCTCCTTCTTACACAGTCGGGTAAAATATAACCCTCTTTTTACATAGTTTGGTAAAAACTTCGTGGGTAAAAATACAACTCTCTTTGATAGCCAAGATTGAAACTGTAAAATTACTTCGTACGACCGTGTCTACGTTTAAATTAATCACATTAGTGGTTGATTGCGTAATCTCCTTTATGAATCTGACTAATGAGCCACTGCGCACGTTACCTAAAATATTTTCATACGTTTCATTAAAGGGTCGTTTTAGCGCGAAACGCACGCGATTCGGTATAAGAGAACGATTCAGCCGCTTTAGCGCAAAACGCACGCGACTCTGTGACCGATTCATAATAGGGTCAGTGAGGTTAAGGGTTGACATGCATCGCTCGAAGTGCTTAGAGGTACATTTCCGGATTAGCGTTTCCGTTTTACTTTTCGGGTTGGGTTAGTTTATGATTTTTCCTTAGTAAGCAGAGGTTATACTCATTGCGATTTGTAACTTTTGTGCGGAAACTTTTTAGTGGTTTTTAATAAATGGTCGTAAATAAATGGAGTCTTAAAAATCAAAATTGTATACCTATATTAAGGTGTCTTGTTATTTTATAAGCTAAATAAATGGAAATATTAGTCAAAAGTACTAGGCGAACTTTTTGACGTGCCAGCGCTACCCACTACAAAATTTTAAAGTGACTAAGATATAAAAACTACATCAATCACAAAAATATTGAAATGAGTTTCCTAAAATAGATCAAAATTCCAAATAAAGGCATAAACATTAACTTTACATACCCCTGTTCGTTTAATTGGATTTGACTTGGACGGAATATTTTTCAGTTATCATGTTTTAAAAAATAAACTACTCTATGAAATTTTAAAACATTAAAAAAAAGTTCTACACAAATATTTCCGTCACTTCTGCAATACTAGAAAAGTACAAATTGATCAGGGAGGCAATCGTCCCTTTATTTACACAGAGTTGTCACAAATCAGATTGCACCAAATGTTTCTGTTCAAATAAGTAATACGATATACTGAGTGAGACTTACAAAACAGTTTATTGGGGGATAATTTTCAAACTGACAGCGAACTTATTTTGTTGGGTCTACTAGATACAATATAATAATTATAGTTTAAACTGAAACAACCGAATTCAAAATGTGCAATTTTGTTTTTAAAAACCAAAACACCAAAACAGATTTCGATGAAATGTTGGGTTTCAATTGGGTACGTAGCAAAGAAATCAACTGTTACTTACACGTTCATTGACCTTCGAAGAAATGTATCGAATAGTCAACTTATTTTCGTAATTTTGTTAGGTACATTGATTATAAGTATTCAGTTGCTTTAGTAATTCTTTAAACTTTTTTTCCTCTTAACAGGCTATGTAGCTTCGCTCGGCCGCCTCTCGTTATTATTCCTGATTATCAATTTATTTGAATTTGTTCCATATTAAAAATGTTACTGATGCGTATTTTCAGCTAGCCATAAGCTTGTAACTCGTGCCTCTAGTCCCCGAAGCACAACTGTGTCAACACAGCGGAGATAATTCGAATACTCAATGAGGAATGTGTTTTCTTATCTCAAAGTTCGCGGCCGCTAGCTCTTTGATGGACTTGTCTGTAGATAGACACAGATTAAAGTAGACAGATGATTAATTTCAATACGATCACTGCATGCCTTCATATCTTAAACGTTACTTAGAAAATCTACGGAAATAAAAGTTAAAATGAGATTTCATTCGTAAAACGTCATCGAGAGAAAATTTCGAGAAGAGAGTCGAGGGAAAACGTATGTGTAAGAATAACCCTCTTATTCTCGGAATGTATAACGTAACAATAATTGGAATTAAAAACAAACATTATGTGATTAAAAACTCAGCTTGCAGCATATCAGCAATAATACGGCTACAAAGTAAACTTTTTTGTGAGCGGTGTAGCAGATGGCACTCGCTCAGCAAAAGCACCCATGCCATTAGCCTAGAGAACTTAGCATAATTATACATATACCTAAAATAATACTTATATTTAATTAGACAGTTTTTAAAATCACGTTCTGACTTTGTAAGTCCGCCTGTTAGCGGGAATTAAAATCTAGTATATTACCGCCTTTCTTAGGCAGTTGAGTAAAGAGAGAGGAAGTGAGACGAAACTTCAAGAAACAACGTAAATGATTCTCATAGTTTTGAAGATATTGATTTGATTAATACTATTAACTGACAAACTCCGTGTTTCCTGCTCGATATTCCAAAATGAGTTTCTGCCAGCTCCTGATCTGCGCCATCAGATTTTTAAGCGTTTAAGCACTATCTTATCAAATTAAACTGTCATGTTAAATTAAAAGCTTGTTTCGTAAATCTATATAGAGATAACAAAACTTTAAAAAAGATGAAAAAAGTTTCGACATGGTTCAATGTAAATATCAAAATAGTGTTTTGTTTTTTTAATTTGATACCACTGAAAAACGATACTCGCTACTACTCCCTAGCTCCCTAGTAGTAGAGGTAGTAGTTGTGTACCTACAGGCAACTTCAAGCGTACCTACTTTTCGTATATGAGAAATGGAAAATATAATTTTAAGCATGTCATACAAGGTGTATTTAACGCTTTGACTCACACTATCACCGTAACGAGAACCGATTCTCAAGGTAAGCTAATGTTCAGCTCGATTTTGGTAACTAACTAGCCGAATACTAGAAAATACCCAAACTCTACGTCAAGGTTTCCAGGGACGTTTTCCGTTTTTTTTTTTCATTTCTTAATTTAAGTTTCATGCCACTGTTTAGATTTGAATTCACGCTTTTGATATACAAGTTCATCAAAGAAATAATTGACATTATAGCTTCTTCATTCATCATCATCATCTCAGCCATAAGAAGTCCACTGCTGGACATAGGCCTCCCCCATGGATTTCCAAAAAGGCCGATTGGAAGCGGCTTGCATCCAGCGTCTTCCCGCCACTTGTATGAGGTCATCTGTCCATCTCGTGGCTGGTCTGCTGCTGCTAGCTTCTTCATTATCAGACCATAAGTTGTAATTTCCTGAATCAGTATCTGCATTCTAGTAGTTTCTTTACAACTTAACTTACAATTTAACTGCAGTCTAAACTTCTGTATTTCAGTAGTAGTTATCGCGTACCAAGTAGAAGCAGTGTAACCTTTCTGGCATGTTTATTTTAATACTGAACTCGTAGTAAGACCGTGTTTACTATTTCCTACAATTGGAACATTCCCGGGCTGAGCTTGTGAAGGCAGTAGTAAGGAAATCTAAGACGGGCAACTGCTCTCCGCTCATTACAACCGAGTGCTGCAGTATAGTCGCTATATATTCAGTAAGGACGTTGTTTTGGAGCCTGGCTACCTACACATGTAAATAAAACGTAACTGGGATTACGGAAGATTTATTGCGTAGTTCGTGAAATTAAAACTTTATCTGTCTAATATGGGTGCAATACTCTGTATTTAATTAAGCGGAACCTTCGAACCTACTACAAGGGCGGCTGGAATGATTTACGGACTGGCGAATTCTTGTTCCAAGCAGTGAGTCAGACTAGTCTTCCTAGTTGGCTAATTATTCCATAACTCTATTAATAGTTATTAAGTTAATAATGTACCATCACTATAAGGTTACGATCGGGCTGGCATAGACTTGTAGTTTAAAAGTCTTTTAACAATATTTGAATAAAAAAAGACTTTATCTAATTATATATAATTTTAAAATCTTATTTTCTAATAATAACGTGTTTACATTTGAGAACTTATAATCATAATTATGACTGCTTGCATGAGAACACTGACAGCAGGTAGCTTGCCTGTACATAGGCATAGGTATGTTGTATCTATTTTCTACCGCCTCCACTTTGGAGAATTTGAACTCTTCAAGGCTTCGATGTCTTTTAGATGTTACTTTTGACTTGTTTTGTTGACAAGAGTACCAACTTAAAGACATTGAAGCGGAAACACACTAGATATATATGTTAGATTTAAGTTTTGCAAATTTAGTTTAGGTATTTGCTACGTAAATATTTAAATACGCTTATTTATCTAAGTGCTGGAAATAACTAGTAAGAGTGTCCTTTATAAAACTATGGATTAACCCTTACTACGTATAGGGCGTGGAAGAATTGTGAGTGATACCAAGGTTGTTGGCCTTACATCAGACGGGTTAAGAGCACAACTACAGGTAAGTAACAAGAAAGTACCGAGGATTGTATGGTGATTCGTGATAGAATTGACAAGCTTAGGTACTTACAAGCGCTCCACTGATAGGTACATGTAGTGGATGCACGTTAGTACTTACTTTTGTACTACATAGCAAGTAAATTCTTATTGCAAATTGTTGCTTTATGTTATTTTGTAATGATGCTGCTTTGTTATATTTATTTTTCTCTTTTATATTTTGTATTTGAAAAATAAAGTAATATAGTACACGATCACAAACTCAATGAGTTTGAGATGAAGTGTAGTTGATTTACTTTTTTAAGTTTACGGGGGGAAAGATAGGAAACTTCTAATCTAATGGGACTTAGGGGCAGATAGAAATATGTAATTCTACGTGAGGTTTCTTTTTGATCTACGCAGTGAGGAAGAAATTACAAAAAATTGCATATAATATTTTTTAATTTAAGCTTGGCTTTAAAACTTGTAGGTATAAAAATTTACTGCTATAACTTTATATGCGAATGATTCCTTGAAACCTCAAAAATGACTGTTTTTTTTTTACACGAATTAGCTCACGCATTGATTACCACAAATAGTAAATAATTTTGACTCCTACAATTAAATATTTCACCCGATAAAATCGCCGGAATGCGGGCAACTAATCCTAACCTTTACCTATTTATAAAAAGTAACACAACAGCAATACCAGTATTTCAATTCTACGACAGGTATAACGGTAACCGGAACTTTGCTTACTATAACATTTCAGTCACCCAAAATTGAATGGTATTTGTATTCAATTTAGGTATACATTTCTACTTGAAACTCTGTGAGCTTTCGGATACGACACGCGATGCGAATATAAACATGCCACAGGGTAGAAGCTCCTGTAGGTATATTTTCTAATAGACGATAGCATAATTTCTTATAAATGGTCAAACTTTTGCTATGTAAGCGAACTTTTGACGATTTGTTACGATTTAAAGTATGGCGAAATGTTGTGTTAAATACGGACACGCTCTGGCGCGGTTTCAAGAAACTTCTGGAACAGATTTAGTAGGCAGTGGGCTGTTGCTTGATATATTTATGGCCTAATATTAAACAAGAATATTTTTTTGGTGAATTTATTATGCAGATGAAGGAGAGCCCGGCTTGGATATACTTCAAATAATCTTACTAAGTATTATGTACACACAAAGAGCAACTTAACTACATATGTGTACCTAATCTTAGAGATTATTTTGGAAGTTTTCCCTGTCTCGGAATTTTCGATGCAAATACACAGATTTTTAATTGAAAATATTGAATTCGATTTCTATTCAACGTATTTCTTCTGTGTACATCGTGTCAAGAGCTATTTATCCGTAGGTCGGATGGCACGTTAAATTTGACAACAGAAAATATTAAAATATACTACATAACTACAAAATGTATATCACTTCTAACAAAATTACTATCATAGACGATGACTAAAAATTCACGGAAAAATATTAGTCACAACATTCACTCATAAAACAATAAAAAAGATAGGCAGTAAAGACATCCCGAACTATTACAAAAAGCCATGCCAATACATTGTCCAACCAAACTGCTCAAGTCAAGCGAAGCCCTACCCTTTGAATTGCAAAGTGCCAGGGATGTTACAAGAAATGGTATATAAAGCGGTAACACCGATAAAAGAACAATAGAAGTGATAAAGAATAGTATTATTTTTAGTTCGAAGAAAATGATGAAACACTAGATAAACTTACCTTGAAACTTATCAGAAAGTTATTCATTGTAAACATGACACATACAGTAATTGTACTTCGTCGCTGCATTCTTTGAGATTTTATATTCACCAGGTAGTCCACTCTTCAATGTGCTGGGCACCGAACACTTTTTTAGAGCTAAAACCTTTAAAAATACAAAATCTAATAGTTTAATACATATCCGGTGGCGAGTAGCGACATCTGCCGCTTGCGCCGGCCGTCCGTCAATTCTTCATTCGCTTTCAGTGTTCGGGCATCGACACATACATTTTCAAAGTATTTTTATATTTTTATAAAGTATTTTACATAATTATAAGTTTTTTGTACTACTTAAGTGTTATCAAAGTGCATTTGGTGTAGGTTTTAAATATAAGGAAGCGTTAAACGCAGGAAGGAAAGTACGGCGATTGAAACGCTGTTTTTTGGAAAATGTGAGTACTTGCTTATAAACCATGTTAATACCACATTTGTCTATTATATGAATGTGCAAATATGTAGATTGACGAAAATAACAATTGGAATTGTTGCATTTAATTATGGTTCACCTACCCACATTTGTGAACATCAATCAAAGATGTTTAGTTTTCACATTGGGTTATTGAATTTAGTGACCTTTATTTTGCAAACTTTTGTCGCAAACTTCTGTTGCAAACTTTATTGATAATAGTATGTATGACTATTCGAGAAAAAGTAATTTTTACTTTCGATATTGATCTATTAAGAGTATTAAGAATACCTGCTTATTTTTTGACTCAAATAATCTTTTTCTTCGATGAAAAAGAGAATTTAAACTTTATATTTTTGTTACCTGCATGAGAACTTCAATGCAGTTATAAAATTTATTTAATTATTTTTAAATTTCGAGCTGTGATGCGATTACAGCCTGTTTTAATTTTGAGCTGTGATGCGATTACAGCCTGTTTTAATTTTGAGCCGTGATGCGATTACGGCCCGTTTTAATTTTGCCTGTAGTGAATATAGAGTTGTGATGCGATTACAACCATATAACAATAAAATATATTTTTAACTGTGACGCGATTACAGTACGCCTAGATATTTAAAGTACTACTAGTACTAGCTTTTTTGAGTGGTGACGCGACCACCATTGTTGTCGCCATCTTTCTCATCATTCCTCACAGATTGAGAAATTGAACGATAAATTTCGTCTAATCGAGGAATACAGCTTATCGCTTCGATACCACTAATCCTCACAATAAGGTGGTCTTATTATGAACTCCCATCGGCGATATGATGGTTCCACCCTCACAACCAAATTTAGAAATCGGTGTATCACCGAAAGTTCCGGCTTTGGCCGATGACATTTTAAAAGCCTTGAGAGGTTTCAAAGGCTAAAGTTAATAACTTTGCACCTAAGACTAGGGACGAGATCTCTGAACTTTGGGGCCAAATCATAACAAATTGCCTCAGCAAAGAGGCTGTACAAAAATTGGTAGAAAATATATTAATATTACTGAAGGCTCATAGAAATGGTTGATATACTATCGCAATCTACTAAAAGTAAAGATTTGCGTTTGGATAAAACGCAGAACTACCTTAGCTTGGGTATCGTGGCAGTTACAAACTTTATATGGATAACGTTTAATGGCAAAATGGAGAATATTACTAAATCAATAAAGCACTGCCAAAATATTTCTAGGAGAAGAAACCTGATAATGCCTGTATAAATATATATATATACTTATATTTTGGTACATACATATGTATACATATATATAACCTTTGATAAAAGGGCTCGAGCGAGACGCAGACTCAGATGTGGTGAGCCCATGTCATTGTATCTAATCCAGAACCCAGCACACAAGCGTCCTTGTATAGGGACGGCTGATCACATCAAGGCTCAGAACATCAAGATTAACAATTATTAACATGTTCCCAAGAACTAAATAAGGTATTTCTTTATAGATGGGTACTGACAAACTAAACGACTTTTAGGTGCGTGGAAGTCAATTAAAAACGCCCCACTATACTTGAATACGTACTTAACAGGATATAAGATATCGTTTATTTACCCTGTTATGCAGAATTAAGAGCCGACATATTCTGTATATATTTTTATAATATAATCTTTAAATATCCAAATTATTACAATCTGGAGTTATTATATAATTTCAGGCCAACTTATTTTAAATATTTCTTAGTACAAATAAAGATTTAACGTTTTTTAATGTAATTTTAGATTTATATTGAAATCTTAAAGAATTATAAAAAAAAAAAAAAAAAAGATGTACAACCGCACGATTTTAAAATGGAAAACATTCGGCATAAAATCTAGTTTCGAAGAAGTACCTACTTTATAGGCATATATAAAGAGGCTTACCTTATTTTTTCTTATTCACTCGTCCAGTTGGAAATATTTAAGGTTCTAATTCCAAGAACAAACCTATGAGTTCCAATGCCTACCTTTGTTCCACGCCTTTCGTGTTCACGAAGATCATGACAACCTGTAACAACTTAACTAAGAAATCAGGGCTATCAGCTGGCGATATATGTATTTTATAATACAGACAGCTATAATAAAGGGCTGTTCCACGCAAGATAAAGAACCGGTCACTCTATCCCAAAAGTTAGGTTTTTTTAATAAACCATGCCGGAAGCAATCTTATTCATAGCCAACTGAAAACGGTTTTTTGGGTTCCGAGATAAGTACTGTGGAAATGACCCTCCAATTACCTAACGCCAAGCATAAAGAAGATTTCCGAACTTTTCGAATAGATTTACCAAGGTTATCAGAAAGGTTCTATTCTCATTCGTGCTAAATGCTAAATTTTCAGGTCTGTAGACCTCAAGGTATCCAGTAATAGATTACGGCTGGGTTCATACAAAGCAATTCGACGAAATATCTCTTATTTCCTAGGACGACTTCGATACAGAATTGATACAGCTATGAGTTTAAGCCCTGCCTTAAAACCGAGCTTCGCCTGGGAGGAGAACAATATAATGAACTCCATTTCGTTTCGTAGTAATCGGTTCTTTCTCGGGGGCATATAACCAACAATGGCGAAATGTCTGATGGTTTAATGTCATGATGGGGTTCATCAGATATTGAAAATTATATTAATTTATTAGAATTACAAGTGGTATTCATAGGAATAAAATACTTTTGCATGTGAGTTGTCTTATATAGCTATTCTCTTGAGAATCGAATAATACGACGGCAATTCCCTTCATCATCAGGATGAGAAGTATCCAATGCGAATATAATATCGAATATCTTCATACGGAAGCGAACGGTTGATCGAAAGAGATCGCTTTTAGCGATAGGGTCGTCAGTTGTCACACTAGTTCGTGATTAATGTCTCTTGATTGTACATTTTATGTTGGATACAATAAAGAGTTTATCTATCTAACAAGATATGTCAATGGTGTAATAAACGCCACCTACTTATTTGTGCATCATACATGAAATCCAAGGATAATGCACAAGACAAGGAATCAAGATGTATTAACGTAAATACTGAATGGAGTCTTTCACTTCATGCATTTCATGAAATTACACTGAAGTTAGAATATATACACAGATATTGACTTTTTGCTTTCTGGCTGAATGTAAATAAAGATTTTTAATATGGACGGCATTACCTTGAATTGGAAAAAATACTTTTTTTCTAATGATTTTCCCGTTTACACTTACATTAAAATGTTTGCGCAAGGTCCACCAAGCAAGGTTTGGATGACCAGGCGTCTGAAGTTAGTGTGGTTCCCTACTGGTCGAGCCAGCCGTCGTATCCTTTAATTCTCGAACTTCGCCCTCAGAACTAGTTATGGCTTAATAGTCTTACCAGGACCCAATATCCTCTGTGTGGAATCTTATCCTACACATTGCATCTGAGACCTGCTGTTATCAGACGCTTATCAGGGATGCGTTTTCACGCCAGTCTCTCACAATAGAAAGATAGAATTTATCAATATAATATCATGGTACATTGAAACCTTGTGATGCGGCATGTTTAAATTTGTATAATTTTTTTGTCACGGCAATAAGATCGACGATTGTATCTCTATATCCTATTATATCCAATCCAGTAGCATTAAGCTTTATTTCGGAGCAATTTAAATTAGAAGCTAATTAGTCAACTTTAAGCACGCTTCGATTGAGCTGAAAAGCTCTATCACTTATATTGGGGTAAACAGTTTAGTTCAGATTCTAATGTAAGTACATAGTACATTACTAAGAGGTGTTTCCGAAACTGCCATGTTTCCCAAGATACTAATATACTTGGGCCACCAACGTTTTACTAGATTTCGTAAGTTAATTGTATCTCAACCTGGCATTACCATCGACAACTACAATGAAGAAACTTGTAGCTCTGCTTACTTTGTCAACTGCTCATCGTGTACAGATGTTGTCACTAATCACGCTATCGAATGTCAAAGAAATTATTCCAACATTAAAATATCTATAGGTGAATTAACCAAGAACTAGTCTCCCGGGAGGCACTGACCTCATCTATTCATTTCATTTTATCAGAATAAGAAGGAAATATGTTTGACCAAGTACCTTACAAGAAGTCAACCAAGTTATGTAGCGACAATACTAACACGGACAACTCAAATTTGACAACTAATACAACAATGATAATAATACAACAACGCAATCGCAGCTACGATCAGCTTCTGGATCGAACAAGTGTTGCAGCATAGTGGAATCGACACAGATCGGTACTCCGCTCATAATTCTCGGCAGGAGTTCAGAAATTCATGTCTACTGTCAGCCGGAGAGGCGCTTCCATTGACGTGATTAAAAAAGCTGCTGATTTGGCAAAAAAAAAAAAAAAAAAAAAACTCGTATTCGTTTTTTTTTATAACAAACTAGTATTTCCTAATATTGATAGTATGTAATAACATTGATTCCGCAAATGCGATGATCCTGAAGATAGTCAAATAATTGATTATTAGTAAATTAAGACAAGTGTTCGTATAATAATCAGCTTAATTGTATTTAGTTTTGCCTTATCTATTGTATATTTACTCTTTAGAAAGTGATTTCTCTAAAGCTCTAAACATCTACCTGGTGAATATAAAATCTCAAAGAATGCAGCGACGAAGTACAATTGAAGGTTAAACAAACTCACCTGTAGTGTAGTTTGACCGTAATTGTACGAGTCGCTGCATTCGAAGAGATTTTCGGTCCCTCCCACCCTTGAGTTTTTTTCCTACGGCAACTCTCCCTAGATATTATGGGTGAGAAAAACTTTAGTGAAATCACAATTATTATTAACTCTGAAAAGAATGAAGAATTGACGGACGGCCGGCGCAAGCGGCAGATGTCGCTACTCGCCACCGGATATGTATTAAACTATTAGATTTTGTATTTTTAAAGGTTTTAGCTCTAAAAAAGTGTTCGGTGCCCAGCACATTGAAGAGTGGACTACCTGGTGAATATAAAATCTCTTCGAATGCAGCGACTCGTACAATTACGGTCAAACTACACTACAGGTGAGTTTGTTTAACCTTCAAATACATGATAAGAAAAGTTTTCACTACAATATAATGTAAATAGAGTTTTTGCGGTACATAATTGTTCATGTTTGACGGTGATCCTTTTCTTTATACATAGGTACATCTCATGAACGCATTTCTATTTTGGTATCACTCTTGAGATATTTAGATTACCTGACTGTATGAAAACGTTTAAAAAAATTATAAATATGGTTGTTTTCGTATGTTTTTTTTTCCACCCAGATCTAAACATCTTTGTCAGCATAATGAAACTAGGTATATCCAGCACGAAGATCTGAGAAGCTGTTTATTGCAGTTTATAAGCTCTGTTATATGAATACCAGTGACTAGAATAGTCAAATCACTGGTATTCATATGACAGAGTCTAGTCTAGTCATTAGAGCATACTTTTATCTCTATCACGTAATGAATCGTCATGAAATGAATAATAGCTATTATTGACACTATTAAGCAATTAGCGATTGAGTAACTAGCACAGGATTGGCAGATCCCTTGCAAACTCTGCAAAAGGCCCATCTACAAAACTATGACTATTTCTGCCGCATCCAGAATAAACTAGTTTTATATCACGAGGCTGGCGTACGATAATGCACACCCGACCTTATTCTCGATCGGTTGGAAAGATGAAGCTAATGCTGCCATTACGATATCTCACGCATTTGAATAGTTGCTGACTGAGATCTTGTCAAATTGTGGCCTTCTCAACCAGAGAGATATTGAAATATACCGGAGTTATTTTAGGCTTCCGTACGTAAGTTTTTTATGCAAAGCTTTGTGTTGTAATTTTGCTGTTTTTTGGTTTCCGTATTTAGGATGCGGGAGCCTATTCGTGTGGCCACGGTGTCTGTCTGTCTGTCCTACACTTAAACAACCGTGTCTTTCGAACGGTAATAGATACAAATCTCAAAATGGGCAAGATTGTAGGGTTCACTTTGATGTAAATCAACTAGTACCAATTACTTATTAACTAGTATCATTAGTTTTTTTGTTATTTTAAAAATGAAACAAATTAATTCATGTTATTGTAAGACATAAACGAGTGACGCTAGATGGCACTTACGACTCACGTCGATATAATAGGTAGGTATGTAATGATGCACGCCACACAGTTATCTTGTTTATCAAAGTCATGCTAGATGGCGCTTTTATCAATATTTTCTTTAGATATTCCTACCATTTCTACTGTAGGTATAGTATAGATGATGTGTGAAATTACAAATATTCATAGATATACAGCACATTTTGCTAATTAGGCCTGATTCTATGTTCTTATGTTGCATGGGGGTATAAAAGACTCGTTGTGCGAGTGAAACTCGTACTTTGCCGGATTTAATTATCCTTTCTATGCCAGAACTTTATTTTTGTTCCATAACCATGAGAAGATTATACAAAAGTTTCATCAAGGAACACAATATATACCCGAAAAAAATGCAATACGATACGACTGCACACGAGCGATTTTTTTTACTGTCCGCGTGATATGATGTTGACTAAAGGGTTTCGCGAGAAATTTACACAGAGCGAGAAAGTTTGGGACAGTTTTATAAGCATGTGATTTCTGTTATTATTATTCGAAAAAACTTTGATATTCAAGAAGTAAAGACAAATTTACCGATTAACGATTACCGACCTTTGCATATCAACATTGGAGAAGCTGTCAGAAGCTGTTGTGCTGTGTGTTAAGTGTGTACAATAAAGAGTTCATCTATCTTAGATAGATAGATAGATGAACTCTTTATTGTACACACTCTGTTAAGCTATATGAGGTATTCCAGATACATACAGACATACACCCGAAAACATAACCCTTCTTTTAGCTCAGTCGGGTACATAACTGAAGTAATTTTCGCAATTTAGCTTTAACTCTAGTAAATAGATTCCTTTCGGTTTAGAATTATTATAAAACCTACAGAAAATTCAGACTTTTTCTAGTCTGAGGGGATACTCTGTATAGAACTATAACTTGCAAGATAATCTTACAAAATGTGTTATGACACAACTATCTTCCCATTTTCACTTCTTAGTGTCAGTGTTTATGCCAGTTTATGATGTTCCGGTTATGACACTAGACACTACATAATTTTCGTAGCATCTTGGATTTATTAAATCGATAAATTGTCTTAAAATTGACCGTAGATTTAAATGAATTACATTTTTACGCAAGATAGATTTACGATTGACCAGCAACTCGCCTGATGTTAACGACGGTGTGGCCGAGGATAAGGCTCATTGCTCTAGAAGATATCTATTCACTCTAGTCTTCAAAATTTCAAGATTGTAGTTTTCAGGAAACAGAGATGGCGGCAAAGAATTCATAAAAAATATGCATAAAAACAAATTTTAACCCCCGACACAAAAAGAGAGACGTTATAAGTTTGGCGTGTGTATCTGTGTATCTATTTGTCTGTGACATCGTAGCTCACAAATGGATAGACCGATTTTGATCTAGTTTATTTTGTTTGAAAGAGTATTTCATCGAGAGTGTTCTTAGCTATGTATAATCAAAATCAGTTCAGCCGTTTCTTTTTGTTGGGGGTTTTTGAGTTTTCTAAGCTTATACTCTTAATTAACTAAATTTCTTTTTCTTTCGCAGGTAAGTTGATAACACATAATGAACTGCTCAAAAATAAGTGAATGTAAGTAATAGAATAATAATAATAAGTTATAAGTAATAAATTACACAGAACTTATTTAAGGAAATAGCAGTATTAGAAGCCACTTAGAGTTTTACGCCGATTTAAATATACACCAAACCTTCATTCCTTTCCTTCCTTTTTAAATTGCCTGATATCCTATACACCCTAAGGTTGCCTGGAAGAAATCGCTCTATGCGATAAAGTCGCCGTTGTACTTTTAATTAAGTTTATTAACTATTTTTAAGTTATTATTTATGGATGTACAATAAAGTTATTCTATTCTATTCTATTCTACCAAACTCACACTGACGCTAGTGCATATTTGAAAAGTACGTAAGTAATGCTACTCTCCATATAGTCATCACCATCAGCATCTCAGCCACAACAAGTCCACTGCTGGGTACATGCCTTCTCCATGGATTTCCAAAAAGATCGATCGGAAGTGGCCTGCATCCTGCATCTTTCTGCCACCTGTACGGTACGGAGGTGTTCTGTTCAACTTGTGGCTAGTCTTTCTACACTGCGCTTGCTAGTTTATCGTCTCCAATCGAGAACTTGTCGACCCCACCGGGATTCAGTTCTATTTGCTATGTGCCATGCCCACTACCATTTCAACTTGCTACTCTGCTATGTACTAGATACTGAATCGGCAAGTGAACTATCCGAGGACTTAGGACACACTACCAAATCGTCTCAAGACACTGCCGCCACGGCAAAATCGAGCAACATTCCCGCGCAGGAAATAAATTGTGATAAGAGGACTGAAGTACGGCGTAAAATGGTACGTGAATGGACGTCGCGGCGCTGCACTGCCGGACTTGCCGTTACTACACTCAGAGCGGTGGAGCCCCGCAAATACATCCACTTATGGAATATGCTCTCCAATGCGGAAGAGATCAAGCAGTACCTCGATGAGCTTTATCCTCGAAGAGCTTGTACAGTTCAAGAACTAAAGACGAAAAATTGCTACAACTCTTTCAAAATCGGCGTACCTGACGAATGCTTCGACGTCTGTTGTTCATTGGATATCTGGCCTGAGAACGCTCGAGTGAAGAAATGGGTAAACCACAAGAAACGCGCCACTGAAAGACGTTCGTTTCAGAGCGGGCTCGGCGGTCAACATGCCGTTTAGTAAAAGTAATGCTGAAATTAGTATCTTTTACCAAAATGTACGCGGACTAAAAACCAAGCTACGAAACCTCAATGAAGGTTTGCTGCTCTGTGAAACCACATTGTTCGCAGCCACGGAAACTTTTCTTGACGGTTCGGTTGAAGACTCTGAAGTAGTACCGGATGGCTGGTCTCTTTTGCGTAGGGATAGAAGCACCCCCTGCGGAGGAGTGCTGCTGGCTGCTAGACCTGGCATTGCACTAAATCGCCGACGCGACCTGGAGACAGACAGTGGCGAAGACATGTGGGCCTCTTTTACATACCGCACTGTTACTTACTATGTTTGTGTCGTATACTTGAATCCGAGTGCGACTGATGATACTTATATGAATTGGTTTTACAAAGTTGAATCTTTTATCACGACATTAAACGGAAATTTTTTAATTACTGGTGATCTAAATATGAATAGCGCTTCGGCTAATGTAAATAATTATTATGCATATTTTTTGGAATATTGTGACCTGACGGATCGTAATGAAATTTTTAATTTACGTGGTAGCAAACTAGATGTTGTATTGACGCAAGAATGCGGTGAGTCGCGAGTGAGCGTGGTCGAGGCCGCGGCCGGCGGGCTGGTCAAGATCGATGCATATCACCCTCCGCTCGTGATCACGTTCCGTACCAGAGCACTTAGTGCTCCTCATATAAAATCACCTCCGAGCAATATTAACTCATCTCACGATTGGAACTTTAAGAAGGTTGATGTATCGCACTTGAATAGCTTGCTCAGTGAAGTCTCGTGGGCTGGTGTCTATGACTGTAATGACGCGCAGCTGGCAGCTGATAGGTTTTATGAAAAACTTTATGCCGTTTTTGATCAATGTATTCCTAAGAGAAAACGACCGAAAACTGCCTCAGTTAGATACCCTGTCTGGTTTACCTCTGACATAATTAGAGATATCCGCAAAAAGACGTGTCTTCATAAGGTATGGACACATTCTCAACGTATTGAAGATTATCAAGCCTTTTCTCTCCTCCGCGCTGATTTAAAAAAACGTATATCGGTAGCCTATGAAAATCACACTGCGTCTATTGAGAGTAACCTAAAGAAATGTCCGCAGCGCTTCTGGCAGCATGTGTCTAACTTGAGGTCAAAGGGCGGTTTTGAGCCTTCTGTTGTATACGAGGGTACGAGTCGGGAGGGGGTTGCAGCAGCTGAAGCCTTTGCTGACTATTTTTCTAATGTTTTCCTTAAAGATCCCCCAGTATTAAAGGCAGACCGATGTCTGGATAACGCTTCCGAGGGGGGAAGTGTAAATATTACCCACATATCCCCCAAGGAAGAGGAGCGAAGCATAAGTAAGCTCAAAGTGACTAGTTCTCCGGGACCTGATCATCTGCCGACTTTTATTCTTAAGTCTTGCAAGAGGCATGTTGTCCTTCCTCTGTGTCACGTTTTTAATTTGTCCTTGGAAGGCGGTATATATCCATCGCAATGGAAGTTATCCAGGGTTACTCCAATACCCAAGTCCAGTAATAAAGCTGCGGTGGATGAACATCGTCCGATCGCAATTTTGTGCTCTCCGGCTAAAGTCTTCGAACGTATTCTTCACCAAGAAATTTACAGACAAATCTCCCAATATCTCTGTGAAGAGCAACATGGTTTCCGACCAGGCAAATCGGTCAATACAAATCTTCTCAGTCTTGTCGACTATGTTTCGAGTTGTATGGAACGAGGCTCTCAAGTGGACGTCTTATATTTCGACTTTCGTAAAGCCTTTGACAAAATTGACAATGATATATTACTGCAAAAACTAAGTAATATTGGGTTTACTCCACGTCTCCTAAAATTCTTTGCCAACTTTTTGCGCGACCGCCGACAGTTTGTGAAATATGGTGTATACGTTTCCCAGTCTTACTTTACCCCTTCTGGGGTGAGTTAGGGTTCTATCCTGGGTCCACTGTTGTTTCTTATCATGATAAATGATTTAATTAAGATTGTAAAATATGCCAAATGTATACTATACGCTGATGATCTGAAATTAGCATTTGAAATTAAATCGCAAATTGACAGTGATGCATTACAGTGTGACATTGATTCCATCTACCAATGGAGTCTGCAGAACAAAATGTTATTTAATCCCGACAAGTGCTACGTCATGACCTATGGTCGGAAGAAGGAGCCGCTTCTTCATAATTACCTAATTGGTGGTGATGTTATGAAGCGAGTGACGACAATTAAGGATCTGGGAGTAACATTTGACGGTGCCCTAACTTTTAAGGATCATATTTCCGTTACAGCGAAGGAATCATATCGCCGTCTCGGCTTTGTATTAAGAAATGCAAAGGATTTCCGGGATCCTGCCGTCCTTCGGATTTTGTTTTCTACCCTGGTTAGGAGTAAACTCGAGTCGAGCGTGTGTGTGTGGAGTCCACATTGTGACACACACATTTTGTGTCTTGAGAAGGTCCAGAAGGCATTTTTAAGGAACCTTTACAAGAAAACTTTGGGCTATTACCCTTTCCTATACCCGACTGATTTTCTACTTGGGCAGTTGGGCTTTAATTCTTTGAAAGTTAGGCGCTCTTTAGACCAACTTAAGACGGGCTGCAAGATATTGAGAGGCGCAATAAATTCACCGGATTTGCACAACAATATTTGTACTCTCTACGTACCAGATAAATATATGAGACATCGGCCCAGCCGAAAACATAAGCTGTTCTCCAATGGCTCTAACCGGACAAAGTCGCGGAATTTCAGTCCAATGTGTCGCATCATTCGTGGACTCAACGCATTCTTAAAAGAGTTCCCAGATTGTGATATTTTTTGCGATAAGTGGCCTGACCTAATGCAATTTTTATTATTATTTTGTGAAAAACATTCCTTTTGATGAATTTAATTTATTACTTATTAATTTTGTACTTATTATTGACATGTTATATTTTACTTTAATATTTGAATTTTATAATTATGACTTAGTATAATATATGCAATGTGTAATTGGTGCCAACCGTTCATTGTAAATAAATAAATAAATAAATAAATAAATAAATAAATAAATAAATAAATAAATGTTATATCGGTGACTTTAAGTACGTCTATGGATTTCTTCGTTTCTGATACGGTCCCGGAAAAAGACCTCGAGCACAGCCCTCTCCAAGTCTCCACACACGCTACGAATACATGTAGGATATACTAGCTAGAGGTATAAAATATATGAACAAAACGTACAACCACAGACATAGTTGATGAAGCATGCAACTTCATTTATATGAAAACCTTGCGTGCTACATTTTTGGTCGACTTGACGTCGACTGTAACGTCACACAAACGATTTAGTGATGGAATATTCCATCCGCGCAAAATCTATTTAACCCAATGCATCCGCGCGCTTGTACGCTATTAAGTATCTAGTTGACTAAATATCGAATCGAAAGTATATATCACCTAATATTAAATAAATCTTAGGTCATTAACTGTGATTTTTATTTATTTTATTTTATTTTATTTTATTTAGGTACAAAAGCAATTAACAAACCAAACCTATTAACTTAAAAAAAACGAATCCTTATAAAAACACTATAAATTTGTTAATCTAAATATTGTACACAGCTTTTAACCATAGGTATTATGACATTAAAATAACAACATCAGACTAAATGGTGATATTATACATTTTGTGAAGTATTATTTTAAAGCTATACAAGTTCAGTTGAAATATGTCAAGTTCGGAGCAGATTTCGTTGTAATTTTCACACATACGATGAAGTGGATTATTACGTCCTACATTATTATGAGTCGATGGAATATTAAAAAGCGTTTGGGGTCTGCGTTTAGATCTTACTGTTGACACGCTAGGTACATAAACTTGGGGTATCTATAGAAGTCTATGCGTACAACCCAATTTACCAAAACAAAATCAGCTCGTTTCACACCGAGTTTCCTGCACTCAACAAATACCAGATACAAAGGCTAAGCAAAAGAAGCAAAATAACACTTACTAGGTTTACGCGCTTCAGAGGGATTCGTTAAAAGGGTGTGCTTCCTCGTCACATTGTTTATTCAGCCTGGCCGACGGACCGCCTGATTCGGATCGATCGTCCGGCGGAATGTACGCCGAGGCCTTTGAACATTCGCAGTATTCGGTTTGTCAGTATTTCAGATTAGGACTACTGGCCTCTACCTCTTTTTAACACGCTTTTATTAGGTCGACCTGTATGTAACTAACAATGTAATGAAATCCAAGGTAACTAATTTAACCATCTTCCAAGGATCGTAGCGTCATGAAAATTTGGCAGCTGTATGTAGTTCTGATGACAATACAATAATATGGTACTGTCGAACTGATCTGATGATGGAGCCGGAAGATATGAACTAGAACTTCATGATGGAACATCGTATCATAGCTGTGTTTGGATTTGTTAGAAAAGTCTTGTAATGAACTTTGACCACAATAATTTGTAGCGTGTTTTTTAGTTTTTTATCTGTAATTTATTCGACCGAGTTCAAAAGAGGAGTTTTTAATTCGATTGTTTTTTTATTACCTCATAACTCTGTCATTATCGTCATTATTAATATCCGTTTTTCTCCGACAAATATATTTTATTGTCAATAGAGAACAATATAATACAAACACTTTATTGTAAAACTAAACTCTTTACTACAATAAATTATTAAAATTATTTTTTTTGAAATCGAACAACTTTGAGAAAACAATAAGTAATAATTAAAATTAATACTCAAACCCTTGTAGAAACACGCATAGACATAACAATATTTTCACCCTAACCTATCATACAATAATAAAGTACAAAGAACCAGAGTTCTTAAAATGATCTATAGTATATCTACAAGTCTATCTAAACACGTAGCTATAAATTCGGATAACTTTGAAATATAACTTAAATAATGTATTCTCATATATGTATTATGCATTAGGCATAACAAATACTGTCATAACGAGGTTGTTTTAAATGAATATTGTAATCATGTTGCTTTGATAGAGGATACAGGCTGCGCCTAGTAAGGCAACCGGCAGATATAGTTGTTTTTAGCAAAGTAAGTTGTAAAGAAATACATTTTCATTTTTTAGGGTTCCATACCCAAAGGGTAAAAACGGGACCCTATTACTAAGACTTCGCTGTCCGTCCGTCCGTCTTTCACCAGGCTGTATCTCATGAACCGTGATAGACAGTTGAAATTTTCACAGATGATGTATTTCTGTTGCCGCTATAACAAGAAATATTAAAAAACAGAATAAAATAAATATTTAAGGGGTAACATACAAGAAACGTGATTTTTTTTGCTCGTTTTCGCTTGATAATGATAACGGCAACAGGTAGACGCTTGAAATACTCACAGAATATTGAGTTATATATTCACTTTAAAATTAATGTATAAATTTAAAAATTAAAAAATTAAGGGGGCTCCCATAAAACAAACGTGTTTTTTTTTTGCTGTTTTTATAGATAATGGTACGGAACCCTTCGTACGCGACTCTGACTCGCACTTGGCCGGTTTTATTTATCTCTTTTTTGCTCAAGAAAAAGTGTATAGAAAATTGTGTCGCGGCGCGCATCTTAGGCCTTCAGGATCCAGTGTGAATAGGCTAATCGACAGAATAATCTTACACGATGAAAGCTAAAGAACTGAAATGCAGTAGACCGGCTCGGTTTGGATCTCGTGGACTAGCATCACGTACGTCGTACGTACAAGATACTCGTACTACGGTTTTAGAGCCCGCTGCCGCCGCCGGGGAAAAGGCTGCATTCCCTATTCTGGTTTTATTTTTACAACATAAATAATCGAATGAAACGACGCTAGTTTGATCGCCATTATGACAGTAAATAGAGCGACACACGACACATTTTCAAAAATACTCGGAACGAAATTATATCTGATCGTATATCGTAATGTAATAAGTACCTGTGTTCTTTGAAAATACATAGAACTTTAAATGTTCATTATGACGTCACAACTGAACATTTAAAGGTTCACGCGGACCAAGTCTGATTCCCTTTTAGTACCATAACTATATTAAACTGAACTGAAAAAAGGAGGATATAACTACTACTACTATGTGGTCTACAAATGTGTTTCTCTCTATCTCTTAAAGATCTAGTTTTGATAAACACTTTTATACTTTGAAGGCTATACTTATATAGCGTAACAGAAAATTATATTGTGGAATTGATAACGTGATTTCAGTAAAGGCACTTGCCCGAAAAAAAAAGAAACAAAATCGGGTAAATAAAATTAAAATATCAAAAAAAAAAAAAACTGGAAAAGATGCAGATAGTGTTGTAGTCTCAATTTATAAATAGCTATAGACAGAATCTATAGGTTTTATAATAATTTTAAGTAATGTTAAATCTATATGTGGTTATATTTATACTTTAGACTTATTTAACCATAAATGTGCTTGTCCAACTTAAGAAACTTCTAATTAAGTCAATGACTCCGTAGAAGATTTATGTTTTCCCAAAATAATACGTATGCAGCCAAATTATCAATTTAAATTTTTATATTGCCTGTATTTATGTGTTACTCGCTTCAAATATGAAGATATCCCCTTTCTCTTCCGTTCCATATCTTATTTAACTTTGACATTTCGGTTTAATTAAAACGATTACTTTTACAATCATTCGCTTTAATAAATCATTATCACGAAAACCAATTAAGCCTGGCCTCTTTGCGATTCGCCTTAACCATAAATTGTTTTACGGAGAGAAGAAATACGGGTCTTTTTAATGTGGCCAACATTGATAGTTGGTCATCTCATCAGGAATAATATTTAATTTTAATGTAATCAAATGGATTTTTAGATAAAATGTTATAAAGCTGACCTTGTAACTACTATAGGGTATTTAAAGTATAGTATCGGTTATTTTCGTTTCAAATAATATAGTAAAAATCAAATCAACGTCAAAATCAAATCAGTGTCTTGAAATCGCGTGTGAATAGGTTCCTTCTAGGCAAGCGCGCTCCACTAGACCGCAACTGTCCCATAATATCAATTACCGACCGACCGAGTTAGCGGTCAAGCACAAGCCTATTTTCAAATAAAAAATAAGTCTGTTGTCGTTATCGGTTTCTATTTCTATTTCGAAGCGTAAGCGTTTGTACGCTTACGCTTCGAAATGATAAGAAACTGTGCCGTGCTGTTTCGTGACATTTCGTAAGGTAATGCCAATCCCATACATTAATTTTTCTATTCTACTGGCGTTCAGGAAATTAGAATGCCACTTGTCTAACCTCCCCTGATCTGCGGTCGGTTAGACGACACGGTCGTCTTCTGCTATAGTAGCAGACAATGACGTGTCGTTAGCTAAGGAAGGTATTTCATATAAATACATAGAATCCAGTAGTGTCGCAGTAACGCGTCGTCGTTTACTGCTACTGTGTGCAGTCGGCAACTTGCATTTTAATGCTATATAAATACTACATACAAATATTTATTTCCGAAAACAGTTATTATATTTAACCTTAGGTATAAAATATTTTAGAATAAATCTGAGTGATCAGAAAGGAATTCAAATGTTTATGGTTAGAGAGTATTTTTTTGGTGCAGGCCGATAAAATCAACTTCCACACAAACACATGCATTTATCATGATATTGGAATCATCATCATCAACTATTGTTCACTCACTGCTGAGTATAGGTCTCCTCTTTAGCGCACCACTCTTTCTGGTCCTGTGTCAGTCTCATCCACTGTCTTCCCGCTTCCTTGTCGATATCATCTGATCATCGAGTTTGAGGTCTGCCAGGTACTCGCTCTCCGTCTCACGGCCACCATTCTGTGACTGCTTTAGTTCACTGTCCATCCTTTTTATATTGGTATGGTTAATTAATTAAATAACTTGTATAATGTGTTCTCTTAGCAAGAGGTTTAGCGGTATGACTGTTGGTTCCGCACTAGGAATACCGTACTTACGACTAAAAGCTTGTGCGAGATCGTGAATGCCACTAATACACTCAGCGTCTTATTTTATTTCCGCCAATGCTGATTTCATGTTTATGCTAACTACGTGTATGCAAATTAAATCGTTTCAATATTGCGTTTGAACGGGTCGGTGATGCGGCTTATTGTGGTTGAGTTTTTTTATTTTTTGTGCGCAGTCAAAAACGGCCGCTGACACTAAATTAGCCAGCGTCTGAGTTTAATTGGTTCTTATTTTTTACTATGCAATCAATTTTGTTTTTTGTTACATTGAATCTAAATTAGTTGGTATAATAATTATCATAACATACATAGCCTTGCCTTACACCAGACAAAAAAGCAGACGGAACACATTGAACTGAAAAGTGAAATCTATGCATGGAATTACAACAATACACGAAATGCTATTTAGCCCATACATAAATAATAATTAGACATGTTCAACTCTTCGGAAACGTCACGTCACATTAAATTTACTGACACTGGAGATAGAAAATTTCACTTGAAAGATTTTTCAAAGACAAAATCAAATCATTTATTGAAGCATTATGTTGTGTTGAATACATTGGTACCTACAATAACATATTAAACCGGTCAGGAGTATCGCAATGATAAGTGTCTATAACTAGTCTGAGAATAATTTAATTTTAGGGAAACTAGAAAGAGGCCGGTGAATTTTGATATAAAATGTCATCTCTATTGCACATAGCCAATATTACATGCTCTGTGAATTAGCATTAAGGTACAAACTACAATGTTATCGTACTATGAAATCAAACTACTTCTAAAGCTCGGTGCAATATTATACTCGTACTGTAAGTATCTATTCACCATCGAATAACGTAACTATTTTATACAATAATAATGTATATCTATATGTAATGTAGTAGTATAATTCTAAGTATTATTTGATTTACTCCCATTCATCACAGTCAGGTACAAATCCAATATCTTAGATTACCAATAACAATAATTTCTACTCATAGAAATCCAATCTCAGCGAAACCCACCTTAATATTATTAGGTTTCAATAATAAACCGTGTCTGGTATAGTTTATTATATATCTATTGCCAGTCTATTTATCTTTAGGTAGTCTTACTGGTAATACTGTAACAATGACGAATATAACACAGTTTTTAGTTAATTGCTGCTTAAAACAATTGGCCAAGAACGTCTCGTCGAAAAAGGTTAGGGTTATTGAGATTTACCAAGTGAATGGTGGTAAATGCTTGAAATTTGGACTTTTACCATAACTAGTTAGCAAATCTTAGGTTTTATCGGTAAATCTTAGGATTTACCGGGCTTTTACAGAAACATATCTATAAATTTCTAAAGGTAATTAATTATTCCGAAATGCAGAAATATATTTTTACCCCTTTGGCGAGCTCTGCCTCGCATGTTAGCACATATAGAAAAAGCAGTATATTGATATTTTGTGTAAAACTTAATTTACATTTTTATAAATCTATCCGAATTATCATATACGAAGTTAGTATAATTTGACTATAACATTTGTAGCGGTTTATACATAATTATATTTCTGTCAAATTTCATTTAATGACGTTGTGCTAATAGTCCCTGTATAGTCGTATGTCAACAATTAAACTTTTTATACATAAAAAAGTAGCTTAGCATTTACTATTACTCTATGAACTATTTATTAGCAACGAAACTAGTCCAATATTTTAATAGCTGTCACTATAGTCCAGTTAAGAACTCATTTATGTCCGCATAACAAACTAATAATTCAACCTAATGAAATTTACAGACACTGTCAGGTACATAAACTAAATACCGGTCATTGATTTAGTGCCAACCAGTTAGGAGTACCAATTTGTACTGTTAGTCTTATTCAAACAGTGAAAGGGCCCTCCAATTTAGGAGCTGACAATGGCTGACAACAATTCTAACAAGACGGTAACAACCCCAGGGAATTCGGAAACATGATTGCATTAACATGTTTTTACATGCGCAGGTCACCCCTGCACCGTGAAAACATCCTTTATGTCGCATTGTTTGACCCGACAAAATTTGAGTAGCGGACCGGGTGGACCCCTCTGGAATTTTTTAGAGTCGTAAACGGTTTTTAGGTGATATTCTTAAGGATTTATAAAGTTGAAGTGGCTTTATAAGGTACTAGCTGCACCTTGCGGTTTTGCCCGTGCAGTGATGAAAAATTTTAGTGATGAAATGTACTAAATTTCATAAGGATTCGTTCTACTTTTTCATAATTAAAAGGTAAGAAACATATATAGAAACAAAATAACTTTATCTTAACTATCAGCGAAGATTCAAATAAAAATACTCCAAAACAATTTACGAAGACTGAGCAAAGAGAGAGTGTTTATTAGCTTACGAAACCGATAGGTGATTGAAATTTCTATTTGTCTCTGTAGATGAGTACATATTATTATCTGAGCTTTATGGGTAGTTCTGTCATCGTCGATTTGCTCCAGTGTCATCTATTTGATCGATCATGCTCTTCTACTATAAAGGAAATAAACGTGTTCACAAAGCTGATAATTATCATTTTGCTAATTTTAAGTTTTTCCGATAATTTTAAGTTGTAGTAACCGAAATCCAAAAAGAAGAAAGTTCTCAATTCGAATGTATGTTTTTTTTGGTATGTTTTATGTTTGTTCAGCGATTACTACGGAAATTATGGGAAGGCCCAAAAAGGCAAAAGACCATTTGGCCTTTTGCTTATTAAAAAAAATATGTACGCGAATGGCCAAATTAGTGAGAGGTGTTTTTGATGATTATTTATTTGTTTGTAATACCTACCTCAGAGGTAGTCCCAATAGATATAAATTTATCAAAATCGGTTCAGTACTTTGGTTTTTAAGTACGAATTGTGTATTTTGAAGTCAGTTTTAACTATAATTATTTTTAAATCTCGTTTTACTGGTAAAAAACAGTAGTAGTAGTTTTATGCAGAAACTAGAAAGTTACTGCATAAAACTACTTCAGTACGAATAGAGTAACAAACAGATGGGAAACAGGAGCTTCGTCAACGAGTATCATTCAGACTTAAAGCGATCTGTCGTCAGTTATCGTGTTTAGTATCATTTCGCGTTGAAGAACTTGCTTTGAAGTTTTTTGTAATGCCACATTATCCTGCCGTTTGACTATCACTTAAATGACGTAGCTGACTGAAGTATGAAAACTGAGTATGGAAATAGCGATAGTGATTTTTTTTTTCCTAAGAAGATTTTTGCGCTAGCCATTGCCGTTATCAATTCATTGTTTGCTAGTTTGTGCAGTTAAATGTAAATATAATAATAGTAATGATTAGTGTTAAGTAAAATAAATATTGGGCAAGTCGCAGTCATACCTCGGTAAAATGGTGGTGAGTGGTGACTTTACTGGGAGTTTCTAGGAAGAGTTTTAACACATTTTATTTAAGCACATTATTTTACTTTTCCACAACGCCAAGTAAAATACCTACCCAATAAGGTACCCCGAAGTATTTTCATTAATAACATCCAAAAAAATACAAGTTTTAGGAAAAACACACAGCTTTTCCGAAAAACGTTACTTAACTTTGATCAACGTCTCAAATTCTGTGTCGTCTTTCCGCAAGTGTCATTACGTGTCAACAAAAAGTTGACAAAATATGTTGAGCATTGTTAAAATTTGAGGAACGTTTTTCGGTAAGACCATTAATGCCCTTTTTACCCGACAACAGCGAAGCAAAAGGGAGGGTTATGTTTTTTATGTTAGCCAAAAATAATAGTTTTTACTTGTGTATAGAAATCAATCGCAATCTTGCAATTGTACCTGACGTAAGAAATTGAGCATCTTACCCATCTGGGATAGCAGCTTCCGGGTACTCCGAAAACTTGATAAAAGTGACCAAGATCTGACGTTTTCCAAAAGATTAAGACAGCGAATCGTATCCTCCGTCTCGCAGGCTCGACCCTCGCGATAAAATGAGAGCTTGCGGCAAGATAAAGTACCCTCACAAGGACTTACCTCTTCAAAACTCAGACCCTTACTATTGTGAGGTGCATATTAAAGCGACCCGGCTTTTCTTGCGAACTCACTCCTTGATTGAAGTTCACAGTCTCACTCGTTGAAAGCCAATTCTCGGGTTAAATAATTTTGGCTGATTCTCTGCTTTGTTATCTCGTCAAGCGAAAGGGTTTGTTTACTTGTAATTAGCTGCCTTTGAGAGATTCTCGGAATTCATAAAATTGTTTGTTTGATTAATTTTAAGTTGCCGATGCAAAATGTCGCTTTAATTGCGGCTGATGATTTTATTGACGTAACGTTTTCACCTTCAATTGAAATTCGTTTCTGTGTAATTTTTACGATCTGTACCTCATCAAACGAGTATCAGTCGTATTGTGGTAAACTAACTTAAGAACTGGATTATAGTTCCAATATCAATAAATCTTATCTTCATGAATGAGCAATCTTGTATTCATGTATGTAAAAGTCGGAGCGAACTCTCAAGGCTTTGTATCAAAAACTTAATTATGTAAATTGTTATTAACATTGGGAGTCATTTATGGTGCGCTGCGTTTGCAAAGTCAATTTTAAAGAATTTTCTGTACCAAATCACTTTTGTTTCCTGAGAACTACAATCCTGAAATTTTCAATGAAGATATAGAAGACTATATAGAAGATATCTATTGACTCTAGCTCAATAGATATCTTCTATATCGACGAGATCCATCCTCGTCCAAAACGTTGCTTAATATTTGTAGAGTCAATATGGTGGTCAATCCTAGATTACCTAAATGATGTAAAAAAAATACCTAGTCGAGTTAAGTGTTACGAATCTTGCAGTCGTGTCGTAAATAAAATTCGTCCAGACCAGCCTCATAGTGTGCGCGGATGGAAAAGCTTCAATTTGGAAATATCGATATCGATTCTTTCACACGTTTTGCACGAATTTGTGGTACACATACCTATCGGTAGCCACCTACGATGCGGTCGACCAAGCGGATTGTTACTATTTTTTATACGCTCGAGTTTCGACAAAAAAGCAATCTATGAATCGACCGCTGGCAGCCACAAAACATCAAACATAATCGAATAACTTTACAATGCCATCTATCCCATAGAATTTAGGTTGATTATCGCATGTTTTCAGTTTTCTTTGAAGTACGGTCGTGTAATACGAGATTTGCGGCCATGAAAGCCAGTGTCGCTGAGCTTCGTGTATAATATTACCACTCTTTGCGGTTATAGAGAACGCCATGAGCATTGTGGTTACAAAGCTTCTCACGGTGAGTACCGTTTCTGATTCGTACGCATCTATTACATCTGCTATTGTTTAGCGTCACTACATTTTATTATATTCGCCTCGGTCACTTGTTTCAACTATTTACATTTAGAGCATCCTAAATGTCCAGGGAAACATTATTTCACGGTACTTTTAGAAGATACTGCAACTGTGCGCGAGTAAGTCTTGAGAACGGTCCGTCGGTAAATTTATGCGTTTTCCAAAGCAGTGCATCACCCAGAGTCGCGCTGCCGTTGCCGCTGGCGTGGGTGGCACCGACTATTGTGACAAAATAACGTCTCTTCTCCACAACCTTCTTGCGATGCGACCACCCGAAATAACACTTTATAACCGTTATGTTAAAACTAAAAGTTCCGTAACGCCTTCCGTACAGATGGTACTGAGAGATAGCGCTGAATAATCAACGCTTAAAACGTCTGGAAAAGGAAGATACGGTAACGTAATATGAATAACAAAACGACAGAGATATATTTCTATTTAATTCTTATTACCCGAGCGACAATGGTATATAAATTATGCGAGTTAATTCCATGAATCATAACCCGCACTAACTACCGACGCGATAAATAAAAGGTGTTTTGTTGCGAACGCCAAAGGCGAAGTACAGTGAAATGTCGACTCGCGTCGATGAGTTACAGTGCGAAATGTTTGCGTCGCCACATTAAAGATTAAGGCTTGGCTTTCATTGAAAATAGTAAGTAATAAATTTAGTTTTATCTACAATAACGTCATAAATGCTAACATGCTAACATTACTAATCCATTAATTTTAATATCGTTTTACGCGGAATAAATAAATATGCATAATAAGAAAATGTGGCTAGTTAGTTAGTACTTTACATTACGAGAACTGACATGAAACAGTTTTGCTACAGAAATAGCAAGATTATTGCAGATTCGCAAGACGCAGTTCAATAGTTATTTGTGCAACAAGAGAGCAAAGTCGTTTTTTGCTGCGAGTGCTGATTTTGAATCCTGGGTGTGGCGAGGGACTCAAAGGCACGAGATGCAAAAAACTTTGCTCTCGTGTAACACACATAACTTTTCACTTCAGCAGCGAGAACACTTTAGGAGATAAAAATATATTACGTAACATTATTGAAACTAGAAATAAAAATTTACAGGTTAAATATCAGTTTAATTTGCAGTAAATACTTTTTTTTTCGTTTAAATACAACAATAAGTAAAAAAATCAATAAATTACATTAAAATACAATTATTTTTTTGCAAAATTTATTTAGTTCGTACGAAATTCCGAACGTGTTTGTCTTTGAGGTCGAATTCAAAATCGGAACTTCGAAAGGGCTGGTCTCTCTTTCTAATGGCGGGAAAGAGATAGAGTGAATGTTTCGAATTGTATGATTAACCCAAGGCTGAATAAGATATTCGCGGCTTTCTGAAAAAAAAAAAAATTAAAAAGTTACTTTGTCTCACTCAGTGAGCAAAATCGCATTTTGCTCACTGATTTCAGGCAGCAAAACCTACATGTTTGAGCTACTGAAGTGAAAAATAATTTACACTCAAATGTTATGTTAGGTAATTCAACATGCTGTTTCAAAAATAAGGATTCATTAATTTTCATTATCATATTATCATTATAATAATTTATTCCGAACTACGATAATCGATAACTATATACATACATGTCTTTCGTGGTTTCAACAACGTATGGATAAGATTTAGAATTCTAGAAATGCGTCGCTTTACATCAGGCGAGTTGGGAATCAAACGATCAAGCAATTGATCCCTAACTCGCCTGATTAGTCGATTAAGACAGATCTTTATTTTTTGGCTGTTATGGAAAAAGACCACTGAATACTGTTGAAACTATAAATAGACGCTAGTGACCCGTGATGTAACTAGAATAGGTAATTACATAACATAATTTTCTGTAGAGAGAAAATTTCCACATGTCTTTTTACAATGTTTGTGGTCCAAAAGTTCGCTGTGCAGTCGATAGCCCACAGTCTGCCATGCGGCCGCGATTGTATTTCGCGGTCGAGTCGCCGTAGCAGGTCCAATTTTCCACGAGAGTGGGCTGCAAGAGGCAACTGATGCGATGCGACGTGACGACAGCCGCGAGCTTGCGATTAATTACTTTGGCAAACTCGAACGGCCGTCGCCGTGTACGGCTTCTCTAACTGGCGCGTTTTTTGTTACCTTGTTTTTGCATACGACAGTGTGTGGCGCAATAAAGCCTTTTGTTACATTATTAGTTTTGGTTGCAGCCAGTTTTTTTTATTTCTTGTATCAGCCTAAATACCAGCTATGATTATTATGGTACATTAAGCCTGATTTTATTAACCTGTTAATTGGTGTTATAATTTTGACATACCGTGTATCTGTCTGTGATATTCTGGATCGAACCGATTTTGATCCAGTTATTTATTTATTTTTTGTTAGAAAGAAAATTGTATTGAATGTGTTCTCTATCTATTATTTTAGCAGGATGTGATCATTCGTTTTTTTTTTGTCCAGAGTTTTTAGTATTTTAAGCTTAGAACATGTGTTATGCAGTCTGTATTTAAATGAGAGAATTATCTTTCTGGAAAATTGTTTGCCATTTTGACACTATACCTACGTATCCGCATACGATACTATACCTACGTAATATAAGAAAATATTCATAAGACACCACTAAAAAGTCATTAACTTAATAAGCCATGGGCATCTCACTTCGAAACTAAAAGGTATTCCCAGGCTAAGTGTTGGCCTTTCGGTGTAAAATAAAGGAATGATTTAAGGTAATTAACATATACCCACCGCTACTTATGTTAATGTTGATGGAAAATTATGCCTCCTTATAATCGGTTAATGCTCAGGAAAGTGGAAATTGTTTCAATTGCTTGTTCAAAAATACTTTATAACTATACGTTTTCAAGTTTAAAGATTATACAACTATTAGGTATTTGGAGATAAAAGATATGATTAGGATTATATTATTATTCCACTTTACTATGATAACACTCTTGAGTATTTCTCGCTCCTTTGGTGGGCATTAGTGGAGCCGAAGCTAACACTGATCTATCTATTGTAGTATATTGGATTGAGAAATCTTAATTATTTTGATAAAATAATTGTGTTCATTGAAATAATGAAATTCTTATGGGACCAATCTGAAAGTATATTCTTTAAAATCCTAGACATTTTCCGAATCGGCTTTTATATGACGGAGTTAATGCGGTGACAAACATAAAAAATATTATCGAATCACTTCTTTTTTTGAAGTCTGTCAAAAAGAATTAATGTCGTTAATAATGGGTACAATGATTCCTTTAAGGCGGAGATCAAAGCGCGCAGCTATCTCTCTCGCGCATCACAACCTTTTTAACCGACTTCCAAAAAGAAGGAGGTTATCAGTTTGGTCTGTTTTTTGTTTGTTCACCGATTACGCAGCTTATTGTGCATTGATTTTGATGATCATTTTTGTATTTGGTAGGTCGTACTTCAGAGGTAGTCCCATATTTAATTTTTTATCAAAATAGAATAATTATTTTAAGAAAATAGAAGCACTTTGGTTTTTATAACAAAATAACCGGTAAAATATCATCCAAGTGCCTGTAGAAAAGTGAACAGCAAGTCGCGTATGTACCTATTGTATTGCGTATTTTGAAGAATTTGAAGTAGTTTTTTTCAGTTTTTTTTACTATATTAAACTTATTAAGCATATAAAATCATTAGGATATTAAGAAAATGAGAGATGAAATTGATTATTTAGATAGGAGAAATCTTTAAAAAAAATATTTAGATGTCACTTAGGTGACGGAGTAGTGAAAAAACATATATTTTCCTATTCCTCAGCCAATTTAAAAGATATCAAAGAAAAACTTTTTTTAAATAATTCCTCTACCAAAATAAACAAATCCCTTTCTCACTTAGTATCTAATATCCCTACTCACCAATTTTATATGTTGTGATGCGAGAGAGAGAGAGAGATATATCTATATATCTGCGCGTATAGAACGAATCCTTAAATTGTTGCATTTACACCTTGTGTAAAAGTGAACGTGTATACTATTAATTGACAAATGACATATATAGATATGCCCGAAAAACCTTACATATATATATATATACATAAGTATTTGTACTTCTAGTATGCTGAAGCCATGCTCAAGTTATTCCGTAATTAAGTCAAGTTAATGTCCGTGCACTTCAATCAAGTGCAGTGACACGTTGACTGTCATTGTACAAGTACAATCGTGTACATTTACATACAAACATAATGAACGTTGTGTACTATGTGTGTAACTGTATGTATATAGTTGCAGCTGCAGCTTTACCTATGCAATTGGCAATGTAGGCTTTGAAATGCAAATTTTAGGTTCAGAATAAATCCATAATTTTAAAGCACATCGAAAAAGAAAACAAGTATAAAACTAGGTTTTTAAATTATAATGTACTACACTGTATGTATATGCTTGCCTGTACAAGTTCCACATTCTGCTCTAGCAGTTTTTTTTCTCTCTCAATTTAACTACCTATCTATTTAGTTTTATTCTGGTTGTGAATCGATTTTGGTGTTTTTTTTTTATTTTATCTCGTGCCCTATCAGAAGTGGTCCTACGAACTTCAGAAGTTCAGAGTTTCCCTTGCGTAATTTATATGACTATTTAGTTCAAGATCCTGCAAACAGATGTCGATTCTTAATTTTTTTATAGTTAGCTTTCCAATTCCTTCGAATTATCGAATATTAAAACGTAATATGATATCCTCATAGACTACTGAAAATACACTCTATATCACTCTTCAAGTTGCATTATAAGCCAATTTCTCGCTCGAGATGGCAGACCGCACGTCCGCGTCGGTCGGTAGACCAAGTCTGCACCGACAGAATAAGTAAAATAAGATGGACTAGTTCAAAAAAGCGATATGCAATAAAATATAAAATGTAGTGATTCAACTTTTAATTTTGTGTGATTGTATGATTTAAAACACAACAAAATATTGACATATTATCGTTCTAATTTTTTTTGGTCATTTTATTGTTCTCACAAAGAATTAATATAACAAAAGCAGATGCTATCTTGGTCTGCAAGTGCTATTCATAATAGCTTTATTTGCATATATACACATATTTCATAGGTGATTGAATATAACTTCTTAGATCGCTTCCCGCTTTACGGCTTTAAAATTGTTGACTAGCTGAAAGGCGAGAAAATCAAATTTAAAACCTTTTAAACATTACAATAATATGTCTGACTTACCTACGTGTTTCCCGTTTTCACATTCCCATAAATAAACCTCATACCAGATTTATATATTTGTCACATTAGATCAGAATTACAGATTAAACATGAAAATTCTAAACTTTATTTTCCTATAATGAAATTTAGAGGGTACCTTATTTAGAGGGTACTCTTTGTGAAATATAAGTATTCAATCAGAAAAGGTTTTATTTTATGGATTTGGGTTTCTTATTGATTTGATGATATAATATTTATTATAATTTGATTTTTGGACATATTCATTTCGAATATAAGAATATGTACTTATTTGACAAGACAGCGTATATTATTGTAAAAACGAATGTATATTTAATGTGAGTATACGTTACGTTAATAAAATATATCTATCTAGCTATGCTAGATATCCAGCGTGGTTCAAGATGGTAAGCACACCGAATTTAAATTTTCCATCTGTTTATTTAATCTGTGAGACTGACACCACATGTTGCTTGTCCAAGGATTTGCATATCAAAGCGTGGACTCAGTCTATTACTGAGTATGTATGTAGGCATAGAACTTATTCAAAGTAATTGCATTTATGAACATCAAAGCCAAACGCCGAAAGCGTTTGTCTTAAACATACCTTTTCTTGTTTCAGGATTTCAGCATTCGATTTCATAATTTTTTGCCAACTGAATTATTCATAGACATATATTATTATTGTCACATACACCAAATCGGACCTTTCTTTGATTCATCAATATTTTTGAAGACACAAAATCCCATAATGTTAGGAACATTAGGGATAGGAAAATGTGGTTAGACAAAACATACTGTGTATTATACAAACATCTATTATCAGTTATACTGCTCAGTATATAACTAGATGGAATAGACAATAAAAATAATATCGAAAACACATAACAAAACAAAAAAAAACTCAATAATGTTTTTCTAATCATTTCGTCTCACAACGAGATTCTAAATCTATATCTCTATCGTCTCAACAATTTCTTCTGGGATTGATTTTATTTTATAAAATGTTAGATCAAAACCGAGGTCCAATTTGACGTATGTAAAAACATTAACACGCTTTGACTCATTTTAGAGTTTCGGCATTTTATCTTAAAGATTTTCTGAGCTACTGAATCATTAGATCAAAACCGAGGTCCAATTTGACGTATGTAAAAACATTAACACGCTTTGACTCATTTTAGAGTTTCGGCATTTTATTTTAAAGATTTTCTGAGCTACTGAATCATTGCATTAAGCTCATATCACCTTTGTAACTTGTAAATGTTCAAGCTACTCAATTTTAAAGCCGGGTTAACACGCAAATGGCACATTAGCCCATGCTTAGTCAAATAAAAAATCACTGCGTCTAACTTCGATAATGTGTTGAGATTTAATTTGAACTTCAATGCTTTGATATAAAGCTTAAATTGTAGTAAATCTTGTGTGCCCCCTTCAGTGAAAAGTGGGTATCAATAGAAGATTGACAGCTGGCGTTTGCTTTGACGGGCTAATTTATTAGTTGTGGGGCGGTCTGGGGAAACCTATGTAAACCACTTTTTCTTTACGATTTTCTTTTGTGTTCACAATTTATATGACTAAGTATTTATTGATTTGATTTACTTCTTGTTTATTTTATCAAAAGGCGTTTTTCATTTATTTATGGTAGCTATCAAATAATTCAAGACAATATTATCGTACGATAATGAGTGTGATAAGTGATAAGTATAACATAGTTTTAAATTTACTTTGTACGTAGCTATATCAGCAACAAGTCCAATTTTATATTAATTATATCTCAAAACGGCAATATGATTTTGACCACGATCTCGAGAAAACTCGTTAGCCACATACTTAGTTTGTTTGATACCGCGAAAGAAGGAAATCAAAAACACAAAGAACAAATTTAGTGAAAGATTATAGGCTGCTAAACAATCGAGTTGTAAATTCAAAGAAAATTCAAGTATACTGGAGTGAAATGCTTTTCTCACTCTTTTGACCTTCACCTTGCCATTTTAGCTTAATAACAGAAGCAGTAGGTACATATGGTAATAAATCAATACTTATCTACTTTATGAAGAATTGCTGTAGCAAGCTTTTAATATTTTCAACATACGCTCGGTACGCATTTTCGATTAAAGCACCTTGTGTCCCCCCCTTCTTCACTTATTGTGTCGCCCTCGTCACGATTTTTCATAGAGGTCTCCCATCCGCACTTCACCGCACTTGATTTGCGAAGCACGTATACTCAACCACCTTAGCTTATCACCTTTGAGCCACTAAATTGAACCTTATCTCTTCGTTTTACGTGACTTTAGAATGGAAAATTAAACGTGGTGACGTGCTCAGACGATCTCATCCAGGGTCTGAGGGGGTCGATGTTTTGCTTTGCGGCGACATCGTTCAGCCCGCCTTGTACGAAAAGTGAGTCGCAAAGATAGTCCGGTTCGTGTTAGGCGGCTGTTAGCTGTATGTAGGTTCGATAGGTCGATAAGTACGTCTAGTTGATTTCAATTGATTTGAATAGTCTGCAGAGCCATACGATTGCCTTAGATTTTAATTTTCCTACTATTTTCAAGAAGCAACGAGTTGGACGAGGTTTATTCAAATGTGTAATTCGATTTCTTTCGTATGTAGCGAGTTGAAATTTGAAAATCAGTAGCAATAGAATTTATTTCAGATAAGAGAAACGAGATTGGGTAGAAAAAGATTTCAGGTACCGAGGTAACAGAATATAACCCTGGAGCTATTCGTTCTGAAGGCCAGGCACTAATAGACTTCTGTTCACTATTTACCTAGTTTCCTTCTACTTTAACAAACAAGTATTTTTCTGAAAATCCACAAAAACGAAATCATTTATTTAATAATTTGGTTCAACTTTTTCTATTAAACAGTTTCTGTAAATTTTTAGAAGTAGGATAAAAATGTTATGGGACGATGTATTTTCTTAAATAAGTAGGTAGGCATTTAGATAAAATTACTTACACTGTTCTCAAACGAGTTAATAGCACTAACAACTAACCCCGTATAAAAGTTATTAAAACCTTTGTTAGATATACAGTTTGTGTATTTTAATAGATAAAAACTTTAGGAGAAGTAAACGTTTTTAATATTTAACTAGAAGCTCTAGAGTTGATTTTAAAATGTCTCCATTCATTTTAAAGATATAATTAACTGAAATTTGAAAAGGTTCTTAACAATATTATCCAATTTTCTATTTATTATTTGTTAATTACTGTTTTACTAGTTGTGGTAGAAATTATATTTTCGCATTGTCATGATAAAGGGTTGGAGTTTTTGCTCCTTCCTCCCTTCTTGTGTAGAAAAAAGTTTTCGATAGTTAATTACACCCTGAGGTCATAGCAGTTTTAGCAAACATTTAGGCGTTAGGTTTAGTAAATGTTTACATAATTATTAGTACAGCAAAAGGAAGGGCTATGACTTTATATTTGTATTTAGGTAATATACTACAGTAAAGCCTGAAATTACTTTGACTCATCAGATTTTGATGAATAACGTCACAATTGATCCTATATTAGGGTTCCGTACCCAAAGGTAAAGCGGGACCCTATTACTAAGACTCCGCTCTCTGTATGTTTGTCTGTCCGTCTGTCACCAGGCTGTATCTCATGAACCGCGATAGTTAGACAGTTGAAATTTTCACAGATGATGTATTTCTGTTGCCACTATAACAAAAAATACTAAAAAAACAGAATAAAATAAATATTTAAGGATACTCCCATACGACAAACGTGAGTTTTTGCTCGTTTTTATAGATAATGGTACGGCACCCTTCGTGCGCGAGTCCGACTCGCACTTGGCCGGTTTTTAATTAACATTGTTACCAGCCCTGTAATAAGTCTGTGGCAGTTTTTTATTTTTATTTGAAAGATATACTTTCCTCGAAAGTGTTCTATTTTCATCAAAATCGGTTCAGCCTTTTTGAAGCCAGGTTTTGAAGTTTTCTAAACATAATTACTTGTCATACACGACCTTCGGTTGCGGGTACGTTTGATCGTAACAAGTAAACATATTTATAACTAAACATATTTTTAATTAAACATAACAATTTTAGTTAGGTTTTCGCGATTTTTACTCATTGAAATTAAACAACAAAAAAGATAACTGTCATGTAGTCTCACCTGTGTCCACGGGCACTGCAAAGTATTTATTCGAATCGTCAGGTCATAAAATTATGTAAAATATACCTACGCGATAAATCCGTTAAAATTGTTTAATTTCAATGACAAAAATTGGAATTAAGAAAAGTTGTAAAAAATATAAAGCTATGATTATCCCTGAAATACCATAAATAACCCAATGGCCATATCATAACTAACACATTGCCCCGACAACAATAAGAAACAACAACAAAAGTCACAACATAACAAAAGTCCAGCGACCTCGAGTCTCTTTCGGAGTAAATAAATCAGAAGTCGGCGTCAAAACTATTGTTGGAGAGATAAGCCGAGGTGTTCATTATCGTTGATAAATAACATTGTGAGCTGACAAATTACCACTCCGCTGTTGCTGGTAGAAAAGAACCGATTTGTAGTGTAAAATACCGTTGCTTTTTAAATATATAGTGTCGTACCAGCGAACTTCATTTACAAAAAGGTTAAGTACTTTTCGGGTGTTTATATATTTTTATATAATACCTATTTTAGCCTACACGGCTTGACTGATTTTGATGTGCGAGGCATTAGATACGCCTTTAATTACTAAGTGTCATAAGCTAAAAGTGTTGTCTAATACATTTAAACGAGCAATTCTTGTATTATATATATAATCTGCATCTTGGAAACGGCTCCAACGATTTTAATGAAATTTGGTTTGTAGGTAGATTAGGGGACGATAAATCGACTTGCTAGGTTAAATTTTTAGTGAACCCGGGTTTGCTCGTATTTTCAGACATAAAAAACCGAGTGGAGCTCGGTCGCCCAGGTACTAATATTAAATACAAGTAATATGACAAACTTTTTCGTAACAGTGTGGACAAAAATAAGTGTTTTGCCAGAAATATATAAAATGCTCATTTGAAAACATTTTATAGTGACTTTGTGTATAATTTCTCGTGATAAATATCGTAATAAACTACCAAACTCAATAATAAATGAATCAAGTAATAAACAATTTCTTAAACTATAAAAATCAATTTTTAATACACAAAACTTATTATTCAATTAATGAATATATAGCAGATAAATATATATATTATAATATTTACAAAAAATTATTACTCACTATAGTAAAGTGAGTAATAATTTTTTGTTACAGTTTTAATATGATTAATTAATTCACAATCTTTCCCTCTTCCATACTTGGAAATAAATATATCAATATAATTGTTTATTTAGCTGCGCCCGACGGGGTCCACAATGTAACTTAAAATAATTTCCTACTACCTAATTGAAACTTGTGTTTTTTTTATCAGCCCTGTTTGTACAAACTGTCCCACTGCTGGGAACGGGCCATCTTCTCATTGTGAGAAGGGTTAGGCCATAGTCTGCCACGCTGGCAAAATGCGGGTTGGCAGACTACACACATCTTCAAGATCATTGAGAACTCTCAGACATGTAGGTTTCCTCACGATGTTTTCCTTCACCGTTTGAAGTTGGCGGCAATCAACTTGTGGAATGCTAATAAATAAATATGAATATGAAAACAACATCATATCAGGCGGAAAGTAATGTTGTAGGTTACGCTATGAAAGTAGTTATTATACAGTCCGGTGTTTTCTTATTATATACTTATAAACGCTCTCTTTGCTCACTCATTTAAATAATAACAACTTTGCTTGCTCATTTAAATGATAAGTTTAAATAAACAATTGGTAAAAAAACATAACAATCAGAATGATTCAACAACTACATAAGTACAGAGAGCAATATTGATAAAATAACAAATGATCGTATTTCACACCGAGCTGATTGATTTACAAGTCGATGGTCGCTTTCCGAGGCAATTTATTGTCAGCGGTCAGAGGTAACTGCTTGACGAATGTCTGGAAGTGGCACTGCGGGTCGCAAAATTAAATTCAACTAAACTAAATCACTTCAAGTTAATATGCGGGATCTTACAAGTTTTATGTGGAATTCAAATTTTTATTACTCTCAATTCTGTAGAATAATAATTATAGTTTAAAAAACTGAAAAAAAAAAACAACTCAAAATAAGCAATTTGTTTACTTGGATGACATTTTGTCAGTTATTTTGTTAAAAAAACCGAAGTACCGAACCGATTTATTTTTATTTTTTTATTTTTTACTATGCATAGATTAAGTATTGATTGATTGACGATTGAGCACCAACTCGCCTGATGTTAAGCGACGGTGTGGCCGAAGATGGAGCTCATCCATCTAGAAGATATCTATTAACTATAGCCTTGAAAATTCCAAGATTGTAGGTCTCAGGAGACAGAGATGGCGGCAAAGAATTCCATTCCGCATCAAGAATAGATATATATCGCTGAGTACGGATTTTTGGCATTTCAACGAGAAATGCGTGGTAATTCGCCGACTTTCTGCTAGTCCTGCAGTGAAATGGGGAATGATAAAATTGATAGGTACGGGACCACCTCTAAGGTATCACGTAATAAACAACAATAATCATCAAAAACAATCCATAATTGGCGGATTAATCGCTGAACAAACATACAAAAAAATACAGTCAAATTGAGAAGCTCCTTATTGGAAGTTGGCTAAGAACTTTCTTAGTAATTTCAATTGTGAAATGATAGTTATGATGAGATCGACAAGTCATGATATTTATCATTTTAGACCACAAATATGATTAAAACCAGAGTTGCGATCGGGAATTTAACGGAATGCTTAACATTTTGAATATTAACGTAAGCTAACTGTTTAAGTGGGTATTTTGTTTTGGTTATTAATATAAACGTATTGTACTTTGTTTTAATTTCACTCAAACAAATTGTTTTATTTTGTTTTTCGTTTATATTTTTAACGTACCTACAGTTATATTTTTGTTTAGTTTGGATGTCAAAAAACAGACACATCATCATCATCATCTAGCCATAAGAAGTCCACTGCTGGAAAAACAAAACAGGCACAGATCAAACGTATATGTTTGTCTGTGCATGTTTTTCCATGTGTATATTTTTTTAGTAGGTATATGTCTGCCGAAGCAAGTACCATATGAAGGATATTTAGATAACCCGGCGTACTTCGTATCACCTATCAATGAGTGTACCCGATATCTTCTCAACTTTTAATTCTTCCCTGGACTACGACAAACATTTCAAAACCAAAATCATCTAAATCAGCCCAGCCGTTCTCCAGTTTTAGCGAGACAAACGAACAGCAATTGATTTTTATACATATATATATAGAGATATATACATATTTAATATTTTCAAAATATCCTTAGTAACAGTAAAACAATAAATATGGACCATCCGGTATTACCATTTAATATTCATTTCCGTTCTCACTATATCTGCTTAGAATGTTAGTAATCTAAATTGCTTGACCCGATATCTCGCTGTCAGCACTCAAACTGCCGATAGATCATGCGGGGTCAACCATTGGTTGTGAATATTCAATTGCTTTAATAATAGGTGCTTCTTAACGACGTACCTACAATCGCCTATATACTTTCTTACACGATTAAAATAAATATAAATAACTAGAAATATATTATTGCTAAAGCTATGAAATAGTTAATGTGAAACTAAGAAGGTAGATTATGCGAGTTCAATAGGTAACGTGTTATGTTCAAATATGAACATATTATATACATTATACATAAATTCACGCGTATTTTCCCTTACAGGGTAGGCAGAGCGTCAAAGAACCATGAGGCAGTTTGGTGCCGCATTTGACCGTGTTAGAGGGTTGGATGGAAGGGAGAGGTTACTAGAGAGGATTAGATAGTGAGATATAACGCTGGCTTGCAGTAATAGGGGGTCAGTCTATCCCCTACATAAACGCCTATTTCTCTCAAGTATCTTGACTGGCTTTTACAGTATGCCTAGGAAGAGAAGCAGATGATACATTTTATGTTTTTCTTTTTCTCCCAGTCCAGTGCATGCTAGATAGTAGGTACGACAAGGCTTCATGTCTGCTGACCCTAAAACTCATCAAAATCACCGTTTATTCCCAGTAGTACGGTTGCCAGTCCGGTTGACCGTACTACTGAGACTTTTAATTCCCAGTAGTACGGTTAATGGCGGCTAACCGACTTGTTAAGTCTCAGTAGTACGGTTATTAGCGCTTCGCCGGCCGCTGCCGCGGCACGCTCGCTACGCTCGCTCGGCTCGCGCGATGTGTTTTTAATGTTCTAACATAACCTAACCTACTTTTTGGGCCACTATATTATTTAGTAGGTTAGGTTATGTTAGAACATTAAAAACACATCGCGCGAGCTGAGCGAGCGTAGCGAGCGTGCCGCGGCAGCGGCCGGCGAAGCGCTAAATAATATGTTTAATGGAAATATGTATTCGGTTATCTAGTTCTTTACGATAAAATTTTGTTGTTGGTAGTTAAACTGTTAATAACCGTACTACTGAGACTTGTAAAGTCTCAGTAGTACGGTCAGCCGCCATTAACCGTACTACTGGGAATTAAAAGTCTCAGTAGTACGGTCAACCGGACTGGCAACCGTACTACTGGGAATAAACGAAAATCACTCACCTCAACTGTCATGTGAGTGATTTTCGTGACTTTTAGGGTCAGCATGACGTACTACACTGTTATTACGTCATCTATATGAACAATTGCTAGCAACCTTCAAATTCAGCAAAATTAGTAACTTGAAAATTGTATACGTCATCTTTATGATCAATTGCTTATTTTGTTCACTTGGTCAACAATACTATCAAAATAATTCTACCGTCACTAGGTATTATAGCTTATATACAATAATACATTACTTATTTGAAATATATTCGTTCGTTCGAATTGCACTGAATCAGCGCAACGTTGAAGAAACAGCGTGGATTTCTCTAAAATGTGGAAAAATCTCGCAGTCTGTGTTAAAGTTGCTGATACTGCGTTGAAGATACAATATGTGGGGTTTTTGAGAATTTATAGAATTGTTCCGGATTCAATTCTCAAGGGTTTGAAAGGAGCAGCGAATCTCACAACCACAAAGAAAATAAGATGATATTTATCTTTGTTGTTTGTAATCTGTAAAATCTGTATGTGTGGTTATGTCTGGGCCCATAAACTTTGAAAACTTTAGTAGAATATAAAACCATTTGCATTAATACATATTACATATTTATTTAACCCTTTTGCGGAGTGAGAGAGAATGATTTGAAACCATAGACAATATACGAATATTCTAACACTTACGCTATGTTTATATTCTCAATTTTAACATTGCTTATCTTATGTGTGTAATTTTGTTCTTTTATAACTTCGTAAAGGGTTAGGTGCCTATAGATGACGAGCAATTCTTGTATTTAAATAATAAGGACCTCAAAAACGGCTCCAATGATTTTGATGAAATTTGGTATGTAGGTAAATTTTGGGACGATAAATCGATCTAGAAAGATTTCATATTTAGTAAACCCGGATTTGCCCATATTTTCAGTCATAAGAAGTCTTCGCTGATCTCGCTTGGCTACTGCAAATAAACTAACATCGGCCACTGGATCGGCGCATACCATGAAAGGCCGTAACCATACCAACATATGCAAAAAATATAGTTTGTTATCATATACTAGTTAGTATATGATAACTCAGTCTATACATAGGCCTCTCCCATTGTGTCGCTGGTTATAAAAGTACAGAGGCTGGAGTCAAGTGTGGGAGACTCAAGTCTAACTTTCTCTGGGTTCCAGCGCAGTATAAGATAAAGCTCCTCTCTTCTGAGCTACTGGGAGGCGATCCGAGCAAAACCCCAGAATCATAAAAAAAAAAATGTCTTTTTTGTACGTATGTTAGTCTGTAAGGTATCTATGACGTGGGCCCGCGTTAGTTTTTCTATTTATGTGTTGCCTGGAGTAAATGATTTATTATTTTTTATTATTATTTTATTGAACGCCACTCAGCTCACAGTGGAATAGAGAGGGCTGATAATGATGATGATAAATGCTACAAGCAGTCACTAACAAAAATACTATTCAAGATTTTCACTATCTCACGGGCGTAAACTGGCCGAATTGATATCGCTTTGAGTCCCATCAGATGTTGAACATTTTAAACTATTTATAACATCGTTTACTAATAAACCATACTAGTTATATATAACTTCTGCTATGTTATATTGAAAGTTCCATTCCACATATATTTGACTATCGATCGACCTGCTTGTTCTTATCGTCATAGCCCGATACGTTATCGAATCAATACGCCCTATCTACAGATTTACCCTATTCAAACAGGAATTAGATAAAGCTGTCGGCATGAAAATAGCTTTCACTGGCTACGATATCACATATCACTTAGTATGTTAATCTATTTAAATGATTAAAACGCCTGGTGTTTTATGTGTATTTAGTATGTTTCCAAATAGTTTATTCTCTATTTTTTTCAAAACCGAATCTTTATGCCATGCCAAATGACAGCTTGCTAGTTGTTGCTAGTAAGTACTAAGAGTCTTTGAGTTACGCCACAGACGGACGGACATGGCAGAACTATAAGGGTTAGTAGTAAACTACGGAAACCTCAAAACGGAACACCTGTCAGTAAAATAAAGCTTTTGTGTATAGTACTAACTGTTAACCTAACAATATACTCACACGACGAAATCGATCAAGCTGTAAGCTGCTTCAATACGATCCCAGCTTCGTATTGAGTTACAAATAAATACTCCATAGGCACATACATCTGAAAAATATTACCTTTTTTCCGGAAAGCGATCAAAATATTTTCCATGCACCTAATAACTTCGAAATTTGCTTAAAAAATAATAATTGTTTAATATAATGGAAATAGTTCATGAGAAAATGAGCTTAGCTATTATTTGCTTCTTATTATCTGTAGCTAGACCGTAAATAAATACATTATTTCATAATTTGCAAACTTTTGCAAGTTTTCCATCACCATCATTTCATCCCTTATCGATCGGCGATCCACTGCTAGACAAAATATCCTGCCCTCCTGTCTTTAAAATAGGTTTGTTTTGTATACAATTTTCCCAGTATTTGATCACCTAAAGTGATCAAACATGTGAGTATGTAGTAGTATGTAATTAAGCGACAGGAAAGGCGGTCGCCGGTCGCCGGCCGGCAGTGTCCATCCATCAGCGCAAACGACGCAGGCCCATTATTTATTTGGCAACGATCATCATCATTACCTGTGGCATCCTCGTGAGATCCGTACCGTGTGGTACAAACGAAAAGCTTTATAATGTTCTAGCTGTGCCCCGCGGTTTCTCCCGCGTAGTGATGGGTGAATATAATGATGATAAAATATAATTCTCCAGGTCCTAAAAAAATCTCTGTGGCATATTTCATAGCAATTGGTTCAGCCGCTTAGTCGTAAAGAGGTAACAAACAGAGATTTGACGACAGAAATTAACTGTTTATAAATGTAAAATTGCGTATATTATGTAGTTGTTCGTAATGATGAATACAATGCCACCTTATATAACTTTCGTTGTTTATTGTCTCAGCAACACATCATATTTTCGTTATCGCTGTAAGTGTATGACTTGGGACGTTCAAGTGGCTGCGCCCAATTACATGGAACCGCGTTGCTCGCCACTATAATTTGACTAAGATCACTGTAATTTGTATTTGTAATATTCCATTATAAGCAACTGTATTCTGCATGAAGCACCGAACACAAAAACTAATTGAAAATCACTTTTTTTCGTTTCGTAAGAAACGTATTGGTGGGAAACAATATAATATAAAATTGCACACAATTTCGATTCAAAGTAAACTGGTAAGGAGAACGTATATTCACTACATATAAAACAATATTCAGTTTAAGGAAAATTTCAATATCCCATGATATCCAGTATTCCACTATCTGCATTCTATTTCGCGCAGCGTAGGAAAACCAAACACAAGGTGGACAGAAGAAATCATACAAGTGGCAGGAAGACGCTGGATGCGGGCCGCTTCCAACCGGTCTTTTTGGAAATCCATGGGGATGGCCTATGTCCAGCAGTGGACTTCTTGTGGCTGAGAAGATGATGATGATTGTTAGCATTAATATAATAGTTATATATCATATCAAGTATCTATGTTAAAAGAAAAACAAAATACCCGACTGTAGAAAAGCTATTTCCACAGTTTCAGCAATCAAATTTACGTTTGTTACGCTGTTGAGTGTACGGTTTTATGAGAAAGTATGCGTCAGGCAAGCGCAGCGTAGGAAGACCAGCCACAAGGTGGACAGAGGATATCTTACAAGTGGCAGGAAGACGCTGGATGCAGGTCGCTTCCAACCGGTCTTTCTGGAATCCATGGGGGAGGCCTATGTCCAGCAGTGGACTTCTTATGGCTGGGATGATGATGATGATGATGCGTGAAATCGCTGTAAAAGATTATACTTGCGCATTCTTTAGAATAATTTTAGTAAAATAAATAAATAAGTGATTATTTATTACGAAAATGTTCGTTGGAGGTTACGAAAAAAACCGCATTTTTTTATTTCTGCGTGAGTCAATTTATTATTATTATAAAAATATAGCCTATGACACTAAGCGAGTGTAGTCGAATCTAACTACAACTCGCACATCAAAATCAGTCAAGCCGCTTAAGCTGTAGGAGGTTATATAGAAACATGCATACATACACACCTATATACACATACATACAAACACTTGAAAAACACAACACTTCTTACGCAGTCAGGTTAAACAATCAAAAAGTACAGTGAGTTGAACTATAATTACGCATAATTTGTTACAAGCCAGTCCCAGTAGATAGATCCCATAACTGGGTGGTTAAAAGTAACCAGATCAATGCTGGTTCTGATTTGTTGTTAGTAAAAGGTAGCATTTCCATAAGTAAGTAAGTAAGTAAGTTCTTATAGACTGAGTGGCCAGCCCTATTGTCAGAGTTATTAAGCTGCCGGAAGGCCTCTGATCTGGCTTGACGATTGCTGTTTTTTTTGGGGGGACGATTGCTGTCTAGGGGGGGGGGGGGGGGGGGGCAGCCCCCTCTGCCCCCCCTTGGCGACGCCCTTGCGGTCACCCATCCGAAGACTAAGGTCCGTCCATTGGTGATCGTTCGAGAACATCTAGTCAAGCTACGCCACATGTGTTGTTACTATTTCCATAGTAACCACACATTACATTTTTATGGATAAAGGTATACTCATACGAATCCCAAGCGAAACAATTAGAAAGCTACCCCACCAAAGGGATGTAAATTATTAAACTGCATAAAGTTCTCCTCTGTACGTCAGAGGGCATGTCATAATCCGACCAAAGCTCAGCAGATTAACATTTAAACAAGTTTTATGTAAATCTGTCCGTATAAAACTCTGTTCATTTTTGTGTTCGCTCTGTTGGAAACACTTTTTCTTTGAAATTGCATCGTTCTTGTGATTTGTACCTACGTAATGGTGATGTTAGTTGGAAAATTTGATTTTGGTACATCTGTCTGTCTAATGCTATGAGCAAGATTTTTTATAGTTAGTCATCATCATGTTAACAACATTATGGCAAATGCATAAAACATATGAGCCGCACTGTCGTGCGTATAATAAAAAAAGCGGGCTGTCAATGACATATTTTGCGCCATGTGAGTGTGTCGTGGTTTTTGTAGATAAATATAGAATGTTTTTAATCATAAAAAGAGTATTATGAAAAGGATACAATTATTTATACGTAATACCGTGAATACCTAACAAGTGGATGAAATTGTATAAGTCATACCAAAGCGATGGAATAAAGCATTGATACGTTATAAAAATCTATAAAGTTTTACGATCACCCAACACCTTAGATGAAAAAACGTCTGTGAAAAGTGAAAAGAGCTAGCTTATCAATTTCTGGCTGTTTTTAAGGTAAGTAATAATCAACATCATCATCTCGGCCATAAGAAGTCCATTGCTGGACATAGGCCTCCAAAAGTACCGATTGGAAGCGGCTTTCTTCAGCCTCTTCCCGCCACTTGTGGCTGGTCATCCTATGCTGCGCTTGCTGATGCGTGTGCATAGTTAGTGTTCTTATCCAATCCCTATCATCCAAGGATTTTTAAATGTTTTTGGAGTACCTACCTAGATATAATATAAGTATATGTGTGTACAAGCTGTACCCCGCAGTTTCACCCATGTAGTGATAAAAACGTTAATGGTAACGATGATAAAATAAGCATATATCTGTTGCTAGTTTCTCAGCTGTCTCTATACCACAAAACAATTGGTACCTACAGCCGTTTGATCGAGGAAAAGCAGGTAAATAAACAGACAAAAAGACAGTTTCTTTCGCTTTTATAATATAAGTTAGGATTAACGGATTTAGCATCCGTTAAAACTGTTTAATTTCAGCACTATTATTATTAACCGTGTATAATTATTTACCGTGGTTCGCTTTAATTTTGAGCTCCCGATATTCATATTAGTATAATTTTTTAGTGTATGGAATCCAGTATTATGTAATCTTAGAAATAAAGATACGCGTCCAAAATGTGTCCAAAAGAAAATATGCAGTGATATTGTGAGTGTGTTTTGTCGGGACTATCTATCGAGTTCGAGTACAAGTGATAACGCACTTCAAAGAAAGAGGGTAGACAGATATGTCTGCTTTTAACTGTATCATCCACCTGCATTCTTCAGTCGCCCGTGAACATGGTGCATGTAACTGTGCCGAAATATCGGGAGCTCAAAATTAACGCGAACCACGGTAAATATCCCGTTAATAATAATAGTACTTTATTGAATGACCGTCATAGTTTAAAAAAGTTGTTTAATTTCAATAAGTAACAATCGCAAAAACCTTAGAAAACATTAAGAACAACCAAGTTTCCAATGAAATTTAGTGTAAAAAGAAGTGAGAGTGAGAGGAAAAAACAAAGCCAAGGAGAGATCTATAAAAAGCTCGAGTAAGGTACGTTTTTAGGGTTCCGTACCTCAAAAAGAAAAAACGGAACCCTTATAAAATCACTTTGTTGTCCGTCTGTCCGTCTGTCCGGGTGTCAAGACCTTTATCTCGGGAACACGTGATGGTATCGAGTTGTAAGGAATCAAAACCTATGGGGTTCTTCTCCTTGACCTAGAACTCTGAAATTTGGCAAGAAGCATTGTGAGGAAAAAATCTGAAAACTGGACATTTTTAATTTAATCAAAAAAAAATTGTGTCGTTATGCAAGGAATGAGGGTCGAAATTTTAAAGTGAATTAACCGTATCATGTGGGGTATCATATGAAAGAGCTTAATTAGCATTAATTAAAACAGGTTTTTAAATATTTTTACGATGTATATTTTTCGGCATAAAAAGGAAAAAAAAAATGATTTCTCCCTTTTATTTACTAATTTGTACGGAACCCTCGGTGGGCGAGTCTGACTGGCACTTGTCCGGTTTTTTTTTATTTCTATTCGATTTATAACTGAGCCTTAATGATTTAAATATTTCGATGTTTGTATGACGTGCCATTAGATACGGCTTTAATTCTTAAATGTTATTGAGCATACTAGAAGAAGAATACTGTCTTATTACATGATTTGTTATGGCATACATGTGTGAATGTCTATAAACACTTCTCACATGAAAACAAAGAAATCACGTTGTATGCGATTTCATTGCATCCATTTTTCGTAGCCAATTAGCTTCCAATATAGGGTTAAAGCCACCCCTAAGCTCCGCCTTTAGGTACCTTCGATTCAAAATGGAGGACGTAAAACCATTGTTTTGAGAATGTTATGCAACCCTTGTTTACTTTGTTGTTAAAAAATCTGTTATTATATTTTATTTGTGAATACATTTTTCTATAAATTTATTTGTGAAGTTATGCGTGCTCTGCATTACGCCTGCAGAGCACGCTCTGTCGCTTGGGTCTTTGCACCTTAGGAAATAATCGGACTGGCTCTAAAGCTTTTATGCAGTAAATTTGTGTTACTTGGGATATATCAAGTTCTAATAATTAAGTGTTACAAACCTATTTTCTTTACCTAAAGCTATTTTACTAATCTACTCTGTTATATGTTTATGTCACAAGACACCAACTGTCAACGAAACGTTCACTTGTCATTTTTCGGTTTTTTTGTAGAATATATAAAAAGGTTCTTAATCTCGTAGTTCTCGTACACAAATTTTCCATATTTTTCAAAAATTATTTATGCAAGCTTGTCTCGCAATTTACCAGTTTTTAGTATTTGTTCATTTAAGTATATTAAAGTAAACCGTATAGTCTTGGTTTAGTATTTGTTGATTTATAACCGTCCAGCCTTGCCAATTTATTGACTCGTATCTATTACGGTTCATAAGATACAGCCGTTTAAGTGTATGACAGACAGACTTCGTAACGTCACGAATAGGCTCCCGCACCCTTAGTACGGAAGCCTGAAAACCATGGAAGTCACTAAATATAGTTGACAAAATAACTAAAAATCGGATAGATTCGTTCTTAACTTACATTAAGATGCGTGAATAAATAATTCAAACGAGTGTGAGTACGGTATATGAATCAGAATACGTTTACATACGAGTATACTCCTTTTCGTTTGTGACTTCAAACGGAATGTCTTAAGAATGGAAAAAGTTATGCGTGAAAATAACACGATATTCAAAAGACTTAATGTTATGACAAAAAAACTAAATGAAAAAGATATTTCTTCTATATATTTAAAAGTAATACAGCTTTTGTCACAACTTGTAAATAATTCATAAACCAAAATATAGTTGACAAAATAACTGAAAATCGGATAGATTCGTTCATAACTTACATTAAGATGCGTGAATAAATAATTCAAACGAGTTAGAGTACGGTATATGAATCAGAATACGTTTACATACGAGTATACTCCTTTTCGTTTGTGACTTCAAACGGAATGTCTTAAGAATGGAAAAAGTTATGCGTGAAAATAACACGATATTCAAAAGACTTAATGTTATTAACAAAAAAACTAAATGAAAAAGATATTGCTTCTATATATTTAAAAGTAATACAGCTTTTGTCACAACTTGTAAATAATTCATAAACTATATGTGATGAAAAACTATAATGATTAGGTATAAGATTCTCTCCAAGATTTCAGCTAAATCTATACCAAGTTATTATTCAGTCATAACAGTTAGTTTACAGTTCATTTAGTTATAACAGGTTAACAAACAGACAAGAGAGAGAGAGAAATAGTTTTTATTTATGGACCATGCACAATGTCAGCGACAAATGTAGCACAATATATACCTAGATCTTTTTTTTTTCGATAGTTAACTAGACCATATTTTTGTAGGTAGGCTGGTAATTAATGCTTTTTGTACAAAATAAACATTTAAAAATATAATTATTAAACGAAATATAAACATGAAGCAGACCTTGAATTTCGATTCGAAAAAAAATACATTATTCTTTCATTAGCCGTAAGCTCATTTTTTACGGCGGAAAACCTAAAACCGTCCAGCGAACGCACGGAAAAAATAGTCCGAAAAAAATACGAGTCGAAGGGAGGAATTGTGGCGAACAAAAGGCGAGTGGGACGCGTTTAATCCTGTCCGGCCGTCATTTCGACGGTTCGAGAGAGGGAAAATTGAATTTATTATCGTTTGTATTTGACTGACGTGTTATTTTCACACGAGACGGCAAAGGAAAGCGGTGGAGCGTCGGAATCCAATCAGTCACCGCCGTGTACGATGCCGGTGATATAGTCCGTCTGCGAATCAACTGCCAAACTGAAAACACCGTTTTCCCTTCCAACTTCGGCTTATAGGTTTCGCTTTTTTTCTGTGTACAGTTTTTTGATTGTCATACGAGTATGCTAAAAAGCTTTATATGAAACTGTAGTAGTTTATTTTTACTTTTTGTTGTAGATTTAGTTCAATTTATATGCTTGGATTTTTATTTTGATTTTTTTACTTTTGTCTACGATGAAAAATATTTTTGTAGCAAGATTATAGTAAACTTTTCCGATGCCTCAGCTATCTCTATACCAAATTTCATGATGATATGTTGAGCCAAAAGGAAAAAAGGTAACAAACAGACAGATAATATTAGTTGATAATATTATATAAAGATAAAGGGCATGATCCCCGTTACGGCTGGTTCTTAGCTCAAAGAATTTCACTTTCTATTCAAAGGGGGGACGCAGCCAGTACTTTTGGTTAGGGAAGAATGCGTGGTGATCTTTTTATTTAAGTTTATCTTTTTACTTAACTTTGTATTGTCGAAAAAACATTATGTCATTAATGTAAATTTGTTGTATAGTTTTAATTGATCCAAGTGAATGAATTGCGTATTTTGCTAGTTAATTATCTTCTATATAATATTAGGTAGGATATAATGCGGTCAGCATGCTGGGTACGCTACCAACTGGTAGTGGGTTTGAGCATTTGGATTATCTTTAGACCTTTATCGGTCTGGGGTGATCGATGTGCTTCTTGTGTAGTAGTTTAGATAGTTGAGTCTGTATATTGTTGTGTTGTAGTTAATAAAGGCGCTTGCCACAAATACAAAATACTAATACGTAATCTGCCTACACAAAAAATAGGAGAAAAAGGTATTATGTGTGATTTTGCGACATTAACCTTCAGAGTATGTGCCATTTTGCAAGGATATGTCAATAAACATGAAATTGGTACGAAGGCTTTAATTTATTTATGACTCTGGCAGGTATTTTAAAGATTATTGAACATTATTTTTACAATATTTATAATGTGTTGTAAAAACATTTGTAGATGAACTCATATTATTATTAATTTAACAAGAAATGTGTAAGTACATAGGGTACATAAAAATATGTTGCATGTACATAGCTATTTCGGCAGTATTGGGTATGTATTTTTTTAATAAGTACATTATATTGTACAACACTACACTAATAAAACTGATCTAAATAGAATTTTCACCGATTACTCTCTTTATTTCACCTTACATATACCAGTTTTATGAACAGTAAATATAATTTGACTCGAGCTATATTCATCAAAAGAAAAAAAAAACATCCCTGCGTGGATTTCCATTGTACCTAAAGTAAACTAAAATCAAATTATATATAATTACCAATGATTACATTACAGTAGCTAGAGTAAATTAATATAATATGATTACCGATTACATTATTATCAACCGTTTCAGTCTGTGTTCCGAGAAGCATTGTTCATATCGACCGCTGCTCTGAAGGCAAGCAAGCCAATTAAATAGCGTTTCCACTACGTTTTATTTTTCTTTGCACTTACAATTGCATCCGAGTCAGTCGGGTTACATGCCAGTGTTATTTTTAAAAGAACAAGAAGTTAAAAGGTATATTTACGATTGAGTTTTGAATACGGTTCGGGAATGCTGAATAGTAATCGTCGGTAATTGTTAATTGTTCAGAAGGAAATAAGAAATCGTATGAGGAGATGATTTTGATTGAAGTTTGAATACTTATTTGTGATGTCATTATGATGTTAATTGTAAACCACTCAGTGGCCATTTATGTATCGCAAATTTATTTCATATAGCAGACTGATGGAAATAGTTTTCTAACCCTTAAATATTATCAGTTATTTTTTTGAAACATGAATGGCTAGGCTACGGCTAGGAATTAGACTTAAAAAAAATGTATTGACATTTATTATGTAGAAAAAACAGTAATCGGAATGGGATTATTTCAGTTTTCATTCCGCAGTTTTCTTCTTTAATATAGACAACTGAATCTATAAAAAAACAATTTTGTGCAGTAAACACATATTTTTTTGACTTGTTGAATACTACAATATGTGAATTTTCAAGGCAAGAGTGAATAGATATCTTCTAGACCATTAAGCTCCATCCTCAGCCACACCATCACTTACCATCAGGCGAGTTGGTTGGTTGGGGAGCCAATCGTAGATCTGGTTCATGAAAAAAAACTATAAATTTGTGGACACTTCAGTTAAAAAAACACTCAAAAATACCGAATAGTAAGTATGCCTGTTACGTAAGTAGTTTATAGTTACTTAAAATACAAATATAGATCATGTAATACTTGTGATATGTTATAAAAAATCATATCGAAAAAAAGGTCAATTATCGCATCAGGTATAAAATCAAATTAAGAACTATGAAAAATATTTCCAGCAGAAAATATATCTCCAAATTATATTATATCAATGATATAACTGGAGCTCCTCCGTACGCCAATATCAGTTTTCTTGGCTCCATAACGACGAGAAAATGTTTTATTAGCTTTGTCGCCTCTCCGGACCGCAATAAAGGCCGGTGAGATTATCGTCGGGTATAAACGCACCTTTATTATTTTCTTTGTTTCATTCTGGAAGGAGCAGTAAGGGCTTTTTACCCGACTGCGTAAGGAGGGTTATGTTTTTCGAGTGTATGTATGTTTCTATATGATCGCCTACAGCCTAAACGGCTTGACCGAATTTGATGTGCGAGATGTCGTTAGACTCGTCTTCACTTCCAGAGTGTCGCTATATATATATATATATTTAGTAATAATACTAATACATCTCCAACGAACTTTTTCGTAATAGGTAAACAAGTGGTTTTACTAGAATTATTCTAAAGAATGCGCATTAACAATCTTTTACAACGATTTTACGCATACTTTCTCACAAAAAACGCATACTCAACAGTATATCAAGCGTAACTAAATTGTGTAAGTTAGACTGCAAAAACTGTTTTTCTGCAATAGGGTATTTTGTTTTTCTTATAACATAGGTTTCTATGAGTCGTGTATCGAGTATGTATCGAGTAATTTCTTCAACAAGAGTTTTCTTGATGAAGAAATTACTCGATACTCAAGTCATGACATAAGTTGTCTCTCGGTACAGAGTAGTGTTATTATCTAAGGATACGTTCACCTTATATTATCCATCTTGTTATAATATGGTGACATCTATCCTTATTACGGATGGCACGCAACTGACAACGCACAATAGACTGATGTGTAGAGTGTCGTCTAAATCAGCTAATTAACTTTGATAGTGAACCATATGGCCAGACTACAGAAAGTCTCTGGAAAACATCATCGCGATTCTGACAAAACGCCTAATCATAATGGATATTGAAACCCAGATTGACGACTTTGCGGTAATTATTAATTTGTCGATAAGACTTACGTGGCTAAAATGTAAAAATCAAATATATTAAAAATGGTTGTCTGTAAAGTCGGTTTACGGGCGATAATTTTACGTGATAACGATGCGTCACAAGCCGAACGCTTAGGCCGATCGTGCCTCTCTATCGCTTGTTCCGCGCTCTCGCTTGCACGCTCGGCTCAGGTGAAACGTGACTATGAGTCATGCTTTTTCGTGCAGCCGGTGTTCATCGATTTATAAGACATTGTCACGTCAAAAAAAATATCACTGTTAGACCTAGATATAAAAGTCTTGATTTTGAGCTGCGATAAAGTATGCTTCGATAATATGTTACCATGAATGCAGTTACCTATACTTTCATAAAAAAATCTTCTAAATACAAATTATCCATACTGTTACCGAACAGTGTGTAATCGGATTGTTAGGTTGCGTTCTGCGGCTACCTATCGGATTCAAAGCACGCAGCAATGCGAACGCAATGACTTTGTTTTATTTTTCGAACGCTGGACGGGGTTCTTTAGCCTTTTATTGGTTTGGTTTTAAAATGTTTGTGGCTTCTGCTACCTGAAAGTAGAAAAGGTATCCCTACCTATTTATGTTGGCTGTTATAGAAATATAAAACTGTCATACTATTTTAATTTAGTATCATATTGTTATCCGATCTTGCATAATGTTTGTGCAAATATTTATAGAAATAATTACTTGCTATTCAAAAATCAATTTTCAATGAGCAGGTAACATTTAAAAAAATCGGTTGTCTGTAAAGTCGGTTTACGGACGATAGTTTAACGTGATAACATACGTCCGCGCGCGAGCTCCGAGGAATGATAATTGAAGCGACGGTCGAGCGCGGCGCATACCCGCCCGCTTCCTCATCCAAGCCAGCCAGCCAAGGGAAAAGGAGCGTAACGTAACGAGACAATGAGTCATACTTTTTCGTGCATGCAGCCGGCGTTCATCGATTTATTAGACGTTGTCACGTCAAAAATGGTGGCAAAATTTTAAATATGCTACTATCTTTACGTGGTATTCTGAAGTGGCTTAATAAAAGATTAAACACCTTCTGTTTAATAGTTTTTTTTTCACCAGTTTCCGATAACATTTAAAATTGTAATATAGACATAGACATTTATTTTATTGTGACAAAAACATACAAAAGATAGTACAATAACACATTAAATTAAAAATAAAATTTAACATATTAATTGGTAGTTTGGAACAAAAGTAAAATAAATAAGTAAGTATGGTTCAAGAGCCTATGGAGTATAGCTCGTTTACTATTTTTCTTCACATAAAATTAATATCACTCAATACACAATAAATTCACAGCGGTAAATTGATATGAAATTTAGGTACCAAGCTTAAAATAAATTAGAACACTCGTTAAGAATAATATATTATGCCACAGCAACATACTATCATTTCAAATCAAGTAGGCTGTGGTCAAGCGAGTATTTCGAAAAATATGCAGTTCATCCATTCAGGGACAATACAAGTCTATTATTCGAAACGAGTAAATAAAAAACTTTTTCCTATAACAATCGGACTGAACCCATTTCATTAGATCGAAGTGCTCCAAATTACCCCACGCTTTGTCGCAACCATTGAATGACTTGAATGAATTACATTACTGACCTAATGCCTTGATTGCATTGCAATAAAATAAATTGAAAAGTTTTATACATGAGGCTCGGCAACTGTAAAACAGCCTAATAACCAAATTAAGGTCGAAAAAAGCGTACGCCATTCTGCGAATCGTCAATTTGCATGCGCAACGTGATCCAGTGCCGAGTAACTACCTCGATTCGGTCTGAATTATCCAGGATAAGGTGTTGTAAAAATTTTATTTGCTTATTTAATGTACCGTCGCAAATTCACTAAGGAATTTTACCTGGTATCCGTCTTAAGAGATACTTCGTAGGCGGCTTATGAGTTTGTCGACGACAACTTTTATTTTCTGAAGAGTTTATTGATTTTAATAAATTCGAAGCGTTCTTTCGGTTTCATGTTCGGCACTTTGTGGATAATGTCGAGATGATAAGTTGATATTGTTGGTGTTAAATTGACAAGTTACTTTTTACAACCTTTTATTTTGATTAGCTCTGTGTTCATACTAATAGTTGGTGGATGCGGATTATCAAACTTTGAAATTATATTAGGATAACTTCCACTGGTTCTATCATGCTGGAAATTTGTTGTACATTTGTAATTTTGATGGTAATGCCATGATAAGTTACATTAGAGCTGTTGACAGAATTAGAAAAGTCTTAAAAAATACCGATTGGAATCGACTTACTTACAGATACTCTAGACACTAAGGCTCTTATTATAAACCTGTATTTCATAGAAGTAAGGCTAACGTACAAGTGCATTTTGGAGACGCTAGATTTCCCTCTACCTGATTTACCAATACGTGTAATTTTTCAAAGTCCTATTGTTTTAACATTATCTGTGGTATTACCCCTTTATTAATTTAACAACAGTCAATATACAATATAGTGTGCTTTATGCTAACGACTGGTTCGTTTTCTTATATGTACGGTTTCTTCTCGGCACGCGATTTGTTATAGATCGCAAATGTCGTTTACGAGTTGGCAGGCCACGTAGCAAATCGATCAGCGAAAAAGAAACATCGATTATAAAGGCTATGTTGGCTCCAATTTTATTGCGGTACTTATTTTAAAGTCGTATGGTTCCTAGGAGTTCCCTTGTCATCCAAAGGGATAATACTGATAGAAAACCTTTTTGGAACCACGGCATCTTATGCGTAAACTATTAACCGAATATAAAAAAAAAACAATCCAAAAAAAATAACCAATTACCTAAATATAACAAACAAGCTTTCAAATAAAAAATAAATGTAGAAATTTAAGTAGCTCCCAGGGTTTCTATTAAAACCAGTATGATATTGTAAATGCATAATACAGAATTAACTACTGACACTTATCAAGTAAAGTAAGTAATTAATGCTTACTTACAGAGTTACTATAATCATCCGACCGTTGGCGGTGTCCGTTTGAAATCAAAGTCAGCTCCCGAGGGCTGATCTTGACGTTTCAATACGGCTTTGAGATAAGAACCTACATAACAGAGTATATCGTGACGTTGAAATAACGTGCCTATACGAACGATGGTAATTAATAAATGTTAATGGTTCAAACTTTGTATGTTCTTGTGGCGCTGTGTAATAATACGTTTCATCATCATCATCATCTCAGCCATAAGAAGTCCACTGCTGGACATAGGCCTCCTCCATGGATTTCCAAAAAGACCGATTGGAAGCGGCTTGCATCCAGCGTCTTCCCGCCACTTGTATGAGATCATCTGTCCATCTCGTGGCTGGTCTTCCTACGCTGCGCTTGCCGGTACGTGGTCTCCACTCGAAAACCTTTCGGCCCCATCGGCCATCAGTTCTACGTGCTATGTGTCCTGCCCACTGCCACTTCAACTTGCTAATCCGCTGTGCTATATCGGTGACTTTTGTACGTCTACGTATCTCTTCATTTCTGATTCGATCTCGTAGAGAGACTCCGAGTATAGCCCTCTCCAATAATACGTTTAATACGTTTAATTTTATTACAATAATACTTTTATTTTCATTGTTTCAGGTAAGTCACCATCAAACTACAAAATATTATAGGATTGAAGCGTATTTCAATTTAGTGGATCCTGATTTTACAAAATATGGCACCAATTTCTACGACAAAATGTAAGTGTCGAGTTTTCTAAATTTTGGGAAGCTCGACTATTCAATTAAATAGATAGCTTAATAAGGCATTTTTTTTAAGATACACAATCAATTAGTGCGTATATCACAAAAATTATACTTACATAATTATCGTTAAATATAGGGTTACCTATCTACATATATTACGAATTGTGTAAATACCGAATATAATTTCTCTGAAAACGTTTTTTTTTTTAAAAGACTATCAAAATCCCGAAAGCTCTTTTGACAACTCGTCTGATAACCGATTTTTTGTAGTTCGAAATTTTATTTCAATTACTAACCTAACAATTAATTGTTATACCTATCTGATATCCAAACGTTTGTAAATAAGAAGGTTTCTGGATATAACAAAACAGAAACCTAACTAATATACCCTAATAACTGTTCAGGCAAGACTTATGCATTCAGAAACTCGTGTTAAGTAAAAATAATGGATTCAAACTGAAAATGAAAATATTCAAACAAACGTATTTCGGATTATAAGCAAAATCGTTTATCGTCATAGTTATTTATTTAATATATCATCATCATCATCCTCTCAGCCAGTCAGTGAAATAGTAGGTACAAGTTGTAAATAAACATTTTGTAGAAAACAACTGACGGAGGTTGACATTAGTAGCTGGAATAATTGTGGTTTCGTTCTACGGAACGCTAAAACTTAACCTGCTAAAAGCTGTAAAGAACAAGTTGCGGCTATAAAATTCACTAGATCTGCCATACTGCAGTAACCCGAACTGCTAGAAATATACGTTTTATTGCCTACGACATAGAGTTACAGTTTCTTTGTATTTTATAAGCTTCTAAATTTATACCTGCCACTGTAGGTTTAAATTTTATCGGAAGGTACTCATTACTATATGGGTAGTTTTATTGGTATTTTTATTGAAAAATAGTAATAAAGTTAAGGATTTAGAATACATATTTGAAAAAAAAATAAGTTTTGGGGGTAAGAGAAATAAAAAAATAGTACTATGTAGGTTTAGAATAATAAATGGTAAATAACCCAGCTGATGAAAATCTGTAATGTATCCAAAAGTGAAACACATAAATATAAAGGCAAGTACTTCACACTAGATTTGAAGATACTCTAAAACTGAATAATGTTTTTCAGGAAAATAATATAATAGGTGGTAGTGAAACAAGGTAGCAAGGTATTTTAGGGTACCATTTTTAGGGTTCCATAGTCAACTACGAACCCTTATAGTTTCGCCATATCGGTCCGCTTCTTAGCTGAAAGACTGTAAGTACTAGTAAGATATAATTTCGTATGAGTATACATATTTATTACACTAACAAAATGATTGAATAAAATCTTAAAAAGTACGCACTGGAAATTAACTATAAAACTTATTGTTTTTTTAATTATAGATATTGACTAAATTTAATTTGAATTATTATGAATTTAAATTTGATTGTCGTGTTGTAAATTTAATGTGATATATAAATCTTCATAAAATTTTACAATCAATAACTCCTGCGTTCAACATCTGGGTGACCGCATTTTTCATTTTATGGAAAACAAATATCATTCTATTATTATTCCATGACTCACTTTTGAATTTAAGGGATCATTATAAGAGCTGCAGGTGATGGTTGTAAATAAACCTAACAATACTTTGTTTTATGTACTTACTTACTTTTTATTATTACCTGTATTTTACTGCCGCTGTTACTCCCGCGAATTATTTTAATAAAGGTGACAATGTAAAATTAAAAAGGTATTATATTACAATGTATATATAAGTATATATTAATACAATTAGTAGTTATAACTTTGAAAATCTCTGCAACCAGCATCTATCAGCAACCAGATAGATTCGAATTAGTTGATATTGGTTCCGGTGTCTTCTTGACTAGCATAACTGCTGTTTATATCAAACAAAGAAGATTTTTGAATGTAAACAAACATGTTGGAATACAGTATAAGTATTTAAAAATATAAAACAATAATAATAATATAAATTGGCAGCTGCCGTTTTCTCATTCTGGTGCTCCCACACAGAGGTAATGCATCTTATCTTATCTTTTGTGTGGGAGCATTAACCCATAAAGCCTAGTTTCTAAGTCACATCCATTTGATCTCAATAGGTTTGTGAAATTCCATATTATTTTATACTCGTATTAGTTCCATCATCCATCTACGTAACTAAATTCTGTATTTTTAATTTATAATGTGTTTAAGAGGGCCTCTCGGTATTGGCTTCGGCTCCACTGATGCCTAACAAAGGACCGGGGCTTCAAGGCTGCTAAGTGAACATCACTCGCTCGCCGCTCGCTGATACGATTCAAAGACAATTTTGACAAATTGTTAGTCTATTTATATAGTAATAGACTAGCAATTCGTCAAAATTGTCTTTGAATTGTATCAGCGAGCAGCGAACGAGTGATGTTCACTTAGCAGCCTTGAGGCCCGGTTCGCTACCCGAGGCTATTTGAAATAATAATAATAAGTATGTACATTATTATTAAAATAATCTAAATTAGATAGTATTAATTTTTTTCTAATACATAACCACAAACTTTCGCTTTATAAGAATCATTATTATATTACGTAGCGTTGACGAAAAAAAAGTTTTGGGTAATTTTAAGCGGTTTTCTCACTCCTGCAATGAATTTTCACTTCCAGCATAACGAGTCACCTCTACGTTTGTCACGATGATTTCACTCCCTTTGAAGTCTCGGCCGGTGGTCCAGTCTCCTCCTTTTATTCAGTCTACGTCTCGCATATGGTTTCCTATTACCATTACTCGCATATATCCATTAAAGGATCATGGCATGCCATTACAGTAAACGATTGTCGACCACTTTACAGCTTTATTCTCGGGCTTGAATTTTACATGTTCTATTTCTGTGGCAAGAACTTCCAATTTGTATAATACAAATAAGGAGATTATAGTATATGTAATGAAGTCTGAATAGAGATGGAAACCAGTTTTTGGTGCATTACTGGCATATAGTTGACAACTTAAAAAAAATATGTTTGGCACGTAGTGAGTGTTTTTATTCTGATTAGGTATACATTTATACTAGCTGGCCTTGTGGCTCAGTTGGTAGTAAGTCTACCTCCAAAGGTCGTGGGTTCGATCCCCACCCAGGGCAAACATTTGTGTGATGAGCATGGATGTTTGTTCTGTGACTGGGTGTTTCTATGTATCATATGTATATATTTACAAATAAAAAGTATATATGTGTTCTATCAGCCATTTAGTTCCATAGTACAAGCTTTGCTTATGTTTGGGCTAGATGGTGTTGTGGGAAATGCCCCCAAAATATTTATTTATTTTTATATCAGATTTTTCCTTAGTAATGATACCGACGACTTTTCTATAATGTAGAAAAATCGATTCCTGATGCGTCATATTATACGCCTAAACAATTGACATGAGTCAATGATCGACTGATGGATTAGTGAGTAGGATAACGCTATATTACCAACTAACTAAACTGTGACTATACACGCATTTCCACAGAATAGATAAAAATAGGTACCTACTCGTACTATAATCTCTGAGACGCCATTACCAAAATATATTAGTAATAGGTGCGCATCGCGGTTTCACTCGCGTAGTAATACAAAATGGTGCCTATGTTCATCTTCATTTGTAAATAATACTCAATAATTACAGTTAAAAATAAAAATGAAATACAAATTGCGCAATTCGTTTACTTGGATGATTTCTTTTCAGTTATTTTGTTATAAATAACTGAAAAGTCTCGAAGTTCTCGCGCTGAAAAGTATCATATATTAAATTAAATAAAGCTATTTAAGTATTGTATAATTTTGCTACTAGATAAAAAACTTCTTAACCCTAACTGGTTAAGATTTCAAAAATGTTGAAACTGCCTGCCCTCATTTCAAAGTTATCGCTGCCATACAATCTCAGAAAGCTTTTTTGCATGTAACACACGTTTGAAACGCCCACCACTCCATTACAATTGCTAATTCGATACACATTCGAAGCAAAAATACAAAATATTGTAGCGGAATATCTAACAAGCCAATGTAAAACAGATGGGCTGTCCATTTATTTTTATAAGAATTGTCATTCGCCATTCAGTTCTGCTGTGTAGGTGTTGAATATAATGAATATGGGTGTAGACATAAAGACAGAAAGAAATATATCTATATATTGCATTTGGATAGTAATTTGAACAAATGTTCTTTTCAACAAATAAGTACGTCTATTTACAAATTTATACATAGATCGAAAATTCCAAAGATCTGACATGACTTGAACCCGCATATCCCGATCTGTACTTGGGAGCCTTTACCATTTGGCCATGGAGGTGTCACGTGAGATGGACGAAACTTTCGAACGGTCTTTTTCGCTTAAGCCTATCAAGCATTGAATGTGTGTTGAGTGTGTATTAGATGTGTGGAATTTTTGAACTGTCTAAATAAATACGTCTATTTTAAAGAATAATTATTGGTTTTATTTCACTATTTCACTTTTGCATATTCGTATATAGTCGGGGCTAACAGCTAGTGTAAAATAAATCCGTCTGCTCATGCACTGTGTATATTTCCAGAGTTTGCTCGTAGGAGGCTATAATATGATTTCGCAGTGAGGCGTTTACAAGAGGCCTAACAATGTTATTCTTCGTCATGACATGCTCGTCCGGGACGCGCGGTGATCAATCATCGCAAAGTGATGTGCCTGCCTTGTTTAATATCGATAACATTATCGATAGTATCGTTTCCTCAGGTGTCGATTACTTGCATGGTGAGCAATAAATAGCTTCCTTATAGCTTTTCTAGTGAATATTGTGCGATATTCGATATTTAACGATGATGTATGTAAAATTATTTAAAAGTTATAAAAAAAAAACGTAACGTCATACTTGGTGTATTCAATAAAGGTAAAGAATAATAAAATATCTAACACTATCGGAAGCTATCGTGAAACATAAGTTAAAGATTCTATTATAGTCGTAGAAATGTTTTCTCGATTTTGTCAAACGTTTATCGATATGACAAGGGATCGGATATCATCGACGGCGATCACATAAAGACATCACTATTTAAGCCCCCTTTCCGAGGGGATTTAATCGGGATAATACATGTGTCGCATCTTATTACCAATCTCAGATTGAGGCGAGAGCAAACATGCTGTAGTCCCTCCTACATTCGAGTCAACATGATATCACTTACGGGACCTTTCTTACGAAAGTGTATTTGTATTGACGAAATTCTTTTTCATCCTTTAGTGTATCCACTTACACAAAGGGCGGATTGTGTGTACTTATGACTGTATCAATTTTATTTTTATCGTTGCTTTCTTAGGCACGTCACTATTTCGTAAACAAAGACATGCCTTTCCATTGCATAACCTTACAGACAAGTTATGTATGAGATAGTCAACTAGCGTTGACAAGATGTACTTTAAAAATATGATTATAATTTATTACATTGTATGTAAATTAATTTGTAGCTAACATACAATAATTAACACCTCTACCACTAATAAACCTATTTTAGTTCAGTGAGACTTTCCCAGCAGTGGGATATTAAGCTGATACTTTTACTGCTTATTTAAAATAAAGTGTTTATGATTCTCGATTGGATATCTAATAAATAATCTTCAAAGCAGTCGTAAACATATACAATTCCAATCGGTCTTGACATAAAATAAGACATGTTTGATTTTATTGCCATCTCTCTGTAGGAGTGACATAAGTAATAAATACCGTACGGGGAAATATAAAGAGTATAACGTACACTCATGTCACCGTCGCGGCGACTTAATGTGACACTGAATTAGCCTCTTAATATAATTAAATTCAAATGTGGAAACGACGTTATACGTCGTTCATGAATCAGGTAATAAATATAGTCTACATTATACGAAATTATTCCCAATTATATAAAACACTATTATTATTAACGGGATAGTTTAAAAAAGTGTTAAATTATATAGTTACTTAGGTTTATGTATCCAAATGGTGTTAGCTTATCCCATGGTGTCTTTCTGTCTCGTTTTTTTTATGTGAAACCATTGAATTTTATGTATTTAATTTTCACGGATCTGATGTAATGGTGCATTTATCTTCTTTTTTTTTTTAATTAAAGAAGGTACAGGAAACAACAACAGGGACAACAGGGGAAGGTACAGAGGGGAAGTTTAAAATAACATGTTAATGTAACATATTTTATGTATTTTAAAGTTTTTTTATTTGTTTGAAATGGTATCAAACATACAAGCCTCCTGCATGGTATGATTTTAATAATACACATTCTAACACAACAATTAATACCAAAAGCGAGTATGTTACGACCTACATAAGTGTGAGTTGTGCTCACGCTCTAAAACCTGGTACGCACTGTGGTTAGTAATTAGTAGAGTAGAGAAAACTCGCATCTAAACAAGCGTATTTTCAAAGCGCTTTCAGCAAGCGTTGAAATAAAACATAATAAGGAGTGGCATCGTGATAGCACAGAGTTACATACGATTTAGGTATTATTTATTGTAGTTTATAAAAACTGAAAAAGGAAACTGGGAGTCGATACTTCCAAATTTGCAATTTATTAAAAAATCAAACTACTGAACCGATATTGATGAAACTTCTATGGGATCAATCAGAAAGTACTTATAATAGTATACTTTCAAACAAAAAAGATTAAATTGGTTTATAAATGCCTAAGTTATGTGGTAACAAGCTTAAGAAATACTACAGAATTGAGATCCTAATCTAATAAGAAGTCTGTAAAAATGATCAGTACTTAATGTTTTCTAAGGCGATTTTTACTCAATGAAATGAAACAAAAAATTTTGACGGATTCATCGCGTATATTTTATATAGTTATAAATTATGCAAAATTTACGAGATAAATACTTTAAAATTGGTTTCATTTCAATGACGACTACTGTTTCTTTCAGTTGATTACTTCTTTTTCGATTAACTCTGTACAAATTAGTAATTTTATTATTAGTAGGTGCTGTATTACTGTCTGAAACTGAATTTTTAGATTTGTTTTATTTTATACAGTACATAAAAAAAAAAAAATACGACAAATAAGGTAACATCATTCATTTGGTAAAAATTACATCCATAAGATAATGCAATTTCTAGAAGAAGTTTGGCTCTGTCTCAGAAAAGTATTTTAATCTTGGAAAAGAGAGGCAAATATTCTGGCAAAAAATCCTCACGAAATAAGGTTACATGAAAGATGAGATACGATGCTACTACAAGACATATTGTAAAAAAGTAGTCTATGATAATATATTGTAGAAGACCTACGTAGCATCATAGGTTGTATTTTAGTGGTTAGATGTATTAATTTGTACTCTCGTTTAAGTTTATTGTTTATTTTTAAAGTTATTACTGTATGGATGTACAATAAAGTTATATTCTATTCTATTAATTAAATATATGTACATATATGTAAAAATACTTTTTTATTGGACAATGACTCTCAAAGTAAGTTTATAAAGTTTTTAGGGTTCCGTGTTACTACACATTTTAAAGTGTCTACATGTCACAGCCATTTTAGAGACTATAAGCACTTCATAAACGATATTTGGAAGGTACCTAGATGTTTTATGTAAACCGTTATATTTACTTAAAATACCGTTTTTTTATTCAGTAATAGGATAGCTCTTGACCGCTATCTCTCCTGAGATAGCGGTCAAGAGCTATAGCGATTTATTATGATTTACCGCAAGCGACCTTGCGGTAAATAATAATAAATAAATAAATAAATATTGGTGGACATTTCATACAAAACCATCTAGCCCAAACTAAGCAAAGCTTGTACTACGAAACTAGATGGCTGATAAAATAACTACTTTAAAATACTTTTTTTTGTAAATACTTACTTATGATAAATAGAAACACCCAGATACAAAACAAACATCCATGCTCATCACACAGATGTTTGCCCTGTGTGGTAAATAATTAAACGTAAATAATTGCTTTATCAACAGTAGATTCAGCAATATTTATTACCGTTATTTATTTATATTAATTACTGTCTTCGAAGCGAACAGACAGTACCTATGATAAGACACTGTGGCATAATTGGTGTAATAAAGAACTAAGATAAAATGATTTAGTCACTAGATAAGAAATAATTTTAGCTAATGAAAGAGAAAAGGCAATACTAACGTAATTACTCTTATTTCTTGCGTGTTTGGTTTTTTGTTGAGTATATTTTGTTTTTTTTTGGCATTACGTTTGTTTCTATGCGAAGTATTAAAACACCTATTTATCCTCAAATTATTTATTTCTCAAATTATTTATTTCTCAAAACGGAATCCTTATTTTATTGTTCATTATTTTAATTTCCATTTGTCTGTCAAAACCTTTTTTTTTTCCATGAAGAATAGAAGGAGTATACAGAACAGAAAGGGTATGGTCACGGAACCTTCGGTATACTAAACAAAATCGTACTAGACTTTTTATTTTTTGCTTGCAAAAGCTCAAATTCTTAAATTCTAATGCAAACCCTTTAGCACTAAAAACGATCGCATAACTGGAGTAATTGAACATTATAACCAGTAGCTATAAATAAGCTTAAAGCAACCTTTCTAGCCCCGACAACTCTCTTCCCAGGTCATAAAACAATCATAATAATGGCCCTCGTTTTAGTGTTTTGTCCGCTCAAGTAATCGCGGGGGACATAAAATATTTTGACGCAACGATAAGGGCAAAAGAGCCGAACTGGATTTATCTTATCGTTCAGAGTGAGTCTTTAATGAGCCGGGTAGACTCACCGCTAGTGTGCTGATGTCTTTATTAAGAGAAATAACTAGAAACAAGTAACAATGTTAAAAGGAAAACAAAATAAGACTGCATAAGAGCGGTTATTTATTGTAGTGTAAGTTACGCTTGCGTTACGGTTGATATGATGTTGAGTGTATGTTTTTGTGAGATAGTATGCCAAAGCCACTGTTAAATTAATACCTTGTGGACCTATAAAAGGCTTTGTCCTGAGTGACTAGTCTTGTTTAAAACAATTATAAGTAATAATTTTGAGCTATTTTTGGTAGGCTATTTTTTTTTATTGAAACCTTCGCTGAAAAATAGAAATTCACTTTTGCAACTATAACCATTGAAAGTTGAACTCGAAATCATAGTAACGTCGGCCAATTAAAGTTAAACACATTTTGGTTGATACACAGTAGTAGTTGTTACTGATTTACGATCTTTATTTTACTCACTTGTTTATCTTATCAAAAAAAAAAATTTTTTTTTGAATATTAGGTTAATTACCCTACAAATAAAAATCAAATCAAAGCAATTTATTTGTGTGAATAATATACAGGTTTTGGATTATAATATAAAATATTAGTATCCTTATATCCTATCCCTACTGGACGTGCAAATCATAACTGTCGTAATTATATAGTATGTCATTCTCATGTCCATTATATTGATTAAAGTTATATATGTCAACAGGCAAAATATGTCAATCGCAAATAAAATGTAAAAAAATTGACAATATTATTATTAATGTCAAAATTTTAAGCCGTTATACAAAATGTCAAATGTATAAAAAAATGTCGTAGGTTCTCCGCTTCATATTAATACATGAGCATAACAGTTTTATAGGTAGGTACACAAAGCTGTATGGTATGGTACGGTAAAATCAAAATATCTTTCTACTTCTTAGCTACTTTGTATGTTTCCTTAGCGGTGTACAAAATTAATCATAACAAGGGATGGTGTAAGATAATCTACAGCAGACGATATTTTTCCTGGAATCTCGTGCAGCGTACGTAAGTCGGTCGTCTGACACGTGATTTATTCCTTTTATCTTTGAGAAGTCGGCTTTTCATCTGGGATAAGACCTTACCCACGTAAATCAAATCTTGTATGATTGCACGAACGATGAAATTGTAATGCAGCTCTGCGCTTCTTGGGGCTTCCGGGGCACCTAATCTCATTGGTGCTTTGTAGAACCTTTTCTAGTCTGTTGTTACAAATGCATTTTTATGGATTTCTACCTGAATGTACGTAGGAATATTCCTTGGTAGATGAATTTAAATCTCTAATTAAGGCTATTATAATAGTTTTCCTCTAATATGTAGGTTTGTATGAACCTAAATTAATAAAAAATAAAAGTATTTAATGTCAATGTTCAAACATGACAAATATAACGGCTCATACGTGGGGTAATATTATTATTTCACTTCCACAAAATATAACTTTACAGGTTATTAAATTGTAGCTGCGTTCCGCGGTCTCGCCCGCGTAGTGATGAAGAACGATGATAATGATGATGAAAGTAGCCTATGTCCGTGTCCCGTCCTCCTAGATCTACAACTATCTCTGAATCAAATTTTATAATGATCGTTTCAGCCGTTTGATTGTGAAAAAGTAACAAACAGACAGAGAGAATGAGAGATACAGACATAAATATATTCGCTTTTATTATTTAGGGCTTTATACCGCTAAAAATCATCATCATCATCATCTCAGCCAAAAAAAGCCACTGCAGGACATTGGCCTCCCCCATGGATTTCCGGTTGGAAGCGGCCTGCATCCAACGTCTTCCTGCCACATGTATGATACCTTCTGTCCACCTGTTACCCTGTCCACCTGGCAGTGGTCACGTAGAACTGACGGCCGATGGGCCTGAAAAGTTCTTGAATGGAGACCACGAACCAGCAAGCGCAGCGTAGGAAGCTAGTAAAATATAAGAAGTAAACTACCCTCTTATATTTTACTGTACTGTACCTAAAGGTATCTATGACTATATTTCCTACTGCTATGATTACACTGCGGACGAAGCTGTATTGAAATGCCACGATTTTTTTTGTTCAGTGAAAGGCTTGCGCTTGACCGCCACTTCACTTGATAAGCGACGTTGCGGCCTACGATAGAACGCGCTTACTATGAAGAACGCAATTCACTACTGATTTAAAGACAACCAGATCATTAAATAATCCACGCCCTTCTAAAGCTACACTATCTCTGGTCCTGTTCCGCTCGTCCCATTCCAAGCTAAACGAAATTGAATCATAAAACCCAATCACAGCCAGTCAAATGTAAAAGATACAAATATAACTCCGTATACAAATCCAACGCTTCATCTATTCTAATCGCAGTTATTATTCGTGTGAAGAATTTCCTAATTGATACAATAAATAACACTCCTAAGGCATTCGGCGTCTGTGATAAGCTTCGAATCCGGAGATTTATTCGAAACTAAACGCTGTCTAATTGGTATTTTATGGTTTCCGTGTCACGAGATGGATGTTCCACTATTGTTTGTATTTAGATACAGCTGTTAAATTCTTATTTCTTTATGATACACATATTATCGGCGTTTCCCGTTAAAGGATTTCGTCAGATAATTTTGTTTTCTGTGTAACTGATATAAGTACTTACTTTTTAGTTTACATAATTTACTGGGTAAATATGAATCGCTTGTTGTATTAGTTTTAAATACTAAATATAAAAAAAAAAATAACAAATGTGAGTTTGACGAACCGAGGGTTCCGTTCTCATAAGGTGAATGGATACCTTAAGACCTGGACCTGGACAAGGCGCGGGATAATTCTTGTATCTAATTATATTTCTTAGTCTATGCTATGTAATCAAATAAAAAATAATACATTCGACTTAATCGAAGTTATTTCATACTCGCTTACGTACTTGACCTTCGTTTGACAATAAACGATCTTATTTTTTTTATATTAGGTAGATCTACAATTGACCACCCACTTTATGTTACGCTTGATGTTAAGCAACGGTGTGGCTGAGGATGAAACTCGTCGGTCAAGAAGATATCCGCAAGGCTTACTTACTTTTTCATTTACTAATGCTATGAGACCTTTATTTAAGCTAAATTTCTTGTTTCTTAATGGGAATGAGATATCCTAGATTTATAATAAGGTCTAACAGATAGACTAACAGACAACGATCATCCCCTGTAAAGTAAATAAATCAAATAAATATTAGTGGACATTTCACACTACACCATCTAGCCCAAACTAAGCAAAGCTTGTACAATGGAAACTAGATGACTGATAGAATACATATATACTTTTTTTTGTAAATTATATATTATAAAATACATAGAAACACCCAGACACATAACAAACATCCATGCTTATCACACAAATGTTTACCCTGTGTCGAAGCCACGACCTACAGCTCAGAGGGCAGTCGTATTACCACTGAGCCTTGAGGCCTATAAAGATTCCGGCAAGCGCAGCGTAGGAAAACCAAGTACAAGGTGGACAAACGACCTCATACAAATACCAGAAAGTAGCCCGTTGCAGCGGTCTTTTTGAAAATCCATAGAGAGGTCTATTTACAGCAATGGAGTTCTTATGACTGAATTGATGATGATGATGAACCCTAATAATAAACAAGGGACACAATCTAAATCTCCGCAAAAACCAGATATACCTAAAACAAGCTAGGTTATTTTTTTTTTATCAAGTACTAATCTCAAACTAAACAAACCTCGCACGAAACACTTGAATATTGAAACTTATTTCGACCCAACCTATTTACATATAACTACGAGTAGCTATAGTTAGAAGTAGCAATAGTTACAAATAGCTTTAGTGGGTTGCCATCCTGACACAGGTAGATGGGCAGACTACACTATAACTGGTTTCGAACTAGACGCTTATCTTCAAGTAAGTATAAGTGCTCCTCGACAACCGGAAGGCTAAGAGTTCCCATGGGATTTTACTGAGGATCAATCGATATCCAATGCAGGTTCCAATGCCAATTTATCTTTGGGTATTATCCGAATAGATTGAAAACTAAAGCAGCTCGAGTGTATTCCAGATTTTTTAGACTTTTGTTGCATTTAATTCTTTACTCTTTAAAAAAAAAATAGGAGCAAATTGTTACGGAATACATAGGAGCAAATTATTTGATAACTCTCGTCAAAGCTTTGTAAAGGTGCTGGGTTGATGGCTGCGTTAATGTTTTATTGTATGAATAATTGTATAAATTTTAAAATGAGCCCTACATACAGGGCCTCTCATGCTGTGCAGTATTCTTTCCCTTTTAAAGCACACACGCGCTTATGATGTTTATGAATTTTCATACCAATTTTCTTTGAATATTATTCTTCCCTTTCATTCAAGTTAGAACAGTTTAATTATGTGAATCAATTTGAACAAATAATATCTCAAATTAAAAATGCAATATCAGATCATTTGTTTTGATTATAACCGAGACATGATTTGATATTGTCATTTTATTTACCTAGTTTATAATAGGAATCATTTAAAAAAATTTAAAGCTAAATGTATAAATTATTAAATTCCTGTATTTTTATACGCCTCAAACAGACTACCTCTCTCTTTTTTATTGTAGTTTTCTTTTTAGCATATGAACTCAAATCAATTTATTTTTCTTCCGGGAACGGTGGGAACCTTAGTTAGCAGGTAGAGTAGAGCAGGTAACCTTCTAGTACTCACTAGAAGGCTTCCACTGCATAACTGAATGGTAAAAGGTTTCCACTCTATAATTTAATGGTAAATTCTCATTTAATGTTTTATTTTTAAGAACACAGGGCGTAAACTTCTGTTGTACACTTTTGTCGAAATTCACCTGAGAATAGTACAAAACTCGTTTGATATTATCTGTCCGTCAAAAAGTACTTAATGATCTTTTTGTGAGTTGAGGGTGACAGCTGCCATTGTTCTTTTCAGAACCCAAATTGGGGCAATTTTATACTATCATGTAATGAGATTTTAATTTCTGGGACACCTTTTGAAATGATGACAGTGACTTTTTTAAGTGTCCATTGCTTTTGTTGTTTAGAATTCGGAAATGTATTTTAATCTATTCTGTTCTATCGTTTTTGTTACGTATCTTTGATAAAACTTAGTGGGAAAAATACCCATCTGTTGTCACAAACAATACTTGAAACGAAAAAAAATTGTAGATAAGTACATATTATTTTTACTATTGCATGTTTGTAATAACTCCCAAAATCGATAGGTTCGAAACGACGGGTAATTTGAAATTTTAAATTTGGGTTTGTTAAATAGAAAACTGGACGCAACTTCCTGTTATGAAGTTTGAGTACTAAATTTCCGTCTCCATCTGCTCAGTATTTCAGTTTTCATTGAAGTAACGTACGTATCGATAATTATCGTAAAAGTTGTATCATGTTGTTCCCAAAATTTTGTGACCCGTAATACTTTATCAAAGCCCGTAATAATAATTATGAACCTAAATAAAATATTATAAAATTACCAAAGCTTGAAACTGTGTAATTCAAATTCCAGCCAATACCATGTTTCGAACAATCTTAGCAACTGCCTCAATATTGCACTGTATCAATATTGGCAAAATTAACATGAAAATCGGATCGTGTAGCGAAACAACAGCGATACGCAGTTTAACGGCGCATGTTGCGAGTACGCGTAATCGCGTACTTGGAGCTACGTGGCGTACTCAACGTACGGATATCGTTAATACGTGGTGTTATTGCGTATCCAAGTTGGTGTTTCTGGAGAGCAAGTCCTCTTAAGTCGTTAAACTTTAGTTGATCTTTTAAGGAATAGGATCTTCTAGGATTCAGAGGTCAGTTAGAATTTTATACCATATGGTTTTTACTCTCGAAACTAATGTGGTTTTCACACATGTTTTGAGTAGAAAAATCCGACTTTATCTTTTGAAAAAGACCTCCGAATGAGGTTGAAACTATAGTTGAATTTTACCCGTAGTTTTTATTTACAACATATTGTTTTTAGGGTTCCGTACTACTACTCCTCACAGTTTTACATAGGTACGTTTTAACATTTTGTTATTAACATGTCTTCCTAAGATTAGATATGAGCATATTCTATGTTACCTATGTGTATTAATTCCAAATATTAATTTTCATAAGAAAACAAAAAATAAAATAATAATCCAATATAAACCTATCAAATGACCCTATTTTACAGTTATTTTGTCAGGTCCTGAAAGAACCTGATAAAATAACTGAAAAAAGACAGTGTCTCCCCTGAGTCAGGTCATAAAAATATGTAAAATATACGCGATAAATCCGTTTAGTTGTTTCAATTTCAATGAGTAGCCATCACAAAAATCTAAGAAATTATTATTATCAATATAACATGTTCGCGTATAGAATTTCTCTTACTACACGTACAGTAAGCACTGCAATAGCTTGTTAAATGTTCACCAGCTGATACCTAACCGTGCTTCACCCAGTCATTCATTGTCATTTACTCTGATGCCGTATTGATCCGCGTGGAGTCACGTACCGGGAGCGGTGCAAGTTATAACTTAAGGCGTTTTATTTGCACGGTCGAGTGCGAATATTGCAAATGGGCCATTGGGCTCTCGTTGGGTTTCGGGAAAATCTGTGTTGTGCACGGATTATGGGTCGCTTGTTTCGGGTGCCGATTTCATTTTTGGTGGTATAGGCACAAATATTTTTATAAAGCGCTGTAAAAGCTTTTTTGTTTTGAGTTTTTTTTTTTCTCAAACTCTGGTCTAAGTCTAGATCTAGGAAAACAAGCATCCAATTTTATGCTAGGAGATTGTGGTTGAAGCTCGTACGTCTGTCTAGTCTACCAAACAACTTACATGTAAATTAATATACTTATCGGCTTATAATCCGTTAGTATCCGTTTTTTCCTATTGAGGTACGGAACCCTAAAAACGGAACCCTTATAGGATCACTTTGTTGTCCGTCTGTCTGTCCGTCTGTCCGTCCGTCCGGGTGTCAAGACCTTTATCTCGGAACGCGTGAAGGTATCGAGTTGAAATTAAAACCATATACTTACACAGATCTATAGTATCTTGCTGCAGAAAGAAAATTAAAGTTTCTAAGTTTTCGTAAAAAAAAGTTACAGCCGAATATATCGTAAAATCGCACATTTCGAAACTCACAAGGGAATCAAAACGTACTTCCCGTTGACCTAGAACAATGAAATTTGGCAATAAGCATTGTGTTAGAGTACACATATAGGAAAAGTCCGAAAACTGGACATTTTTAATTTAATCACAAACAATTGTGTCTTTATGCAAGGAATGAAGGTCCAAATTTTAAAATGAATTAACCGTATCATGTGTGCTATCATATGAAAGAGCTTTAGTAGCATAAGCTGAAACAGGTTTTTAAATATTTTTACGATGTATATTTTTCGGTTTATGAAGGAAAATAGAAAATAAATATATGATTTCCCCCTTTTATCTACTAGTTTGTACGGAACCCTGAAACCCGGGCGAGTCTGAGACGCACTTGTCCGGTTTTTTTTATATTAATTTTATTTGTAATCTATCGCAAAAAAACATATTTTATCGTAACCTCCAGCGAACTTTTTCGTAGAAAACAAGTGATTTTAGAATAATTATTCTAAAAAATGCGTATAATCTTTTACAGCGATTGTATGCACACTTTCTCACAAAAAACGTACACAACAGCGTATCAAGCGATAGACTGCAAAAACTGCTTTTCTGCAGTCGGGTATTTTTTTTTTCTTTTTTTTGTTTTTTTTTGTTATTAGACTTTTTTTCAAAATGAAAAAAAGTCATCAATGAAATATTAGATAATGAGTGACTATTGTACATATATTTCTATTTATCACGCATATTCTTAGTTTTTGTGCCCTTATTGTATAGAGTAGTGTGAGATCAAAGAGAATTGCCGTTACTTTGTTAGGGGTCAAGAGTTGATGACGTATCAGTACATTATTAAACGAACAGCTTAGTAGCTAGGATGTAATTGGTACATGATGTGATTAGGAAATAAGGTTTTTGCTTACTTTCACAAATGACATTATATTCTGTGAGCCAATAATTTTCTTACGTTATGATCTCATATATATATATCTCTCTCTCATGTCATGTTCTGGTGTCAGAGTGTCAAACACATTATTTATTCAATAAACATAATTTTAACTCTATTTGTCTTTTTTAACCGACTCCCAAAAAAGAGGAGAAATTCATATAAGGAATACATATAAGGAAGGGGATAAATTTTTACGTTAAACGTTCTGTGATTAGAAATTTTTGAGATATAGCGAGAAATGAGTAAAATACATGAGTTGTTGTAGTACAAAGGTAAAAAAAAAAAAACTACTTTGCAAAAGGATCTTTTTGCAAAGTAGTCTAAACAAACAATTACTCGTCAAGGAGTTTTCCTTTAGATTACAGCATTAGCTATGGAACCATAGTATATGCATATCTTGACACGGTTTTGGCCACTTAATTAATCCTAGAGATTGTTTGAAATTTTCAGTCTTTTTATCGCTATACAAGAACAAGTTCAGTATGGAAACCGTATTAATACTTATGCCTGTAAGGACTTTATCCTAACCTATATACAGGCAATTTACAGCTTAAATAGCTGATCTGGACGTGGGCCGATTTAATGGGATTTTAGCGGATCCTAACTCGGACGCAGCTAAAGAGCTGCTTGAGTGTGCAAGTCATCTCAAATGATCAATAGATTAAGAATATACAATGGGACTGTCATGTTTAAATAATAAAAGTCCCAATAAAAATGTGAATAAAAAAAATAGCGATCTTTGAAAAAACTTCAAAGGGTATCTTTCTTGTGAAGTGTAGATATTCATATTCATATTCATATTTTTATTGCCACTAAGTGTTACATTTCATTGGTGTTATATAAAATTACAAAGCACTTAGTCGCCAGGCATTGCAACCGAACTAAATTTAGTTAAGCTAGGTAAATTATCATATCATTATTTTACAGTATAAATAACGTATAATACGATAAGACAAACAATAGAGCAGATTGTCATAGGTTTGTGCTCTCAAAATATTCATCTACAGAGTAAAAGCATTTTATACTCAGGTTTTTTTTTAGTTTTGATCTAAAATCTATTAAGATAGTATTTACACAGAACCGCATAATGTTTTTAGACTACTTATTACTTCACTTCATATCAGTGTTGACAATGAACTAATGCTCATCGTATATTTGCACGTACATAACATCGAGGACCCCCTCGGAGACGTCAATCCGAGTCTCGTTAGTGTCACGACACATCCTGCGTCTTTGTTCGCAGCTATCGTATCCAGTCGGATAATTAACTCGTCTTTTGTTTGTATCGAGACAATAGATAATGTTTATAATTTTCTTACAAAAGTTCCGGAGGGGAGGAAGATTTCAGAATTTAAATAAATACCAGTGGTTTTGAAATCTATTTTTGTTAAATAATTGAATTATTAATTATACAAAGGTGTAGCAGTAAACACGGATATACTCTAAGAAGCTTATAGTCTTTCCAATCACTGGTTAAAGCTAAATTATGCATAAAACACACACGCTGACAGAGACGTATTAATTCTCTATGCAATTTAAAAAAAACTATTAAAAAAACCTCACTTGCCTGCATGAATAAGTAACCACAATCACGCCAAACGATGGAAAGGCTTTGTAATTAAAGAGTGAGTTAAAGGATTTGTATTAAAAGGAGAGAATTTTATTTTATCAAACTGATTCCGCTTAAACTTGTTAAAGCATTACTATTTAATTAACCACCTGTTTAGTGACATCCCTCTCAGTCTTCCTTGGAAGAATGATAAAGAGAGACAAGGTGTCGATAAATTCCCGGTGAAGGTAGGAAGCGGCGTCGAAGCGCACATCCGGGCCATTCAAGTTAATACGGCCCTTGGAAGTCGTGCCTAATTACCAACTGTAGGCGTAAACAATTACGGCCGTGATTCTGACACTTTATCGTTTGTAAGGGTTAATCTATTAAATTCTTAATCATCATTAATTACAGCTATGATAAATTGATTTGGAATAGTCTGAAGAGCGATGATGTTTCATTTTACACCTTTGTTGCTACCTTTATTATCTTGTTTGTAAATTTAATGTTTAGGATGATCGATATCTTAAACTATCTTGTAACACATAGGATTTTAGCTAAATTTACCTAAGATTTTTTATGGTATTTGGAAAATAATTTCATGGCCGTATTTTTATATTATTATTCATAAACTTATTTTAGTTTGATAAAATCTAGTCTAACTTCTCACCATTCTGCTTCGGTTCTTATACGATTTCTTGTTATCATAAAACATAAACTTTGCCATCTTAGCGATTTCTATATTCTCATTTTCTTAAGCTCTTTGGTGACATAATCTATATTAATGCTCACTAAAAGAGTATTTTGTTCGGTAGAGTCTTCTTATTGCACTAAGCTAGGAACTGGTGCCAAATTGCTCAGAGTTGCTTCGTACGCGTCATTTACGTTGCCGCTTGTTTGCTAGACGACCTAATGGTGTAAGAGATAGACATGTGCCTATCTTCCCCGTGAAGATATTTTCCTGGTAAGTATTTTTGTTTGTGTATTGATGAAGGAATATTCCTGAATTTGGTACTCCAATTTAAGTGGGAAAAACTTACTTGAATTTTTTTTATTTGTAATGTGTCATTTCTCAGAAATATTTCATCATTTATAAAAAACGCCAAAGTTTATGAAGATGGATGGATCGATTGTTCTAAGTGTTTTTTTTTTTCACAAAAAATCTTATAAATTAAAAGAAAACATAAACTAATCTTTAGCCCAAAAAAACGAATCTTCCCTAATAACGTAAAAACCGCTGAGTGCAGTTAGAATTGTAAATTTGATTAGTTTAGTTTAATTAACATCCATTGAGTTAACGGTCAGGTGTAAGCCTGTAATTTATATAAAAATATATATTGTGTATGATGAAATCTTGGCTAGTTGTAAACTCATTTTGAAAAGAAATAAGTATTCCAAGGGCATCCAACATTTCTATATATTTTCATAAAATTAGTAATACCAGTTCAGTAGTTTTTTATAAATATATATTTTGTTTTGCTTAGTTTCAGTTATAAACTTAATAATTAGGTATCAGCTAATGAAAGTTAAACACGTTATTATTAATATTAGCTTAGCTTTGATGTGTTTGTAAAATACAAACAAGATTTTCCACTTTGCTTTATGTCTATTTAGAATTATTTATATCGAGCTGCTGAGACTTTCAACATTTTTCTTCTAACATTTTCATTTATTGTATCGTAAAACTTCCCAACTTTGTATATAAATCAAGCCATTGTTCTAAGCAAATAACTTTATGGCTTTACAGCCTTCGGGAGACTGAGATTCTTATATAATCTTATATACTTGCAAAACAACTTAAAGGCATTTGGCAAAGCTTCCGCTGAGTTTGTATTACCTATAGCTATTCTTTCAAATGTGGGGAAATATCGAGTGATGCCAAATTTTGCAATGTGAAAACATAAAATGTTTATTGTGGATGTTTCTCGTACGAGTATTATTGAATTAGAGCTTTTGTTAAAAAAGTCATAAAACACGACTTGTAAAAATCTTCATAACAGTAACATATTTTAGTTAGTTATAGGCTCATCAACTTGATGATACAGATTTTAGAATCCTTTCTCCCTGCAATTTTCTTTTATTCTTTATTTTAAAATCCCTGTTTTAACTCTCCTATAGTCACGACTATTTCAGTTAGGAGCACAAAATAAATACATAGGTAACCATTGTATAAGACCGTCTAAGGTGTCTGCCAATTTAAACTTGAATATTGCAGGTGCTGCTTCTCTTTCGCCCTTGTGTAGAATCGCTTGTGATATTTCAATATTTAATGCGTCTAGCCGCTTTGGCCGCAAGGCTTCACTTCTTTCAGACATAGTCTTAGCTTAGACTAAAATATTGGAGCAATATTTTCAAATTCGAAACGTTCGTATCGTTTTGATTATTTTTAAATGTTACCTTTCTTTCGATTTCAGATTCTATTTTTATCATAATATTGTGAATATTAATCGTTATTTCAACTTACTTAAGATTACGAACAGATCTATATCAATCAAATTTATTGAATCGCTCTAATTCATTCAAATTAGAACTCGTATTTTCTTCTAATTAAATTTGCCGACTGTAAAATACAACCTCAGGTCGCAGTGGAGTTAATTGACTTTCATTAAAATGCAGTATTAAAGTTCTAATAAGATACTTTTGTATGAAAGGTTAGAAAGATTAATTTAAATTGCTGTAATTTCTTTTAATTGCATTTACATTTACTTTGCGTTGTAATTTGTTTAATTATATTGTAAAACAAAATTAATGGTTTAGTAAAACCTTTTGTATTGCGCTTGTAATTGGTATCATTAGGTATCATAAATATGAAAGTTAAAGGTTTGTTCATCCATCCTTTTGTATTATTGTTTCCTTCTCCCCTCTGCTTGGCTAAATCAATATAGTAGATGTAAGTAACATGCATAAAAATAACTTTCCGTAGTAATATAAAAATCCTAATCCTAATTAATGTTATAACTGTAATCTGTTTGTAGGTTCAAAAAAAAATCATGCATAAGCTGATAAATCGACTAATAAAATTTGGCATTGAGATAGATATGAACCTGGAGATATAGGACATAGATATACTGGTAGTGGGTTTTATCATTTAGATTTTCTTTAGAACTTTATCGGTCTGGAGTAATCTATTTGTTTTTTGTGTAGAAGTTTAGTTAGTTGGGTCTGTGTAGTTTGTATATTGTTTTATTGTAGTTATATAATATTTCATCATCTTCGCTGTTTTTCATCACTATGCGGGTGATACCCTGAGGTAAGATAATTGTAACAATTAATATTTAGGAGTCATAAAAATCAAATTTGAGAAAATTTTGAATTTGAAGTTGGCGAAAAGTATAAAACATCCACTATTTTCTGATTTAATTGAGGCAATATAATATTTACTTATTGCCCGACTGCGTAAGAAGGAGTGTTATATTTTTAGAGTGTTTGTATCTTTGTGTTTCTATGTGACGGCCTAAACGGCCGACGGACTAAAACTTGACCGATTTTGATGTGCGAGGTGTCGTTAGATTCGTTTTCACTTCTTGAGTCTCATAGGCTATATTTTTGTAATAATAATAATACATCTCTCGCCAAAATAAATAAATAATCTAATAATACGCATTTATAATCTTTTACAGCGATTTTACGCATACTTTTTTACAAAAACGTACAATCAACAGCGTATCAAGGGTAACGGAATTGTAAGTTAGATCGCAAAAACTTATTTTCTGCAGTCGGGTATTTTGTTTTTCTTTTAATATTGATACTTGTTAATAAAAAACTATAATACAGGTTCATAAAATATATTTAGATACTAGACCTCGGTCTGGGTGGTTTTTGATGCAACACGTCTCCCTTGCCATCCAACGTGGTAACGCCGCCAGTGTAATGGGCACGTTTGGCCAGGGAGCATTACGTGGGGGGCTATTTGACACTTAAGTTGTTGTAATCATGTATGTATTTATAATATAAGTTAGCATTAAAAATTATTGTAATTACTAACATCTCTGTAAACATAGTTATGCAATAAAAAAATATATTTAGATACTATTATAGTGACAAGCAGGGCTTTTTTGTAGGGACACGTTTCAAAATATCGAAAAATTGCCATAGAGACTGGAAAAATTAAAGAATTTGAAAAAAAAATAAAAAAACCGGGTAACCTTTAATAATTACTTTAACTTTAGTAAATTTTTTTTGTATTTTTTTAATAGTTCGAAATTATCAAACGTAAAATATAATCTAAGTAACTTTCCTGTCTATCTTGACTTACAACATTCGAGAATTAGCGTGCCCCCAAAAAAGAAGTGACAAAAAAAGGCTTGGTGACAAGTATAAACGTCACAAAGCTATCACTGTCTGGATTAGATTATAGCTTGCGATACATGCGTCTGTTATTATTGCGCAGAACAATGAAAACTATAATTTCAGGCGTCGATAGTGACACTATGTTTTCATACTGGAGTTCATTGCCCTTGTGTACGTTAGTCGGATTAATATAATCATTAATAAGAATATCAATTTCTATGCAAATTCAACTATGAAAATTTTCAACACTATTTTTAAGGTTCCGTACCTCAAAAGGAAAAAAACGGAACACTTACAGGATCCCTTTGTTGTCCATCTGTCCGTCGGTCTCAAGACCTGTATCTCGGGAACGCGTAAAGGTATCGAGTTGAAATTAAAACCTTAAACGTAGATTCAGTTTGCATAAGCAAAAGTTACAGCTGAATATGTCGCTAAAAACGCATAATTCGACACTCGCAAGGGAATCAAAACCTATCAAAACCTATGGGGTACTTCCCGTTGACCTATAACTGAGAAATTCGTCAGGAAGCATTGTCATATAGTACACATAGGTAATGGAAAAAATCCGGAAACTGTACATTTTTAATTTAATCACAATCACAAGAAGAGTCACAAGAAATAGGGTCCAAATTTTAAAGTGCTTTAACCGTACCATGAGGGGTATAATATTATTATGTATACTAATAAATATATAAGAAAAAAATACAACCGACTTAAGAATCATCTTCTTTTTTGAAGTCTGTCGAAAATACCTCGTAATGCTACATCCTAACCGCACATGTGTTTAAAGAGCTCATTTAATTAACCATAATGTTTTTGTAGATAAGCTCACAAAACATTAGAACCACTTGAAATGGCAATAATTCATCACTTCGAGTGGCAGAACTTGGCAAACTTCTGGTTCACATCAAAGGAATAGAAATAGACATGGTAAAATGGCTCCAATAATAATTGTTTGTGAAACAATTACAATAGGTACCTGATGTTGTTGCTTGTAAAATAACTGTTTCTGATCTGTATTCAAGCTAAATTAAATACAGAATTAATAATAATCAATATCCATATTACATTGAAATTATACAACATACCTTGTTGTAGAAACTGAAAAATAAAAATTTGTTATGTGTTGTATTAAACTTTAATAAAAATATGGATTTTTATGCTACAACAGTATATATAGCGTGGGAAAGAAACAGAGAACTATCTTAAACTACCTAAATAATGCAAGAAAAAAAAGAGCGACAATAAGATAAAAAATATACCGTTATTTTCGATGTCTATACTTAGTTAATGTTGTTATGGAAACAAGATCTCTTCTCATGTTCTTAGTAGTTCTTACCCGGTAAAAAGAAATAAACCGAAAAATCATATTCAATGGGGGAAATATTAAATAGTTAGCTATGTACCGCGGTAGTGATGAAAAAATGACGGTGATTTTAAACGGTGATGGTGATGATAAAATATTATAGCCCATGACCGTCACCCGGTGCTACGCTATATCTCATTGTTTCTGCCGTTTGATAGTGAAAAGGTAACAATCAGATATAAAGATACAGATACATATTTACGTTCACTTCTAAAATATTAATTAAGATTATATTACATGTGCTTAATTCAAACATCATCATCATCATCTCAGCCACAAGATAGGCCTCCCCCATGGATTTCCAATAACACTGGTTGGAAGCGGCCTGCATCCACCACGTCTTCCTGACGCTTGTATGATACTCCGTTCGAGAACTTTTCTGCCCCATCCGCTGTCAGTTCTATATTATACTATGCGCCCTGTTCACTACCACTTTAACTTGCTAAGCCGCTGTGCTGTGTAATTCACACATACGTGCATATTATGCTTCTTTCGTATAGTTCCCAAAAGTTTTGGAATTACTCAAGCTTTATACGCGCTATTCATGTTTTAGTTGAACATTCCTTTTGGCTTCAGTTAAAAAAATATTGCTCCAAAAAACTTTATTAATATTATCTAATAAATTTTATCACTACTCAGCAAAAGAATAAAACACAAGTTGATTAGAATAATAACTTTAAGTTGAATTTATTTTAATTAGGAATTCTAATGCAGATCATAAAACCGCAACAATAATAGTTTCAACTGCAATAGCTAAGCTATAAAGCGACCTGGCGGGCCTTTGGTAACCATAAATAAATGTTTTTCTTTTCTTTCCTTCTCGTTTCTATGATTGTTTGGGTCACGGTCGCGGCAGTAATCCCGCAATGCGCGGGTTTTCTCGTAAACTACGAAAAACGTTTTGCGCAAATATCAAGTATAATAATGAGCTGTAAATCTTGCCGAGTCTATCGTGAGCACCGAGCCTTTGAATATTAGCGATGTTACGACACGGTGCCAATCAGCAGTGGTTGAAACGAGAACTTTCTTATTACGTAGGTAAATTATATATTACGTCTTACTTGAAAAGCCAGATTTGAAGTGTTTTCTGAAATATGCACAAACCTTGCTTTCATTTTATAACTTGGAATTTTCAAGGCTAGAGTGAATAGATAACTTCTAGATCGACGAGCTCCATCCTCGGCCACACCGTCACTTAACATCAGGTGAATTGGTGGTCAATCGTAGATCTATCTTGTATATAAAAAACTAATTAGTCCGTTTTTTTTTGTTTTTGAGCATAATATGCAAAAAATATTATGTCATATTTATTATAAATATTGAAATAATATCTAGGTTTATTTTTAAAGTAAACAGGATAATCCAAAAAAATACTTTTTAGGCTCTAGCTTTTAATAATTCAGTGAAAAGTGCTCACAGTGACAGAAAAATGAGCAACACAAACTATCTCAAAAGTCTGAATTGTTTAAGTCTTTCAACATTATATAAATAAAATAATCGTTTATGCAGACACGAGTAAACTTTATTTTGAAAGTAAAAATTAACGTCAATCAATCATGGTTGAAATAGGTATTTATAAAAGTGAATAGTAAAAAAAAAAACATACATAGTTTTATTTCTTCTAAAGCTCTTCTTGTTCCCCCGGTTTAATTTAAACAAAATTGATATTGTGGACTTTGATACTTTTGAACACAATGTTTACGAAATCAGCATTTTTAAATAAGCACGAGTAAGGTTTATTTAAAAAGTATAATAAACACATACACTTTCTCAAATACATCTAAAGTTCTTATTTTTATTTGTATACCTCCTACGCTAAAGGGTAGCTCTCTCTTTAATTCGTATAACTCCTATATCTGATCTTTCTCAAGATAACCAAAACAATCTTTTAATAACGTACGGAAAAAAAAAACATCAGCGGAAATTTTACCCACAAAAATAAGTTACGTTTGACATTTCTGTCCCAGCAGTTAAAACAGTAATTACGAAAGAACCCGTCTAACGTTTCCCTCAGGGTATTCTACTAAAAGGTAATTTACGCCGCGTCCGACGAAATCGGGGGGTGCCCACAAAAAAATGTGAGTCCGTATCTACATGTCCCGCATTCGACGACGCGACTCATTTCTTAGAAGACAAATTACGGAATTCGAGTCAGTCGGGCGCGGAAAAAATGCAGCAATTATCCAACAGACGAACCTAAAATTAACTTTACTATTCCCGTGAACGATCATTTTGCTCGTTATTTTAGTCTGTTTACGCTTTTTTGTCAACGAAATTGGATCTTCCCGCATCTACAAATTATTATAACGCGCTTTCGGACTACAAAGCTTACACGACAATTTGTTAGACCGGAGGGAGTAACGACTTCATTCATACTCATTAATTTAAGTATTTGCAATTAATATTCAACTGCATACATAACTGGAGGCAATAATAAATGATCTAACCGATATTAATGCCCTACAGCCCGCGGCTGCATTGAAACCTTGTGGAATTTATAGCCTTGAAAACACTCGAAGAGTAAACTGTAAAAGAGGCAGTTAGTGCATGCAACGCCAATAAAGTAATAAAAAATAAATTCAACTCCACAGGGTTCCCGCTTCGAGCTTTAAATTGCTTCCATTTTGTCCATTGCTTGCAATAATAATTATCCAATATTTCACAATTGATGTGAAAATTAGAAATTGTTAGGCGCTGGACATAAAACTGCCGGTGTAAGCGCTGCTTAGATAACTTGTTCATTAATTACGAAAGCAAAATACAGTGTAATATGATCAGTTATTTATCACCGGTGTGACAGAGCGCCTCATTTGTCACCGGTTTCACCCACGGCATGGCTGCTCGGACGTTTATCACCGGCAATTCGAACCTTAGCTACCAATTAATACAGAAGATATTTCTCCAAAATGCACCTATTAGCCCTCGCGATGACAACCCGAGATCGTCGGATTATCTGATTTCAACGTCTCCAAAGACTTATTTTCGAGTGCGTCCAAATTTAACCGCGGCTAATCAAAACACATTCACATAAATTACGATGTCTAAAATTAAAATATCCAAGTAGTAAACGTTTCATTGATACGTTGATTGGTAGAAATAAAAAACAGTGGTAAAAACAATGGGTACGGTAAAACGGGACAAATGCAAGGCGGAGTTCGGTTAAATCAAAAAGCAACGATCAATGCGGCTGTCTTCTTGTGCGACGAACAGAATGCAATCCGTGCAACAGCGGCTTCCACAATCAAACCGGCAACCGCTCGACTAAAGAGAATTCGAACAACGGCTTTTTGAGCGGCCCTTCGCCATTCAAATTAGCTTAATGCATCGAGTACAAAGCTGCGCGATAACTGAGGAAGGCGGGGAGCTACACTGTTCCGCTTCCTGAAACGAAATTCAATCAGAACAATTCGGAATCGAAACAAGAACGTGGATACGCTGACGATGTTTCAAAGTATCGATCAAGTTTAATGAAATTCTTATAAAAGAGTTGTGTGTAGTCCCTGCAGACAGTAGTCTCGACGGCGACAGTTCTGAAAATAGACAACAGATGTAGGTATCGTTTGCAAGCATTCGTCGTCGCACAACACGCGCGCTCGACCGTTGACAGATTGGACGTTTTATATTTAGAACGCTCATCCCTTATTTTCAAAATAAATCTTGAATGAAATATTGCCAGTCGATTCCGATCTTTCAAATTATCCTCTCATCTGGGACATCCGTTACTTAGATTGACATTTCCACTGAAATTGTAGAGACACCGCTATACGCTAACTTGGTTCTTGGCGATAGTTATTTTTAGAATTTCCTGAGATATTAAAGTAGGTGTTATTCGTTTGTATTATAAATAAATAAATAAAATAAATAAATAAATATTTGTGGACATTTCACACAACACCATCTAGCCCAAACTAAGCAAAGCTTGTACTATGGTATGGAACTAGATGGCTGATAGAATACATATATACTTTTTTTTTGTAAATATATACATATGATACATAGAAACACCCAGACACAGAACAAACATCCATGCTCATCACACAAATGTTTGCCCTGGGTGGGGATCGAACCCACGACCTTTCAGTTCAGCAGGTAGACGTAAACACACTACCAACTGAGCCACAAGGCCGACAACCTACTTTGTGTATTGGAGTGTGTTATGACTTTCCTAGCTTATTATTCTCTTACAATTGTGAAATTAGTATTATAGCATATACGTATATAAACCTAAGCTTTTGATTTGTTGACCTAGAAAAATAAAATTGGACACCCAGGTAAATCTCACAGTACAAGACAAGGAAAAACAAGAAAGAAAACTGTTTTTTTAGCTAAATCATTAAAATAAACAAGTATCTATAATAAGAGAAATACAAAATACCCGCTACAGCAAAGCAGTTTTTCCAGTCTAACTTACGATTTTATTACGATTGATACACTGTTGAATGTACGTTTTAATGAGAAATTAAAAAAAAACATATATTCATATATATATACCCACATACATACATATTTACACACATATATAAATATACAAACATACATACACTCGCAAACATAACCCTCCTTCTTACGCATTCGGGTAAAAACAACATAAGAAAATCATTATCATTACTAAAGCTACACAAAGTTCACTTAAGGACATAGACTCCTCCTTACATTTACAAAATGACCGATGAAGTAGAGTTGCATCTAGCAAAATCCTGTCATTTGTGTGAGGTGGTATGTCCATCTTGAGGCTGGTCTTCCTACGCTGCGCTTGCCTTATATACATAAAACAAAGTAATCCTATAAGGGTTCTGTTTTTTTCATTTTGAGGCACGGAACCCTAAAATATGTTTTCTAAATCAAAAATCTTCTAGATTCTATTACCAAGATGGATAACCTAAGTATTTATCTATACTTACAAATTAGATAAACTAAGTGTTATCTATACACCCAATAAATTCAGTACTTTGGTGTGTTAATTAAATTCGTATCTTTCCACTTTTTAATTGACTCTCAATATAAGCAGTAGTTTTATTAATAAAAAATATAACCCAAGAGGGTTATGTTTTTTTATTAATAACTCCGATTAATTCCCGATTGTGGAAAGATCCACAATCGGGTAAAAACTAAGCCAAATTCTTTAAAATCGCTCTAAGCTATTCGGACGTCTTTTCAAAATAATAAATTGATCGACTTCCATCATCGAGAATCGAGTCCGAAGTATATTTCACTGGCGACAATGATATTCTCTGGAATAATCTCGATATTTACGATATGGCTGAGCCGTTGTTAGTGTAGCACGCATCGGTCGTCATGTCAGCCGTCCGCGTCACCCACGTAAACCAAACCTATTGTTTATGAATTTCGTGGTTTATGCTTTACAGAATACGCCCGCGGTTTTGGTTTACAAATCTGTGAATTGTATTATAAATTTTGTTGAATATTTAAATTGCGGTGCGGTTATTGGTCATAAATGCTGATAGATTTATCGGATCGTCATGATTTTGGTTATGTGTAATAATTTAATGACGGTAAAATTATTTTCACCTGTTTACAAATAGCTTAAAGTAAATGAGTATTGACCATTTAGAAGCCAATGATGCGAGCAGGTTTTTATTTTTACACGACTGATGATATATATATATATATATATAATTATATATACTTATTTACATTTAGTTAATTTAATATTAACCTTTGTTTCTTGAAAACTATAATCTTGGAATTTTCAGGGCTAGAGTGAATAGATATCTTCTAGATCAACCAGCTCCATCCTCGGCAACACAGTCGCTTAACATCAGGCGAGTGCAGTACGCATCAAAAACGTGGACCGATATCGCTGAGTATGAAATGGGCGGTACTTAGCTCGCTGACTTTCTGCTAGTCCTGTAGTGAAATGGGGAGGATGGAATTTGATCGTAAACACTTGCGCACTAGATCGTGAAGCACTCTCCGAAATTAATCCTATAGAATATAAATAGACATGCCACTTTAAGGCAGTGCTCGAGACTAATTTAATGACTCATGACATATAATACAACATAAAAATGTCATATATTTTATGACACACTGACAAAACTAACAAGGGAATCGCATCAACAGACTTCATATCTCGAATCAGTCTTCCACAAAGCTTCCTCCAACGCCTACGGGTGATAACTTCGTTAAGCATGTACGGATCTGTTTGTAAAACCTTTCAGTCAGTTCGTAGGTCCATATTTCATGAGACATGACATGTGGTTATTTCACGGGTGTGTTATTACAGCGATAGTATCACCCGGCGTGTTGCGCGCCCACGTTTGTATTAAAATGCAGTGCCTTATGCGTTTTCACTGTGTACTCGTAGAACGGTACAGAAGATACAAATGAAAATATTGTTTAAAAACCAAAGAAAAATAAAAACCGGCTAATAATAATAATAGACAGTTTGGTGGCTAGGGTTGTCATTCTCATAAGATGTACTCTATACGTGAAATAAATGATTTTTGATTTTGATTTTGATTAATTATATAAAAACCTGTAATGTACGATTACGTAAACTGCTATGTAATCGTACAATAAAGGGCTATTTGTATTTTTAACATATTTCATTCGCAAATTGTGTCTTGCACGCAATCCACAAGTTGCAAAACAATTTTATTTTTTTATAAAATACATTCTTTGCCATGAATAAGAAGGAATTATTTTGTTAATTAATTATAGTAATATATATTCAAAAATGAAAGGTTAAAATCACGAGTAAACGTACTGAATTTACCAATATCGTGTTCCAACTACTTCTGAGATATGGAGGAAACAATCCGTCAATGTCAATCTCGAGACACGCTGAGATGCCCGATTGCCCAATTATAATAATAATCACTGGTTTGTCAGCATTTACCTTTTACTGATAGGTGTTTATAGTGGTTACGCAATTTCTCTACAGACAGTTTTTAGGGTTCCGTACCCAAAGGGTAAAAACGGGACCCTATTACTAAGAATTCGCTGTCTGTCTGTCTGTCTGTCTGTCTCCAGGCTGTATCTCATAAACCGTGATAGCTAGAAAGCTGAAATTTTCACAAATGATGTATTTCCGTTGCCGCTATAACAACAAAAACTAAAAATTAAAAAAAATATATAGTATGGGGGGTCCCCATACAATAAACGTGTTTTTTTCGTATTTTTTTGCTCAATATTAAAAACGGTAACAGGTAGACGCTTCAAATTTTCACAGAATATTTACTTGTATATTACCTTTCAAAATAAATCATTAAATAACAATAAAGTAAATATTAAAGGGGGGCTCCCATACAACAAACGTGAATTTTTTGCCGTTTTTATATATAATGGTACGGAACCCTTCGTGCGCGAGTCCAACTAGCACTTGGCCGGTTTTTTTTTATTTCATTAATGTTGTATACTGTTTTATCATCTTTTTCGACAGGATCATCCAGAATATCGCTCAATTGTTTTGCACTATCAGAAATCAAATGTATATATGTATTTATGTATGTAAGTTTATACAATATAAGGTTATGAGGGTATCTTGTACTAACTCAAATTGAAGTCGTTCTAGGTATCATATTAAACAACTTTTACTATTGGCAGTATTGGCACATCACTGAAATTGCGAAAAAAAACAGAAGTTCCAGTTGACTGACCTGACAGCTCAGTTGATAGTCTGCTTTCTAAGCTTTAGGTCGTGGGTTCAATCCAAACCAAGACAAACAATTGTGTAATGAACATGGATGTATGTTCTGAATCTGGGTATTTCTATGTAATAAACGTATTTAAATAAAACCGGTCAAGTGCGAAACAGACTCGCCCACCGAGGGTTCCGTACAAACTAGTAGATAATTTTTTTTATATTTTTCTTCATAAGCCCAAAAACATACATCGTAAAAATATTTAAAAACCTGTTTTAGCTTATGCTAATGAAGCTCTTTCATATGATACCCCACATGATACGGTTTAAAACTTTGGACCTTCATTCCTTGCATAAAGACACTATTTTTCTTGTGATCAAATTAAAAATGTCCAGTTTTCGGATTTTTTCCTATAAGTGTACTTTAACATAATGCTTCTTGCCAAATTTCATTGTTCTAGGTCAACGGTAAGTACCCCATAGGTTTTGATTCCCTTGTGAGTGTCGAAATGTGCGTTGATTACGATATATTCGGCTGTAACTTTTTTTACGAAAACTTTGGAAGTTTATTTTTCTTTCTGCAGCAAGATACTATGGATCTGCGTATATGGTTTTAATTTCAACTCGATACCTTCACGCGTTCCCGAGATAAAGTCTTGACACCCGGACAGACGGACAGACAGACAGACAGACGGACAACAAAGTGATCCTATAAGGGCGGAACCCATATAGGATAACTGTGTTTATTTTGAGGTACGGAACCCTAAAAAGTATATACATTTTTTATCAGGTATCTGTTTCCCATAGTAAGAGTAGTATTGCGTCCTGTTTTGTTTGGGGTTAAATGGTGTTGTGTGAAAATGTCCACCAATAATTGTTAAAGTTTTTATTCTTATGTTTTTTATAAAATATAAGGAAAGAACTTTATTTACGTAACTTTATTACATAGATTTTTTTATGAGTAGGTATCCAATACCAGAACCATACAATATAGAATCCCGTAATACGATTGCTCATATTGCTGAAATAGGTATTTTATTTTAATTACGCAAGGACGAGAAGTAATACCGGTGAAATAAATCTGGATATGGAAATATTTAATAAAGTTTACCTGGAGTCGCAGCATCTGTTCCACTTATAATCTATGTCTGCCATCCAATATTGTACGAAACATAAAATATGGTAGATATGAGTGCTGTATTATTTTATTATAGCGCGATAATGCAGACGGGTTCCACGTATGACATCAAAACTCGATATACGTCTGTGCTGTCTGATTTTATTGGTATTATATAGGTACTTGTGTAAATATTTTGTTGATTGCCCCCAACTTCAAACGGTGAAGGAAAACATCGTGAGGAAACCTACATGTCTGAGAGTTCTCAATGATCTTGAAGATGTGTGAAGTCTGCCAACCCGCACTTGGCCAGCGTGGCAGACTATGGCCTAACCCTTCTCACAATGAGAAGATGGCCCGTTCCCAACAGTGGGACAGTTTGTACAAACAGGGCTGATAAAAAATATTTTGAAGGCCTAGTTAGGCCGCTTGACTTGAGATTCACAGATCCTTGGTTCAAATCTTGAGACGTACCTATTTCTGTGTTTTCGAAATTGTGTGTGAATATTGTTAGTTGCCACGAGCTATGCATGTTTCCTCATGATATTGTGCTTAACTTTTTTTAACGAAAATATAGCCAGCACTCTGCGGTGAGCCACACTCCAAGATGCCTGATCCGACTCCAAAAATACCTTTTTTTTTTATTTTATTTTTTATTTCCACAGACACCAGGGTCTGTGACCTTTATCGTTACGGGAAAATAATTTTATTTAAATTTAAGTACTTATTACTATGTTGCGTGCATACCACGAGCAAACCAGCGACCCGCAAGCAGCACCCGATCACGAGTATGACGCATGTGCCAGCCATCGCCCTCCTCAACCATATGTTAGGGAAGAGGGCGACCCGCCACACGACGCCGCCGCAAGAAGGAGCCTTCGATGGTGAGCATGAATGCTCAAGGTGTGCAAAAATACTTTTTTGATAATTATTTTGCATAATTGGAACGCATTGTTATAATGTATAATAACTACAAAGTAAAAAAATAAATAAATTAAAAAGCAAACCCTGGAGACACTTATTTCCAAACAAAAAAAAACATCAAACTAGGATAATATTTAGTGGTAGAAATGAGTTAATTTATTATTAAACTATTAGTGGGAATATTATAGTAGATGGTGTTGTGTGATTTTTCCACTAATATTTTATAACATATAAAAAATAAATTGTATGTGCAAGAATAAATAATACTGTTGATATAAAAATAGATTGTTAAGTTGTAAGCATCAACGGTAATAACCATTCATCGAAGTCTATTTGTAGAATAACTATCTTCAAGCGATTTTATTTTTAGCATCACATAACAATTTTAATTTGAAAAATATGATACTTTAGAGACGAGCACAATTCTATTGGTACGTAGTTTCGCATTATTTTGAAATATATAATTTCGAGACGTATTTCCGATATTTGTAGCGGTATTAAATTTTACGAGTGTCGGCAGTGTAGTATTTCACGGGTTATTGTTTGGGTAATCTTTGGCTAATAGTATCGGCTCCCTCATGTTAGACATAAAGCGGTCTGGGATTGGACGCCCGATTTAATGTTCGTAGTTTAATTTGGTTGTTGAAACCCTTCGCACCCGCCCAGCCTGTTCTGTTCTCCTTGGGACCGATTGAGTGTTGAAATAGTTTGCCAGTTGATCGGTGAGGTTGTCTTGACTAAATTTGGCGTGTTTTTTGCTCGACTGCCTCAATGGGTGGTAATGTTTTTGTGCATTTGTGTCTGTTTTTTGGCAAGCTCCAGTCTACACCGTTGAAGTATTAAAATTATGATACGTCATTAGATTTGTCTCAATGCTGATATTTATACAGGAATCAGGATATATTTTTGATATGGCACCTGAATTATTATTTATTCTAGTTAAAACAGCAATTAGAGGCATAACCACAAACAAAAATAGGAGAATCGCTGTGTCATAAAAGAACATTGAGTGTTAAATGCCTTTGGGTGTTTTGATTTTCTTTTTACCCGACTGCTTAAGAAGGAGAGTTATGTTTTTCAAGTGAATAAATGTATTTATGTTTCTATATGATCACCTACAGCTAAACAGCTTGATCGATTTTGATGTGCGAGGCGTTGTTAGCTTCGTCTTCGCTTCCTGAGTGTCTTGCTATATATTTTTTATTAATAATAATATATCTCGCAAAAATAAAAAATGCGGTTTTTCGTAACCTTCAACGAACCTTTTCATAATAAACAAGTGATTTTATTAGAATTAGTCTAAATAATATGCATTTATAATATTTTAGAGCGATTTCATGTATACTTTTTCACAAAAAAACGTACACTCAACAGCGTATCAAGTGTAACGAAATCGTAAGTTAGACTGCAAAAAGTGGTTTTCTGCAGTTTTAGGGTATTGTTTTTCTTTTAATATAGATACTTGTTGATTAATATTACTTTGTTTACATTGTAATGGTAGGTATGCCAGTTTACACTCCTACTAATTATGATGAATGGATTTTTCTGTGATCGGCAATTGTTTGTAATAGCCCTTTATTTTTTATTCTAAAACTGCTATTTGAGAAGAATAACATTATAGACCATGACGGCAAACAACATCAAAGGAGTTGTTGCCAAATGACTAGGACCGTAGAAGAAAGAAAAACTAAGTAAGAAATCCGTACTCAGCGATATCGATCCACATTCCTGCACAAGAATGGAATTCGTTGCCGCCATCTCTGTTTCCGGAGACCTACAATCTTCGAATTTTCAAGGCTAGAGTGATAGGCATAGATATGAAATGAAATGAAATGAAATTTATTTATTTGCCAGAATGTAGGTAAACGAGGTCTTAGAAATTAATTACAATTTTCCATTACATTCGATCATTTCTGATGTGCAAATATTTGATATTGAATCAGTATGACCTAAATAATATTAAATTAGAATTTATAATAGTAAAATTAATGTCAAATGGAAATTAGATTCAAGTATATTTTATGCCATATGAAAATAATAATAATTACAAAAAATACGCAATTTGTGATTTAATATCAGGTACTTGCTTTCGTCAATTTTACAGTATTCATGTGTATGTCAGGAGAAAATGATCTTTCAAGTCAACAGTTCACTATTACGTTATTATTATATTATTCTTTTTATAGTCAAAATATTCTGTCACAGTATAGAAACAGTTTTCTAGGAGATAGTTCGTCAATACGTGTCTTAACTTGTAATATGGCAATTTTTTTATGTCTTCTGGTAATTTATTGTAGACTTTTACTGCCATACAAAATGAATTTCGTTGACTGAGCTCTAGTCTAACTCTTTTTGGCATTGCTAATTTATCATGACGGTTTGACGTAAGTTTTTCAAAATAATGTTTGTTTTTTATTACAAATAAACATAATTCCTTAATATACATGCAAGCTAATGGCAGAACCTTAAGCCGTTTGAACAATGGTTTGCAATGATCTCGAAACCGAGCTCCACATATCGCCCTTATACATTTTTTCTGTACCTTAAAAACCTTCTCAACATCTACTGAGTTACCATAAATAATGATTCCATAGTTCAGTACAGATGACACATACCCATGATAAGCGCATAATGCTGCTTTTTCTGATGCAACTTGTCGCAATCTCCTAAGAGCAAAAACAAATCGATTGAGTTTATCACATACTACAGCACAGTGTGTCTTCCAGTTAAGGTGCTCGTCAATATGAATTCCTAGAAAATTCGTACAGTTTACGGTATTAATTTGATTATTGTTATTCTGTATATTTAAATTCATATTTTTGGAATTTTTTGTTTTAAAAAGTATTACGTTTGTCTTACTAATATTAATATTGAGTCCGTTTATATTTAACCAATTTATAACTTTACTAACTGTGTCATTGATGTCATTTTCAAAATTTTCTTTATTTTGGCATTTAATTAAAATTGTTGTATCGTCGGCAAATAGAATACATTTATTAGAGGTAACATCGGGTAGATCATTGATGTATGACGTAAAGAGAAGGGGCCCTACAATGCTTCCTTGAGGGATTCCATCCTTATTAGTCATATATTCCGATCTGTGTATGAGTCTCTCACTTTTTTTAAATCTGACTATCTCCGTGCATTGCTTTCTATCCTCCAAATAGCTGGAAAACCAATCTTGAGCATTGCCTCGAATTCCGTATTTTTCCAACTTGTTCAACAAACGATTGTGATTAACAAAATCGAAGGCTTTACTCATATCGAGAAAGATTGCAACTATTGGGGTCTTTTCGTTAAGACTTTCTGTTACTATTTTAACTAGGTTAAAACATGCCAGAGTGGTAGAGCTCCCTTTTCGAAACCCAAACTGCTCTGGTTTAAAAATTTGATTACTTTCTAAGTATTTGTAAACTCTGCTGTGCATAGTTTTTTCAATTATTTTAGATAATATGGGTATAAGTGTTATAGGTCTGTAATTTGTCATATCATGTGGTTCACCTTTTTTAAATATTGGCTTTACGATTGAAAATTTTAGGGATATCTTCTCGATCGACGAGCTCCATCCTCGGCCACACCATCGCTTAACATCAGGCGAGTTGGTGGTCAATCGTAGATCTATAATGTATTTAAAAAAAAAACTAAGTATGCATTCTTGATGTTTTGGTGTTCTTTGGACAGGCTTTACCTTCGTCTTGTGCACAAAACTTCATGGATAAAAAGTACCTACAGATAAACTAAATTTTCTAACGAATGTTTCCGAGTATTTTTTATAACTGCATTAGGACAAAAAGTACATTTAGCCCGATGGGAAAAAAACAGAATTTTTGAAAGTTAGTTAAATATTGTTGCGATATACTTAACTAAGTTATGATATGACTCGTAAAGTCGTCGTTGTAAAAGCTCTTTTGGGACTCATAAAAATAAACAGGCTCCTTATTAGATTACCGTAGATTTTATGAGAAAAATAATATAAGAAATTATGCAGAAACACAAGATTAATAGAAAACAAAACATTAACAACTATATTTACAGTAATTAATACTTAAGTAGTTAACTCCAGAAAGGCTAAATGACCTGAATTCACCAGATGCGTGAAAAAACATATTATTGGAGCTGGTTAAAAACTACCGAACCGTTTCTACTGTTTCTTTATAACACTACTTCTGAAGTACTGTCAGAAGTACTACTTTTAGATCAACGTGTCCAGTCCTCGGCTATGCCATTGCTTACCATCGAGCAAGTTGCTGGTCAAACATAATAGTCTAATCTTTTTCGATTATATTGGCTCTATAAGTATTTTGAGCTAAAAAAAAATAAAATTGCTAAAAACCAAGATGTCTTAATCAATTAATATTATTAGCAATCGTGTTTCTTGTCCCACGAATTTTACATTAAGCTCTGAACTAAAAAACATATTTGTATTACAATTACTCATGCTCCCACGAAATTACGCAGAAATGAGACAGAGAATTTGAAACATTGATCAAAATTAAGTAACGTTTTTCGCTAACGCTGTAATTTCTCAAGTCCACTGCCCGTAAAAAGTGTACCCAGCATGCTTTAGCATTGCCACGATGATTGGCAATGTTTATGGATTGAACCAGATACGCACCTGTTAATCACGCTTCGTACAATTTTAAATTGCTTTTAAATTATATCAGAGGAATAGTCCTCCTTATATTTGTCTGAATGAGAATGATCAGCAGCCAGTAGGCACAAATAAATCGCGTTAGAAGTTCGTGTCGGTATTGGCACGCGGAACTTCGTTTTATTGTGGCGGGAGGCGGGAGGCGCTATTCTGAACATCATTCTGTCTGTGTTTCATTGTAGACAACATTATTTTGGTAAGAACTTTTATTATTATAAATGTCTTTTATAATATAACCCAGAGGGATTTTTTCAGATTCAGATTTTATTTATTGTTAATTGTGTTTTATGAATTACATCAATGATATTCAAATATTAATTTGGGTATAATAACAATAGTTAAGTTCATTGCGAACATACAATAAGTTTATAGATTAATTTTAAAATAAGTTATTGAAATGGTTATCAAACATGTAAAGGCTTAAAGCATACGGGGTGTGTCATAATAGTGTTGCGACAAGTCCATAAGTGTTAATTTATTTATCAAAAAGAAGAAATTTTGATTTGGATCAACACGTAACTGGTAGCGCTGGGACATATCGACTACAACAAACATCCGCCCTTAAAAATGAAGGGTACTTCGGCGTTTCGCACCGCAAGTGGTTCGAACCGCGGTGCGAATCACCCAAGAGCTCTTTTTGAATAGGTCATTTCGCACCGCGGTGCGAATCGAACAATATAATTTTGGAATAGGTCGATTCGGACCGCAGTGAGAAATAAAACAGTTCTCTTTTTGGGTGAGTGGGTTCGAGCAGAGAAGTTTATGTAGTTTGATTACATACGTAATACCTTAAAGTACAACCAGGCACAAAATAACAGGAAAAACAAAATAATTAAAATTATTGTTTTTTACTTAAGTTTAAAAAAATATTGATTATGTAAAAAGATATTAAATAGATGCAAAATTTAATTAATTAGTATATTATAATGTACCAGCCTAGCGATACTCCATAGAAACTAACAAAATGTATGAAATAAAGAAATAACACGGGAAAAAAAAAACTGGGCGTCTACCTAAGTAGGTACGTAAACCATCAATTTTTGAGGTCGGTGTCTATGGAGGCCTTAGTTGATGATAGTTAGTTTAATTTGAAATATCTTCATATATCTTATTTTCTATGAAAAGTCCCACTCTTAAATACAGTTATATTCCCTTTATAATGTACCTACATCATAACCTGTGATTAGCAAGAGTTAGTGTTAAAGTTATAAAGTGATTATGCCACGTTTAAATTGTAAATAAAATGTATAATGTATTAAGGAAACATGATTATTACGTATACTATAGAATTTTTTTTCACTAACCACTTTTCCACTCATCTATACAAATAAATAATTGAAATCCTTAAGTTTTTGATATGAGTTCAAATCGGACCTACGAAAAGAGCATCGGGGCGTTTATTTATGGTCCGAATCGACCTATTCCAAAATATGTCTTCGGCCATTCGCACCGCACCAACCACTGCGGTGCGAATCGGCCCATTCAGAAACAGTACATGGGCGATTCGCACCGCGGCTCGAATCACATGCGGTGCGAAACGCCGAAGTACCCAAAATGAATACCAAATGATATTGATTTTATACTAACTTCATTTTATAGACACTCGTTTATTTTCTCGCTCTGTTAAGATAAGACTAGCCTTAAATAACAAGAAAAACTGATAAAACTACTTTATTCTTACATAACTACGATCTCCCGGCTGAGAAAACTTCTAATCTATCCTAAATGATATTACAGTTGCCTTCAATTCTATCTTTAGTACAAGTTATTCTGTAGTTTCGTACAATAGTATAAAGATATCACGAATCTAAAGTAACTCGTGTCCTCTGGGGACACGGACAAAACACGAACTTCAAGTAACAATAGGTAATGGTATTCTATTCGGTTCATATCGGAAATATTTATTGCGATTTCAATACGTAACAAGCGTATACTGGAGAATATGTGCGTTTCATTTTTTGGCGATTTTTCGAATGTTAGAAGCATGGTTCTATTCTATATAGGTATGGTAAAGAAACTTTATTTTAGTGAAATTACAGAAAGCACCTCCGATTTTTTTTTACGTTGTCTTTCAATTAGTTATTCCTTTAAACCGTTTTATAGTTATAGACAATGTCTCAATAATATCTATACAACCTTTACTTTCGTACAAATGTAGGTACTTATTTAGACATTTACCGAAAATTACTAAACATGTTTTATGAAATTTCTTATACCTATACATATGGTCAAATTGGTAACTAGTATAACCACTTAGTTTTAAAGACGGGCTTAAACATTGTAGGTATATATTTTTTAATTTAGTATTCTCTCTTGTAACTAATGCAAAAATTGAAGTGTTGACGCTAATTCACCGGTTAGACGGATTTTAACGAAATTTGTTATGGTTATTTCATAACTATTTATGCCTAAAATATTTTATTGTTTTTTCCCTAATTTGCCCACAATAATTGTTTGTAAAAGCGGCCGAAACCACAAATGCAGCTATTTGTTTATATTTTTTAAATTAGCTTTATTTTATTCCCATTTCCCTTAATCTCCCAGTAGACATATCATGGAAAAATAACAAAATAGTTGCTTGCACACCGTTAAATATAAATTACCTACACTTTCTGTTCTCCGAAGTACAATTGCACTCCCAATCAGTCCTTAGAGATCTTGCGTCCAAAATAAATTGTCTCGCATGGCAAGGACCAAAGAGAATAAATACACTTCTGGTATCACGGTACTTGGTTAAATGAATGAGCCATTAACTCGGGTGTTATCTGATAGAGATTCATGCTTCTGTTTTATGTTGGATGCATTCTAATGATTTTTTTAAAGAAGATATTCCAAAATTAGCATATGCACGATGCGCTCGCACGCGGCTCCTCTTTACTAGATATAGAGTTATTGACATTAATTTTGACAAAAATTCTCCCTTTAGCTTCTTCTATTACAATATATCACAATAGCTGTTATTTTGACCGACATAAATTCGATCGATAGACAGACATCGATCGATAGACAAAATTTCCACGTTTGCACATTAATTTCGGACAATAAAACATATATAAAAATAACAGCTATTGTTAATACATTGTAATACTGTTCTTAGGAATCTAAAGAAAGAATATTTATCAAAAATAATTTCAATAATTTTATATCTAAAAAAGTTGTTGCGTGGGAGCGAGACAGCGGCGCCACTCTACTCTTTGCCTTATATGATAATTCAGCTCAAACTTGCGTTGCTACAATGTTTACAATGAAAACATTATGCCGCAAGATGCTATAAGTTGGATTTCAATGGAAGATTATGACGGTTTTTTTTATATTCCAATTTATATAAAATTGTTTTTTTTTAAATAAATTTCACTAATTTGTAGATAGTTCAAAAAACTTTACAAGACACCGTAGAACAACAAAGGCTACATTTAGTTACCGTCTTTTTTGACCACTACGCGGAAAAACCCGCACAACATGGCTAATATTTCAACTACTACAACTAATATTTCATAGTCATTTCACGAGATGGTATGTCCCATTTTCCAAATCTAGCTATTATTTAAAATCAGCAGAAATTATATCAGATTTAATAAGCGTTTACTAGGTAGGACTGTTTATGAAGAAATCTATCAACAAAACTGGTAGTTTATGCAGCATTTTAAGGAAAGGTATTTCTGTAAAATGTTCATTAGTGCATGTGGTAGAATTTATAACTTTTACAAAGTAAAATGATATATAAATCTTCGCTAATTCGGTTTATACGTAAGAAGTAACAATTATTACAAATTGTCCCCCTACGTAAGATATATTTGTTCAACTAAATACCCGACGTAAAGGGTAAAACAATTTAAAACTGGAAACTCATTCATGGCCATTATCTCGCAAACGTCTAACTACTTGTAAGTAGATTAAAATGCATGCCAAAAGTTTAAATTTATGTACCGGACGCGGTCTTCAATTAAACTTGTTATAATGAAACTGGAAAACGGCGTGAGGCAGACTTCCTAATTAGGCATCGTTTGCATGAACAGTGATGGACTCGTATTTTTTTTTTCGAACTTAATTTTGTTATTTAAAACCAATTGTTTACATTATTTTGTTGCGTATTTATTGTGATCTCTAGTTTTTAAACCTTGTCTTCAATTCGAGCAGAAGAAGTGTGAGAGTTGCGGAAGGTGAAGGCAGGTGAAATTTTGACTACTCCTAGGATTGACTTCGTGCAAGCTTCTTGTGACTCCTGTGCATAAGCGCATATACTTTAATATATTTTTAAGAAAATTTATACCAATATTATTATTATATTTTTACAGAGGATATCATACAAGGTAGGAAGACGCTGGATGCAGCCCGTTTCCAACCGGTCGTTTCGGAAATCCACGGGGTAGGCCTATGTCCAGCAGTGGACTTCTTGTGGCTGAGATGATGATGATGACGATGATGACACCAATCTTTCAAAAAATCTCTCAAAGGATGATAGGCTTATTCTGTTGTCTACATGTGTACGTGGGAATGAATGTTTGTTTGTGCAAGTAAGTATCTCTATATTTTGTCTTCTCAAGTTAAGGCGCGGTTGTGTTCTTATGCTAGTTTACATTAGATTTGTTAAATGTAACCTAGCATTCAAAAAATTCAAGTCGTAAGTCTAGAATTTTGTTTTAATTAAAGTCTGTGATTTTAACCGACTTCAAAGGTTATCAATTCGTATGTTTTTTATTGACCAAGTAAGTGAAGCGAACAAAACTTAATTTAACTGTATAAAAAAAAATACCACTTATATATCTTGGCCCGTTTATGAGCAGATAAACTGTGGAACTTTCAAATTTTCAGCTACATTCATTTGTTTTGATAAGTCCTGTGTATTGTATAATTACGAAAGGCCCAAAAAGTGAAGATAGTAGGAAAGGTAATTAGTAGTCGCTAAATTGCTTGATTATAAATTAATTAATCTATTTAAGTACTCATTTAATGTATTTTATTGAGTCCGGTACGTCATAACTTAGAAGATAATTATATCGATGTGCCTAAATAATCGAACAATAAATTATGTCAATTTTCGCAATATTAATTTGCTCTTGACTTACGCTATTGGGTTTAGTTTGGAATTGATCAAGTGTACAAATTTCACGGATGTGTTTTTTTTGTTGTGTCGATTTGTAGGGTAGACTGGGTACGGTTGTCACAATTTTCATTTGATTGCACACAGTTCTGCCACCTTGGCTATAAACAATGATTCTAGCATTTGAGAAACCCTTGTTATTTATCTTTAAACTGATCTCACAATCAGATAGATAGGCAAACCAGGTGGATAGAAATAAATGACATTTTAGAAAGTGTGCACTTGTTATAACCCTCTCCTTAACCGGGGCGGTTGCAACAGTGTTATGGGAAGCCATTTTCTCACACATCTACAGTAATGAATCAACAAAAATAGTATTTGCTTACAAGTAAGTACTTGCTCAAACTTATATGAAAACTATTCTCAAAACTAATCAATCAAATCTGAATTCAACCTACACTCTAAGACGTAATGATCTTCATTACACTTCAATACAAGCGATCTTGTATAGTATTATACCGAGTTCAGCTCTCGAAGTCCTTTTTAGGGTTCCGTACCCAAAGGGTAAAAACGGGACCCTATTACTAAGACTTCGCTGTCTGTCTGTCTGTCTGTCTGTCTGTCTGTCTCCAGGCTGTATTTCATAAACCGTGATAGCTAGAAAGCTGAAATTTTCACAAATGATGTATTTCCGTTGCCGCTATAACAACAAATACTAAAAATTAAAAAAAAATATATATTAAGGGGGGTCCCCATACAATAAACGTGTTTTTTTCGTATTTTTTTGCTCAATATTAAAAACGGTAACAGGTAGACGCTTCAAATTTTCACAGAATACTTACTTGTATATTACCTTTCAAAATAAATAATTAAATAACTATAAAGTAAATATAAAAGGGGGGCTCCCATACAACAAACGTAATTTTTAAGCAATTTTTACTCGATCTTAATTAACAGGTAGAAACTTGAATATTTGTAAGTAAATATTTAGAAATATACTAACTATAAAAATAAATACCTAATCTAATACATAAAAACTCACAAAATGAAAATAATCCGTGCATCTAAACGCGGTGCGAGCGCCGCGCCGCGGTGTGGTGGTGGCGCGAACGCGCGGGTAGCGGGGGAGGTAACATCACGGAGCGAGCCATAGCCGCGCGTATTCGCGCGAGCGTCGTCATGCTGCCCGGATGTGTATCGAAAACCTACTTATAAGTTTGCAATTTACTACTTGGAATTTCGTTGATTTCTCGTTATTTTATAAACAGAACTAAACTTTGTAGTATTATAGATGATAGTACGGAACCCTTCGTGCGCGAGTCCGACTCGCACTTGGCCGATTATTTATTTATTCTTAGACATCTGCAAAGAAACAAACTATTTTACAACTGTACCCACAAGTTACAATAGATCCGCGAGGGTCGCAGTGACAGGGAGGCTCATGGCCTCCCACCCTACCTCGAATAAATAAATAACTGTACCCACGAAAATTGTTACAACTATACCCATTCCCCATTCAATAAAACACCAAAATAAATCAGCATATTTAAATAATACTGAAACACCAATTACGCATTAAAAACCTTGATTATAAAAATATTACCAAAACACAAGATATATTGTAAATAAATTTGTCAAAAATACTTACTGTTACTTAAAAAAAACACAATGGTCACCCTCATAAGCATACTAAACGCGCAAAGTGAGACGCAATACTGGGAATCGTGTCAAGATTTGCGTCCTACGTATTTTTTCTATTGGACTCTTATATATTCTACTTTATTTAGATATTATATTCTATTTCTATGCTATACGTATCGTAAATAGTTTAACAAACTAAATGTAAACCAAGCTTTACAATAAAACTGAAGGAAGAAGTAAATTGGCGTAGAAAGGAGATGTAAATATTTCACAAGTTTTGCAATTTATACCAATTTTACAGGGAACTTCGGCGCAGACGTTTTCACGGACCTGAGATTGGAAATGATTACTTTAATGCTCCCTATTCTTTGATTAATGGAGAGAAAGGTGAAGGTCTCAGTCATTTGCTGTCCATTACAACTTCAGCCCAGTTGACTTTGAGAGTTAATTAAAATTTCAGTCACACTTTAGCGTTTTATTTTTAAAAGCAAGCCGTTACAATAAAACTAGTCTTTAAAATACCTTTTGGACGTAATAATGCACAGAATTATTGCACAATAAAAGAAATCTGTATGTAAATTGACCATTAAAAACTATTTGTTTTAAATTTAATGATTTTAGTAATCGACTTAAAAATTAAGTTCTCAACTCGTCGGTACGTAGGTATATTTTTATGCATGTAGGTATTTTTATTTTTTACTCCGATAAATAGATGACAAACATCAATAATTATTTAATTTGTCCTTTTTCATATTACAAAAGAAGGCACTTTTGGGGTGATAAAAAATATTACAATATTAATGTTACAATAGTTTTTAACCAACACCGATAATTTTGTTTTGGCCTGATGATTGAAAACAGTTTTTTCAGATTTATTTTTAACCGACTTCAAAAAAGGAAGTTTTCACTGGGATTGTATTTTCTTTTATGTTTATTACCTCACGATTCCGACATTTATAAACCGATTTTAAAAAAATATTTGAAAGGAGGAAAGATATTTTTTTTATGTATATAAAAAATACTGATAAATATGATTCTTAAAACACAATAATTGGAAAAATGACATCCAAATAAACGAAATTGCGTACTTATTTGACGTCTCGGTTGTTTTAGTTTTTAAACTAGTGTTTTATTTATCAAATGCTTGTTAAAATAGTAATTTAGGTATAATTATGTACTTGGTACTTCACTTATTTTCCAATATTTTTGGTCAATAACCTATTTTGGTTTTGTATTTGTATTTGTATGTATTATTTTGTACTATTTCATTGTTCTCGTGTCGAAATAAAACAGTTGTATTTATGTTCGGAGTAAACCTACTCTGTGCTTATAGTACTGGTGGTAGCGCCTCAAACAAGTCGTTCACAAAGAAAAGTTCTATTCGACAAAGAATATCAAACAAAGTAACATCAAGAATTCAATGTTTTGTTTCTATTACCTAACTTTTTGTTGGTCGTTTTTCACAAACATTCCGTCTGTCGCGAACCATTCAATGAACCCGTTTCTATGCTTTAAACGGCTGGACGCGGTCTAAATATACGATTTGAATTCAAAAGCAGTAACTATGCCTACTGGCGCAGCATCATGATCTATTTATTGTTGTCTTTTATAGCTATTCTTTGAATGTTCATTGCTTACGTATTTTTAGACATGGACCATAACGCGCTTTTCAATACTAAATTACAGCTATTTAGTACTGAAAATATTATCTAGCCGCGGCACAGGCATGGCGAAATTAAAGGGGTTCCTAGTTGAATACGGCACTCAAAAAAAATATTTTGTAGCTATGTATGATGTTTATTTCGGTCAAAATAAATAACGGAAAAAAATGTTAATCATTTTATTTATCAAAACTCATACAACAATTGTATATCTAAATAAATAAATAAATAAATAAAATAAAGTGCTGTGCGTGACAGACGAAGTACTCTCCCGTCTCGACGTCTTAAAATGTCTCATCGAGCGTGGGAAACAGCGACGAAATCGCTGAATTGCTCGATTCAGACTATGCTAATGAATTTCTTTACAAGTTTTACAAAGCAGTGGTTCACCGAGACTTCGTCGAAGTTCCGTGGAAAAAAAAAACTCGCCGCATCAAATTGCGCGCAGTGAGTGCGAAGCGCGGTCCCGCGAGCACTTTCTCATGCAAAAGTCGAACGGTTACTTTAATTCTTAGTTGGAGCACTTGTCGGTTTTACGAGCGTAGAGCGATTTAATCCACTTAAAACCCTGAGCACAAACTCGTAGCCGACAAAGCTCTCAGCCGCTCTCATTTAAAAATGGAAATAAAGCTTCGACCATCTTTGACTCGATGCGACCGCTAGTTGAATTCTAAGTGCGGTGCTCGATTGATATACACTCGATTCTTTTTTGATCGATCGATGAGGTTGAATCGTAATCGATGTCGATTAGGCTCTGCTTTACTGATACACCTATAAATATGCGACGCTACCGCATCCTGCGTACTGCGTTGAATGTTCCATGAAGCAAAATGCAAAGCGCGCGTCTTTGAAAACTTCTATCGTTCATTGATCTTCCTTTAACTTTCAAGCTTTAAAACTTACGGTCATTAATCCCAATTACTAAAGTAATTACCGGCTGACACGGCGAAATTACCAAACTGGAAAAAAAGCGTAATTATCTTACTCGGAGACCTATTTGGCTGAAGTGATCCCTTCCTTCCACGCGATTTCCGCTGCGGACTTAAAATTGGGGGAAAAATAGAAGTATCTCGGGGGTGGCAATAAAGATGAGCAAGCAAAAGTTATTGCCTGGACTTATAAATGTGATCTTTTGGCAATGCCTACCAAATATCGCGTGTTTCTTTTCAATGTCGTTTAAAAATAGAAACCTTTGAATGTTTTATATAAAATGAAAAACTTAATTTAGGCACCCGAATCAAGATAAAATTTATTACAGTATTTTGTTACCTTAATGGCCAAGGTGTTTGCTCCTTTTGACGTAAGAAATGGCGCTATAATCGTTAATCTCACTTATTAGCTTAATGAAATTAGTTGTATGCGTATGCTTATGTTTGTTTCATAAATACATTAAGTAAAAAATATATTTTTAGAACGAACTTTTATCAATCAATCCTTCAATCCTGTTTTAAAAGCAATCCCTTTGAGACTATAAAATTGCACTTACATGCACAATTTCTTGTCTATACTATTAATTATTGAGGAATTAATGAAAACGTACACTAAAATATTGAAGAAAAAAAAACATGAAAAGTAGAGGTTTTTTGTATACGATTTTTAACCTGAATTTTGAGCTTTTAACTTTTTAGGGTTCCGTACCTCAATAGGAAAAAACGGAAACCTTATAGGATCACTTTGTTGTCCGTCTGTCTGTCCGTCTGTCCGTCTGTCCGTCCGTCCGGGTGTCAAGACCTTTATCTCGGGAACGCGTGAAGGTATCTAGTTTAAATTAATACCATATACGCAGATCTATATTATCTTGTTGCAGAATGAAAAGTAAAGTATCTAAGCTTTCGTTAAAAAAAGTTACAGCCGAATATATCGTAAAAAACACACATTTCGACACTGACAAGGGAATCAAAACCTATGGGGTACTTCCCGTTGACCTAGAACAATGAAATTTGGCAAAAAGCATTGTGTTAGAGTACATATATAGGAAAAGATCCGAAAACTGGGCATTTTTAATTTAATCCCAAAAAAAAAATAGTGTCTTTATGCAAGGAATGAAGGTCCAAATTTTGAAGTGAATTAACCGTATCATGTGGGGTATCATATGAAAGAGCTTCAGTAGCATAAGCTTAAACAGATTTTTAAATATTTTTACGATGTATATTTTTAAATTTATAAAGGAAAATATAAAAAAAAATATAATTTCCTTTTATCTACTAGTTTTTACGGTACCCTCGATTCCACCGGACAAGTGCGAGTCAGACGGGCGAGTCTGACTCGCACTCGTTCGGTTTTTTTATATTATACAGGATAATTTAAAGTTATCTCTACTAGAGTATAACATCGTATAATACGAGTATACTTAAAAAACCTGCAGTGAAGTTATAAATAAAACTGCTTGACACCTAAGCAAATATTAATAGAAATGAAAGTAAGCTCGAGAAATATTCTCCCCGTAGCAAACTCTTTTCTTAACGAAGACATCTAAGGAAAACGGAGACGCACCGCAGACTAGAAATTCTTTAGCATACTTTTTGCATATTTTTCAGACAATTTTTAGGAAATCCTTAATTTTATAGATATAAGGCTTTATTTATCTTGGCTTTCAGTTATTTCTATTTAATTCTATAATCAGCCATTTAGTTGAGAAAAAGTAACAAATAAACAGAGAGATAGAAACAAAACAAAAAAACCTTTTTAAACATAACAATATTTTTTCTAATCGGTCCAGGTGTCTTCGAGTAATCAGGGAACATACATATAAAATGAAAATATAAAAGATTTCGACGAATTTTGAATCTCCTCCTTTTTGGAAGTCAGTTAAAACAGAAAGTAATGTTATGAATGACATTCACATTTATCAAAGAATGCTACAGATAAACTTGGAGAAAATATCCAAGTAGCTCCATCAATGGAAAAACCCAATTAAAATAATGCTATTAATTTGGGTATCAATGACATCAGACAATAGAATAAACTCAGTTACCACAATGCTATATACTTAGATACAGCATACAGAAAAAAAAAACTGTCGAAAAACTTAAATATTTTGTTTTGTTTCTCAGGACGGCGACCGAGGCTACCTCGAAGGGCTCGCATCCCGGTACGCGGACCTCTTCTCCACCCATTACGGCGATGTCCTCGACCACCTGGAAGAGCTTCGACGGCACGAGTGGGACGAGATGTCTCCCCGCATGCGGGTGCTTGGTGGCCCCGGGACCCCGCAGACTCCACCCTCCGCCAGCCCTGGCTCTTTGACCCTCAGCAACCTGACAACCTCGCATTCACAACCTATTTACGTGCCTGGAAAATACTCGGTGAGTTGATAGCTTTTGTTTTACAAGAGAAACCTCTACACTGAACTGTATGAAGGTCACTTTAAATCGTGAGTGTACAGTTTCTTCTCAGTAAGCGCGTTCCATCGTAGATCGCATGATGTGAGCGAGCATTCACTGTCACTCACGTAATTTTGTTAGGCACAAGCCTATAATTAAATGTTTAAAAAGAATCTAGGCAACATTAATATGTTTTTTCTGGGTATACATACACTAAGTAGATCGCCTATAATCTAAACATCCACGCTTATCACACAAATGTTTATCTGTGTGAGGATTGAGCCCACGACCTACAGCTTAACAGGCAGACATACTAACAACTAAGAGGTCAGTCTGTTCATTCAAAATTTACGATAAAATGACAGTCAAAATTCAAGAAAAACTTGAATAAAACAATCAAAATGTTTGAATTCAGTCTCAATTTTTTACTTTCATAACATTTTTTATCACAGTGTGACTGTGACTTGATCTTATTAGCAAAAATTATTATTTTTCTTGTATCATTTTACGTTATTTAAGTGACGCCATGTGTACCATATTTTTTGCAATGTCGATGATACGATACCGATGATTACTTTCTCATCTCAATATTCAAATTCTATTTTCACTTCTCATTTGAAATTCCGTTGCATTCAAATGACAGTTCAGCTTTATCATTATCTAGCCTGCAATTCAAATAGCGGGTTTTACATACATAACGTATAAGCGGTGATGATATAATTGTTAACTTGATATTGCAAAATGGCTGCGTTAAATTACTAAATGCATGCGTGTAATATGAGATCACCAATTATATAATTTTAGCCTGAATAGATTAAGCAAACCAGAGAGTAGACAAATGGTGTCTGGAAGCGATACTAAATATTAGTTTGAGTTATTTAGCAGAAACCTACACCTAATAGTGGACTAGAGCGGCTGGTTAATGCAAAGTGACATTTTTGCACACATTTATAAATTTGGACAATCATCATCATCACACCTTGTGGATCAATATTTGACCTTAGTAGCCTTATATTCAGTTATTTCAGTAAACAACCAGAAATATAATTAAAGTTAAAAAAACTGAAGCAACCGACTTCTCATTGATGCCATTGTCAGAACTGGACCAAATTGAAATGGGACCACATGGAAAGCACCAGCTTTCAAATATAAAAAAAAGAATCATCAAAATCGGTTCAAGTTCTGAGGTAACAAACATTTAAAAAAATACAGTCGAATTAAGAACCTCCTCCTTTTTGATGTCAGTTAGAAATAAGCACGGAATGGTATAACATTCATCAATTGTTATGTTATGCCAATTATTGTCACCGTCTTAGCCATAATTCATAATTTCTGACAGAAGATCACATTAAATTACCTACAATTCCTGTTATTAATTATAGTGATTTAAAGAATGACCGTGATAGTATAAAAAGATCACATTGACGAATTATAGGGATTCCTTGTCATATAACACAACTCATAAAATGATCGGCAAATAAATAATTTGTGTTTAAGAGGCCGTATTTCGACCATCGTCCGTCTCGCTCACAAATACCCTCAATTTTCAAGATTAACATTTTATACTTCTTATTGTGAATATTATTTACATATACCTCTATGTTTTAAGAAACACACATAAAATGACGCCTTTTTCCTTTACGGGGTAGGCAGAGCATCAAGGACCAGTAAGTCCGTTTGAAGCCACATTTGACCGGGATTAGAGGGTTAGACGAATAAAAGTGTAGGATGTAATGTGACCTTCCAGTGCCCATCGACTACTTAGATGCCAATTTGCCTCAAGTCACTGAACTGACTTTTATAGTATGCCCGTGAAAAGAAGCAGCAGGTACATTCTATGTTTTTCTTCTTCTCCCAGTCCAGCATGGAAGAAGAAAATATTACTTACTTCTATAAACTTCTCTGTGTATTAAATATACAACGTACCTTTCCTTGTCATTTTAACAAAGTCCTAGAATAACATACCAACACAGTTTTCTTCCCTGCAGCCGTCCAGCTGCCTGACCGACAAGGAAGAGGACGAGATCTACGGCTTCGGGTATGGCGTGTTTGGGAAGCAGATGCTGCAGAGGCAGCAGCAGCAGAAACAGCTGTTGCTGGCTCAGCCCACGCAGCCCCTCATGCACAACCAGCCACATAACTATCAGAGGTGAGTGATGTCATATTTGTTTTTTAATAAAACCAATGCTTCAATAATGCTTTTCTTTAATCAACAATTAGCAATGTCTGCTCGAAAAGTTTTGTTTTCACCAAAAATATTTATTCCATAAAAGATTTCACCAAAAATATTTATTCCACATATTACGCAACTAACTTTTTTGAGAATTTTCAATAATCATAGAACAAAATTCAATGTGTCCACCATCCTCACGATACGACATGAGTCAAGAAGGTATATTTTTAACCCCCAACCTAAAAAGAGGGGTGTTAAAAGTTTGACGTGTGTAGGTATCTGTATGTATTTCATTATGCCATCGTAGCTGTCAAGCTACTCTGTTTACTGGTATGATGGACCGATTTTGATTTTAGTTTGAGAAGAGAAGAGAATTTGATTAAGAGATTTCTTAGCTATGTATTCATAAAAATCGATTAAAAAAATCTAGATGGTTTCTATGTTTTCTAAACTTTTAATTGTACGAGGTAGAGAACGTGTAAATATTTAACTGAATCGATCTACTTACTATGACATAATAATTTGACCTTTAATTTTCCATAAAAAAAAATTTAAACTTTGATTGGAGAATGCATCACTATCAATACAGAAGCCAAAACAGCAATTTTCAATATTTTTGTCTGTCTGTACGATGTATCCGATGGACGCCTAAAGTCCTTGACGGATTTAGACCTAATTTGGCAGGATTACTGCTTATACTACATAGAAGGATCTGGCGTACTTTTTTAATTAAAATTCTTGAAAAAGTATTATGAAACAAAAAAGGAAAAAAGCGCAGCGTAGGTAGTCCAGCCACAAGAGGGACAGATGACTTGATAATATGTACCTACAAGTAGCAGGTAGACGCTAGATGCAGACCGTATTTAACATATATTTATGGAAATCCACGGAAGAGCCGTAATTATGTCCAGCTGTGGACTTCTTATTGCAAAGATAGAAAGATAGAAAAAAAACCGGACAAGTGCGAGTCAGACTCGCTCACCGAGGGTTCCGTACAAACTAAATAAAAGGGGGAAATCATATATTTTTTCATATTTTCCTTCATAAACCGAAAAATATACATCGTAAAAATATTTAACACAATCCTTGCTCACCACTCGGATCCGAGTAGGGGCTATAGTAGCGGCGCCTCCCACTCGGATCCGAGCGAGTGAACGTTTGAGGCAGCCCTCATTCCTTGCATAGAGACACAATTTTTTGTGATTAAATAAAAAATGTCCAGTTTTCGGATTTTTTCCTATATGTGTACTTTAACACAATGCTTCTTGCCAAATTTCAGAGTTCTAGGTCAACGGGAAGTACCCCATAGGTTTTGATTCCTCTGTGAGTGTCGAAATGTGCGTTTTTTACGACATATTCGGCTGTAACTTTTTTTTACGAAAACTGAGAAATTTTATTTTTCTTTCTGCAGTAAGATACTATGGATCTGCGTATACAGTTTTAATTTCAATTTGATACCTTTACGCGTTCCCGAGATAAAGGTCTTGACACCCGGACGAACGGACGGACAGACGAACAACAAAGTGAACCTATAAGGGTTCCGTTTTTTCCGATTGAGGTACGGAACCCTAATAACTAAACATTTTTCATGGTGACGAGCGTATTGTAATAGTTTGTGGTAAAATACTCATTAGGATTCCATAGCGATGTTACAATAAAACAAGAACCATTATTACAATCCGAGGTTTTCTTATGAGATATATTTGCAATAGTAATAAACCTTTATTATATCAGAAATATAATAAACATTGGCTTAAAACTGCACAAATCAAGCACTAAAAAGCCCATTGAATTGAAACAACGCAATCACAATAACTCGCAATCAATGCTGCCATTAGGGAATCTGAACTTAGATATGTAGACAGAGAGACACGGTAGAAATTCATTACGCTTAAAAATAAAATAATAAAATTGTTCCAAATTTAAAATGACATTCAATGTCTGATTTAATTTAAGAATTGTAATGTATATCATGGAATTTATGCCTGAGCAAAGAAGGCCGAATACTAATTACTAATAATTATAAATGCGAAAGTTTGTGAGGATGTATTATAATTATATTATATGGATTTAAATAAAATATGAAATAGAGACAACGCGTACTCCAAGTTAACACGTTATAATCTGTGTCTGCAGTTTAATCCTATGCTATCCATAGGATTAAACTGCAGACGCACCTACGTTGTCGCTCTCGGTTCATAGTAAAGTTGTCTAACCCACAACAACAAGTACTTGGGTACTTGAAATATGCCAGATGCTCGTAGGACGTAATTAAATGAAAATAGTTACGTGATAGCGGCTGCAAATATAATTATACTGCAATATTAAATCAATTGAACACTAAATGTATTTAAGTTTTAGATTGAGCAAAATTGATTCAAAAATCAAAGATTATTAATTAATAAAACTAACAAATAGTGCTTTATTATGATTCTAATACCTACTTCTTGATTTTAAATACAATTTTAAAATCAAGTATTAGTCGTCATTGATCTTTGCCTTACATATCTTAATTAGCTATTTGATAATAATATTTGCACATTTTCAAGTTTTTGTACAAACTTTTATTTAACTTGCAATGTTTGTATGTATGTATGTATGTATTTAAATATTTTGGGCACAAATTTTGGAATCTAAATTAGAACCACTTCCAGAGCTCTGATTGGGTGAACATACATATGTATCTTCGATGACAATACAATAATATGGTACCATGAAGCTGTTCTGATGATGGATCATCAGAAGACCTTCAGCTTCATGTTAGCCGGCAGACGGCTAAACAGCTTAACTAAACAAGATAAATCCATCAAGTTTGGACTCATTTATTTTGCCTTCGTGAGTACTTTATTAGATGCTATGGTCTAATGATGGAGTCGGAAGATGGCCATAGGAACTTTTGAACTAAACAAGATAAACCCATCGCGTTTCGGCTCGATTGTGTGAAATGTCCATAATTATTTATTTATTTATTAATTTATTTATTTATTGATTCATCTTGAGGAGTACTGTTGTTTGTCTAGTTTTTTTTACAATTATTTTTTAAATATTTTTGTAATAAACTGACTGGTAAGGAGTGGAATTTGATGCCCTGATAGATCACTATTGAATAGTAGTAAAATATCAAAAATTCTGAATTTTAACACATTAAAACCTTGCGTAACTAAGTATGCATTGCGCTCGCTTCCCTGATACAATATCATAAGTGTTTCTTTTATTTTTGTCAATTAATAAAATATCCCTTAACTCTCTAACTATTAGTTTATCCACCTTCCTCTATAAGAGCAGGAAATCGCGGTATACACTTTAACGATGCTGCCATGGGACATAGTCATAAATTATTTCGACTTTAACAGGTGTACTTGTTAGATAAGGTTTGCGCTGCATGTTTAAGTCGCTAATCTAAATTGAAATCAGACATTCGATTGGCGACAAACGCGGCCTCCGCTTTTGAGAATAGTGCTGTATATTCACTGTCACTTACCTTTGCTAGCAAAACCTTGTTACCGTGAGTGTCTACTAAGTTGGTTACGCAAGGTAAGTATTATCAGCAACCATAGAGATAATATAGCAACGACTTTCTCAGTATAACTTATATATATAATATACATATCCATGCCAAATTACTACTTTCTAATAGTATTTGACCATAGCAGCGGACGGACAGACATACAGACAGACGGACATGGCGAAACTATAAGGGTTCCTTGTTTACCACGAAATTCTTAAAAACGGAAAACATCTTTAGGCTAATATCAAATTATAGGAAAGTCTTCATACATCAGTAAAATATATACATCGTTCAAGATCCTTTGAACTTAATGCATTATCCAAGCACAGTTACAAAAGCAAAACCCAAGATTGCTTTCCAACATTGTGGTATCATTTTCAGCCATAAATTCACCACGCTGGTCGGTTTCTTAGAACGCTCCGCGATATATTCGTCAAACGTAACGACCGTGTGTCACATGAATGTGTGCGATTTAAAGGTAACATTACTTGCATGCTCGCAGTAAAATAAATTCAAATTAACCACCTGATGGATATGTCCGGGCTTTTCAAAGAAATTGTCCGTATGTTCAGAAACTTTATACATTACATAGGTATATTATTATAGTTTACTAATTAGCTTGTGTCGTTTTATCAACTTTATGTTATAGCGCGAATAGAAGTCTTGAAAGAGTCTCATTAAAGATTATTTTGGGCTTAAAATTTATGTAGTTAGCATTAGTTAGACATTTTATTTTGGATGAGATACAATAGTAATGAATAATTTGCATTTTTAGCCTCCGACCCTAAAAAAGGTAAATTAAAATAGCATTCTGTCTTTGGGGAATGTATGGAAGAGATTCACGATTTAATTCCACTCTCCCCATTTCACTACAGAACTAGCAGAAACTCGGCGTCGTCGGGGGCAACCCTCCTCCCCCCCCCTAAATCCGGGGCTGCAGTCACTTGAAGAGCTACTTTTTTAATTTTTACCCTACTGCCCAAAAAAATGCTACGTACTGGTATTCGGGTGTATGAATGTTTCTTTATACATGACTGTACCTATGGTTATATTTTTATGTATGTTCTATGTTACCTCCCACAATCAAAACGGCTTGACAGATTTTAATTTGTAAAGTGTTAAATTCGTCTTTATTTTAAAGGTATTAGAATTCTCACCCAGTAAAATGAAACGTCCAACTGGGTTTGAACCCACGCACCTAATCCGGCTTGTCGTGCAATGCTAATTAGGTCCAGAAGCACTCTGGTCAAACAACGTGTTTCCTTACCTGATAAAGCCGGCCATTCAAATAATCTGAAACCGTAAACCTAACCTTAAACCATAGACTTATAAAGATACCCATACTTAGCGTGTCAGCAGAAACATAAAAATAATAAAAACACACAGTTGACGCCGTAATATTTATTTAGTTTCAGGTGATATATAGTTTCGATTCGATATTTTGTCAACTACCGTCACTTGTCACGTGATATCACGTAAAATTAACGTCCGTAGTCCGTAACGTCATGATAGATGCGTCACAAGCCGAACGCTTAGGCCGATCGTGCCTTTCTATCGCTTGTTCCGCGCTCTCGCTTGCACGCTCGGTTCAGGCGGAACTTGACAATGAGTCATGCTTTTTTCGTGCGTGCAGCCGGCGTTCATCTATTTTACAAAAAAAAAAAAAAAAATGATTCTGTGTACCAAGTTTTGACAATATTAGTTGAGAAATACCAGTATCGATATTCAAAGTATATAACATCCTAAGACATGAAAGTATTTTATTCCAGTTGATGAAACAACTTTAACTCTCCGAGTTCGTTTAGTCACTCAACAATTTTGACCAACCTATAATCCTTTTACTTGAAATAGGTTTCCACTCATTTCCGCCATATCGCCATAATAATCGAAATATCTATTTAACTGAATGATTTATTTAGTCCAAATATAATTCGCGAGTCCGTGAATATTCAGCTTTCAAAGCTAGAAACTAAACTAATGAATAACACTCTAAAAGTATTCGATTGCAAATGAAGATTATTCGAATATACATACGAATGTTCGAATAAATTATTATCGAATCGTGAAACTGAATGCATTTGAATATTGATAGATACGGATCTGAATCGGATCGAGAGAAATTTAGTAAGTAATGATGAAGAAATAACGAATGGAATTCGAAACCTACGCAGTTTTCAATTTGAAGTTAAGAGTTGTATTACAGCTTGAAATTATATCTATTAATAGGTACTTTACTAAAATTATGCTAGTGTGTTTAAGCAGTTTCTTAAACAGGTTATTAAAGTCAAATATAAGATTTAATTGGCGTAGTTTTAGGATATCCTGATGATATTTAAATACGTATGATATGTTCGCTAAAAACTTGTAGTAAAATAGGTAGATCTCAATCAGACACATTATCTCAAAATGTTTTATTATTACGTTTATTTGAGCAATAATACCTACTGACCTGACAGTTTAAATAATAAACTTATTACTAACATGACAGTTTACTTGTTTTTTATTACTATTTTTTTTTGGACCTGAAAAAATACATTAACAAGAATTAAGCACATAACAAACTAATGACTACCTACGCCAAGAACACAAAGCTAAATGATTTATAATTTACATTCTAATTTGAGTTCTAATTCTAATTTGAGTTGGGGGCAATGAGGCCTGCACTGACGTCCCGCTTGGGGTGTATATTGTGCATTCTCCCCAACCAGCCTACCCAAAACATCCGAGCTCCTTGATGTACCGGAGCACAGCCTTGACTTGCTGGCACAATTTTTCCATATGCGTCTATCTATTGTGTCAGGTGTCATAGTGCAGAGTTGTCCAATGTTTTCTCACAGAGTCCCGAAGTATGTCTGATCTGTTCTGTTGACTTACAGTGTAGTAGCACATGTTCTACAGTTTCGTTTTCTTGTAAGCAGCCTCCACAGAGGGCTATCTGTAGCTCCAATCTTGTGCAGATAGCTCAACTCACAGTGACCTGTGATTATACCTGTCACTATCCAACCTGGATAATCCTAGTAGTTTGTTGATCAGTTTCTTGCCCATTGTTGGGTAGAACATTTTAGCATGCCTGCAGTCTGTTGTATTATCATTCATCATTCATTCGTTATATCAAAAGGAACAGCAAAACCTGTGGAATAATTTACATTTTAAAATGTATGGAACAATCCCGGAATCCATGAGACGTACTTATACGAACAATGTTCCATTATTCATCCACCACAAGTTATACTAACTTTGCTTGTAAAAGAACAATAATTTAAAATATTTCTTATAAGTGCAAAGTGTTACAAGTCACCTTCAAGATGTCTATAGATATACAAATATTTATAGATTTAATTAGTAAATAATAATTAGGATTTCTATAGACAGCATCTAAAATGAAAATTAAATATGAAAAAAATATACAAATACATAAATAACATACTATATTATTGTATATACTTTCATATATTATTGTATATACTTTTATATATTATTGTATATCCTTTCAGGTACAATTTTCATCCGACTTCGTCTAACAAAGTCTAACGAACCTATGGGATATGTAAATGGTGCCAGAATTACATATACAAATTGTATGTGAATTGATGGAAATAAACACGGACACTAATGAACGCTTTAACATCGCTTATTATAATAATGTGGCATGTTTAGAATAGGCTTATCAGTTCGTATGTGATTATAAAATTTTACGAGAGCGCTACATCAAGCGTTGCAATGTTTCAGTTGTATCGTTTGTTTATCTTAAATTCAAATTATTTCTGGGTCTATATCAATCAACGTGCCAATTATTTTGCTCTGATTAAATATTCGTGACAGTTTTGAATGGAGCTCTCGTTTCAATTGACGATGCTAATATTTTTTTGTGTTAAAATATATAATTTTATTTAGAGCCTGCAATAATGCATGCTATGTGAAACTCGACATGAAAAAGTTAAGTAAGTAAGTAAGTTCATATAGACTGAGTGGCCAGCCCTATTGACAGAGTTGTTAAGCCTCCGAAAGGCCTCTGACTTGGCTTGACGATTGCTGAACAACCTACAATTTAACGTGTCATCCGACCCACGGTAGCGCTCAGAAAGAAATGCCACTCACGGTCACCCATCCGAAGAGTGACCGGTCCGTCCGTGATCGTTCGGGAACACCTAGTCAAGCTACGCCACGAGCGCTACATGTTAAATGTTGAGATACAAGTATAAGTTTAGAACACTGATAAAAAAAGGCTTAATTGATTTTGATGAAACATATACCAAGAATACTCTCGATGAAATCTTCAAAAAAAATTTTTTTATCAAAGTCGGTTCATCTATTTGAGAGCTACGATGCCACAGACAGACACAGATATATAGATACACACGTCAAACTTATAAAAGCCCTCTTTTTGGGTGGGGGTTAAAAAATAGTAGAAAAAAAAGAAATAAACTAGCTCCCGAAGTTTAAAAATACCTGATGTTAGATGATATATTTAAATGTAATTCCGAAGCTACGAAAATATTCACACAATAAATTAATTAGGTTTATTTTTTACGAAAAAACGTGTGTAAAATGTAGCATAATCTTTCCAACTTAGACTATTCTGACTAATATCCTCCTAATGTCATTACCAACATTCCTAGCTAAATAAAGGACCCAAAACACGCTCAAGCCTGGCTCCTGTAGTGACATTAAGTACGAAATACGCAGTCGTTACTCAATTAACACTGTGTAGTCAGTAATCATACTAACAAGCTGTGAGATTCGGGTGGGGCCAAGCTATTTTAAAAGCGTTTTGAAAATATTAAATGTAGAATTGACCAACCACGGCGGAACCATTGTATTTTGAAATGAATTCAAGTAGTGATCATTTGGCAAAACCAAATGATCACTACTTGAATTCATTTCAAGTTAACAAAATTGGGTAATATAATTTAAGCTAAATAATAAATAATCTCCTATTACTTAGTTTTATAAGTATTTATCTTTTAGTTTTAGTATATTTTATGTTAGTTAATAAAAAGAAATAAAACCTTAAGCTTGAACATAAACAAAATTAAGCTTATGTATACGTATTTTTCCTACCTATGGATTACGATTATCGGGTTGTCTAAACAAAATTTTTTGTAGAAAATATTTCAACGTTTAGCAAGTAACTTGCCAATTGGAGTTGATACTTGACGGTGTGGCCGAGAAAAGAGCTTGTTGATCTAAAAAAAAATACAAGAAATAATTTACTCTAGCCTTGAACATTCCAAAATTGTATTACTCATAAAACAAAAGCGCAAAGGATGTAGGACTGTTGTGCAATTGAGCATTTACGAGCAGGAAATGAGAAAACGGCAGGATCTACTTACCATTCTAGATGATCAAGAATATGGACGAAAAAGCGTTGCATTCGTTGGAAAGGAAGGTAGACTGCCAACTTTCTGTTTATCTTCTAATACAAGTAGGTAATTCTAGTTTAAAAAACTGAAAAATCAACTTAAACTGCGCAATTTTGTTTTAAAAATCAAACTACTGAACCGATTTTGATGAAATTTCTATGGAACCACTTGGGAAGTAGGTATACTTTTCTAAATTACTTTACAATTTTTCAAACAAAAAAATAATTTTCCAAATCGATCCAGGCGTCTTCGAGTAATTGGGGAACATACATAGATTCCGAAGAATTGAAAACCTTCTTCATTTTGGAAGTCGGTTAAAAATAGGGAGTGTACAATAAACTCGTGAAGTGGGCGAACACTCGCCTAAACATACCAGTAATGACTATACCAAGGCGAAAATAACGTTTGTTTTTAATCTACTTCGTAGTAATAGTTAATTTCTAACAAGTACTATTCAAAGCGTAGTTAGGAAAATTGAATTTGAAACGATTTAATTAACAACAACAACAGTTCCTTCAAAAAGCACTCATCAGGAATACTAAATACTAGGCAATTACCTTAGGCTTCCAACAATATTCGATCATAAATTCATTGAGAATGCTTCTATTCAACTGTATTACAACTAATTGGCAATTACTAGCAATTGTAGCTTATACTGTTTCTATGATTATTTTTCTGTTTTAATAACAAAAATAATAGCTATATAACACTATTGTAATATTGAATTCATCTCACGCTGATATTATTCTGGGACGTTTAGGTAAAAAAATCAATTCAATCGAATCTATCGAATGAAAAAGAAAACAGTAGGAATTTCTAACGCTTATCGCTTTTATTATGAACTTAACGTTTCTCTGCTAGGAACGTGTAACAGCTAGATACGGAACTCGCAAAATACGCTGTAACAAGTCAGATTTATACGAGTATATATTATGTGCTTTAAATGTGGGAGCGTTCCGAATCTACACTGCAGCGTTTGTGTACCTAAGATACTGTAGTTCTGTAAGGGTGAATCTACAGATGGTAAGGAGGGTGGGGTGAATAACTCATAACTTCTTACAACTTGTATATTTTGGTAATTTAAATAGTGGATGACTAGGTTAATTGAATTCAGTATTGGCCTATAGAATGTTTTTATGTATCCTATCCTAAACTGGGATGCCGATAGACGGCTTACTTTTCCAGCTAAGTCATAGAATATGAAATCATTTTTTTTATGAAAAAATCTTTGCTGGTTGTTTTCAAGGCCTTTAAGAGGTGACATGCACAAATTCTTGTCATAGGTACTTTTTTAGGGTTCCGTAACTCAAAAGGAAAAAACGGAACCCTTATAGGATCACTTTGTTGTCCGTCTGTCCGGGTGTCAAGACCTTTATCTCGGGATCGCGTGAAGGTATCGAGTTGAAATTAAAATCATATACGCAGATCCATATTCTCTTGCTGCAGAAAGAAAAATAACATTTCTCAGTTTTCGTAAAAAAAAGTTACAGCCGAATATGTCGTAAAAACGCACATTTCGACACTCACAAGGGAAGCAAAACCTATGGGGTTGACCTAGAACTATGAAATTTTGCAAGAAGCATTGTGTTAGAGTACACATATAGAAAAATATCCGAAAACTGATCATTTTTAATTTAATCAGAAAAAATAGTGTCTTTATGCAAGGAATGAAGGTCCAAATTTAAAAGTGAATTAACCGTATCATGTGGCGTATCATATGAAAGAACTTTAGTAGCATAAGCTAAAACAGGTTTTTAAATATTTTTACGATGTATATTTTTCGGCTTATGAAGGAAAATATAAAAAAAAATGATTTCTTTCGTTTTATTTAGTTTGTACGGAACCCGCGGTGGACAAGTGTGACTCGCACTTGTCCGGTTTTTATTATTAATTAAAACTTACTGAGATAATTTAAAAATAGGTAGGGTAAACCAGAGTGTTATTGCCCACCGATAATGATTGCCCGCGTTAAGCAAAACCTTGTCTGGTGTTGATTTTGTATCATCCTAGTTCGATTAAAGTTTACCAGATGGTGCTATTATTAATTTATAGTTAATTTAAAATTTACAACTGGCAACATTGAAGAAAAAAAAACAGTAATGGCGGATTTTGTCAAGACGGGTGAATTGTTTCACAAACAGGTAAATAATTAAACAATTTTCTTAAGGATGTACTTATTTAAACGTTTACTTTTATTGTGTTTATTTCATTATTCAAGTCAATTACCTAGCTATGATGAAATTAATAGTATTTTCTTAGTTTTAAATGGAAATAAATGTTCTAAAATAGTTTTTAACGGTTATTTTGGTTGTGGGCAATAACTGAACCGAAATCTGTATACTTTTAGCAATTGCCCACCATTCTTTTAGTGATTGCCATATGTCAGTGTCTATAGTTATTGCCCGGGCATTGACTGTGTTATGGTCAACAATGTTTCAGTTATAAAGTTTCATCACAGCTACCGAGTCCTAAAATCGCAAAAAAGACATGTTCTCTGGGAGAGATATTCTCCCAGAAAACATGTCTTTTTTACGAGTCTACCCAGAAACACCTATACAAAAAGGCAAGAGACAATCTGAGCAAAAGCCATATGCTATAAGCTCTCATAATTTTAAAGTGGCATTACATACAAAACGAATAGAAAAAGAAAATTTGGTAAAAGTGAAAGAAGAGAAGAAGTTAAAAAAGGCTGAAAATGCAAACAAGAATCTTAAAAAAATAAATGCAAATAATTAAAAAAAAAATGATAGTTCCTTACTGAATAAATACTAATAGTGGGACTGTGGATTCTAATGAAATAGGTACAATTGAGAAGAAAGAATTACCAGCATCCAAAAAGATAACTGTAGCAATATTATAATAGAACCTAGTGTAATAAAGCCTACTTGTGCAGTTTGTCATTTTAATGTGATAAAAAATGAATTGACTTGTAATGCTTGTTCAAAAATCTTTCATGTGCGTTGCATTTCATGAAAACATAAGGTATATACGTAACAGTAGGTAACGTAAGGTATAGGCTACTTGACATCTTCGATTTACATTTATTTTTGTGCCATCGTTGTTTTAAAATTGATGAATCTGTCTCTGGTGATTCTGAGCCTTCAACATCAGCAAAAGACTTATTTGATGCTGTTAATAAAGCTAAACGCAATTTATTTTGACATGTTAAGACCTATCCTATTAGATTTAAGTTGAATTGTTTTGTTTTGAATATTTATTTGGACTTAAAGTTTAATTTATAATTTCAAGAGACTGGGCAATTACTGTACTGTGATGTTGGCAATTACTATAAGCTGTGGGCAATTACTGTACTTTTAAGACTATTTTTATTTAATTGCAATATTTTCTATGTCATGTAAGATATAACTAAAAACTGTTAACACTCTATAGAAGAGTTTATTAGGTTATAAGAATATGGTATTAAAAAGTTGCTAGCTATAATACTTTTGTTTTTTTTTTATGTCAGTGTGTTACAAATCCTTAAGTGGGCAATAGCTATCTGGTTTACCATACGTTAAATTTAAAATTTTTGGATAGGGAATATTGTGTCTGCCGCTTTTGAAAAATAAAAGTTGTTTTATAAAAGTCAATATAATTACTACTTTTAATCTTAGTACAAACTACATAAACAATCCAGTATGATTCTAGTCAACATATTTTATTTACCATAATTTCGTTTACACTATCTGAAATCCAATACGAGAATTTCTCTCAAACAATAAATCAGAATAAACTGTATCGCCGCTATGCAACAACAGAAACCAATCTATATTGATTCCACCATCAATTCGGTAACAATATAATAAAATTTGGCATATTGGAAAACAACATATTAACGATGTTTGAATTTACTATACCATTACACCGGTAATAATAATAGTTTAGTATAAGTATGATAGTAATAGATCATGAGTAAAATTTTAAACTTATATCTCGGTGGCATTGCACCACCTCTATAAGCAAGAGTTTATTTAAAAGCACATTAAAATTGCTTCATTTAACTGCTAACCCTATCAAATGAAACCTACAAATTCACGTTTCCATTATATGAACAATCATTTTATTTGATGAATCATAAAAATGGAAGAAACATAATAAGTATTTTTCGTTGTATACATTTACGGCCTTACCGAAAAACGTTACTTAACTTTAAGCATTGCTTAACATATTTTGTCAACTTCTCGTTGACACGTAATGACACTTGCGGAAAGAAAGACAGAGAATTTAAGACGATGGTTAAAGTTAAGTAACGTTTTTCGGTAAGGCCGTTAATACTTACCAACCAATGCAACTCGTATTAATATATATACAGTGGTTTAGATCCTGTGCTATTTATTCGCAAGACACATTTTTATACACTTCTCGTAAAGTCAAGTCTTGCAATCTTCTTCTTCTTTTGCCTATCAGTGCATGTCGGCTTTGGTAAGGATCCGGTTTTCTACAATTCAGGATCCGCTTGTCATAATCTCAAACGGGTGTATTTTCTAATTTTTTATCATGATTATCATCATCAGTCCGATATAGTTCGCTGCTTGACCCGTTGAGCGCCACTCAACCACAGCTCTCCACCTTTCCGTTACCACTGCTCAGCCACTGCCGACTCTATGCATATCATCACTCCATCAAGTCTCAGGGCGCCTTAGACTACATACATTTTAGAATAACTAGACCATGGTGGATGCAAACGTAGCGTAAGAGTTTCTGGACTCGACTTGTATAAAACGTTAACTACGTTTTATAAAGTCAAGTCCCGAAACTCTTGCAATTTAAGTATAAGAAGCGAGTTAGCAACTGTGAATCGAGATGTCGTAGACTTCAATGTTTCCCCTCTGCGAGAGAATAGCAGAAATTGTATCATTAACTCAATCACTGACTCAGAAAAAACAATTTGGCATTGTATATTAAGACGCCAAATTGATCTCATTCTCTTCTTTCTACGGCAAGCCTGAAAGTTAATTGATAAACTATAAACAAAAGTTTTTTTTATACTAAGATCTGTGAACTATGTTAAGCAATTAACTGATGATTTTCGCAAATTTTAACTCTTTTATACATTATAAATTTCAATTTACAAATTAACCAAACCTGTTTTACTTCGAATCCTGTTTCTGTTTTTCAGATATCAGATATTTAGCTTATTCTTTAATATTTCTTATTATTTATACGAACAAACTGCAACTTAGCTTTTTTATATGGGGGAACAGGAACACGTAAACATTAAATACCTAAGTAAATAAAATTAAAAATACACTGCTTAGTAATACTTACATAAATAATTTAGTTAGCTAAATGGATTAATACATAATAAATTAATATCTCTGTGCGATATATTAGATACACAGTCGATAATAGATCCAAATTTTGTTTCACAGTAACGTATCTATCTATTTTTTAATCAAGGTTCATTTTCGGCCAATCATTATCATTAGTGAGGTATTGTTAATGTCGTTGTCAATTAATTTCCCGTTTTCAGAATGCCGGAACAGCGTTCCTGGGTTTTTGTGCATATCTGCAATTTCGGTTTAATTATGGTTTGATCGACTATCGCTCAAGCTGAATACTACGCAAGATAATTTGTCACAGTAATTAAAGGCTTCATTACTTTTCATCGGTTAGCTTACCTGTATGTTGGTAACGTCACTACGTTTGTGAAGAAAATTATGTATAATATTGAGTTCTTGTTTTTAATATTATCAGTAGAAATATTTTTATTTCGGATAAATTTAATTGAACATGCTTGTAAGAAATATACTTACTAAGAACTATAACTATACCTGTACTATCTACACTTTAAGACTACATAAAAACAATTTTGAATCTTTATCAGTAGTATGTTCGAAAAAAGAACTAATGTGGTATTGAGGGCGTTGTTGTCCTTATTTAATTATTTTGTTCGACTAGCCAACACAATTGATATGTTAGTTCTCAGTTGTCTATACATACTCGTAGTTGTAATAAAAAGTGTATATTAAGAGTAATTCTTAATACACTATTAATCAAATTAAAATTCCTAAAATAACCAAATAAAAAAAAAAAAAAAATGAGATTTCGTTTTTTTTAATGTAAATTTTTAATATTAAGTGGTGCCTTTAGAATTGCCTTCATTATGTATTGTTTTATAATTTTATAAATTTTTTACTTATAATTAATAATTGATATCGTTTTGTTTCAGTTGCCTCAGTCCAAGATCAGCGTATTTCTACGAATTTCCCCCTAGCGGTAAGTAAGCCTCACAAAATTAATTAAGAACATTGTTGCATGAAATCAATTTACTATTGTCAACCATTTTTTTAAAAAGACTACCCAAATTGACGAGAATCTATAAATTTCGTTATAATTTAAGACTCGATAATGTTCCTAAAAAACAAAAAAGAAGTCGATTAATAATTATAGTTTAAAAAACTGAAGCAACCGACTTCTCATGGATCCCATTGTCAGAACTGGACCGAAAGAATCATCAAAATCGGTTCACCCAGTTGAAAGTTATGAGGTAACAAAGATAAATAAAAATATAATAAAAAAATACAGTCGAATTGAGAACCTCCTCCTTTTTTGAAGTCGGTTGAAAAAAGCCACCTTCCCCACGACACTGCTTAAATCGCCTGCAACATGCGTAAAGGCCATATTATGATCATGTTCCTAATAATATTAATTCACTACCTACACCAATATACACCATCATTCGTATCTAAATGTCGCACAACATCAAAATTATACCCTCATATTAAATCTCAATTCCAAACTGCTCTTAGTGATTGAGCTATTAAACGACCTATTAAAATATTTCGCGACACGCAACTTTATAAAAAAGGCATTAAATTCAAAGCGGTTAGGTGTTAAGTACATGATTTATGGTCTAGACTTCATAGTGATTAACGTTACATAGTGACTTTTAAAATGTTTGAACCAGTTACAACGCTTTTTTAAATTTATTGCTGTTTAAAGTTTTTAAAATTCGATCATTCGGTACTAGATTTTAACATATAAAATTTATCATACATATAGTTTACATTTACGCACTTACAATTATATTGAAATTTTAATAAAAATTGATATCAATATGTTATAGTTAATGAGAAGATGGCCCGTTCCCAGCAGTGGAACAGTTTGTACAAACAGGGCTGATAAAAAAAAAAAAAAAAAATGTTATAATTGGTTAAAATGCTGTTTTTTAAGTAGGTATAATAAAATTATAATCCGTATAGTAAACTATTTGAATTACTTTCGCTTGCTGTTATAGCATGTTGTACTGGCACGGTAGGTATTAACTCTCTCTGTCTCACTCGCACATAGCAACATACTGAAGATATAAAACTCTTGTATCGACTTACGAATTAGCTAAAAGTTTTACTAACTATTTTTATATTTTCAAAAAGGTAGGTACGCGCAAACGACATAGAAAATTTAATACAGAGGCAACCGTTCAAGATTTGTCTAATTAAAAAGTAACTCTTTTTATAATTATATTATATTATGTTATTTAAAAGTTATCATGCAAAAGTTACTTTCACACCAGTTATCCATACCCGAATGTGTTATTCGAATACTAACATCTACAAGATAGTTAACGGGGAATGGGAGTTACAAGTAATTTCGCCATAATTACCAAACTTCAGCAAAGTCTATCAATTGTCTTCAAACTTCAATTGAACTCAATTACGATTTTAATTGAAGTCGGTAACAGGATGTGATGAAAGTAAACAGTGAGCCGGGCGCGGATTGAAATTTAATGTGTTTGAACTTATTGAAGTTGAATCGGAAATTTAGTTTGTGACTGTGGTTATTTTAATGGATTTTCCGGTCTAGGATGCCATTTTCTAAGTTTTTTTTTTTTTGTAATAGGTTTACGCTTGACCTTCAACTTTCAACGATGTTAAGAGTAATGTTGTCGCACACTCTTCCATACAGAAATAGAAAATTGTTATCAACTCCTAAACATTATCTCATTCTGATTTATTTTTTTTCTACTAAGGAGGGTTATTTTTTCGAGTGTATGTATTTGGGTATGTATGTATGTTTTTATATATTATGATATGCGAGGTGTCATTAGTTTAATTGTCTTCGCTTCCAGAGTGTCATAAGCTCATATCATATCTTTTTGTAATATAATAATAATGCATCTCTTGCAAGAATAAAAACATGCGTTTTTTCGTAATCTTCATCGAACTATTTCGTAATAAACAAGTGATTTTACTAGATTTATTCTAAAAATGCGCATTTATAATCTTTTACAGCGCTTTTACATATACTTTCTCACAAAAAAAAAACATACACTCAACAGCGTATCAAGCGTAACGAAATCGTAAGTTAAAAACTGATTTTCTGCAGTCGGGCATTTTGTTTTTCTTTTATTATACATACATACATAACCTAATTATAATCTTAAATGGCTATGACTTAGTTCTTGTCTGTGCTCTGTTTTACTTACAAATCTTTTTATGTCTAAAGGTTTCTACAGTTTGGTTGTTTATAAGTTTCATCATAACTCCGAATTTAAAAAGCTAAGGACGTGCAATGTACTGGTGAAATTACTTTCCACTATTAACTATTCTCTTAAGTGACGCGGTCTACGATGGAGTATGCTTCCTCAGAACCATTTACTCGCGATTTATAGTCTCCTTCGATTTTATCTATCCGTAAAGACTCACTTCGGAAGCGTAGGTATTCCAGATCTTAGCAATCCGCACGTTGAAAGTGGAAATAAAGCATTTCGTTCGTGTTTTTATAATATCCACCAAACGATGACACATGACTAGGCTCTGTCAGTTCTGCTCAGTGCGTTGTGCAACTTGTGCAATAGACTTACCTTGCTGAAGGTTTGAAACTCGATATGTTTGAGGTTTTGATGAAGAAAATATTAAGAGGAATCTGTACTATACATTGGTAGACTTTTCTAATGCCTGCATGAATAGCCGTCCTTTCCAGTTTAAAATCTATTACCTGTTTTATAGAGCATGTTCCTATTCAAGTTAAATGTGCTTACCATCTTATACCACAATTATACTTAATATCAGGTAAAATGCGATAAAATGCCTCCGGTTATCCTGAGCGTAGCGAGGGTTTCAAAAGTACGAGATGCAAAATAACTTTGCTGCCGAGTGAAACACAAAATTTTTCACCTCACTACAGCGAGGAAAACGCTAGTCCAGTGCTGCCACCTGTGGCTGGACAGTGCGATTATTCAAAGAAATGAGGTTGGCGAAGTATTTAATGCATTTTCAGTGGACTTGCGGTATAGAAAAGTATGGAATAGAAAGGTTCGAATTTTAAAAACTCTTTCCACGCTAGCGGACAAAATGCACTTTTCCACTCAGATTTCTAATGACAAACAGAATCTTTCCGAGCTTGTGAGGTGAAATAGTTATTTATTGTACTAGGCTGGAAAGTTGTATTTTACCGTCGAGTGTCTGACAGTTGAATCCACAGCAAGCGAAGGATCCTAGGTTTAAACCACGAGCGCAGCGAGTGGTTCTAGTGTAGAATCCTGATCGTAGCAATGGATTCAAGAATACACGAGATAAAATAACTTTACAGCCGAGTGCAATACAAAAAATTTCATCTTAACGTAGCGAGGAAATTTTTAAGTTCACCTATTTTCTCGAGTAGAAAAATCTGCTTGACATTTATGCAACTTTATTGGTCCTAAAGTTACATTATAATCTCGTGAGTTCACTTACATGTACACATTTCATTAATTTTGAACATTATTTACAACAAAATTACGTAGTACAACGTTTTTTTTTTACTCTATTTTTTTTCTTCTATTAGGCTCTTGACACAACTCGCATAGGTAATATTCTTCTTTATTCATCCAAACTTTTTCGTGTAAATGGTACTAAAAATTCAAAACACTGATAAGAGAAAGTAAATTGTACATTTTTATTTACATTTTACGTAATTATACAAAATGTCTAAGTTATTTTAATATAATATTTAGTGTTTCTTTAAGCTAAGATAGCAACCTCCTTGAAACGAACTATTTTTCTTAATTTTGTGAAGGTATTATACAAAGAGGTTGGAAATATTTTGTATTGAAAATGTAGAGCTCCGTCGTGTTCGAATTTTGAAATTACTTTCCACGCTATGGAGCAAAATGAACTTTTCCACGCCAATATTAGCGTTGGAAACCTAACTTTACGAGCTAGTAAGATGAAAAATGTTTTCCTAATGTTTTCAATTTTTAACCCCCGACGCAAAAACGACGGAGTGTTATAAGTTTGACGTGTCTGTGTGTGTGTCTGTCTGTAGCATTGTAGCTCCCGAACGGATGAACCGATTTTGTTTTTTTTTTTTTTTTTTTGTTTGAAAGGTGAATTAGTCGTGAGTGTTCTTAGCTATGTTTCATCAAAATCGGTTCAGCCGTTTTTTTGTCGGAGTTTTTTGAGTTTTCTAAACTTATACTTGTTTTATTTCACTTGACTCTCTCAGAAGTACATATTAGGAAAAATAGTAGCAGAATAATATAGTTGACATAAAAAATAAAAAATAAAATGTTAGGTAATTGCAATGAAAATGTCATTGGGTAATATTTCATACCTAGGTGAAAGACATACTTAAACGCGAGGCGGACCAAATGTAATCTAAAATAGTTGTTAGTGACAAAAGCTCGATCAGTTTTGCTAGATAAATAACCGAAGAACTAACTGACTGATTCCGATTTTTTATTTTACAGACAACTGCCTCGGCACGGCCAAGAAAAAAGTGACGACGTTTTCAAGACTGCTTCGCGGGTTAAAATCACATAGGAAAGAGAAGCACGGGTCTTGTTCGCCGAAACACTCGCACAGTCCGCGTCAAACTATGCCTCCTCAAAGGGTAAGCAAGATTTTGTTTCTTTTCTTAAAAAAATATATAATTTTGCGAAATGGTACTTTGTGTATTTGGTATTATGTGACGAAAGGGACGGTTCTTATGTTACAAGCTTTTGATTCCATGCGAATCATAGTTTATGTGTACGTAATCTAGTGTAATATATTTATTATACTGCAGAGCCTCGATAATCCGTGCACCCAAAATGTATTGATTGATTCTTTCACCTTGTTCTTGCTGAAGCGTTTAAATAATAGTTTGTACGTGTAAATACGTTTTGAAAGGCATTTTTTAAATAAATAAAGCTTTTTATAATGAAACGTGCATTAAATCGCAGTTAAACAATTAAGTGCATTGGAATTCTTGAATCCAAAAAAAAAAAAAACTTAAAAAAATCCAGAATTGTGTCATATATTATTGCATTACATCCTGTGGGGAGCGACGGATCTAAAATACGGACGGAGCTTTCCTAGCGCTAACCTATAGGTTAACCTTATGACACGGCCTAGGTATATGGTGTTTTGAGATGATAGAAAATTATAGCTACGAGTTCGTAAGAGTGCGCACAGATTATAGTCGTGTTCGGATTAGTTGGGGTTCGGATTATCAAAACTCTTCTGTGCTTATAAAACAATATAATTTTTTTAATTCTTCTGCCCACAAACAATGACGAGCACATCGTGCTGCTTTCATTCAGCGAGAATGAGAGAGACAGAGATAGAGATAGAAATAAGCACCAGTAAGTAATTGTATATCTTGAAATAATCGCCACTGTTTTGTAGCGTAGTCGGGTTGATAACTGGAATTATAAAAACCAAATCTAAGAGATTTTTGTTAAGATTAAAAACCATCGTAGAAACCTTTTTGATGTTTGTTATCAAAACAACTTTATTTCGTTTTGTACTTGCGTTATTAAAGTCTATTATAAGAACCAGATAGAACTTCAACATGAGTGGGCTTGTAATTACTAGCTAAATTAGAAATGTAGGCGGTTTGTTTCATCTGTAAAATGTACTGACAGCTAGGTCTATTAACGGAGAAGCCAATTTTCTTTACATCGCTTATTGTTTAATGTTCCATTATAATCAACCATTTCTTTCAGAAATCTAAATTACTAAACATATTTACGTAATTTCATGTATACTATACTAGTTATTAAAATGAACTACTGATATACTTTTGGCACAGAGTAATTTTTTGAAGCCGAAAATTAATAATATATCTGCGTGACCATCACGAAAACGAAATTACTCTCTTTGAGAAGCGCATGAGCGTTTAAATCATTTTTCAAGTATGTAGAGTTTATTGTAACGTATCCAGTATTAAAAGGCTTCCTAAAAGTTACTTCTCTGAGCCACAGTGACTTACATCTCACATTCTAAGCCTATATTATTTCTGTGCTCTAAAGATTGTTTTACTTATCATTTAAACAACTAATAATAGTATACTATCCATACGGGACTAACCCTGATATTAAGAAAACACCAGCTGTTACCATAAAGTTTGGATGATTGATTTGATTTAACTTGGTATGCTCTGGCAGCAGGTACCGCCTGTATTGGACAAGATCATCAATTTAATAAAAATCAAACCCTTCAAGTGTACAGCAGCAAAGCTATTTATGACTAAATGACCCCTTAAAGTATGTTTTCTATGTTTTGAAACTTCGAAAAGTGAAGCAGGATAACTCCCGTAAACTTATCCCTGACAAATCCCCTAATCGCAGCTGTACTCAGCATGGTCAATAACCGAAAAAAGCAACTTGTGACGGGACTAATCCTAAGTGCAAGTCCGCCGATAAGGATTAGGACGGCGCTCTAATGGCGCTGAGCCGGCGGCCCAACAAGCGGCCATAACTCAACCCCGTCTTGGCTCAACCGACTTAACTTTGGCAGCCGTCATTTCTCAAAAGGCATGCGGTGACGTACCCCTCACGGAGATTAATAAATATAGGTGGACGTGGAAAAATGTAGCACTTAATTCGGCAGGAATGAGTTGCGTATCTAATGTGCGCACGCCGCGCTGCGCCTGTTGATAACCCCGTTATTAATTGTATGATGCTGGCGGAATTTATGTTTTGCTGAATATTTGCGGGTGGAAGAATGTCAGACACGGAAAACTGGGGCTGCCGTCATGCTGGGTTGATTTGTTTCGCCGTTTCGGTTTCATATTCTCATGTTGTTTTTATTATGTAATTGAGCTTGCCCAAAATGTCTCCGTACCACACAGAATGCATTACGGACATATCTAGAAGTTAAATCTCATTACGAACAATTTCATTGGAAACATTCTCCTTTAATCCTGAGCACACTTCTATTCTTTTGAACTCACCCAACCCACACTTTTCCACTTTATCCTATTGCTTATACTCCATTGCAAGACTATTAGGCGCAAAGGATCCAACAGCTACTGCCACGGTAGCTAATGCGCGTTTCACCATCTACGGTTGCTAGTGACTGCCATATATATTTAGATGCTAGACGAGCGGTCGGTATCTGCCACGTACTTATGACTTCCTCTATTTCCTAAGTGAAATGAAGATGAGAGAGAACTTAACCGCCGCGTCAGTGGGTGTTGAGGTTTTGTGAGGCTCGAAGTGGCTGCTGTTGTTTATAGCAGATCTGATGTTGCTGGTCGTTCTCACTCGTTACGCGTGTGTGGCGAGTCAATACAAAAGCACGATGAATTATGTAAAAGCACGATGACGGTAGTTGAAGCCGCCGACTCATATGAGGAACTTTATCTTCTGAAACTTATCTGTATTTGCCCTATTTTAATATAGGCGTATAAGTCTACATTTTCAACAAGTGGAAAAAATACTACAATTTCTCAAAATTTTTATTATCACTAGAATATTTCACCTCGTACCTGCATAGGGAGTCCGTGTCTACACAGTCAAACGGTGATTGGGGGTCAGTACCGTTCTAATTCTACCCCTTTCGTTGAAGCAATGATGCTATTTGAGCTATAAATACGCTATTGTGGATATTATGAGGGCGGCGTAAAGCTGCAATTCAATGACGATTTTCGATGATGACGGCGGATCTGCCGGATAAATGCCGTAAGGCGAGATGGTATGCCCGATCTGGGCAAAACAGTTCAAGAGGTTAAAACTCATAGTAAACAATACACACGAATTCCGCGTTAAGCGCGTCTATACGACCCCGTGCATCTCCATACGAACTCCATACTAATTGCAACGAGTGCATGTCAAAGGCGGACCGGCGTCGCGCCGGATCTACATAATGGCAGATGGGGGTGGCAAAAGGGAATGTATGAAAAAAAATAGTGAGACAGACGCCTGCGGGCGCTCGGAACTAAGATTCGGTTACATACAGTTGTACTTGCTAACGAGGAACTGTAAGACAATAGAATTAAGCTTGCATATAATTGTGAATTAAAATATTTCTGGAATGCTTAAGTAATGAAGTATACTACTACTATGACTAGGTTGTCACGTGATATTGTGATGAATAGTTTAAAAAATTGGTTGTCTGTAAAGTCGGTTTACGGACGATAGTTTAACGTGACAACGTCATAACAAAACATTGATGAAATGATGATGATGATGATTTAACAGGACAATGAGCATAACGGGACACTTAGCGTAACGTAACGGGACAATGAGTCATACTTTTTCGTATGTGCAGCCGGCGTTTATCGATTTATTAGACGTTGTTACGTCAAAAACTGAAACAACCGACTTCAAAATATACAATTTTATTTACTTAGTTATAGAACTTTAAAATTTGGATCCTCATTTCTTGCGTAAAGACACAATTTTTTTGTGATTTAATAATAAATATCCAATTTCCGGATTTTTTCCTATATGTGTACTCTAAACACAATGCTTCTTGCCAAATTTCATTGTTCTAGGTCAACGAGAAGTACTCCATAGGTTTTGATTCCCTTGCGAGTGTCGAAATGTGTGTTTTTTACGATATATTCGGCTGTAACTTTTTTTTTACGAAAACTTAGAAACCTTATTTTTCTTTCTGCAGCAATATACTATGGATCTGCGTATATGCTTTTAATTTCAACTCGATACCATCACGCGTTCCCGATATATATAGATGAATACGTGCCACAAAGGTCTTGACACCCGACGGACGGACAAACGGACAACAAAGTGATCCTATCAGGGCTCCGTTTTTTCCTATTGAGGTACGGAACCCAAAAAAAGAAGACAGGCTGGTTCGATCGTTCTACAAATTATCATAGTAATTTTGATGACAAAGGCAAAGTAATAAATTATGGCACCATAGATCTTTCAGATGACGAAGCCAGAATGTTGCCTCTAGAACTTTCTGATCCATTAGAGTAGATCCTACAAATTTAAACTTCATTTATTTCGTATTTGCTCTACTCGCGATTTTGTACGCAAATTTTCTTGGCGACGCGCAGCAATTTTTATTTGTTTATTATTTTCATAAGAAAATAGTTTATATCAATAATTAGGGATATAATTAGAAGAGGCTCCGCAATAACTCTTAGTGAAATAAGTTGGTAGTTTTGCCTAGAACATTTTCCGGTAGTTTCCAGAATTACAATTTTATAGATTTCGGTGTGAACTTTGCCATGTGTTATATCTTAGAAGCTTAAAAATTAAAAAGCTTATGCAAAATAAAAAAGATGTCTAGTCGCATATGTCCCCAACGATATAAAAAGCACCATCGAAATTGTATGTTTTCTTCAGTTGCATGAAAAATGCATTATGTATCTACTGGCGAAAACAGTGGCTTAAAAAAAAGTTCAATCTATAATGAGGTGTGCCTAGATAAAAAAACTCAATATTCTTTTGATCCTTACTCTGATAAATTTTTAATCTTTGAATAAGTTTATCATAATCATGCTATTTCAAAAGTAACAAGATTGATTGAGTTAGATAATAATTTAGTCAAACTCAATTTCGATCTCACTTATCCAACCACTTTTTCTTATTTAGGTCCAGATCCAGATAGTATGTAAAATAAATGAGAATTTGTAGAAATTTTCAGTTAATTTTCGCGTCTATAAAATTTAATTTCTCTTGCGTGTTTCTAACTTACATTAGTTAGGTACTGTTAGATAGACTTTGTTAATTTCACTGAGATTAATTTTGAGATTAGTTTTTATTCCCTTGTTCGTACGTTAAGCAAATTATTTAAAATGTTTTCGTTTTCAAAGATTTGAATACAGACTTTATGGAAGGCAGGATACTGAGTTGTTTTGCCAGCCGAAGGTACATGGATACCAGTGCTTCATAACATTTTTGTGATGAAGGCACCATTAGTCTCGCTAGACAACTACAATAGTCAACATCGGTGAACAATTATGTTGACAACAAAATGCAGGAAAAATTAATGTGTACAAATAAATGTTAAAAAAAACAATAGTTTTCGTTATTTTAAACTGCAACAAATTGTTTACGTTTCTAAATATTAATTGTAAAGTTAATTATAAGAGATGTAGCAAATATAACCTCTTCAGAGAATGAGAAGAAATAAGTATTCGTAACTTATACACTGTTTAATTGTCAAATTCAATATGGTATTGATCAATGTTATGAGTTTTCTCCTTCGTCCACTAGATGGCGTTGGTATTCCTTAACACACGCAAATAGCTCACGCATGTAATTTACGTGTATAAAATTAGTGAAGAAATATACGAGATTTTTGCCATCTATTCATTGTTTCATTTTTTGAGAAACCTGGTTTTTGTACAAAGACTAAGACTAGTCTAGATACACTGTGAGCGATACCTAATAAAAACTAGATCAAATATTATATAGCAACAATGCAAGTATAAAGCAATACTCAATCATACAAAGTCATAGAGAACAATACTCGACACACCAAACCTGACATGCATCCAATACAATATTTATCGGTACAAGATGTTCCACGTTTACGATCTATGAAACGGTTGGAAGTAACGTAAAAGCACGACTTGGCATTTTATTGCGTTATCCAAAGCCTGCAAAGCCGCGGTACACGAATAATGGCACCGCAAGAAGCTGAGGCATGGTGCCAATACGAGCTTGTACGGAAGTCAGCGTGGATGCCGAATAACAAAATACAAGCAAGCTAAATAAAATAAGTAGTGAAGGAATTGAAATAAAATGAAATGAGATGGAATGGAATGAAATGAAATGAAATGAAATGAAATGAAATGAATTAAGGATATTCGTTTTATTTTGTGCAATTAAGACTGAGGCCCACCAAAGGTGGCTTAACGGTATTTACGTAATCAATCGATTAAATCATTTTGTTTACACAAAATGTTTAAAAATTTAGTATTCACCACGTTAATATGCATGCATGGTAGATTGAAAGAGATTGCTATAATCGATTAAGTGAAAGTTCGAGTCAGTTCATATATTTTTGGATTTGGGACAATTATTGTGCATTTTATTACAACAATAATAAAATGCACAATATAAATAAATAAATTAGACTTTAACCAATTAATATTCATAAAATAATTATGTGTTATATTTTGTCTGGTACTTTCTCTGGGAATAGTGATCAAAATGGTCATACAAATTTGTCACGTTAAATATTAAAAGCCATTACAATCTAGATTAAATTAATTTGATAGCTTAATTATTTTATAAGTTATTTTTTCTCTCAGTTCCATTTATGCGTAAGCTGGGTACTTCGGCGTTTCGCACCGCATGTGATTCGAACCGCGGTGCGAATCGCCCATGTACTGTTTCTGAATGGGCCGATTCGCACCGCAGTGGTTGGTGCGGTGCGAATGGCCCAAGACATATTTTGGAATAGGTCGATTCGGACCATAAAGAAACGCCCCGATGCTCTTTTCGTAGGTCCGATTTGAACTCATATCAAAAACTTAAGGATTTCAATTATTTATTTGTATAGATGAGTGGCAAAGTGGTTAGTGAAAAAAAATTCTATATTATACGTAAAAATAATGTATTACATTATACATTTTATTTACAATTTAAACGTGGCATAATCACTTTATAATTTTAACACTAACTCTTGTTAATCACAGGTTATGATGTAGGTACATTACAAAGGGAATATAACTGTATTTAAGAGTGGGATTTTTCATAGAAAATAAAATATATGAAGATATTTCAAATTAAATAACTATTATCAACTAAGGCCTCCATAGACACCGACCTCAAAAATAGTTGGTTTACGTACCTACTTAGGTAGACGCCCAGTTTTTTTTTTTTTTTCGTGTTATTTCTTTATTTCATACATTTTGTTAGTTTCCATGGAGTATCGCTAGGCTAGAATTTATCCCGTCACCACTCTCAAAGTAGATAAACACTGTAATCTTAGCAATAACTCAAGTGCAATAAAAATGACACTATAGAAGCATCTACCAATCAAATGTGCGCGTGTATTAGCGACATTTTGCATCTATTTAATATCTTTTTACATAATCAATATTTTTTTAAACTTATGTAAAAAACAATAATTTTAATTATTTTGTTTTTCCTGTTATTTTGTGCCTGGTTGTACTGTAAGGTATTACGTATGTAATCAAACTACATAATCTTCTTTGCTCGAACCCACTCACCCAAAAAGAGAACTGTTTTATTCCTCACTGCGGTCCGAATCGACCTATTCCAAAATGATATTGTTCGATTCGCACCGCGGTGCGAAATGACCTATTAAAAAAGAGCTCTTGGGTTATTCGCACCGCGGTTCGAACCACTTGCGGTGCGAAACGCCGAAGTACCCCGTAAGCTTTATCTATAAGAATTAGGATTAAAATGGCATGTTTTTTGAAAAATCGTATTGTTGACTTTTTGTTTAGGTCTGGTTATGTCCGATTAGCAAGTTTTAAAGTACAAACGAAATAAATATTACACCAATATATTTTATACACCTACATAATTACGCATATGTTTCCCCTAATAGGGTAAGCAGAGCATCAAAGAGCAGTAGGCAGTCTTGATGCCATAATATTAATTGACCGAGCTTAGAAGGTTTTGTTTATACAAAATTTTAGGTTGCAGTAACAGGGCTCATCGCATACATAAGTTTAGTTATTTCGAATAAAATCAGAAACTTGAATAATAAATAAATCTCATTTATCATAAAAAATTTGAACTCAAATTTTTGGTTTTGTAGTACCAAAAATCTTACCAAAAAATAATTCTATAAATGTTTCGTATAAGACGTAAGAGATAACTGAACTTTGGGAAGGAAATCTTATACCTAATTTAAATATAAAGAAAATAATAAAAATACATTGCCAATCATCACGCATAATCCTTTATTCATTGTTCGGGAAAGTCTATTAATAAACAGTGCGAGTAAATTTCATAGCTTTGAATAATTTGATAAAGTTACAGATTTAAATTTATATCAGAATGAATATCCAATTCATTCGAAACAAGTCATCACGAAATATGCAAATTAACTAAAAGAGATTTTGGTGTAAAATAGATTAAAATATAACAAAGTCGACCGAAATTAAAATGATTGTGAAACTCTGTTGCATTTATATAAAAAAGCTCGGTAGGGACACCTTGCTTAATATAATTTTTGAACAATTTTAAAGTAAATATATTCTTTCGCGCAAACCGCTTTCTCATCATACTGTACGTTGTATAATGTTCTAAATCTAACATGTGGACTACTTGAACTAGTGTATTGTTATTATCGGAGTCTTCTGTTCAGTATACTTAAGTAATGTTGTATCATCATTAAAATCATTATTTTAGCCACAAGAAGTCCACTGCTGGACGTAGCCTTCCCCATAAATTCCCAATAGGATCGGTTGGTAGTGGATTATATCCGGTCTTCTATCCAACTTGTGAGTGGTCTTCCTATGCTGAACTTGCTGGTGCGTGGTCTCCACTTGAGAACTTTTCGACCCCATTGGCCGAAATCATTTTTACGTGCTATGTGCCTTGTCCATTGCCACTTCAACTTGCTTATCCACTGTGTTATGTCGGTGACTTTTGTGCATTTACGGATCTCTTAATTTCTGATTCGATCTCGCAGAGAGATCCCGAGCACAATCCTTTCTTTAGTTCGCTTCGTATTGCGTTTTTTGCTTTGGTATTTTATATGTGACTACAAATCTATAGCCTGAAATCTTTAAACGTATGAGGTGGTCATTAGTATTATCTTAGTTATGGGAATGGCATATACTCGACTAACCATAGTGACCATTTCCAATGGGATATTTTGTTATCCTTTTAACGATTTTACTTGTTTACTATCACGTTTTCTTACTATCTATAACTGTGATAAAGACAACTACAACTATGATAATGAAGCCTTACTGCTTTTTTTACGGTTACCACGTTTGGTGCAACTAGTAAAGTTATTTCTCGCGGCACATTTATCACGTTAGCCGACGTTATATATTCATAACAATGTTTTTGACACAGATTACTTTCTTTGCACGTTTGCAGCGTTAAGTTTTATGTTAGTTACTTTGAATAACTTTGCATTTGTACGTAAATCGTTTTGTTAAGTTTAGTTGTTTGTATTGCATCAAATAGGTTTTATATGATGATTAATTTAAGTAACATTAAGGACAAGGGACCAGAATTATAGTTCTTACTTTGCTCAAAAAGTAAGCATTGGCCATCCAGTGTGTCAATGCTGCCAGCATTTAGGCCACCTTTCCCATTACCTTTGCCTTTTAGATTATATTATTAGGGCTCGGATTAATATGTATTAAAAATTACAAAATATGTAAATATAATCATCATTCATTTTTCATTGTCAGCCCCGTTTGTACAAACTGTCCCACTGCTGGGAACGGGCCATCTTCTCACTGTGAGAAGGGTAAATATAATATGGGCCGAAAATTAAAAAATATGGGGAAAATATGTAATTAAAAATAACTATATTATAAAAAAACTGTTAATTGCGAAAAATAAAAAATTAAAATTTTAATCAGCTTCTGTTTCACTAACATTTAAATTGCAGTATATAATCACGTGTTTCTTTAAATTATCAAAATTAAAACTCTTTCTGTTTTGACGAAATAACGATTTGTACTGGCTGAATGATCTTTCTATATAACAGGAAGTGATTGGAGCATACCTAAATTTGCATAATTGTGCGAGTGAGTAGGGCATATCTAGGTTGGTGTTTGCTGTTCCACACAGAATACTGTAATTTTTTTTTGGCCTTCTGATTCAAAAACGTGTTTTTCGATATTTTCAATAATCTTCAAATTATCACTTAGTAAAGTGGTCGAATTTTCGAGAGCCTTTATTTGGTGTGATAAAAAGCAATAATTGCTTTTTAAGTAAACAAAATCGTTACGCAGAGTCTCATCTTCGAGAAGTTCTTTTTAGACTGAATAACTAGCAGCCTCGTTTTCCAATTCAAAAATAACGTGGTATAATAAAAATATGGATTTTTTATTTTGTTAAATATGGATTAACATTAGAAATATGGAAAATAAAAATTTTATTTTCTGGATCCAAATATCATAGTTTAAATAAAAAATATAATTAATAACGAAAACCATTCCAATTAAAATATGTATTTACATATTAACCCGGGCCCTAATTATTATTATTATTATTTTGTTTTAACTATTTTTAAACTGTTTGTTTTTGTTTAATCATAAGGTAAGTAGAATTGTTATTTTAAATTTTTGTTTCTAGAACTAGGAGTTTCCGATAAATTCATGCTATTTAGTAACATTTTGGTTCTAAATTATTTACTTAAGTTTTTTTTTTATTTTAACCTATGCTAATGCGTAACAGTTTTGTTTATTAGTTGTTATTATGTTTTAATTATCCCTATATTATTTTTTCCTGGATTCCATTTTAAAATAAATATACACCTTTTTACATACATATTTTATAAAGAAATCCATAAATGGGTGTTGTTGATGTTGATGATCCATGTTTGCTGAAGGTCGTGCCAAATAAGACATGTTCGAAAAACATTGCTTTCCTTCGACAGTCGGGTAAAATTGTATTATGTTAGTGTGTAGCGTTGTTTTAAATAGCAACGCACGTTACGACATTAATAATGAACGCAGCGAATTCCCAACATAATTGGATGTCTCCCATAACCGTCCGTCAATTATTATGTCAACTACAATCGAATCGAGAGTGGCAGTGTCAATCAACATTAAAACGTCGCAATAATACGAAGCTTTGAAGTGATAAATAATAAAGTACAAAATAATGTCGAGGTCATTGTGGATATTAAAAACTTATATGACATCCTTTAGTCCGCGTTTTCTTGGCAAAATATGACGAAATGCGGATAGATCCATTCAGTAGATATCCGTATTCACTATCTTTTGGATTCGAATTCGATTCGGAATCTGCATCTTACTCTCTGCCGTTTAGGTACGTACAAAATGATAGAGATAAAGATAAAGATTTCGAATGGAATCTCAATCCGACGTATTGTGAATACGGGTACTTTTTTATTGGACGACACGCATGCCTACCTTTTGATCAAAAGTGGTTACAAAAAGTAGGCAGGACTTGTAAATATAGCTTAAGTTTAAGAAAATAAAAGGACCCAATAATGTAAAATTAATAAAATTAAACTTAAAAGTCCATCAGAATAACGCTGCATAGTGTGGATCACTTTTATCAGAAAGGGCGGCCAGCATTTTGATTACGTGTAGAACCGTTTAGCCTCTTCAACAAATTATACTGAAAATATAATTAATGAAATACCTACCTTTAGTTAAATACTCTGTAATTATTTATTAATGAATTTATTGCTGACTTATTTATTATTATGAATTGTTTGTATACTATTATGTAATTATAAATTATTGACTTATTATTATATGTGACTTTACTTTAAATTTATTTGTATTGTATTTTTTGACATTGTTTCACGTAATAATTGTAATTTTGACTTTATTAAATAAAGTGAAAGTATTATAAATAAAATAAATAAACTCTCTGTAATTTAAGAAAATAAGGTCGGTACGGGTATTACTAGTTATATTTTCCCAAGATATTCATTATAGGATAGGGAAGGCTTTTGCCCAGCAATGGGACAAATCAGGCTAATAATAATAAAATAAGATTTTCTATATACATACACTAAATACAATTAGAAGCTTTTAACAGTTATATCATAGCCCACTCAATTGTAGACTTTTGCCTGCTGCCATTTGCTGCAAAAAAACATACTGATACATAACTGAAAATAAAAATTCCAATAAAATTTAAATCGAAAGAAGACAATGTGTGCCTTTGATAAGGGGCCGATAAATTTGGCGGGTAAGGGCGTCCACAGGCTTGTCGCATTATAGGCGGCCATTGTCGACCATTCGCATTATTCCCTTATCAAGTGCGAAGTTAATGGGCAAGCTTTGTGCCTCCTATGATTAATTGATTCGTTCCTACCCTCATTGTGATGCAGAAATCCTTAGCTTTTTCCATGCTTAAGTGAATATGATAAATTGCTGTCTTGTATTTGGAATAGTACGGCCTCTATTTCAGCCGATACGACCGTATGGTAATTAGCTGTAGTGGGATTTTGCTTTTGTGTGTTTAGTTTGTTTGTGTGAATCGGAAATATTGAATTATTAATGAAGTAACCCTTCTGAATAAACAAACGTTGTATTTTGATGTTTGAAGCGTAGACATGTTTGTTCGGCGTTCGATCACTTCGAATATTTCAATCACTTTGTATGGTCAATATCAGACTTACCAATTTTTTTTAATAGTAATATTGTCTTCTTTTAATACAATTTGGTCTTTTAATAAAAAGATATCTATCTATTTTTGTAAAGTGCACCACTACTGGGCGTGGGTCTCTTCTCACTTGACTGATGCGGTTCTTGACTGAAAGTTTTTAATGGTCATTCATCAAACTGAACTGCACGTATAAGAAATGTGATCGTGCGATCTTCTGACGGTAAATTTTGCGTTTTTCATACAACTGTTTTCTACCTTTAAATGTTATCCGAATTTTTTTTTTTTTGTGTTTACTGGTTACCCTCGGCGGTTTGCTTTTTTTTTTTAAATTTAATCTTAATTTTTAACTTCGGAATTATAACAAAATTTTAAAGCAAACTGTAGAGGCGTGTATGATTTTAAATCTGATTAAAAAATAATTATTGAAATCAGATAGCATTTAAGAGTAGAAAACAGTTTTCTCCTTTTTGTATGGGAAATCGCATAACAAAGTTCTGTAATTTCTAATGGCAGTTTTGCGTATCTACCTTAATATCAAAACCTTGACCTTTAGACCCAGGTGTCAAATAGCCCCCGGCCTATAGGCTCTCCTGATTTCGTCGTTTGTATTGTCCAGTGTTAACAAGATAAGATTGTTGACAATCGAACGGACAGGCAAATTGAAGACCTTATTAAAGTCTTTTTTAATACCACAGACAGACTGAAATACGAAAAAGTAATTGTCATATCATATTTTAAACTTTTTCAAAAGTGTATTAAACGACATAATATAATTCATCTAAATCGCACCACGTTTTTGGTCTCTAGGACACCTAAACGGAACAAACATTATATACATACATGCACATTACCCTCTTTTGTGTCGTGCAGTCGGGTAAAACACTGAAGTGTAGTAGTAGTGTAGAAGTAATGTGACCATTACCGCACACTGGAATATTTAGTAGATCTGGGCCATATCATCACACTAAGAGAAGTTTCAGCTCTATTTGCACAATATAAGATAACGCGATGAATTCAACACAGCTGCTAAAAGCTGCTAGATTATATCAGACAAATAAAGCACTAAGTGCATTCAAATTCAGCACGTTTAAATAAATAAATAATATTATATTTTGAATTCTATTTAAAACCGCTAAGAGCTTTAACAGCAAAACATTAACGAAATTAGATATCACGGCGACTCAAGTTTTTAAAGTTTCTTTCGGCTGTCAAACTAAAAATAAGATCGCTCAAAAAGTTCTCCAGCCTGCCAGATAGACGATAATTTATCATACAACCGTGATTCGGGGGAAAGTTAGAAAATTTCAAGAGAGTAGGTGGTACATTTGCGTGGTATCTTTATGAGAAAAATGACTCTCCAATAACTTGATAAATGGAAATTGAGGGACTTCATTTTTCATTTTATAATGTTTTTTAAAATAAAATTTAAAAATGAAATTTACGCCGGTCATCCTTACACATTATACGTTACATATTACAACTAACGATGAAATTATAAAGAACGATTATTGAACATTAAAACGCTTTAAATATACTTTGATAAAAAAAAAAATTACATCTTATACTTAGGTATTTTTAACAATGAAAGTTCAAATGTTCGTCTGCTTTGAGTATAAAAGAAGAAGCAAATGCTTGATCATAACTTTCTAATTACAACAAAATTACTGGTTAGCTACATAACGACTTACAAAAACAAAAGAATTACCACAGACCTGAAAAGATATAAAGTTAATCTAAATACTCAAACCCACACGTTGCCCGCGGAGCACATTTAATGGTTGGACATTCGATGTAAAAGCATTTTTATAACGCGGCATGTTGACTGTTCAGTTTTTAAGCTATTGCATAGCTTCTATCGCGGGCCTTGAGCGTGGAGACCGAGTCCAGAAATTCCGTAACGAAAATAACCTAACGCAGTAACGCCGATACAACCAATGCCACCTAGAGGCGATTTGCAGAACTAAAGAGACAAGCGTGATATTTCAAAAAGTCATTAAAAGTTCTGCTATTCATCGATAGATGGCAAAACTAAAAACTAAAAAGTATCACCGCTGTGCCGGTCGGAGTGGGGGGTGTTAAGAATACTGCATAAATAAAATAAATAAATAATTATAATTACATAAGTTGATAAAAAATGCTATGCAATAGCTTTACCGCGGCAGTCTCCGAGTGCCACACGTCTTTTTTTTAATTATGTAATAATACAGAAATACATAGTTGCTAGTACTTATTAACACAGAACAGAAACATCACTCCTTCTAGATTAAAACTAACTAAAATTGGTATATCAGTCAAAATTACAAGATAAACAGTATAACTGATGTACTTTAAGATAATAAAGTATTATCTATTAAAAGGAAAACAGAACACCCGTTTGCAAAATTTAGAATTATCCCTCTTATTTTATTATTCGTAGACTCAATATTAAAATATTATATATACTATGTCTACAAAGACTAATCTAATGATATTACATCTTATAGTGAAATCTAAGACCAGGAATTTTTTAGCTTCGCTCTACGGATAAAATAAAAAAATAAAATAAAAGGGTTCTTCGTTGACTACGAAACCCTAATCACTCAGCTGCAAATAAAAAAGGCTTAATGTAGCGATATAAGTAAAAGTAGGAAGATAAATTTAAAACTTTCCTCAGGTGGACACACCAGACAGCGTGCTCCAGAGCGGCTTGGGTCTCGGGCCGGGCCCCGACACGGCCCTGCGGTCCATGGTCGACCCCAGGGACTATGACCGCCTCAGATTCTTACAAATGAACGCCGCCCACCCTAACACCTTCGAAGAAACTATACATAGGGTGAGCCACTGCCGCTTTTCTGCTATACGTCTTTGGTTTCAAGCCGTTTCACTTGATTGCATTGAGCTAGAAAACTTATAGAATCACAATCTATATGCAAATGCAAGAGAAATATATCCGAGCCATTGTATAAATTATTATCTACACATATAAATAAATATATCAATTTTATACTAAATCAATACCAAACTAATTTTAATAATAAATAGATCTACAACAACCAACCACCAACGTTGGTTTGTGTATGTTTGGTTGGTTGGTTTGCGAACCAATTGGCGTGATGGTGAGCAACAATGCGTGACTGAAGATAGAGAATGATAATATTTATTCGAGTTTAAACGTCACGTTGTCATCGAATTTGAATTTAAATTTAAATATCTTACCGAGTAATTTAGCACCTTGCAGTATTGTAATAAATAAAGTCAGTTCACTTTATATTTCGCTCCGCCATTTTTTTGCATGATTATATTTTGGCTCTAAAAGTATATAGGTATATTCTAGCTCAATGACTAACTGTGATAAGAACACTAAAGTTATCTTATGATTTTTTTTACCTATAACTAAAGAAGTCGTATGGCAGAAAAGATTACGTAATCTTTTATGCTCTGTTTGGCAAACATATTTATTTTGTATATCCAAAATATATTTTACTATGCATAAATGTATTTTTAAATAATTTGTTATTCTTATTTTTTAACTGTATTAATAATTATTGTTCCACAAGTTATACTCTAAATATATTGTTAAAATTATTGCATGAAAAACATTGTTAAAATTTATAAAAAAAAATTGTCTGTTTTATATTTTTTATTTTTTTATTTATTAAGCCAACAGAGACATAACAGATTTTATTCAAAATTCAAAATTTCATAACATACTTTTTGGCTTTTTCATTTAAATCGGCACGCTCTTTCCATTGGAGGTGGATTTTATAATATGTTTCTTAGCTTATAGACAATAATTTTTAGACGTGAAAATACTTTTGTATGGAAATCGAACTAACAACGAACGAACGAACGAACATAAATTAGTTTTCTACTCATTCACCTTTAAAAATTTAACAAATTAATAATGTTTCCGTAGTTATACGTGGGGTGCACTAAAATTTTCCAGAATGAATAAGAAAAAAATACTATTAAACCAACTTTGAAAACTTTTGTCCCACTCCTCCGTGGTGACCTCAGAAATGTGTTTTTAATACTCTTCGACAGCCTCTTCTGGTGATAAAAATCGTTGACCGCGTAATTAGTTCTTAATTTTTGGGAACAGAAAAAAGTCACAAGGTGCCAGGTCAGGACTGTATGCAGGATGGCTCATAATTTCTACGTTTTTCACCTTCAAAAATTCGTTTGTCTGTCTGGCCGTCTTGCACCACGACAATGCTAGTTAGCATTGTCGTGGTGCAAGATGATACGGCGTTTACGGTTATTTTTACGGAGTTCTTCAATAATTTCCGGCAAACAGATTGTCGTGTACCAGTCACTATTCACGGTACAACGATTCTCTAAAGCAACACAGTAGCCACGTGTCTAGTTTTATTTAAAAAAAGACGCAAACATCCGCTTAGATGCACTTTTCACGCGCACCGCTTTGGTTGGTTTCGGCTCATCTTGAAAGACCCTCATGGTAGGTCATATGCCTGCCTGTTTCAATTATACGGCGCACAGCATCGATGTTTTTGTTGTTCAAGGTGGTGGACGGGCGACCATCGCGAGATTCGTCACTGAGATTAACACGACCACGCTTAAATTCTGCAAACCAGCTATAAATAGTAGTATTTCATGGTGCTTCATCGCCAAAAGGAGATTGAAGCTGAGCGATGCTCTGTTGAGCTGTCAAATTACACTTAAAATCGAAGAAATTCATACTATGAAAATTTTCCCGAGTTAAATCCATGTTAATGTAGACACGCAATTTTTAAAATGGCACCACAATGTAAAAGCAATTGACAGTCAGATGAAACAAACTGCAGTCTACAGCCAGAGTTCTATTTATTTTTATATATATATTTTAAATATTGTTTATGTAAGGGGCCAGTTCCGGAAACTTTTAGTGTGACCTATGTATCAAACAAAAATAGCTCACATATTTTTAAACTAAAATGTGAGAAAATAACGAACAGCCAGTACATAGCAAACATTTTCTTCACTACCATTACACATTTATACTAAATAAATGAAAGTTGAACCCTTATCATGGGGTTTATCGTCATTCAAGCACTTTTACACTGCTTGGAATGTAATGCACGAATGCACTTGCACGTAGTTGAAGTTCCAACAATTGCATGTTTGAGAATGTCAGAATGCACGTTTTATTTTTATTAAAATCTAAAAATGTAAGTAGTAGGTACATTTCATTTAATTTTGAATATAGTTTCACTTCTATGTTTACTAGATTGATTTTTTCTCTTGATTGCTAAAGGAGGGTTATATTTGCATGCTTCAATTTGCGCAGTGTTAGTGCAATCATGAAAACAACAAAACTTCCACTACTTTACTTACCCAATAAGATAACTTTCACTGATTCAATCACTCTGAAATTAGATGATAATGGAGTAATATTCGTTGAGATGATCTCATGAAAGATTCAAAATGTTGAATCCTGAACCCTTTTTGAAACTATCACGGTTATTCATTAAAACACTATTATTATTAACGCGAACCACGGTAAACATCCCGTTAATAATAATAGTGTTTTGACTCTTGAATATATTAATTTCTAGAAGAACATCTCTACTAGATCTAACTTTTTCATTAACTTAATTATCATAATGCACTTTTGATTATTTTGACGAGACAAACGAAAAATTAACATAGAAACTGCCCAATGACAAGTGTCAACCAATGAACTTAAACCTGTCAAGTTTAAGTTTTTTTTTTTAAGTTTTTTTTATAAAAAAATATTTTTTTTATTAGTATTTATTTTCCAAATTTTGTTGGAGTTTATAACATTGATCTTGAAATCACATAATATTGCTGCTCATATCCCTAAAAATTAAACCTAAAGAACTCAATCACTCACATAAAAGTTGTTGTTTAAATAAAATAGTACTTTAATTTATTTGTACAAATACATATGTATGCTAAAATCACAAATAACTATAGAATAACAAAACATCTTAAAATCATACTTACTCGTAATTAGGTAACCGACTGAGCATTCTGCGCAACGCAAAAGAAGTAATGTGTTTATCAGCCATGTATGTACCTATTTTTAGGGTTCCGTAACTCAATAAGAAAAAACGGAACCCTTATAGGATCACTTTGTTGTCCGTCTGTCCGTCTGTCTGTCCGTCTGACCGTCTGTCCGTCCGTCCGGGTATCATGACCTTTATCTTGAGAACGCGTGAAGGTATCGAGTTTAAATTAAAACCATATACGCAGATCCATAGTATGTTGCTGCAGAAAGAAAAATAAAGTTTGTAAGTTTTCGTGAAAAAAATTACAGCTGAATATATCGTAAAAAACGCACATTTCGACACACAAGAGAATCAAAACCTATGGGGTACTTTCCGTTGACCTAGAACAATTAAATTTGGCAATAAGCGTTGTGTTAGAGTACACATATAGGAAAAAATCCGAAAACTGGACATTTTTAATTTAATCCCAAAAATAGTCTTTATGCAAGGAATGAAGGTCCAAATTTTAAAGTGAACTAACCGTATCATGCTTCAGTAGCATAAGCTAAAACAGGTTTTTAAATATTTTTACGATGTATATTTTTAAATTTATGAAGGAAAATATAAAAAAAAAATATGATATCCCCCTTTTATCTACTAGTTTGTACGGAACCCTCGGTGGGCGAGTCTGAATCGCACTTGTCCGGTTTTTTTATCATTGTGGTGCTCTAGTAATGAAACATGGCTGATGTTGATTAATGATATTCATTTTGTCTTTATTGCGTAAGTCTCACTTGGTAAACTCATATTAAAATTATAAAATATCAAAATGGGTTTTGATGCCAAAATGTTTAATTTTTTTTTGCAATCCTTTCGGGTGGGAGATATCAGAGTGAAGGGTTTTTAAAGAAAATTACAAAAATATATAACATTTTTATTAAATTTGGATGGAGTGAGTGAGTAAAAGATTCGAAGTCAGGTATTTTGGCTTCATTGAATACAGCTGCATTCTATCAAGCAAATCAAACCATAATCAACCAAACCAAAATAACAAGTATCTACTTGTATTTACGAGTAAAGATACAAATGCATGTGAAATAAAATAATAATAAAACGTTTGTTACAGTTAAAAGTTCAGGAGGCGATGAAGAAGAAAGACAAACTAGCAAGGGAACAAGAAGAGGTAAGGGTTAGGATTTTTTCTGAATCTTTTCCTTTTTTTAATTATGCTTTGAACATAAATAGGTATTAAATGAGAAGCTACATGAACCGGAGGATTCTATTTATACTAATAAATACCAATATCAAAAAGAAGGAAGTAAATAATTTGGCTGTATTTTTTTTATGTTGGGTACTTACCACATAAATTCATGTCGCCATCATTTATACACCGTTTTGTCCCATAAAGAGTTCATTGAAATCATTTCATCAGCTCATTTTGAAGTAGGTTTTTCAGTTTTTTTAACTATAAATATATGATAAAACAAGTCGATTTCAAAACAAGATTCAATCTTTTCTAATAATAGTTATTAATTTATTATTTGCATTCCTTCATTAATTAGTAGATACTATTGTAATAAAGTATATTGCCAATTCAAACATTTTTATTAAACTAAGAAAATGAACGGTAATGATATTTGTATGAAATTTTGGTTTCTTTTTTTCCCCGAAGTCTCTGTCGCACTCCCCTCGCATTTATCCACCCTTACCTTGTGTCTGAAAATCCCACGTTATCATTCAAACTAATCTGATGTGAGAGACGCATTTGGTTGTAATCTGACTGAGTCGAGCCTGCCCAGCCGAGCCAGTGGCTAATCTTGCCCTAATCTCAAGCTAAGTCTATTAGCGGCACTCGTACGGATTCAACGAAACTTCGGAAGCCCTTTCTCAGCACATTTCGCTCGTAAAACTATACCTTACTTTGGTATATTGAACATTGAAATTTTACTACGCCAATAAACTGTTTGCCACACGAATTTGGGTGACACCGTCCGGAACGAAGACAATTTTGTGGGTTTATTAAAAAATCGGGTGGGTATCGATTAGCGCTCAAATCGACGTTGTATTGGTTAGGAACTGTTTCTGAGACCTACAATCTTGGAATTTTCAAAGCTAGAGTGAATAGATATCTTCTAGATCGACAAGCTTCATCCTCGGCCACACCGTCGCTTAACATCAGGCGAGTTGGTGGTCAATCGTAGATCTATCTTCTATAAAAAAAAAAAAACTTGACTCGATCCCGAACTTCGTTGATTATATTTAATCCGTTTTGTAGAAATCTTAAAACATGTCGACAACTCTGCATTTAAGTATATTAGGCATTATAATAAGTAACTTCCTGATTTAACTATAGCTTAAATCGTCCGTTCTAGTAACAATAAATTTAAAAATGGCCTGGTTTAGGATTTAGAGGATTAAGGTACAATAGTGGCCAGCCAGTTAATTAATAGAGTTAAAAAACTAAAACAGAGTTTTTTATCAGCAACGTTCGTAACCAAATTTTCATATGATTGGAACTGGTCAAAACTTGCTAAACCGAAGATAATTATATTTATGACCTTAGAAGTATTCATTTTCTGATAAATAATAATAAAAAAAAGAAATCAAGACAACGATAGCCTACGAAAATATGTTTATGTGGGAAATATAAAAAAAAAACATGCAGCCGAATCGAAAACCTGAAAGCAGTAAATAATTTTAAGCATTCTAAAAATTCAATCAGTTTGTTAGCATAATTAAATGTGTTATGGAAATACTTAAAATAAATGTGTATTATGTAACAAAGGTGTAAATGAATAACAATGAAATTGTTCCCTTCTCATTAGAATAGTAAGAAACTCACCGTTACAGCCCCGTGTAAAGTGAAGAACACGTAAATCCTTTCCGTGTGTAAAGCCATACCCGTCTTGGTAACAAAGCGTGCATAAATTAACTTAATGTTCAATACTTTCGTACTTTACAGAAAGTGGTGCTTTTATTGCTACTTCTGAATATTTATCACCGTGTTCACGTATTTCTGGAAATATTTTTCTTTAAAAATATGATTTTCATAACGCCCCTTGTTATTTCTGGCCCGCATCTTCTGGCCTTGCAAATAACGAAATAACACATCTTTTTAATACATACGTCGTATAATATGAGCGCACGTCAACATTATAGGCAAATAAACTGTGCCCTTATTTTCTTGTAAAAATCCATAAAGTTTTTATGCGTTAAAGGCACAATATTTATGACGGTGCGTATATATTTTGTAGATAGGGAAAACAAGATTCAAATGTTGGGTCGGGTTGATGGAAAGAATGAGACAGACCGATGAAAATCGCTTATTATTTTTTAAAATTAAAATTTTCCTATCTCTGCGCTCGGTCTCCCCTACAAAATGGCAAGCTCAGTTTTCTCTCAAAATTAAAATTACGCTATCTTATTTAAGGGGTGCCAGAGCTTCGCCAGTTATGTCTGTGTTGGCTGCATTGTTTTTGTAACAAAATTGGTTTGTTTCAGATTTTAAGAGATATAAGACATGGACTGATGAACATGGGGCGAGACGGTGTCAGAGGACCGTTTGGAGGTACTTGTGTAATATATTTTTTTGACAAAAAAAATAATCATTATATTATGGATAATGTTTTGATTAAGCTTAATTTTTTTATCAATTGATGTACTATATTTTATATTTCTAGCCGCTTATGTTTTGAAATTAAGTGTTTGTAAGTTTTTGTTTTGTAGCTTCTTACAACGGCTTTTCTATTATTATTTTCCGTCATTAATGCTTCAGTAAAAAAATGCAACTGAAAAATCTGCTCAACTTAAAATATTAAGCGCCTAGAATTAAAATAGGTATTCATTAAAAAAAACCGCATGAATAATGCTGTTTGCACGAATTTTTGAGTGTGAAAAATATCTGAAGTTAATTTAAAATGCTTGGATGGATTTTAAATATGAATGATAGTCGTCAATATTTCGTGGAATGTTCGGTACGCTTTCAAAGTTTTCATCTGTATCATTTTACGATAAACAACTTGTGGGTGATTCTAAAAACTAGTTCCATGAAAAATATTCTATATCGAATATTGGAAAAGCACACAAAGTGTATCCGAGAGTATGCAAGCAGCTAGGATCATCTCCATTCATCCGATCAATGTTTACTTTGCGTCAAAGTGCTGAATGCATGTTTTGGAAAAATATTTTGCAAGCACGCACGGCTTTACGATGTTCGTACACAGCTTTAATCGCAGTGTTGTCAGTGGGACCGCCACTCTGTGGGAGGCATTGTTACGGTAAACTTTTTTCGCAATTTTGTTAGCACGTATCTTTTTATTTGCATTGCTGGAGGGCTCCGCTACGCTGAAGTCTAATAAAGGACTCGTTTACAGACGACACGTATATGTACGACGATGAAGCGAGATGCTTGTCCGGAAGGGGGCACTGGTACGACGAACCGCCGTATGAGAGCGATCCCGAAGACTTTCTGATGAGTGGCGGACAACCGGCGGCGACATTCCAGAATGGAAGAGTTTGCTTCACGCTCAATCTTCGAAACGAGCAGAGAGGTGAAGGCGTGATATCCTTACGGAGCGCAGGCGATATAAGCTTAGCTAGGACCCCTCGGAGAGGATTAATAATTCCGCAAAGTGGCCCCTACCCGACCACCGTGATCCCCCTGCGAACAGCGAGAGATCGGGAAAGCGGGGATTATGCTGCGTCTGACGTCCAATCTATAGGATCGCGGCTATCTGGCATTTCGTTGGAATCTAGTCGATCGGAGCGGGACTCTAGGAGGGGTTACCGGCAAATGTCGGGGTACCGGATAGGCGCCGACCCGCTATCTCCTGCTTCCTCAGATTACGAAGACCAGGAGAGCGAGACAGATTCACAACATATAGCCACTGTGCACCAGGTACCTTCAACCTTTTTTTTACAATTTTTATTTATTTAGAATGCACATAGTAATATTTTAATAAATATGGTTATACCAAATCACTTCTTATTTTCAAGTCCCATTCCTGACTAACAAGTCAATTTTTTTGCAGTCAGCGGAAGAAAATGATGGCGTTTCCAATCTAGCGGGAAAAGTACGAGGTCTGAGACAAGACGTCCAAAGAAAAATTTCAAGATTAAGACAAGAGCGAGGTCCTGAAGGTGACAGAAGAACCAGCGGAGATCAGGCCTTCCCATGTTCTAATAGTTCATTCGAAAGTCTTCCCAGCGGATCAGGCAGTAGTGAGTGGATTTATTGAGCTATATTTGTTTTGTGTTAATATAAAAGTTTTGTAAATATTTGTGTCTTTCCTTTCTTTATACCATAACGCCCTTTATTATACTCACATCACACAACATTGTTTTCCATTTTTATTTGCACACCTGTAATATTTTACTAATCTACATAATTAACAATCCTGTCTATTCGCAGTCAATCAAAGATGTATCTACAGGTATATCTGTTTTTAATGTGCTGGTGGTAGATCAATGTAAAGAGTTCTAAGAGTAACAATATTTATGTACAGGCACACAAGCTTTGGTTCGCGCCGGTAGTAATCACTCATCTCTCTCGGCAGAAGAAAACATAGAATTAAGTCCGGCCGGGCGGAGTTTGCTCGTGCCGCAAATGCTGTGCCGGGCTCGAGCACTCGTCGATTACGTACCCAATATTTACGAGAAAGATGCCTTCAGATACAAGGTAATAACTCGTAATAACTCACTTGAACCGCTATAAAACGATTACAAACAAATCACTGATTTCCTTTTTGTTTGTTAACAGAAAGGAGACATCATTGAAGTCATAAACATGAACGCTTCTGGCATCTGGCGAGGAGTGCTCAACAACAAAGTTGGAAATTTCAAATTTGCAAATGTCGAGGTCCTTTCTGAGAGAGAACCGATGAGATCGAGGCCTTTGAAGTGGTGCAAGAGTCGCGAAAGACTTTGGGAAACGCGACCGAGGACAGTAGAAGAGTTGTTAAGAAGAATAGACTTACCAGAGTACAATGTGGCCTTTGCTAGGAATGGATATGAAGATATAGAATTGTTCAAAGAAATTGAACCATCCGATCTTGATTATTTGGGAATTATGACACCTGAACACCGCACACGTATCCTTGCTGCAGTGCAACTTCTGCACCAACTTGAATGTAAGTTGAACGCATACATAAGACCATTGTGAATCACTGCTGCAAGCGCGTTTAAATAATTAAGTAATTGGTTATTGTTTGCTGTAGGTGGCGAAGCTGAAGCCGACCATGACGGAGGTGGTTCCAGCTCTGAAGGTGGAGATTCACCATTTGGGAGGCGACAGTTTCCTCGTGATTCAGGATGCTACGAGGCTGGTGTCGGCGTGGGAGGTGTTCGCGTCAGGACGTCTCCTCTCGTTCATAGGGCAGATGAACCTTCTCATAGGACACCTGAACCAGCACCGCAAGCAAAAAGATCAATTCGTCGTAGACAACCAGATGATGCAGAATGCGACAGGATTGAACGTTACCCAGGAACCGTTCCCGAACGATCGGCAGCGAGAGGCGGTGGTCTCCCCGGAGGTGCTCGCGACGATACTTGTGAATCTGATCACAGGTTAAATGTGGTTAAGTTTGTAGCCGGCGGAGAGCCTTGTGCTTCTGAGAAGAGTAGTGATTCCGGTGTGAGTAGTTCTTCCTTGAGCTCTGCTCATCCACACCGCCCCTGAGCGAGGGCTTCCGCGCTTGCGCTCGCATAGGTAAAGGTGCGGGCGCGAGCGCAAATGTCGCTATCGCCTGTACTCTCCATTGATACTGAAAATACGCCACCCGAATAACCGTATCATCATTTTACTGTAACTCAGACATACAATTTACAATCAGGTGCGGGAAAAGTAACGGATTTCGACAAATGTATATTCATATATAAATACTAGAATATCTTTTATGAATAAATTACATCACGTCTAGAACTAATTACGTCTCGACTGTCACATCACGTAGTTAAATTATGCCTTACTCGTGAAATCGTCTTGTAGATAATTGAACAATTCTTTAAACAAGCAATGTCAACTGTGTTTGATTAGAATTGTATGCTTTTGTAAGTATATTTTATTTGGAATAAGACTGAATTTATCTAACTTTTAATATTATAACGAAACAGACTTTGAGGTGGCGTAATTTTAGCATTTAGTGTGGGTGTTTAGATTCAATGTTTTGAAAACAACTTCATCTATTCAATTTCAATTACAGTTATAAAATTTTTTATGAGATTAAATCACCTTTACGAAGGCCTACGTAGTTACTAAATAACTTTGATTTTTATCAAAATAACTTATAAAAATAGGTTTTAAAGACTGACCTGAGTTTTTAAACAATCTCATTGTTATTAGTCTAGACCTAATACTGTATGAAATTCTCGTCTTCTTCTAAAGATAATAAAACTTCGGTGTTAATAGTTTAATAGGTAAAAGTGAAATTATTCAATGATAATAATAAAATGGGGCAGGTATTCATTAAAATGTTTACTTTGCTTGTTAATGATTTCAGGTTTATAATGTGAAGTCGCTTTACTATCATTCCGTTTTATAATGTAAGGCATATCACTGAAGGTGGCAATTTCTATTGAAGCTTTAGTCGCTTTTGTATCGTTTTGTATTCTGTTCAAAATCCAGTAAATTATCATACCTATTATAGCTTCTCGCGAATTAACACTGAAAATAAACAGGTATCAGATTCTAGCGTGTAACTTAATCATTATGTATGTCAGTATATTGAACAGAATACGGAGGAGCATTTCAATGTAGGTTATAATCCTATTTATTAATCGTAATAAAGGCAATAAGCCAGTTTTATGTATAACTGGAGCGTTTAAAGCGCAACATTTGATAGCAATAATTGTATATAACATATAGATAGGTTAATTATTATGTTGAGACTTTTTGTAATTTTTGTAAGAGAGCTTTATGCTGTACAGGTTAGTTTTAGTACATGTGAAATTAAGAATTTCACGTCGAATCTTTAAAGTCCATCATGTAACAGTTTCACATCCTTTACGACTGAGGCACTTGTGAGTGGGCTGGATCGTAAAATATTATATGCGGTCACACTAGGATACGTTACGACTTGACATGCCTTATAAATATTCTATTATTTATAGAGATTGTATGAAATAAACATACCGAAGTTATTATTAGTTTATCGCACGAAGTTGGGAAAGTCTAAAACCAGATAATATAATGATATTGTTTTTATAAGAGGGATATTCTAAAGAACTATTAAAGATTAACAAATAACAAAACCTGTCATACTCGCCAATATGATTAATTTGAACTGTAAAAAGTACTAAACAATGCTGGCTAAATAACATACTTTTTTCATGAATATATTTTTGTGCAGGATTGTGGCTTTAACAATTAAATAACAGTATCCATATGAAAAGATACAACTAAATATACACGACTCCAGAAGATCTACTTTTGTAGGTTTTTCGTAAGAAATTATATTTCTTGTTGCTTCCCACTTATTTTCGATTTAAGGGCTCTTTTAATGTCATGCGGGTTTACGCCCGCGTGCGGGCAGCTCCGCATACGTGCCGCCCGCAACTCCTTTCATACATTCTTTTATTGTCATGCGTGCCACACGCACCCAGGACGGGCGAAAAAATATCTGCTCTGCGTGCAGCCCGCAGCACGTATGCGGAGCTGGTCCGCACGCGGGCGCAAATCCGCATGACAATAAAAGAGCCCTGATATTTACAGATTTGTTTGTCATTTTTTCCCCTGGAGATTGTTTTAAATTCAGATATGTGGAGCTACTGTACAATTTGTTTAAATAAACACTGTTTAGTATAATAATTCTTATATGTTTACGTATTTTTTGGCGCAGAGGATACCTAAACTACAATTTTTATTTTAATATTATTATCTTAACATATTGGGAATTAATTTGGGGAGACTTGTGACCAGCAGTGGGATAACACAGGTTAAATAATAATAATTAAAACAAATTAATAACGTAAAATGTCACTCGGAAAATAAAGATGAGTCAAAGAACATCTTTCACATCAGAATCGGTAATTTTAGACTGTGAGGTAACATAAGAACTTAGCGCCTTGTTTGGGGTATATTATACAGTTTATAATATAATGTTGTCTTTTGTATCCTAGTGTGTTTGCACCTTTATCTGGCATGTCAACTATACTGATAGTAGGCACCGTAACGCGTAAATAACGAAGTCTTGAGGCGTTTCTGTTATTGGAATTTTTATATTTGTGTTTGGGAGCATTCTTGTGAACAAATAGCGATGAACTTACGTAACACACATCCAATATTTGCGTAAAATCTGGCGAGCGGTGTTTGGGTTGTTATTGTTATTTTGATAACATAATATATGTCTAGTTTGTCAGATAATACTCGTAAGTAGGTGATAGCTAGTAGGTACTCCTGTTTTTTTTTTATTACAATACGTTTTTATTGTTTTGCACGCATGTAACTGTTTCTTATTGGATTTATAAAACGTCAAACTGATCTATTGCGTATTTTTGCATAATTTACTGAGAAGATCTATGACTTCGACTTTAAATCGCATCTTTGGCTTTTATCTCGCTCTTTCACCAGTTGAAAAGGCGAAATAAAAGATAACGCAATTTTATTCGCTACAAGCCAGTGTTTGACATTTCAAGCATTCTGCAACGTTTGTGGTTAGTGTTTGAAAAGTTTAAAAATTACGTAAAAATAGTTGTCACTACTGAATAAAGTTTTTTTTTCTGTGAGCTTCGATATGGGGGTTTTCAAGACTAGAGTGAATGAAGATATCTTTTATATCAGCTTCTTCCTCGGCCACACCGTCGCTTAAGCCACACCACCAGGGGAGTTGGTCAATCATGGATCTATCTAATGTAAAAAAGAACTACAGAAATAAAACCAATTATCATTACTTATGCATTTGCACATACAGAGTTAATTTAACTTTTATAATATAAGGATTAGAATTTACGCGATAGATTGTTTCTTTCAAGTAAGTGTTCTTTCTGACAATGTCCTGACTTCTGAAGTTGTTGTATTAGCCTGTCAAACCTAAAAATATATCTAAATTATTTGTTTGGAAAGCATAGCTTATTTTCTATGAAACCCAGACCTTCGATAGACGTTTAGCCCATTAGATTTACAGCTCATTAGACGTTTTATGCAGTTAGACGTTTTGCTACTTTAGACCTTCTGATCAGGAAGGAAATTTACAATACAATGTTTTTACTTTAATCGAATTTATGACCAAACGCAAGTGCTTTTTACACTTTATGTATATGAACGCCCCTGACTGCCTACAGTGTTCCTTCTGTGTATGTATGTATAAAAAAAGTTCTTCACAACCTTTTTGACTACAATTGTGTACTAGTCCGACTATTAAATGTATATAGATAAATGTTTGTTACTTGTATATTGTAGATAGAACATATTATATTTCTTTTGACAATTATTGTATATTCAATAAAATTAATCCTTATGAAAATTTAAATGTTAATTATTAATTTATTTATAGCGATATAATTTTAAATGCTCAGGTAGATTGAATTTTCCATAGTTTCGCTATTATAGTTCTTTTAAGATTCGTGATTATAATTAGCTGTATATGTCTCACGTTTATTTGTGTTAGCCATAATGGACTACAGTAACTGTGTTTCGTAGCCATATTTTTTATTTTTTTAAACAGCCCTTAATTGTAAGTTTACAACATCTGTTTACAAACATGGATTCTAAATAAATAAATCCAAAAAATTAACGTTTATGTATTTTATTTGTTGTCTGTTTACTTCGTTATAACAATTTTACAAAAAAAAACATTTTTTAATTTAGGGATCCGTTTGCGAAATATCAAGCTTTGAAATGATATCTCTTGTTACGAGTCAAGTGCGATTTTTCGTAACCTCCAGGCTCCAACGAACTACTTCGTAATAAACAAGTGATTTTATTAGAATTATTCTAAAGAATGCGCATTTATAATCTTTTACAGCGATTTTACGCATACTTTTTCACAAAAAACTTACACTCAACTGCGTATCAAGCGTAACAAAATCGTAAGTTAGACCGCAGAAACTGTTTTTCTGCAGTCGAGTATTTTGTTGTTCTTTAATATACATACCTACTTGTTTGCAAGTATGAACGAAGAACGAAGGAAATCACCTTGAACTGCTATATTTGCTCATAGTATGTCTGATAAACTAAATAATAGGGTAGATTACATCATACACAAAATAATTTCGATACGTATCATTTCCATGAATTATAATAAAGTTGAGACATTAACGGTATAGTTAAAATATCATTTAAATTAATTAACATGCTTGAGCATTAAGCAGTTTAAAATTATAACCTAAATAAAGCGCCAGGAGAGTAATCAAAAAGACAATAAAACGTAATGGCCTACATCGTAAAAGTTCGGTTTCGTTGATTACTGTTAACTGGTACTTAGGTAGGTTAAATTAGATGAAGTTGTTATTTATTACGAATAATTATATAACAAAAGCGTTTAGTTATTTCGAACGTGGATAACTGAAGTTTATCTAACGCGCGTGTTGTTAGAAGAAGACACTGATAATTAAATGTAGTCTGTAACCTTCTTCCAAATTTGTATGTCTATACTATAAAAATATTAGTAGACATTTAACACTACAATATCTATCCCTAACTAAGCAAAGCTTGTCCAATAGAAACTAGACAGCCGATAGAATATATGTATATATTTTTTTGTAAATATTTAGGTACATTATGATACATAGAAATACTCAGGCACAGAACAAACATCCATGCTAATCATACACATGTTGATCCTGGGTGGGGATCGAACTCATGACCTACGGCTTAGAAGGCTAGGCAGACATAGGTACTACCAACTGAGCTGCGTGGCTATAGTAGGTAGCTGCGTCATGTACATTGGACGTACATACATTGGTATATGTATAAGCAATATGCACCGAGTTCATAGTTCAAGTTACATTCAATATGGAATCATTCTGATTTAATTAAAAAAGTTAATCCTTAAGTTAGTTAATGTCCTGTTTTAATAGTAATTAAGAGAGCGTGTATAACCAAAATACTTGCGCTCCCCAAAAAGCTTCTTGGTGCAGCATCATGTACCTACTACCGGTCATGCTCTTCCCTTCTTTATGGTTGAGGCGAATGATACCTGGCACATGCGTCAAATCATGAACGTGTATCTACTGCTTGCGGGAGCTGGACTCAAATTGTTAAGTATATGTGTCTAATATAATATGTCTTCCTGCTGTATGACCAATCCTACTGAATACGCACTAAGTTAAAAAAAAACATTTGCTCTATAAAGAAAAACAATTAAATTCTAATGATAATGATGATTCTACATCATCATTATCATTACCTCAGAAGAAATCCACCGCTGGACATAGGGCTCCCCCAAGGATTTCCAAAAAGATCGGTTGGAATTCAATTCTACATTCTTACGTAAAGCTTATATCTATAGTATAGATGCTATAAATGCTATAATTACAACGGTTGATGACTTATGGCGCGCGCTGCGGGCCTTTTATCATTCACCTTCGTCCATTTTTCAATTCTTGCAAGCATAAATCTTGGCAATTGCAAGAACTCGTGGGAATAGCTGGCGTCCACAGTGTACGGAGCGGGAATACTGGTTGCAGATTTGTAGATTACTCGCTGAATCGGAGCCCTCCTTTGCTCATCAATGTTTTTGAAATTTAAAACGCAAGAATTTACTAAGGAAAAATGTAATAAGTGGAAGTGTTAAACATTGCGGACATTAATTAACGGGTTTTTTTCTTATAATATATTGCCTACTTACGAGTATTTTCACTGTCCAATCAACAATGGATCAATATATTTGACAAATAAATGAATTCCACAATATATACTTAACGAATAGAAAATTACTAAACTATGTTTATAATTATAATATTAGTATAGGCTTACCACATTTTTTCTATATAATTTGAGTGAAATATTCGTGATAATAATAAAAAGAATGGTTGGAGGAAGGGGTTGCTTTTTTGTATTTGACGATACATCTGACGATCTTAAATAGGGCACGCATTGCCAGCAGATTCCTCAGTCTGCAGTTGTTACCGACGATAGCTTAAGCTTGGCTCCGATGATAACAACGCAGCTTTCGATTTTGTGTGTGTTTTCGATTCTGAACATGTTGCGATGGCGCTCCAGCACTCCACCAGCTCTCCGGTGACTTTTTGCAACTGCCCACTAAACAGATAAACAGATAAACATTTTTATTGATAATTTGTACAATTATACGTCATGATTTCCATTTCCTTGGTAACACTACACATCATGTAGTAACAGTTCAAAAGATAATCAACAAAAATTTAAATATATTTTTTAAGACAAAATTCTAAGAATCGTATAAATAAATAAATTCAAATAATTATTTGAAAATTATAAAATAAAATGTCATCGACTGTCAATTGCAATTTGATAATAATCAGTAATGTCAAATAATAAATGAGTAGATATACTAAGTAAGCGTCTTATGTCAACAATATTAAATTTGTTTTGTATAAAACTCGTCAAGCGCATAAAAAGATTTTTGAACGAGCCAGTTTTTTAATTTTAATTTAAAAAGGTTATCGCTCCCAATACTGGTGATTTCCTCCGGCAAACAATTATAAATTTTCACCCCCAGCACGTGAGTGAGTTTCCTCGAACGCATGAGTCTCGTATTTACGGTCGCGAGTCTGTTCGCGTTGCGGAGATTATATTGGAAAGAGTAGCATGCTCCCCGTTTTTCGTACAAGTCCAGATTTTGCCTCACATAAAGAGCTGCCTGCAGTATTACAAGCGAGGGCAGCGTTAGTATTCCTAACGATTGAAACAATGGTCTCGCTGACGTTCGGCGCGACACCTGCGCAATTGCCCGTATTGCCCGCTTCTGCATTCTGAAGGCGCGTAGCCTATCCGCCGCATTCCCCCAGAGTTCGGCTCCGTATTGAAGGACAGAATGGACGGTTGCAAAATAACAGGTGCGCACTAGATCAGAAGGAACCACATGAGCCAATCGACTCAAGGCATAACTAGCGCTGCCCAGCTTTGCGCAAAGCTTATTAATGTGCGAAGCCCATGTCAGGCCGGAGTCAAGTTCAAATCCAAGGAAAGTGATAGATTCAACCTCGCTTATTGGTTCTCTGTTTATAACCACTCGCAGTCTGTCCACTTGACGCCCTGATACAGAGAACTGCATGAAATGAGTCTTCTTCAGATTTAAGACAAGACCATTCAATTTAAACCACTGAGCTAATTCATTTGCTGTCTCGTTCAGCCGAATCTGTAGATCGTCTGCCGTTTTTGCAGTAACAATCGCTGCGACGTCGTCAGCGTACATGAATATTTCCCCGGATGCAATGTAGTGGGGCAGATCATTTAACAGCAACGAGAAGAGGATATTGGACACTGACGATCCTTGGGCTACTCCTATGGCTGTAGTCAGCGGGTCCGACCTCGTCTCACCACCATCACCGACCACCACCTGGGATCTGTTTCGCAGTAAGTCTGTCAACAGTGCATGGGCGGGTCCGTTTATGCCATAATGAACGAGCTTGGCAGCGAGGACGCTGTGGTCCGCAACATCGAAAGCTTTTGATAGGTCGCAGCATAAGACGGCGACTCGCTGTCTCTGCTCACTGGCCTCCATCACGCGCTTGACCACCTCTCGCGTCAGCGCTGTAGTGGATCTGCCCGCCCGGTATGCATACTGCCGTTCAGAGAGTGCCATGGTGGAAGTCAGGTAACTTGTGAGCCGCGAACTCAGTCCGTTTTCGAATATTTTGGCCACGGCTGGTATGATGGAGACTGGTCTATAAGCATCCAAATCCTTACGTTTGCCCTTTCCTTTAAAAAGTGGTGACACTTTGCTTAACTTCATCGCACCCGGGTAAATACCCTCGCTTAAACAACGATTGTATAGCTCAGCTAAACAAGGCGCTAATGCTGTTTGGGCGAAACTGATTAATTCCATAGATATGTCGTATATATCTTTGGTCGGCTTCCATGGTATCCGCGACATAATTTTAAATACTTCGTCAGCTGTGTACCTAGTAAATCTCAGGCTAGTGTCCGCCGGGCGACGTGCAGCGACGAGCGCAGTGACGACCGCCGGCACATCGGCGCACGGGGCCCCAATCGCCGTCGCGGCACTTACGAATCTTCTATTCAAGGAATCAGCCGCGGCTTTTTTTGATGTGTACTTATGGCCTAGTTCGTCTCTGGCGACATCCGTAAAACCAACGAACGACTGTTTGTTAACACCCCTTTCTGTATTTACAACTTTCCATATAGCTTTGTGTTTGCTGGTGCTTTTGGATATTATTCGGGAATAAAAGTCGGCTTTGTGTCCTGTCAGAGCTTTGTCATATAGAGAGTTCAGTTCTGTAGAGATACGGAAGAGTTGGGCATCCTCCGGGAACTTTGTCATCAGTTGTGCGGTCTCATACAATAAAGTCTTAAATCTGAGCACGTCCTCATTGACCCAGGTAGACTTTCTGATATTTTTGCGTTTGACAGGAAAACATACATGATATTTATTTGAAATTATATTGATTACTGACGTGGCTAACCTCTCAGTAGAGTTTTGGTGTTTCCTAAAAATGTCTTCCCAGTCTACACTAATTATAGCTGCGTGAAAGTTCTGACGACTCACCTCAGAACAATCCCTGACCAGGCGGGTGCGTGGCGGCGGTTGCCGCAGCTGGCATGGTACTACAACGCGCACCGCCCTGTGATCACTGAGAGGGTCATCTGGGTTGCAGGACGAAGTATCCACGGAGTTTGCCACTACATTTCCGTACTGCATGTTACAGTATACATGGTCCAGACAGGTCGAAGAATCCCCGTACACTCGCGTCGGGAAGTTCACTATGTTGGTGAAATTGTATGCTGACAGGATATCACTCAGATGTTTTTGTTCATTGCAGTTTGTGCGTAGCCAATTAATGTTGGTATCACCGATAATTATACATTGTTTATTACAGTCACTGACTCGTTCAAGAAGTGGCTCAAAGTATGTAAGAAAACTACTGCTAGTAACCAAGTTGGTTCTGTAAATGCATAACACAATAATATTATAGTCTAACAACTCAATCGCGGACACTTCACAATATAACTCCGTTGACAGTTGTACAAAATCTACATATTCCACGGCTTTTATTCCGTCCTTAACGAAAATACACGAACCACCGCGTGCGGTATTTCGTCTACAATAGCTGGACATTAGAGAGTACCCAGTTATATTCACACATTTCAGGTTATCGCTACTGCACCAGTGTTCTGTGATGCCTAGTACTTCGCACTGTAATTCTTGCTGCAATAATACGTCTAATCTTTGAGTCTTCTTCACATTTAAAGATCTTATATTTTGCGAGCAAATTATAATTGTTTGTTCCGCGGCGGAATGCAACTGCACTGCATACCGTTCGTTCCTATCTTCACGTGTGTTTACATTCTGCACGGACGCGTCAACCGAGTTATGCATATTATTATCGTTGGCCGCCGCGCGTATGAGCGGCGCTGGCGTCGACGGCTGGCTTGACGGAAGGACGCGCGGCCCGCGCTGCCCTGCCAGTTCCTCGCTGAAACCACTGGGAGACTTTTACTCCCTGGGGCCACGAAATCGGCGAGCATATTTTATCGAATAAGCTTTCTGGGAATCCGATGACGAAAGCAGCGTGTTTGTCTGTCATTATGTCCCGTTTTTCGACAGTATATTTATCGTTAGTCGCAACAGATTTATTGATATATTTAAGGACGTTTTGCGCCGTAGTTTCCGGTTTAAACGACCAAGCTTGCACATAAAGTAGTTTTTCGGTTGTTTGAATATCTTCGTCAGCTCTTCCAGTCCCAATAACAATATGTCTTTGTTTATTACTAGCAACTCGTCTTCGCGTTACTCGTTGCCACTCGCCATCCTTAGGGACTCCGAGCTCTGGAGTCAGCGCATCATGAGTAATCACTGTATTTGTAGCATCGCTTAAAGATGAGCTTGCCTTCGGTTGGGGTGCTCCAGCTACGGTAGATACCGTCATGGGCGCTTCTCGACCGGTAGGAATGCTTACGCTATGGACAACTTTCTTAGCCGTGGTTATGGAATTAAGTGCAATATTTTCTTTTGCGTTTGCCTTCGCTTGGCGTACTTGGCGCTGTGGAACTGCCAGGGGTTTTGCATTTACTTCGTTTCTAGTAGTAGTGGGTTGTGTTTTCAAACTACCCACAATTTCGAGTCGTAATACATTGATGGTATCGACAAGACTCGTAATTAAAGTACTCTGATGACCAAGATTCGTCTCCATGGTGTTAATCCTTTCCGCCATCAGCACCATCGTATTTTGAAGCTCACGTACAACACTTTCAACACTTTTTAAGGTCATGATTTTAATTTTGAAACATTAAATTGTGGAGCACCGAAGTTACGTAGTTGTGTAGCTAACTTCACTGTTCTAAACAAACAGTTCCCTAATGATAAAACTACTCTCAGGACAAGTGTTGTGGATTGATCTGAATTAGTAAGTTGTTTTCTTTGTCATAGTTTTTTTATATCGTCGCAACTCTCTATGATAAGAATTTGTTGAAAGAAATTGAATTACAAACATACTTAGAAGGTAAGTACGAGTACTATTATATGTTTAGATAGTTGATTCGGATAAATAACTAATGTGGCCTTCGAGCATATATATATAATATACATATGCTAATATTTTTATTGATTAATAATTGAAAGTAAAGACAGCAGCTTATTTCATTATTTTCAATAATTAATCAATAAAAATATTTAAAGCAAAATTAATTTCATTTAACTAAATTTATTAATCACTTCATTTAGGTACTAAACAATTCCCATCTGCCAAGCAGGCTCATATTCTCTGCTCACTGGTCTTTACTATGTATGTATGTAATGCATAAATACAAATAATACAATCACACTATTGTCCTGTTAGGGTAGGAAAACATTGGTCCACTTATTTCATTTCTTTTATCAGTAATTTGGTATAAATAATTATGTTCGTCGGTTGTACCTACGTACTGCTTTTCAAAAAAGCATATTCAATTTGGTCATGATACCTTAACAGTACTCTTACCTTTCGTCCAGTCACACTGTAATCTATTACAGAGAAAATCAGATACCGCCAGTAATTAATACACAAACAACTCTACCATTTTCTCATAAAAATTTACTATTTCTGACATAAAAGTCGTATAAAATTTGTATAATAATAATAATTTACGCTACCAAACGTATCTTAAAGCTATGTATCTACAATTAACAATATGTAGTACCTACTTATCTATTACATGTAACAAAATTATAGTTGTAGTATAAACACAGTAGGTATTGTTCATTGTGACGACGCGGGTGTCCCGCCGTGTTTACCTGTCTACTGTAATTAACTCTTTATTTTTAAACTTCCATGCACTGTTGTCTGTGTAGCCTACACAGTTTGGGGCGGATGCAGTTGCTAAAATGGTCCCAGTTTCAACATGTGGCTACTACATTCTGTCGTGATAAAACTTACAAGTAGTTTGTTTTCTAAGGTTTTCGCGATACTCATTAAAATAAAACAAATAAAGGATTTATCGCGTATATGTTTTAGATATTTTATGACCCGACGTTTCGAAAACTTTGCAGCGTCCGTCGTCGTTTTGACAGGTGAGACTAGCAATCTCACCTGTCATAACATATCCGTTAAAATTTGTTTCATTACAAGTATTTGTTTCACATAATTGTGTAGGTACTTATTATATTTAGGTGTATCGATGAATGCTTGTTTTCATGTTACCAATTTTACCTTTTTTTACATTAGTTAGATCTACAATTAGCCACCAACTTGACTGATGTTAAATGAGGCGATAATATGGACGAGGATGAACTTTGTCGATCTAGAAGATATCTATTTACTTAACAGGAACCTGAGAGGGCAGCGATAAATTTTAATGTATAATGAGATCTCACTTCTTAGTGACAGTGTTAGATTTCTTCTTAAACTGTTCACCTTCCTCTAAAGTAGTCATAAGTTCACAACCCTTTGTCTCTGGTAAGAGGAAGGTGACGCAGCCAGCTACGAGTGGCAAGATAGCGAAAGCAACCGGGGGCATCCACGGAGCAATACTTTGTAGGTCTATGACGAAAGGTGCTAACATAGAACCGACACGTGCTATCATAGAACTAAAACCGAGTGCAGCGTTTCGAACCACTGTGGGAAACAACTCTGTACAGTACAGATACAGTACCATGAATACTACAAAGCTGCAGACAACGCCGATGGTTGCCAGCATAACTGAACACACTCCTTCCGGAATAACAGCCAGGATAAGTAGACATCCCGCACTCAGAAAATGAAATAGTATCAAATAGGTCCGCCTGCTCATCATTCTGACCAAAGGTATGGCTGCTAAACAGCCTATGAGAGAAACGCTGGCGCTGGCTGTCACATTGATGAAAACGTTACCGCTAAGTTGCCCAACATATTGTGATACTCCATAGTAACAATATCCGCAAGCTAACCAGTTTATAGATATTGCGATGATGTTTTTCCGTAAATTTGAAGTGCGGAAAAGATCAATTATGTTTCCTTTCTTCAGTTGGTTTTCTTTAATGGCTGCCTGGCATGCTACGATGTCATCTTTGATATTACTGGTTGGTCGTTTATTCCTGCAAGTAAAATATATATTGTTATTAAGGTTTTTTGTTTGTTTGGCTAACTTCAACTCTTAAGAACTGGTTCATAAAATTCAATTATACTCGCTTGTTAAGTTTCCGGCAGCCTAGTCGGAAGACCGTCTGACTTGCGATCCGCAGGTTCTGGGTTCGAATCTCGCGGTACGCACCTCTGTCTTTTCAAAGTTATGTGCGTATTGTTGATTGCCGCCAACTTCAAACGGCGAAGGAAAACATCGTGAAGAAACCTACATGTCTGAGAGTTCTCAATGATCTTGAAGATGTGTGAAGTCTGCCAACCCGCACTTGGCCAGCATGGTAGACTATGGTCTAACCCTTCTCACAATGAGAAGTTGGCCCGTTCCTCGCAGTGGGAAAATTTGTACAAACAGGGTTGATAAAAAATAAATAAAAAAAACTCGCTTGTACATTTGTTTCGTCAATCTTCTTTCATTTATCTTTACATTACCTGGGCGACCGAGCTCCACTGGGATTTTTTAGGACTGAAAATACGAGGAAACCCGGTTTCATTAAAAATGAAACCTAGCAAGATCGATTTATCGTCCCCTAATCTACCTACAAACCAATTTTCAATAAATCTTTGGAGCCGTTTTCGAGATTCAGATTATATACATACAAGAATTGCTTGACTAAAGGTATTAGGTTAGATATCTTAACAAATATTGTTATTGAAATAAGAATTTAGTTCTTACACTTTAGCTACACGTTCCAAAATATGTATAGCCTCATCAGTTTTTTTAACAGCTAGAAGCCATCGCGGCGTCTCCAGTACCACAACAAAGCAAGACAGCAACAGGACGTTGCTTATCGATATTGCCAGTTGAAAATCGGAGAAATCTCTGAAGAAATACCCGAACAACGGTAACATCATGTGACCCACGGCGAATGGTGCTTGATACAACACTGTCATAACTTCTCTATACTCTTTGCCAATAAATTCCATAAGAATTACGAAACCCATGACCATGATGCCTCCAACAGTCATTCCTACGAAGAAACGTAAGAATGTGAAAATCCAGTATCCAGGAGCAAATGAGGCTGCTACTCCTGCTACTATTTGCATGATAATAGCAACTAACATTGGAGGTTTCCTCCCGAACCTGAAAAAAAAGTTATTAAAGTTTGATAACCAGTCAGGTGTGTGGAGACTTATATTTTAGTAAATTATGTACCATACTTTGTAAAGTGATGTATGAAACCTTAAAGCTGAGCACACACTGGCGGACAACAGGGGTAAAAGATTTTAAATTGCCAGTGTAACTGCGTACTTATCTTATAGTCACAAGGTATATATTTCAAAGCTCAGACACCGACGCCGTGGCATCGAAACGGAGTTTCCTCCGTGGCATAAAAGAGGACTACGGTGCAGAATGCGCTGACAGGCACCGAGATGCGCCGGCATCGGACGGGATGCGAGCATCGTACGCCGGTGTAGATTAGCAAGTTGAAGTGGCAGTGGGATATAGCACGTAGAGCTGACGGCCGATGGGGCCGAAAAGTTTTTGAATGGAGACCACGAACTGGCAAGCGCAGCGTGGGAAAACCAGCCATAAGGTGGACAGAATATATCATACAAGTGGCAGGAAGATGCTCGATGCAGATCGCTTCCAACCAGTATTTTAGGAAATGGGGATAGCCTATGTCTAGCAGTGGACTTCTTGTGGCTGAGACGATGATGATGATAGTTTTGAAGAAATAGCGTGAAAATTATAGGAATTCAATATTACCTATCTGCGGCCATTCCAAAGAGCACACTTCCCAGTAATACTCCCAGTTGAAGCAGTGTTTGTGAGAAACTTATAAGCCATTTTCTGTCGCAAATCAAGTTCCACTCCATTGTGATCGTATTAGAATACATTTCGGTGTTATATTCAGGGTCGAGACAGGGACAAGTTTCAGTTTCATTCGTTCCACATACATAAGAAACTTTTGGCGCCAAAAATATTATAGCCATCTGATGAAATGCAGCAAATACCTTAAAAAGGAATAAAAGGACGTATAACCCCATCTGGTATCGGCCAAAGCCTCCTATTATTCTTTGAATCGTGGTTTCTTGAACCATTGTTTCGGGTTTAGCTCCTAAAAACAAAACAAAAAACTGTTCAGATAAACAATGGTACACAAATCAATTAGTAGGTCGATACACGTTGCGAGCAATATCGATCATAATAAAATTGTGAGTTATACATTAAAGACAGTGCTTTCTTGATAACAAAATGCGACAACTATAGTTGTGACTTTTTATTATTATTTTTATATTTCGTTCTAAATAATATAGCATGAGCTCTCGTAAACCCTAGAAAAGAAAGTGTCAAGACGCGCAGTATCACTCTTGTCCATATACGTAGAATCACACTAATATTATATAGGTGAAAGTTTGTGCGTGTGTTTGTATGTTTGTTACTTCTTCACGCTCAAACAGCTTAAACAATTTCGATGAAATTTGGTATGGAGGTAGCTGACGCCTTGGTTTAACACAGCTATTTTTTATTCCGATATATACTTAGTCTGGCCATAAATACTGTTACAGTTAAAAATAAGAAAGATATTATTACATTTGAATTTGGAATCTGTCATTTTTATACGATTGTTCATTGAGTTTTCTAATTTTGGCGCCAATACATTGTACAATATTTTGCGATATTAAAATGGAGTGGGGTGATAAAGAGAACCGAATCGCTGTGATTGCATTACACAAAGTTGGTATGGAGCCAAATGCAATTTTTAAAACTCTCCATACGCTTGGTATTAGTCAAATGTTTGTGTACCAGGCTATTAATAGGTACAATGAGACCTCCTCTGTTTGTGACAGAAAAAGATCTGGCCGTCCACGTAGTGTTCGTACGAAAAAGGTGGTCAAAGCAGTAAGGGAAAGAATTCGAAGAAATCCTGTCCGAAAGCAAAAGATTTTATCTCGGGAGATGAAGATAGCACCCAGAACCATGTCGCGTATTTTAAAAGATGACTTAGGACTTGCAGCCTATAAGAGACGCACTGGTCATTTTTTAACTGATAATTTAAAAAAGAATAGGGTGGTAAAATCGAAACAACTACTGAAGCGGTACGCAAAGGGAGGTCACAGAAAAATTTTGTTTACGGATGAGAAAATCTTTACAATTAAGCAACATTTTAACAAACAAAATGACCGTATTTATGCTAAAAGCTCTAAGGAAGCTTCCCAATTAGTCGACAGAGTGCAGCGTGGGCATTATCCGACTTCAGTGATGGTTTGGTGGGGTGTTAGCTATGAAGGAGTGACTGAGCCATATTTTTGTGAAAAAGGTATCAAAACATCGGCACAAGTGTATCAAAATACCATTCTTGAGAAGGTAGTTAAGCCCCTTAACAACACCATGTTCAATAACCAAGTATGGTCCTTCCAACAAGACTCGGCGCCAGGTCATAAAGCTCAGTCCACGCAGTCTTGGTTGGAAGTGAACGTTTCGGACTTCATCAGAGCTGAAGACTGGCCGTCGTCTAGTCCTGATCTTAATCCGCTATATTATGATTTATGGTCAGTTTTAGAGAGTATGGCTTGCTCTAAACGCCATGATAATTTGGAGTCCCTAAAACAATCCATACGATTGGCAGTGAAGAATTTTCTCATGGAAAGAGTGCGTGCTTCTATTGATAACTGGCCTCAACGTTTAAAGGACTGTATTGCAGCCAATGGAGACCACTTCGAATAATCTTTTATATTTTAAATTGTTTTATATTTATGTATTAAACTAACACACTGTAAAAGTAATAAATATTATTTGCAATGAAAAAATATTTTTTTTCTTCGTGACCATATTTATGGCAAGACTAGGTAATATCTCCTTTGATATAATTTATTTAAAACAGCGTGTAACAGCTATGTCCTGTTCCATGACAGTACAAATAACACACATAACTGTAGCCTCCTAGTGTTCAAAACTCTATGCGGTAATGTACTACACACACATCTCCACATTTTTGGGTTAAGTACCTCAAAAGGAAAAAAAACTGAACCCTTATAGGATAATTTTGTGTTCCGTCTGTCCGTCTGTCCGTCCGTCCGTCTGTCAAGACCTGTATCTCGGGAACGCGTGAAGGTATCGAGTTGAAATTCAAGCCATATACGCAGATCTATAGTCTTTTGCTGCAGAGAGCAAAATTAAACTTCTAAGTTTTCATTTAATAAAGTTACAGCCGAATATGTCGCAAAAAACACATATTTCGGCACTCACAAAGGAATCAAAACCTATGGGATACTTCCCGTTGACCTAATACTGTGAAATTAGCAAATAGCATTGTCATATAGTACACATAAAGGAAAAAGTCCGAAAACTGTACATTTATGCAAATTGTCTTTATGCAAGGAAGGATGGTCCAAATTTTAAAGTGCTTTAACCGTATCATGTGGGGTATGATATGAAAGAGATTCATTATAGTACAAGCTAAAACAAGTTTTTTATTATTTTTACAATGTATATTTTTCAGAGTATGAAGGTAAATATAAACAAATATATATTTCCCCCCTTTTGTCTACTAGTTTGTACGAAACCCACGGTGGGCGAGTCTGACTCACATTTGTTTGGTTTTAATTTGCAGGCTTCTTAACTACAAACATACATATAGGCACAGGCACATAACTTCTAATAAACAGAGGTGTGTCTTAGGATGAAAACCGAGGACCATAATCATAATCATAAGTCAGATGAAATTTAGACTAGGCTAGGTCAATATTTTTTCATAATTGTAATACATTTATTATATAAATTCCTGATATTTAATCAAAATCCTTGGTTTTGACTATATTATGCCACTTAAAAAATAACACTTATCTCAACACAAATTTCAAGTATTTCAAAAATGATGAAAGTCACAGTACAGTTCTGACCAAAATATATTTAGGTATTATCAATTAGATATCATTAAACAAGAATAACGTCATAACACTGACACAGACTGGTTTTGATAAATCTTTGATCATTGACCTATACAGGTCAATGTTCAATTGATACGTCTTGAAAATACTTGTAAACTTCTCGTTTAATTACATTTTTCTATCAAGAAATCAGAAACTAACTTTGTAGGCACTATGAAAACTGATATATTTTTTATTATTAAAATTATTTGCATCTAAATTAACACTACCTAACAATAAAACAACAGACGGAGAAAACACAAAGAGTGCTCGGGGAAGCTTGAGATACTACTAAGTCTTTCAGTTAGTAATTTATGAATAAAAATTATTATATACAACTTACCGTTAACTCCATCATGATCCGGCACTTTCATTGTACTTAAAATATATGACGGGGTGACGAGTGGTGGATCTGGTAATTCCGGAGGCGGGTCCGTTATTTTTGAACGGCGATCATCCATTATGGGCGTGTGTATAAAATAAATATGTAGCTAAAATAATGCTCACAAAACGTTAATCTTCACAATGTTTAATCACTCGATATAAGAAAATCACAAAATTTAATCAGATTTCAATGATTAAGGCCGATTTGAGAGCAAATGGATTTGTATGTGCGCACCTCTCGATCGTCAGACTACAACTGTTATTCGATCGACGCCATGACACCTACAAACCCATTCGGGGTTGCCCGCTCCCAAATTTACAAATAGGTAGGTAGCGCAACGCACTTATGCAAGGAATGAGGGTCCAAATTTTAAAGTAAATAAACCATATCATGTATCCCATGAAAAAGCTTCATTAGTGCAAGCTAAAACAAGTTTTTAAATATTTATACGATGTACATTTTTCGGTTTATGAAGGAAAATATAACAAAATGTAGATATATAATTTCCCCCTTTTATCTACTAGTTTGTAAGGAACCCTCGGTGCGAAACTCGCACTTGTCGGGTTTTTTGTATTTGACCCTTTAAAAACAATACACAATATATCCAAAATGTTATAGTCGCCTGTAAATAATACACAAACAACTCTACCATTTTCTCATAAAAAAATACTATTTCTGATGTAGAAGTCGTAAAAAACTTGTATTTTAGCGTGTATTAATTATATTAATTATAAAGCGAACAAACGTATCTTAAAGCTGTGTATCTACAATTAACAATTCGTAATACTTCTCTATTACATGCAACAAAATTATAATTGTTGTATAAACACAGTAGGTATTGTTCATTGTGACGACGCGGGTGTCCCGCCGTGTTTACCTGTCTACTGTAATTACCTCTTTATTTTTAAACTTCCATGCACTGTTGTATGTGTAGTCTACATAGCTTGGGGCGGATGCGGTTGCTAAATTGTTCCCAGTTTCAACATGTGGCTACTACATTCCGTCGTCATAAAAATTTACAAGTAGATTGTTTTCTAAGTTTTTCGCGATTGTTGCTCATTGAAATAAAACAAATTTTAACGGATTTATCGTGTATATTTTTACACATTTTTATGACCTGACGTTTCGAATACTTTGCAGCGTCCGTAGTCACAAGTGAGACTACTAGTTTCACCCGTCATAAAATATCTGTTAAAAATCCGTTAAAATTTGTTACATTACAAGTATTTGTTTTACATATTTGTGTAGGTACTTATATTTAGGTGTATCGATGAATGCTTGTTCTTTGTTACCAATTATTTCCTTTTTTTTCATTAGTTAGATCTTGCCTGATGTTAAATTGTTGTTGTTAGGCCACCAACTTGCCTGATGTTAAATGATGCGGTGATATGGACGAGGATGAACTTCGTCTATCTAGAAGATATCTATTTACTTTACAGGAAACTGAGAGGGCGGCGATAAATTTAAATATACAATGAGATCTCACTTTTTAGTGGCAGTGTTATATTTCTTCTTAAACAGTTCACCTTCCTCTAAAGTAGTCATAAGTTCACAGCCTTTAGTCTCTGGTAAGAGGAAGGTGACGCAGCCAGCTATGAGTGGCAAGATAGCGAAAGCAACCGGGGGCATCCAAGGAGCAATACTTTGTAGGTCTATGACGAAAGGTGCTAACATAGAACCGACGCGTGCTATCATAGAACTAAAACCGAGTGCAGCGTTTCGAACCACTGTGGGAAACAACTCTGTACAGTACAGATACAGTACCATGAATACTACAAAGCTGCAGACAACGCCGATGGTTGCCAGCACAACTGAACACACTCCTTCCGGAATAACAGCCAGGATAAGTAGACATCCCGCACTCAGAAAATGAAATAGTATCGAAAAGGTCCGCCTGCCGATCATTCTGACCAAAGGTATGGCTGCTAAACAGCCTATGAGAGAAACGCTGGCGCTGGATGCCACGTTGATGAAAACGTTACCGCTAAGTTGCCCAACATATTGTGATACTCCATAGTAACAATATCCGCAAGCTAACCAGTTTATAGACATTGCGATTATATTTTTCCGTAAATTTGAAGTGCGGAAAAGATCAATTATGTTTCCTTTCTTCAGTTGGTTTTCTTTAATTGCTGCCTGGCATGCTACGATGTCATCTTTGATATTACTGGTTGGTAGTTTATTCCTGCAAGTAAAATATATATTTTTACTAAAGTTTTTTTTTTGTTTGGGTAATATCGACCCTTAAAGACTGGTTCGTTAAATTCAATTATACTCGCTTGTACATCTATTTCACCAATCTTCTTTCATTTATCTTCTTTACATATCAAAAAATATTTATATAACAATAACAATTAAAGAAATCTTACATTTTAGCTACACTTTCCAAAATATTAATAGCCTCATCAGTTTTTTTAACAGCTAGAAGCCATCGCGGCGTCTCTAGTACAACAACAAAGCAAGACAGCAACAGTACGTTGCTTATCGATATTGCCAGTTGAAAATCGGAGAAATCTCTGAAGAAATACCCGAACAACGGTATCATAATGTGACCCACGGCGAATGGAACTTGATACAACACTGTCATAACTTCTCTATACTCTTTGCCAATAAATTCCATAAGAATTACGAAACCCATGACCATGGTGCCTCCAACAGTCATTCCTACGAAGAAACGTAAGAATGTGAAAATCCAGTATCCAGGAGCAAATGAGGCTGCTATTCCTGCGACTATTTGCATGATAATAGCAACTAACATTGGAGGTTTCCTGCCGAACCTGAAAAAAAAAATGTTATTAAAGTATTATAACTGGTCAGACCTCATACAAGTGGCGGGAAGACGCTGGATGCAAGCCGCTTCCAATCGGTCTTTTTGGCAATCCATGGGGGAGGCCTATGTCCAGCAGTGGACTTCTTATGGCTGAGATGATGATGATGAACTGGTCAGAGGAGACTCGAGATATATCTACCTACTGTAGTACACGAGTATAATACATATATATATATATTAACCTATATACTACAAGTATAGACAAGTAGGTAGGGTATGTTTCCAAATGCTGACATGCGTTGGCCAGAAATCAGGAATATTTGTACGAAGCTTCATTGAGGGACAAACTTTTTGGAATTTGACGAGCCATATTTTGTAGTGATGTATGAAACCTTAATTAAACATTATGTCTATTTAATGATACCTCGCACAAAGAGGTACAGTGAAAAATATGTCATCCTCCTGTCGCCCCTACTCCTAAAATACAAAGTTACATTATTTTAATATTTGCATAATTAGGATGTACACTACAATTATAATCTTGCATAGTTTTGAATAAATAGCGTTAAAATTTTAGAAATTCAATATTACCTATCTGCGGCCATTCCAAAGAGCACACTTCCCAGTAATACTCCCAGTTGAAGCAGTGTTTGTGAAAAACTTATAAGCCATTTTCTGTCGCAAATCAAGTTCCACTCCATTGTGATCGTATTAGAATACATTTCGGTGTTATATTCAGGGTCGAGACAGGGACAAGTTTCAGTTCCATTCGTTCCACATACATAAGAAACTTTTGGCGCCAAAAATATTATAGCCATCTGATGAATTGCAGCAAATGCCTTACAAAGGAATAACAGGACGTATAACCCCATCTGATATCGGCCAAAGCTTCCTATTATTCTTTGAATTATGTTTTCTTGAACCATTGTTTCTACTTTTGCTCCTAAAAACAAAAAACAAAAAACTTAGTGTTTAAATTAGTTGAGAGCATAAAGCTAATTATACATTAAAGACAGTGCTTGCATGACAACAAAATGCGGCAACTGTAGTTGTGACTTTTTATTATTTTTATTCATATTTTGTTCCAAATAATATATTAAGCACGAGCTCTCATAAACCCTAGAAAAATGTCAAGACGCGCAGCATCACTCTTGCCCATATACATATCACACAAATATTGTAAAGGTGAAAGTTTGTGAGTGTGTTTATATGTTTGTTACTTCTTCACGTTCAGACAGCTAAAACGATTTTGATGAAATCTGGTATGGAGGTAGCTGACACCCTAGTTTTAACACAGCTACTCTTTATTTCGATAAATAATATCTCCTTTGTTATAATTTATGTAAAACAGCGTGTATCAGTTATATCCTATTCCGTTATAGTACAAATAACAAACAGAATTGTAGTTCTCATAATATAGTAGTAGATATTGCGTGTTAAATGTCATTGCCTAGATTATTTTCTTAAAACATTACAGCTCGGCGGTTTAATAAATGGAAAACTATAAAATTGTAATGAAGTTAAAAATAAGAAGTAATTTAGGTACATTTAATTTAATTCATAGATAAACTCATGTTATCCTATTTAGAACAGCTGATTTATTTCATGACTTAAGTTTTATCTTTAACAATATTCCTTATTAAAGTAATGACTATCATTGTAAATAATGTACTAAATAATGAGAATAAATGTCCGTTATTTATTTATATAAACAACCTGTGAAAGAAAATATATCAACTATTATTTTGTAACAGAACTCACAAAAACACGTGTTAAGATAATATTTAAGATAAAATCACGACACTTCTCAGGTTTAAACTTATGTCATTTGCAATCATAATATCAACTTGTGATAGTGGGGAATTATCACATGCACAAGCATTAGCACTTTCTGACTGATATCCAGCATTCTGTCTACTACGTATACCTACTTACTGTGAAATTGTTCTTAATTATTTTAAAAATTTGATGGCTTTTTGATACATTGTGATAGAATTTTGAGTACACATTTTCTTTTCCTTCCAAAAGAATTGCATTTTGAACATAAAGCAAGATTGTGGAAATAAAACTAAACTTTATATACTTATACCAAATAGGTACATAATTTATTTATAAAACACTGAGATTTTTTTAAATATTTTAATTCGTCATCGTAACCAAACAGTAAAACGTTATGAAAAGCCTAGACGGTGTTATAATTAGATTATTATAGATTGTTGGAGGCATTTGATTAGGAAAAAATCTAAACTTTACGTGTCTGTATCTGCAAAAGTATAATAAATAAAATAAAAAAAGTACAGGCATAGCCAGTTTCAGCACCAAACACTTAAAAAATCAATAAAATTGGACATTATTTAGAGGGATGAATCAGACTGCTCCTTTTGTATGATTTTGTATGAGAAAAAACGCGATCACACTTCACCTAACGAAGGATATCGGGTCAGCGGTAGACCGCTGACCGTAGCGTTTTAGAAAACGCCCGAACTCAAAGTGGCAACTTTTAAGCCACTATTATTATTATTATTATTTATCAATCTAAATTAGGCATTAGTTTAAGTTAAAAATTTATAAAGATCACAGTAGAGTTTTGACCAAAATAGATTTAGGAATTATCAATCACTAAACAAGAATAACGTTATACTATACCTGACCTATACAGGTTAATGTTTAATTGAAAGGTACGTCTTAAAAATACTTGCAAACTTCTCCTATAATCTCCATCCTCGGCCACACCGTCGCTTAACATCAGGCGAGTTGGTGATCAATCGTAAAACTATCTTGCATAAAAAAAAAAAACTTTTTTCTATCAAGAAATCGGAAACTAACTTTATACTATGACGACTTATATTTTTGTGATTTTTTTGTGTTTAAAATTATTTGCATCTACCATAACACTACCTAACAATAAAACAACAGACGGAGAAAACATAAAGATACGAGTAGCTCGCGAAAGCTGGAGATACTACTAACAGTCTTTCAATATTAATTTGTGAATAAAAATTAATTCAACTTACCGTTAATTTCTTTATGGTCCGGCACTTTCATTGTACTTAATACATAAATATGTATATTTTTCGAAAAATAAAACAAGATTCAAATCTTGAGATAACGTCACGCGAATTTTATGTAGCAAGAAGCCCACACCTAAGTCGACCGTGTAGATTGCACTAGATAACTGGCAGTTGAAACCTTACTGCTATCATGAAAGAAAAGGAATAGGAGATTGTAACTTTATTTTATCATTATATTGACATATTTTTTTTTTGATAATGTCGACTTATGATCGTTTGGAGATAAATCCCGTGATGAGAAAGTTGATATACCCAGAATAAAATGTTTTTTTATACGCTTATAAGTTACTTATATTATGCGCAACTATTTTGTGTGAACCAAAAGTGATAGTAACATTTTTTTTAACTTTTTCTTATGGACAACGATAATTTAAAATATATTTGTATATAGGTACATAAATATTTTACGTACTGGAGATATTGCCATAACTGCATAAGGTGGGTCATGGTCATTGATGTTATAGATTCATTAACTATTGAGTCAGATGACAAAACGCCTTAACTTTTAATAAATATACTTTTCTTTTGAATTATGTTTAGAAAAATGTAGATTATAATGAAGAGTTATTAAGGCGAAGTTTGATAAAAGGTTTTTTTTTACATTTTTCGTCATAAACCTAAAAATACACATCGTAAAAATAATTTAAAACCTGTTTTAGCTTGTGCTAATGTGCGGAGCTCTTTCATATGATACCCCACATGATACGGTTAGCACACTTTATTCCTATTAGACTCTCATTCCTTACATTAACACCCAAATTTTTCTGATTTAGTTAAAATATACAGTTTTCCGATCTTTTCCTTTATATGGCAATATGACAATGCTTCTTGCCAAATTTTATAGTTCTAGGTTAACGGGAAGTAGGTACTCTATAAGTTTTTATTCCCTTATGAGTGCCGAAATGCTTATGCGGTTTTTGCGACATAATTGGCTGTAACTTTTTTTGTATAACTGAGAAGTTTGTTTTTCAGCTGCAATATACTACAGATCTGCGTATATGGTTTTAATTTCAACTCGAGACTTCTACGCGTTCCCGAGATAGACGTTGTTGACAGGCGGACAACAAAGTGATCCTATAAGAGTTCCGTTTTTTACCTTTTAAGGTACGAATCCCTAAAAACATATATTTTCTTACTCAGCCAATTTAAAAGATTTACAAGAAAAACTTTAAAACATTTCTTCTTTCTACATAAAATATTATCACATATTCAAATAAGTATCATATTTTATACTGGAACGGAATAGTAAAAAAAACAACATATTATATGTATTTCCATACTCCTCAGCCAATCTAAAAGATATCAAAGAAAAACTTTTTTAAAACACTCCTTTTTAAGTAAACAAAATCATGTCTCAGATTTCTAATATCACTACTCAATTAAATATTTAAAAATGTTGTGTTGCGCGAGACAGATAGCTTTTCGAGCCCGTTCTTAAGCTCCAGGAAAGGGTCGTTAATTATTTCAGAACCGTGGAATGCAACCAGTCGGCATTACTTTGCCTGCAACAAAGTTTGCGATACTAAGCTACTCTAGATTGCACTTAGCCGGAAATTATTAAGGCTTAAGCTGACTTGTAATCTAAAGCCCGTTTTCCACCGACAAAGAGGAATGAACTATTCGTAACTTTAAACTGTTTAGCATGCCACCTGCCTTCAACAATGTCTCAAAGAACAGTCCATTAATCCGGATGTGACGCACACATGATGATCTGAGTGATATCAGGGACATATTTTCATGTAGTTTTCCGTCCTTTAAATTTGAAATCAATAATCTAGTTATTTAAATTGGTCCTTTATATTTTATTGCTCATACATGTTGCTACGAATATTCACTTAACACTTGGTATCAAATTTATCTTTATATAAGCTGTGCACTGTTGTAATTGGATTTTAGATTCACAATGTTTTGCCAGTTGAGCTTAATGTATATTATATATCCTATTATCTGTAACTGTACCTATTTCAATAAAATAAAATAAAATAAACGAGATGAACTGAAAATGAGAAATGAAAAATGAATGTTGATTTCCACAACGTGCGAGCTCACTTGAAGACTGCGACACAGCGGACACATTTTTACTCTTTCGTCATTTTCGCTCACCTCTTTCTCGGTGGAAACCGTGTACCATGTACCATGTAAAATTCGATTGCGTGTTGAAAGGACTAGAATGGAGCGAACTCATTTTTACTCTTTTTCCCTCTTTGTCATTTTCGCTCGACTCTTTGTTGGTAGAAACAGATTTATGCATTTTTGTATTGCGAGGTAAACGGGCTCGCTCCGCTCGCGGTGGAAACCCCTCTTAAAGGATACAAAGAGGCAATTACTTACTATCGTTTCTATATGTGACGTGAAATTTTAACGGCTTTGAATTTACTGAGCTATTGGAAGTTTTACCTCAGAATTCAATTCAATTCAATTTGAACGGTACATTGCTAGATGGATTTTGATGAACATCATTTTTATATCGTATTTATGTAAAATATTTAACTATAGTTATAATTAAATAATTATAAAACTAAAAAACTATTTTTGGGGTTCCATAATAACTACGAGGAACCCTTATAATTTTGCCATGTCCATCTGTCTGTCTGTCCGTATGTCACAGTCATTTTACTCAGAGAATATCAGCCCTAAATAAATGTTATTTGGCATGTAGATGTGTTCTGTAAGCCGCTACAAAATTCTGTAGTAAAATATATAGTCCGCCAAAGGTGAAAAAATTGTGTCCCCCCTGCATTTCTAAGATATAGAACCTAGAAATTCATGGAAATGGGGAGGGTGGAATTAGGTCGTGAAGCTCTTGCGCACATTCCCCGAAATGAATCCTGTAGAAAATAGACAGACATGCTACTTTACGGCGGTGCTCGAGACTAAGTAGCTTCTTGGCAGCTAGTTTATCGTCACCGACTAACCTCACAGCTCGCCGGTCCACTGATTCTAAAGCTTCCAGCTGATACTTGGCTGATCCATCAAAAAGGTGGCAGCAGTACTCCATACACGATCGGACCTGTGCTTGATATAGATGAAGCAGTTGTCCCGGTGAGAAGTATCGCCTAACCTTATTAATGCATCATTAATCAAGCTTTTTACTAGGCAGTTTAGCCTTAGATTCAAGGTAGCCCTTAAAGTTCATTGTTGGGGTTAACGTGAACTTTGATTGATTGGAATAGGTACCTACGGGATTGATATAATTTTGATTATTTATTGATATAATTTTTTTTCTAGATGGACAAGCTCCATCCTCGGCCACACCGTCGCTAAACATCAGGCGAATTCGTGGTCAATCGTAGATCTATAATGTATAAAAAAAAAATGAAATGTATCGTACCTAACTTGCGCCGATAATGATGTTCAAAATCCGAATAGGACAACTAATAATACACAACTACCAACTAATCACACTATCACACAACTAATCACAACAACTAATAAACACATGGACAAATATTACTAACTAATCACATGGATAAATATTATGAAATCAAAAGTAACTCTGTTTTTCTGGTTGTTTGTATACATATCTAACCATTTCCGTTACGTTACATTACCATACATTACATAGGCTACATGATCACGATTAAATCATCATCATGCTCACCATTTTTCATCACCAACCACGATGCCGCGGGACATAGCTCAAATTACTAAGTACATACATGGTGTGTAAACAAAATTGTGTTTAAACAGCTCAAATAAATGTACCTGGAAGCAAGTCATTGGCAAGCTGGGGTAATTGCATATTGCTCTTTCCCAGGGTGGTCTTAAAGGAATGTTAATTTATTCAAAATACCATGATTTCTATGCAAACTTGAGCTTTCAATAATAAACAATTACTACTCGCAGTGTTTAAACTACACTTTGCAGGTTTAATGTGTGTAATTTAGTGAAATAGAATGTTTGTGAGCAATTATGGCTTCCTAGAGTAGAGTATTAGTATAGATACATAGTTGAAACCGTATAAGTGATTCAAATATTCAACTTAAAAACTGTTTAAGCACATGTTTTCATTATCTGTAAAATAGTATTTTTACCAATAATAATTATAGTAGAAAAAATAACAGGTCTCATGGCTCAGTGGTAGTACGACTGCCTCCTGAGTCGTGGGTTCGATCCCCATCCAGACGAAAGTTTGTGTGATGAGTATGGATTTTTGTTCTATATCTGGGTGTTCTTATGTAACATAATTATGTATTTACAAAAATGAAGTACAATTATGTATTGTATCAGCCTTCTAGTTTCCATTGTACAAGCTTTGATTAGTTTGGGCTAGATGGTGTTGTGTGAAATGTCCACCAATATTTATTTATTTATAAAAAAAAGAAAAAGAAAAAAAAAATTCATGAAGTAATTGTGGTTACCTTTAATATCCGTCTTTATTAGTAGTAAACAAAGAATAGTGCGTTAGTACATGTAAATCATGAGCGGTAAATTATTTAGCGGTATTTGTTGAAGATAACTCATCATCATCATCATCTCAGCCACAAGAAGTCCACTGCTGGACCCATGCTTCCACATGGATTTCCAAAAAGATCGGTTGGAAGCGGCCATGAAGGCGGGACATGAAGAGAACCTGATAACTGATATATACTGGCAACACTGCCATAAAGTAAACATTGTGCTCTGTATCAATTTATTCAAAAAATGTTTATGTACTCCCAAGCAACATATTATGAATAAAGACAACAGGACAAATTAACAAATTGCGCTACATACAAATCTACGAATATTTGTAATTTCACATATTTTTTTATACAGTAGAAATAGCCTGAAATGATAGGCATTCACATACTTACAATAGAATATCAAATTGTTAGAACTGTGAAAATTTACCTAAGCAGACTGTTATGGTACAATATACCTAAAGAAAATATTGTTTAAATCCCCATCTAGCGGCAAATTTATGAAATAAAATGATTATGCGGCTTGCGCCAGTACGCCAATATGCGTAAAGTAAAAATATTGCATCGACGAAGACGCTAGATGAACGAGTGACGCCATCTAGCGTCCCTCGTTTGTCTTACGACAACGACAACGACAAAAAACTGATAATATCTAGTGTTTGTAATTTAATTATGATTTGTCGATTTAAATCAAATTGAACCCTTGCTTATATTGAATATTAAACCAAATTTAATAATCTTGCCAATTTTGGGACTTGTATCTATTACCGTCGAAAGATACAGACGTTTAAGTGTAGGACGGACAGACAGACACCGTAGCCTTACGACTAGGCTCCCGCACCCTTAGTAAGAAAGCCTAAAAAAGGTAAATTACTCAACCTTTTTTGTTTTTCTGTCTCTTTTTGTTTGTTACCTTGTCACGATTAATGCCTGAACTGATTGTTATTAAATTCGGTACAAAGATAGCTGATAATCTGGAGCCGGATATAAGATACATTTTACCATTATCATCATCAAAACTTGCCGGAAAATATAATAGAACAGCTAATTTTCAACTTACCGTGTATCCATGATTAATATTATAACTCTATGTGGGTATGTATGTTTCTATATGATCGCCTACAACCTAAACAGCTAGACCGATTTTGATGTGCGAGGTGTCGTTAGATTCGTCTTTAATTCCTGAGTATCATAGGCTATATTTGTAATAATAATAATACATCGCTTGCGAGTATGTATGCAAAGATAAAAAAACGCATTGTTTCGTAACCTCTAACGAACTTTTTCATAATAAACAAGTGATTTTTATTAGAATTATTCAAAAGAATGCACATTGATAACACATGTTTTTTTCTTTTACAGCATTTTTACCCACGAAAATTTACACTCAAGAGCGTATCAAGCGAAACGAAATCGTAAGTTAGACTGCAAAAACTGCTTTTCTGCAGTCGAGTATTTTGTTTTTCTTTTAATATACTTGTTAAATATCGTATGCTTAGTATTTTTACCATGGTTCATTATTACAATCTATCAATAAGTCGTGATTACTATAGTTTTTTTACTAAATCGTCAGAGAAAATAGCAGGTGTCCCTGTCCATGGAACTACGATAAATGGTGTCTGTCACATTATATTCAAACTATTTTATTATTTACATGTGTAAATGAAGATTGTAGAACGTGGATGGTAATTTGTAACTATAAGTACCTAGTTCAACCGTTATGACACGTGGCATCATTTTGGAAATTGAAATAATTGACAAAGTATTTATTTCACGTGATAAATTATGTTTTGTTTGAAAATTAATAATTAGCAACAACTAACCTGATTATTTTAGTATATTATATTACTGCTATGGTAACCGTAAAAAAATATACTGAAGCGATTGAAGTTAAGTATCTGCGGGAATTGACAAAATTTTCTTTAAGATTCCGTAGTCCGACCATCGTCCGTCTCGCTCGCACATACCCACTTTTTCAAGATAAGAAATGACTGAACGAAGTTATTAAAAAATCGCCGTTTGTAATACTACTAATACTTTGTAATACTAAATAACTATTTAAAATGTGAACTTACGTATATTTAAGTCTAGACACGAATCACGTTCATGTATAAAGGAACCAAAAGCTGCACGTCTTTACAAAAGTTCAGTTTGCTCAACATCCCAAAGGAACTCGGCCGTCCCGTTTTTCATAACCCTTCTCGTTGACCAAAGTCGCACTTTGCAAGCGTTCGTAAAAACTCTCCTCCCATTTAATTTTATGGCTTGGGCGGCGTGAAATGCTCCGGAGCATAGTATCCTTTGCCCCTCATTTTATTTGTTTTTTTTTGACTGCGAGTGCTTGGCGGTTTTGTAGGTTTGTTAAAAATTGTTTTGACTAAACTTACTGTTTATTTTGAAGTATCTTTACATTCATATTCTATAAAAGATGTCCAGTGGAAGCTATGTTGTAGAGATTATATTATGAAATTAAATAGGAAAATTACTTGTGCATAGTGCACAAGTAATTTTAAGCATGTTTAACAAGACACGGTTTTTGGAAGACAGTAAGTTTCAAAGAACCAAAATAATGTATCTAAAACACGATCTTCAATAAAATAAGAAGGAACAACGAAAAAAGGTTGAATTCCGACAAGGTTTTACAAATGCTCGGTACGTGCTTTCTCACTGGGTCACTACAGAAATTCGAAGGGGATCGCATTGAAAAAGTAGGTTGCCTTCTCAAGTACCTACTACTCTTTCTGCTAGCGAGATATTACTAAAATTTATATAATAAAAAAAAACCGGACAAGTGCGAGTCAGATTCGCCCACCGAGGGTTCCGTACAAACTAAATAAAAGGCGTAAATCATATATTTTTTTTATATTTTCCTTCATAAACCGAAAAATATATATCGTAAAAATATTGCTAATGAAGCTCTTTCATACGATACCCCACATGATACGGTTAATTCACTTTAAAATTTGGGCCCTCATTCATTGCATAAAAACACATTTTTTTGTGATTAAATAAAAAAAAAACAGTTTTCGGATTTTTTCCTTTATTTTCCTCTAACACAATGCTTCTTGCCAAATTTCATAGTTCTAGGTCAACGGGAAATACCCCATAGGTTTTGATTCCCTTGTGAGTATCGAAATGTGCGTTTATTACGACATATTCAGATGTAACTTTTTTTTTTTTTTTTTTTTTTTTTATTCCTTGCAATTTACGAAAACTGAGAATTTTTACGAAAACTGAGAAATTTTATTTTTCTTTCTGCAGAAAGAGACTATGGATCTACGTATATGGTTTAATTTCAACTCGATACCTTCACGCGTTCCCGAGATAAAAGGTCTTGACACCCGGACAGACGGACAGACAGACAGACAGACGGACAACAAAATGATCCTATAAGGGTTCCGTTTTTTCCTTTTGAGGTACGGAATCCTAAAAATATAAAAATTCATTGAAATGAAACAAATTTCAACGGATGTATCGCATATATTTTACATAATTTTGTGACCTGATTTATGAAATTTGTTTTATTTCAAAGAGTAACAGTTTAACAGCGCATCAAGCGTACAAAATCATAAGATGGACTGCAAAATCTGATTTTCTGCAGTCGGGTATTTTGATTGTATTTTAATATAGATACTTGTTAGCAGTTCTAATTAAAAAAGAGTCATAAAATCACTTGGCATACAGCTAGTACTTAATATTTTATCTAATGTTCATCTTGCTGTACAGGTATAACAATAAAGCCGACGCTCTAACAGCATCAATTTCGACAAGTTAGTGACGTTCCAGTTTACATCCTCGGAATCGATTTACACTGGAGTCGAGTGGGCACCATCAAGGGACGGCGATCGTGTATTGACAGCGCCACGGATATTAACCACTCGATAGCTAATTGTTCCCAGTTCAATTATCGAGCAGCTGTCACCGTATTCAACTGGACCGAAGTGTCGGAATGTTGGTTTCCAGTACAAAGCGATCGGGGTTTGCTGTTAGACAACAGTGTTCAATACTTAGAATTAATAATCTCACTTTATATTATTATTCATCATCACCATCATCATCTCAGCCACAAGAAGTCCAATGTACAATGACATAGGGGATTTTTAATTCTCATTTACTAACTATTACAAAAATAAATATTAAAAATAACTGCTTAAAAACTACATAATATTTACATATACATTATTCATACTTAATGCATTGAGTATCATCATACATCATCCTGAATAACTTGCAGAATGGGAAGGTATTTCATAACATCAAATTAATAAATAATAATAAATTAATAAAATAATAGTTTCCGACAGCCTAGTGGTGAGACCGTCTGACTTGCGATCCGCAGGTCATGGGTTCGAATCCCACGGCACGCACCTCTGTCTTTTCGAAGTTATGTGCGTATTGTTGATTGCCGCCAACTTCAAACGGTGAAGGAAAATATCGTGAGGAAACCTACATGTCTGAGAGTTCTCAATGATCTTGAAGATGTGTGAAGTCTGTCAACCCGCACTTGGCCAGCGTGGCAGACTATGGTCTAACCCTTCTCACAATGAGAAGATGGCCCATTCCCAGCAGTGGGACAGTTTGTACAAACAGGGCTGATAAAAAAAATATCAGTATGATATTAAATTTTTGAGATTGAAATTTTTGCAAAAGGATAGGTACTGTTCGAAGCATTATTTTGCATCACCATTCAACCGGTCAGTGTAGATGACCGGACTCGAAACAAGTTGGCTGATTCGATTAACAATTTGTTAAATCGGCGTTGTGCCCAGAGGGTGCAAGCTGAATTGTTTGTTACCTACTACATTAAAGTTAGTGGATGCACTAAATCGGTTATCATTTTTAATCAGTGGATGTAAACAGTTTTTAAATTATAATATTCAAGTATCATATTTTGTGACACATCAGTAGAAATCATATCAGATACATATTATGTAAGTAAATGTATATTTATTTTGTCTCCTTAATAACCGGTTCTCTTAAATCTTCCGATCCTTAAATATCACACCAAACTTCTCATTGACATTGTTGATTTACTGTTAGATTGTTTGTCTTTGTTTTCATCCACTTTGTGTTGAATCTCAGAGCAAGCTAATTGAATTATTATTCCTAAAGAAAAACCCAGAGTTGAGATACCTAGCTACAAAGCGGCAGCGTGAAGTTTCCGCTAAGTTTACGTTTCGATTTAATTAAGTTTCGTTGATTTGAAAGCTTCTACGCATTGCTTTGTCATTTAGATTTGGTAAACTTTTGTTTCTATTCGGATTTATTTATGTATTCAATTTGTGCTGTTGAATGAGTACTTATATGAATATTTCGTATAAGAATTTGTTTACTATAAAAAAAAATACTTGCCATCAAAGTTATATTTTGTGCTTCATTTGTGCTTATAATTTGCTTTGTTTTTCAATGTATAATCGAAATTCCACAACAACCACATTTTGAACAGAAACCCTGAACTGGTAGGATGTCACGTCTGCCAAAACTTCAATTGCTGTGCTATATGTTTTTAACCGACTTGCAAAAAGAATGAGGTTCTAAATTCGACTATGTTTTTTTGTATGTTTGTTCAGCAATTACTCAGCCAATTATGAATTGTTTTTAGTGTTTTTAGGGTTCCGTACCTCAAAAGGAAAAAACGAAACCCTTATAGGATCACTTTGTTGTCCGTCTGTCCGTCTGTCTGCCTGTCTGCCTGTCCGTCTGCCTGTCTGCCTGTCCGTCTGTCCGGGTCTTAAGACCTTTATCTCGGGAACGGGTGAAGGTATAGAGTTGAAATTAAAACCATATACGCAAATCCATAGTCTCTTGCAGCAGAAAGAAAAATAAAATACCTCAGTTTTCGTAAAACAAGTTACAGCCGAATATGTCGTAAAAAACCCACATTTCGACACTTACAAGGGAATTAAAACCTATGGGGTACTTCCCGTTGACCTAGAACTATGAAATTTGGCAAGAAGCATTGGAAAAAACCCGAAGACTGCAATCCTTAATAATCCTCCATAAGCTAAAACAGGTTTTTAAATATTTTTACAATGTATATTTTTCGGTTTATGAAGGAAAATATAAAAAAAAATGATTTCCCCCTTTTATTTAGTTTGTACGGAACCCTTGGTGGGCGAGTCTGACTCTCACTTGTCCGGTTTTATATTTTTTTGTTTGGTAGGTAAAACCTCAAATATGAATTTTAATAGAATCGGTTCAATACTTTGGTTTTTATAACAAATACCTTTAAAAAACCAAGCAAACGAATTGCGTATTTTGAAGTCGGTTTTTCAGTGCTTTAAATTATAAGTATTTATTATTATTAATGCGTTTTTGAAATATTTAAATCCGATAAAACACAAATCATGATGATGATGATGATGATGAAGTCGGTTTTTCAGTGTTTTAAATTATAAGTATTTATTATTATTAATGCGTTTTTGAAATATTTTAATCCGATATAACACATATTATAAAACCACAGCATATATCCCGTAATCGATTACTTTGTAAATGTATTTAATAAATGTGATAGCTTAAAAATTTTCGTCTTTTCTAGTCGCAGTTAAAATCATTTTGACTATCGTACGGTTCCTTACTAAAGCCTCGTTAAAAAAACACTAGAGTTCGTTAAAATCGCTCTTATTGCGTCGCATTTACATAAATAGCTATTATTATCATACTTACTATCCATATATGGATAGTAAGTATGTAAGTAAGCAAGTATAAACATATTGAATTTAACATTAAAATGTTACCGGGTGCTTCCATACTGACCGCATTCATACCTGACTCTTTATTGACTGCTTTAACTTTAATAATTTACCTTCCATTCTGTAGGCATTTTAAATTGAATCCTTCGCAATATTTAACTTTGGGTGACATAAATTCTGCACGGACAAGTCACATACCCGAATATCTGATTACCAGCAAGCGTGGGCTGGTGCCGCTTTAGTCGACCCTTTAGGTATCTGCCATGTCCGAACGCCATTCATGACGCTCGTAATTTTATGCAAATATCCCGTTTACGCAAACAAATAAACTTTTAAAGCTCGTTTAACGTTGAACAATCGACTCTCTCATAAAACCGATAAAGTTGAAAATAAAGATTGGAAGATATTGTGGAAAAACATGCGATCACGCGTTGCAATCGCGGCATTTTCTCCACACCTCATTAGCCGAGTCAAAATTGTGATTCAGATTATTTTCATTCGAGGCGGATCGGATATCGGAACGGCTAATCAACCACAAAAATAATGAGCTCTCGATTTTTTTTAACTCCTTTACTGGCACGTTTATTGGCTCCAATAAATTATTTTGAGTTGTAATTTCTGCTGATTCGTTTTGCTGCAGACCTGATGGATTGATCAATCCATTACGAATCGAGAAAGAGAAAAGGTTTTTTCTTTATTTGCTGGGAATTTTGAAGGTTTATTACTCTTACAAATTAGGATATCACCTAAAGATGTTACTGGTGATCAATCAACTGAAATATCAACAATGAAGTACGACAGTAGATACCTACTACTAACCTCAGCAGCACTGTGAGTTTGACTTGTAGCGGTTACATAATTTAAGCCTTTTAGCCATTGTACCTATATAAAAACGAAAAGTTTTTTAACGCGTGACTAAAGGAATGATGCTTCTGTAATAGTATCGTTGCTTCTATAGCCCAACAATTACGTGTTATAACATCTAACATACTCGTAGTAATTCTGTCAGCATGCAGGTACCATATATTTTGTATAGTTTACACAGATTTTAATATTGTTGTTATTATTGTTGTTTGTTTGTCATTTATTATTATAAGTAAGTTTTGTTTTTAAGTAAGAAAAACAATTGATTGCGCTCCTACATGAATCACACATATTGTTTGATTTGACCATACAATTAATTGCTAGCTGCATCACGCGTATTCTCCCTTATTCTTGAAAGAACCCTAAAGTACTCTTAATAACCCAAAATTTTCTAAAAAGTAACTCACCGTCGCTATAGCCTAATTCTGAGACTATATTTTTGCTTTCTTCCAACTATAATTCACTCATCAAAGTGGGGATCCAAAAATTGCAAATAATTTGTTACGAACCGCTCCGAGCGCCTAGTTTATGACACGACAAGAAAAGCATTAGCATAAAATATGCATCCAAAATTATAGCTTAATGCATAAAGTTTTTATGGGTCTCTTAAGGAGATCAATAAAGAGAAGGGTGATGCCATTTTGGTGTTTAATTTGTTTTCTTAATGCAGTATAGCCCGTAAGTGATGTTGCAAGAGCAAGAACTTAAAATCTACTTACGGAAGGATCAAATCAATTACAAAGAGGTGATGTCACGCTATCTGCGGATGGTTATGGTAGGTGGTAGCGACACACTGTTGGGCTACTGAGTAAATACAGTTTAGGATGGTTTTATTGTTTAAAAAATTTGGAAAAAAGTTTTATCGGCAGGCTACTAAACAAAATATTCACATTATATATACATATAACTAGTCAAAAAAAGTTACAATCACAGTTAAGATTTTTGCTAATCCCGTAATTAAAATGTATTGCTACGAATTGAGAACCTCGGAAACCTTTAGAAAAATATATTTCAAGGAACCAGGTAAGCTAAATTCATAACAAATAAAATGTTATAAAATTGTATTTTATATATATAATAATTTTGATCAAACTAATCCAGGAACGAAAAATGCCTAATATCTAGAATGGAAGACATGCACCAGTAGTCCAGTAAGTACCTACTTGTGCTTACCGGTATGGATGCTTACCATAATTTTATTTTATGTTAAAACATACCAACTTTTTTTCTTAACTTATTGTTTAGCATACTTCAACATCTACACACAAAATATAACTTTAGCGCTTCACGTTGCAGAGTCATGACTAATTTTATTTAGCGACTTTGAAAGCATTCTATAGTTGACTCAAGCAAGATTTTAATTGGAAGTTTTTTTAAATAGTTTAATGCAATACAAAAAACAAAACAGTAGGTAGGTACTACAGGACACAAAGTCTAAAACAAAATTCACGAACAAATTGTCCTGAGTTTACTCATACACCAACAATTATGATCTTAAAGATTTGTCGCCACAGTAAAGCCTCTATTCTGTCACTTGGAATCATTTTGAAAAGTCTAACGTAGTCTAAGTCTAACGTCATTTTGTAGTGGTCTAACGGTTGCACTTTACATTCTCTTTGCTTTAGTCCTCATTGAGTTTGGACGTTTTTGAGCGCCTAACACAAAATCCTTGTTGATATCATTGATGACAAAAAAGTCACCATATTAATAATAAATATCATAATTTATATATCATAAATTTCGATACTAATATTTGCCAGATATATCTGCAGTGTGTCAGATAATTTTAAAATGATAGTCACGCATCTTCAGTCACGAGCGATGCACACGTTCACGGAATAATAAATAATTATCGCGGTCCCTCATTATGAAGTAATTACCATTAAATGCATTCAATCCATTATTTATTTTCGTCACCGGCCGCCACTTCACTTTGGAAATGTCCACTCATTTATTTGTCTACTTTATAATGATATTTTTTGGTAAGAGTTGGGTTTTTTTCCAGGCCTGTTTGTACAAACTGTCCCACTGCTGGACGCGGGCCATCTTCTCATTGTGAGAAAGGTACTTAAGGCCATAGTCTACCACGCTGGCCAAGTGCGGGTTGGCAGACTTCACATATCTTTCAAGATCATTGAGAACTCTCAGACATGTAGGTTTCTTCACGATGTATTTATTTATATTTATTTAACTTCGAAAAGACACAGGTGTGTGCCGCAGGATTCGAACCCAGGACCTGCGGCTCGCAAGTCGGACGGTCTCCCGACTGCGACTACGTGAAACGTGAAAAGACACGTTTCACTTGCCCACATTCATTGATCCAACACTCAATGCTTACACCACCAATTTTAGAGTTCCGTATCCAAAGGCTAAAAACGGAACCCTATTACTGAGACTTCGCTGTCTGTCCGTCCGTCCGTCTGTCACCAGGCTGTATCTCATGAATCGTGATAGTTAGAGAGTTGAAACTATCACTGATAATGTATTTCTATTGCCGCTATAACAACAAATACTAAAATACAGAATAAAATAAATATTTAAGGGGGCTCCCATACAACAAACGTGATTTTTTTGCTCGTTTTTGCTCAATATTGATAACGGCATCAGGTAGACGCTTGAAATATTCACAGAATATTGAGTTATATTATTCACTTTAAAAATAAATATTTAAACTAAAATAGAATTAATATTTAAGGGGGGCATCCCATACAACAAACGTGATTTAATTGCTGTTTATATAGATAATAGTACGGAACCCTTCGTGCGCGAGTCCGAGTCGCACTTGGCCGGTTTTATTATACCATTAACATTCCAAATAACGCTGATTAAAGAGAATAAAACAAAGCGAGGTCATGATTCCATGACTTTCCCGTCAAAACTCCTCCTAGACTTTGTATATAAGAATAAGTAGATAAGGTAAGCATTTTTTTATATAGGGTAAAAGCCGGATAGTTGCCTCGGGCGGATACATGCCCCGGATTTTAACATACTATGTTAGGTATATAATTTGTGGTGGCGCTTTACTACAATAAGTAGTGACCCCCTCCCAGGCCTCAGTGCCGCATCAGCCATCGGAATAGACGTAATTGTTTTATCCGTGTGAGCAAAAATCTTCGGCGGTGAAACTTTGACTGGCGTTATAATTATATTGGTAAGTAAGTAATTTCTATTGAATATTTTTATTACTAATCGTGGTTTCAGTCAACTTTTTGTTTCTTTGCATGCATTAGAGTTTAAATTACTTTGTTTATTATGTTTTTTTGCTAAATAAGTTTTATTTATTTCGCAAATAAAAAGGGCAAGTATCCGCATCAAAAAGGATAGTCGCCCTACTTACTTTTGCGGATAGTTGCCCCTAGAGTGACTAAAAATTTTGTAACAAGCAAAGACGGATTATATTTATTTATGTTTTTTCGAATTTACTGTGACTCTAACTTATTGTAAATAAAATAAATATCTACTTAAGTGTTTTATATATTTATTCTAGATAAGCAAAATGCCTCGCAAATGTAAGTGAAAACCAGGCGTGGTGCCACGCAACATCAACTGGACAGAAGATAGCTTAGCACTTGCCTTCGAAGAATTGGGACAAAATAAAAGGTATCAATGAAATTTCTCGAACATACGGAATATCCTCTCGAACCTTAAGAAGACGCTACGAAAAGAGTAACCAGCAACTGCTAACTCAAGGTTGATTACCAAATTGTTGTATTCTTAAGATAAATGCTAATTAATATTTCAAATTGTACTTAATAAAAGATCTCAGTAAATTATAAAGACTGTTAAATAAATAATAAAGATAACTTTAATTGATATTTTCTTTCTATCCAAAATAAAAATCATACCAAGGTAACTATCCCCGCACGAGGCAAGTATCCCCCGGAGCATTTTCCAAGCTAGGCTACTATCCGCCATATTAGGCAACTATCCCTTTTCTGAGAGGTGAAATAAAACAGTATTTATTCAAAACCATTGTTAATTATGTATATAGCTTTTTTTATGTATGGCTTTTTTTAGAAGATAAAAGACCTATGTTTTGAGATACATACTGAATAATTTTCAGCAAGTTCATATTTTTAAGAAATAAAGCCTTATCAAAAAGTGGGGCAACTATCCGGCTTTTACCCTAGTTTTAATGATTTATGTTTTCTGAAATAAATACTGTTATATACAAGTAAATTTTAAGAAAGTATCTTCTTAGTATCAAAATTGTTGTAGGTATTGTCGGCATCGTAGACTTCAAAGTTACTTTATAGTATCACAAACTGTACACTATATGTATATAATTTATAAAAATAAATGTTTTTTTTATTTCATTTTACAAGCTTTTATTTCAGTTCTGCGGCTTGTACGAGAAAACATATTACATATTTAATGCCAAAATCGCTCTAGGTATGTAAGTCACCATCTTACGCTTCACATCTTTCAACGTAAAACACTTTTTTAAACTATCACGGTTATTCATTAAAACACTATTATTAATAACGTTTTTAATAATAGTATTTTTCAACGTCACTTAATAATATCGCAAACCAACCCTTGTTCTTTTATATATATTTTTTTCGATAAAATTTTAATTTAACAAAAACAAAACACTGATAGCTTAGGTGATATTACGATAAGTACCCGAAGCTAAGCATAAAATATCGCTGAAGTTCACCGACCGCGACCGGCTTGCGTCGCACCAACTGTCATGTGTAGGTATAACACACTCCTTGCCAACAAGGAACGCCACTCTCTGCCTCATTAGAGTTTGAAAGCTCCCTGTTTGGATACATATTATTAAGTTTATGGCTGAACTTTGGGAAAATAAATTGTTAGTGTGATGTTGTTTGACTTTGCGCCAGTTTTTTTCTGAAACTAAACATACTTCCTATATTTTTAAATAAAAACTACGGGTCACTCACGTTTGTTTTGAGTCGAAATATCCGACTATAGTTTTCGGATTCGGCGCATTCGGCGGTCTTTTGACTCAAAAGACCGCCGAATGCGGTTGAAACTATAGTCGGATATTTCGGCTCAAAACAGACGTGAGTGACCCGTAGTTTTTATTAAAAAATGTGTGAAAACCACGTTAGTTTCCATAGTAAAATACTTCCTATAGGTAATAAATATTATGAGATTTCTTTTTGGATCGTTTCTATTGAATATGTTGAAGTTTTAGTATTGGTATTTTAAATAAATATGAAAGTACGTAAGGCACGTTTTTACTAAAATTATGTTAGTTCCAATCAATGCCAGGACAATTCCAATGTTTTCTGTACAGTACAGTAACACTCGAAAATTAACAGCGGCATCCTACATTAATTTTTTTGCTTAAACAAACTTATAGAAATAGTTTTATTTCGTACGGGATAAGAGTACTCTATATATATAAAAAAATAGTACTCTCAAGGTTATTGTGAAATATATTAGCGACATTCCGCGGTTTTACCCGAGTTCGAGAAATCCTTTATTAGCAGATATCTACAATTCACAAGTAGGCATCCTCGAAATTTCATGTCTCTAGACTAGTTTAGGCTGTGGCATTGGCATAGGCTGTAAATACATTGTTTGTCAGTAGTAAGTCAGAACGAAGCCAGGGCAGACACAGAGTAATACCTACTTAAAAAGATCGTTTTATTCAAAATTCCGTTCAATGTTGAAGAAAAAATCTTTAAATATGTGTGCATTACAGTCACATAATACCTACTCTCACCTAAGATATTATATCAAAATCTTTAGAACAGTTTTTGCTATTTTATTATTAAATTATTATTTCTTGCAGTACTGTTATTGCTAAGTGTCGATTGAGATACAAAATAAATAAATAAATATAAATAAATATTTGTAGACATTTCACACAACACCATCTAGCCCAAACTAAGCAAAGGTTGTACTATGGAACTAGATGGCTGATAGAATACATATATACTTTTTTTTTTTAATATATACATATGATACATAGAAACACCCAGACACAGAACAAACATCCATGCTCATCACACAAATGTTTGCCCTGGGTGGGGATTGAACCCACGACCTTTCAGTTCAGCAGGTAGACGTAAACACACTACCAACTGAGCCACAAGGCCAGTCAAAATGTATTCTCACATTATTTCGATATTGAGAAAATCCAAAAAGAAAAGGCAAATTCATACCACTGTTATTCCCAAAGGTATTCCACCCCGAGTGACCGACGTAGCACGTAACGCGGCCGCCACTTTGACATATCGGCGGGCTTACCCGGATCCTTGACTGATTTATGGTTAGCGTAAATCTACAATTTACACGACATTGTGATTGCATCTGTGTGATGTAATCGCTGGTTTTGGCTTTAAAGATAGTAGTTTTCTGCCAATCCTTGTGTGAATTAGCATTGTTTCATGGTTGTTAACGACGTAGTTAAAAGTAAAACTGTTTGTAAACTGTGTTTCACAGACCGAATCAGTTTTTCGAGCCATGTTTTTTTCACACAATACAGACGAACTTCCTTTTTTCTAAGTCAGTTAAAAGGTACCATTCAAATACTGACGATTTATTTTGTCTATTCTTTCCTATTTTCTACAATTTTGGCTTTACTTGAAATATTTAAGATCGGCTTTTGTATAAATAACTGCTTTGAGATTGTGATGTTTATTACTGTACAGGATATTAAATAAAAAGGTTTTTATTTACAGTTAATGTGGGTAACTTTGACTCTGCGTCAAACATTGTCCATAGCCTTTTTAGAAAGTTTTCGATTATTTTCTAAAAGATTAATAGTCAAAAAGACTACAAATTAATTAATCAAGTAGTTTTTTTAATGTAGAAATAGGTTTGCGCTTGACCGCCTACTCGCCTTATGTTAAGCGACGTTGCGGTCTACGATGGAGTGGGTGTAACTAAAAGTTACGTTACAGAGTCTTATACTAGCCTATCATCATCATCATCTCAGCCACAAGAAGTCCACATAGCTGGGCATATGCCTCCCCCATAGATTTCCAGAAAGACCGGTTGGAAGCGGCCTGCATCTAGCGTCTTCCTGACTTCCACTTGTATGATATCTTCTGTCCACCTATATACTAGCCTATGCTAAAAAGTAATTTTTATCCAGTATTTTCTACCATTCTCTTTTCACTGAGTAAAAAAGTCGCTTAACAAGTTCTTTCTTAAATTGAAACAAATGTCGCCTGACCTCTTTGTGGGGCGTACTATTGCATAAAACAAGGTTCCGGCCCTAAATATGTAATGCGTAGTCTCTTTTTACATTAACAAGATGTACTTACATGGGAGAGGCTTTTGACCACAGTACGTAGGATACCTATATTTTGACTACTTCTTCGACGCTGCGATAAATATATTTTTTTCCATAAATTTACACAGCTAATGGCGTATTTTAAAAGAATTATATTTAAACTACTTACTTAATTCGTTATTACGAAGAATTACCAGTTTTCAAAACTTGCAGCTATCTTCATGCCAAAATTCATCTTGATTTGTTTAGTCGTATTAACATATTGAAAAGGTAATAATTATAAGACAGATAAATTTAATAAATAATCGGCCAAGTGCGAGTCGGACTCGCGCACGAAGGGTTCCGTACTATCATCTATAATACTACAAAGTTTAGTTCTGTTTATAAAATAACGAGAAATCAACGAAATTCCAAGTAGTAAATTGCAAACTTTTAGGTAGGTTTTCCGATACACATCCGGGCAGCATGACAACGCTCGCGCGAATACGCGCGGCTATAAACGCGACAACGGAAATACATCATTTGTGAAAATTTCAGCTTTCTAGCTATCACGGTTTATGAGATACAGCCTGGAGACAGACAGACAGACAGACAGACAGACAGACAGACAGACAGACAGACAGACAGACAGACAGACAGACAGACATACAGACAGACAGACAGCGAAGTCTTAGTAATAGGGTCCCGTTTTTACCCTTTGGGTACGGAACCCTAAAAAGAAGAAAATTTTTAATTTTTCAATAATAAAATTGAGCTTAAATCAAACTAGTCAGCTAAACATCTTTTTAACAAGTTTTTTTTCCATTATTTTATGATTGAATTCAAACTGATTGTTGTTTAAGATTATTATTCGTAGTATGTCAGCGTAAAATAGCTTATTTTGGATAGGTAAGTATATAGAAGTTGCCTTGATGGATTGAGCGTTAATTTGAGTTTATTATAGTACGCATTTAGAAAAGGTGCTACGTGGTGTTATGGATCAAACTAAAGTATTTTTCATCCAGCTTACGGAAGTTTCTTTACTGGATTCTCTGTGACCTGGTCGTCACATTGTTTATTCAGTTCAGACCTTTCGGCTTAATCCTTATCGACCAGTCTATCCGTGGTTAGAAATCTACATACCTATGAATAGGCCGTGTGTGTTTGTTTGCGGAAAGCGGCATGTGTGACTTTTGATGCGTTCATGAATTTGTATGAGACCTAATTCCAAGGAATAGGATTTAGGGATCAAGCTGTTTGGTAAATGTTTTGTTTACGTGTTACAGCACTAAGCTAGGTTAGGTTATTTAGTGGCTACTAGACTGCTGGATTTCTCTACATATATCATAAGAAATAAATCCGGACAAGTGCGAGTCAGACTCGCCCACCGAGGGTTCCGTACAAACTAAATAAAAGGGGGAAATCATATATATTTTCCTTCATAAACCGAAAAATATACATCGTAAAAATATTTAACACATTCTTTGCTTACCACTCGGATCCGAGTAGGGGCTATAGTAGCGGCGCCTCCAACTTACGAACGAACAATGATGGACATAGATATTTTGATTTAAACTCTATGTCACCGCGAAAAAGCCTAATTTAGATTGAGAAGTTTAGAGACATCTATTTTGCCGTTTAGAATTATTTTGGAAATGGAAATTATTTTAACCGTGAGTAGTCTAAAGGTTGTCGCTTTATACCTCATTGAGTTCAGGGCCTCAAGGATGCTAAGTGAACATCACTCGCTCGCCGCTCGCTTATACGATTCAAAGACAATTTTGACAAATTGTTAGTCTATTTGTATAGTAATAGAGTAGCTATTCGTTAAAATTGTCTTTGAATCGTATCAGCGAGCGGCGAACGCGAAATGTTCACTTAGCAGCCTTGAGGCCCTGATGTTTTTGAGCGCTGACGCGAAATCCTTATCGATAATAATATCATTGATATAGATAGGTACGCTTCTAATAACTTATAACAGAGTAAGATAGAAAATGCTCATAATACTACTTTACAGCTGTTAATGATAATACAAATACCCAAGAAGCAATTTACGTAATAATGGATTGACATGTAATTATAGGTGAATGCATACGATTACAAAATACAAAGCCTGAACATACCCCTGATTACTCCGTACTAGCCTTTGATATAAGCAAATCTTTAGATTACAGAGGATAAAGGGGCGATTGAAAGCATTATCGCAGTTCTACTCGAATTGGACGTGTTTACCTGAAGCGTTCGGCAAAGCACCCTCAATGTCAGGGATCTGAATATTTTGTAGAACGTAGATTTTAGTAAATATTTGTTTTTGTCGTGTTTTTGGTGAATTTATTGAGGAGATTAATAACTAGTTGCATTGTAAGGTTTTATTGGTGACATATTTTGAATGAAATATATTTTGAATTTTGCAATATGACTATTTTGGTGGTTTAAATTCTCCATTCTTAATAATAAAGTACCTTAGCAACCGAACTTCACTTGGCATCTTTTATTTGTTTAAAACCACGGTTTATTTTCAAGCACAACGTTATCTAAATATAAAATTTTATACAAATCGTTAGAACCGTTTTCGAGGTATGCGAAATAAGAATAAAATATAATAATATATAGGTAGCGTTGTAGCGTTGTTATCATTGTAGCGTACTAAAGCGGGGAAAAAATAGCATTTTAAGCTCTAGGGGATACATTTTTTTTTTTTAATTTTTAACTGTTACCAAAGAGCCTACATACACGAAACAGTCTTTATTCAAAAGTAGAATAATCTCTTTGGAATTGATTTACATTCTCTTTGCAAACATCTCGTTAAATATGCAGAATTGTACAAATTGTACATTTCATTTTTAATATAATAAACTTTGAATTATTGTATTGGATTATTTTATTTTCTCGCAATCGTAGTGAAAAGTAGAGTGTAACACACGGCGCTAGAAACCCATTGTAACTCGGTTTCTATTTACTTCCTCGCTAAAGCTCGGGAGTAAAAATGTACCTCGTTACAATGGGTCATTTTAGCCCCTTGTATAACAATCTACTATTATTTGATTTTTGGTAATTGATCACTAAAATATAAAAAATCACTAATAATTCAAATGTATTAATAAGCCAATATATCCATATCCATATTATTATATATGGAGTCCTAAGCTAATAATAATAATTTTATTTAAAACCATTATTTATTTTGGACCCATTCTATGTTCCCTAATTCTATTTGCTCCATCCACATTTGCATTCGAGAGACGGGAGCTGTCATCGTCCAGTTTATGCAGGAGTGACCCATGTTTATAATAACTATGCAAATTCAACCGATACCAGCCCAATCGGTCTATGGACGGTAAATTAAATTTGTTACTCTGATTAAAGCTCTCTTTAGTATTCAACTCAACGGTATACAATTTGAAAACGGATTTTTTAATTCTTAATATCATTATTTTCTATGTATTGGACTTACATGATTAGTGTATTTGCCAGAATCAAGTTATGATACATTTTGTACCAGTTTCATGAATAATACAAGTCACTTAAACACTTAAATAGTGAAGGCCTTACCGAAAAACGTTACTTAACTTTAATCAACGTCTCTGTCTTCTTTCCGCAAGTGTCATTACGTGTCAGCCAAAAGTTGATAAAATATGGTAAGCATTGCTTAAAGTTAAGTAACGTTTTTCGGTAAGGCAGTAATAGTCTAAGTTTAGTAAATAAGCCACTATCAAGTACTACTTATGCCACAGTAAAGTGATGGTGACTAAACTGAAAGCGTCCATGGATTTTAACAATAACTTGAAAATACACGTTTTTCTCCTTTATTTCTCCAAACACATATCATACTAAATTTTCCCCATACTCATGCACGCAAATGAACACTAATTGGAAGAATTATACTTAGTTAAAAAAGGCTTCAAAAACAGCTACAAATTACAAAATAATATGGGTATAATTACGCATTACGCAGTACGTCCAAAAACTCAACTGGAAGTTGGCAACTCGTGGACATAAATGTATATTTTTGTTATGTATTTTATTTCTTTAGCTAAAAATCTAGAACGTCTTACCTTATGATTTATAAACAGTTGAATGTGTAATTTACAGTCACCCCACTGTTATATTTCTATGAATTTGGACGGTCACGTGACGGAGGGAGGTGAAAGAAACTACACACGTCAAAATTTCAGCGTCAGCACAATAAGTTTTTTTAGTAATGGCAAAATCTTAATTCCATCAAGGGAACGTTAAAAACACTAACAAGCGAGATATACTGCTCATAAAGCCACTAATTATGTTATTATATGAACTAATGAGCTGAAGGTCTTACCAGAAAACATTGCTCAAATTTGAGTAACAATTTGAGCAATGTTCAACATATTTTGTCAACTTCTTCCTGACACGTATGACACTTGCGAAAAGAAGACATAGAATTTTAGATAAGTAACGTTTTTCGGTATAGTATTAATGAGCGTTCGAAACAAAAAATGGACATTCAAAATTAAATCTCTAATTCTAAACATAACAAATTTTAGCATATTTTTTATTGGATTTATCGCGTATAATTTACATAATTTCAAGTCCTGAAACCACTTTCAAGACCGTTTAAAACGTTTATAATGTATGTAATTATGTGTTACTAATGTCTCGCTCCTATGTCGCGACGGAAATGGCATGACCCTTTTTCGTGTCGTCATGCTAGTATATTATGTCGTTTACGGATTGTACGTAATTTTTTTTTCTCTGTATACTTTCACATCTGCCGATCGTCTCGTGACTTCTTATTTTTGTTTGTTACTAGACTTCAATATAATATTTTCTTTAGTACATATAAATAAATGTCTAATTTATTTTAGCTATAATAAAAAAACAGAAGTCCCTATATTACTTGACAAACAAAATAGCTGTGTGTCACACATTTTGCAACCGTCCCGAGGGATTATACTAATGCTATTTTGATTAAAGTTTACTACTTTTTTAAATATTAAATTATTACGCTTTCTAGGACGGCTGTAGATGTAATACGAGTAGATGCAATCTGTAAGTATTTAAACATTTTATATTTTTAATAATGTACAGAAAGAGCATCACTCTATGGAGAAGTCGCTCTAAATAAATCCTATAAGACACATCAGTAGTTCTTAGTAGGTAAATAAGCTTCTGATTTAGTACCGGAAACCTCTAAGGTAGAACTTTCGAATAGCATAAATCTCAATTTGATTTTTGATGACATGATTGGTATTATTTTTTAGCACCTTAAACTTATATTGATTCAAGAAAGCTTCAAGTTTAGGCGAGGCAACCCTGTTGATTTTGGCATTTCTCAGTACGTATTATCATTTTGATAATATGAATTTTGATATACTACCTATGTACCTACTCCAAATTGTCACATGTCACAACTATAAAATACCACTACACCACTATACTACACTACCAAGGTTTCCTCGCTATGTTTTCCTCTAATGGCAGCTAAACATGATGTCGGGTCTTAAACTTATACCCAGTGGGCTATGATATCAATGCTCTAACCGCTGAGCCATTACCACTAATTTCTTTTTTCCTGTAATTATTTCACTGATTGTTTTATAAACTTCAATTGCTACCATTGAATGACAGGACGAGGCGTGTGACAGCTGACAGCGAACCAGAACAAAATAATGACTGACAATCAACCGCGCCTTGAGAATTACTACCAGTTCAGTGAGACCCCTTAACCCTCCATAAACGAGCAATTGTAATACCAAAGGGGTTACCTATCATTGATTCGAAATAAAAACTCTCGAATATCATTTCTCCGAAAACGACTTTTTTTTTCTTTCAAAAGACACTTCATTCCAACTTGATCGATTATGTTGTTATTGTTTAAAGTATCCCACAGGAACTGTCAAACTTTTCGAGATACAAAGTATGCCAGATCCTTCTACATAGTTTAAGTAATAATCCTGCCAAATTTCGTCCAAATCCGTCTAGTAGTTTCGGAATCCATCGGACACACCGTACAGACAGACAGGCAGACAAACAGACAAAAAATATAAAAATTGCTGTTTTGGCTTCTGTATCGATAGTAATGCATCCTGCAATCAATTTTTTTTAAATATATTTAATGTACAGATTTTGACCTGTTACAGTCTTCTTAGTGTCTTATAGATGGCACGTCAGTTCGTAATTTGAACTGTGTTGGGCGAAAAGTTCAAATAACTCCCACACAAATAATGACTAGTAATTCCTGGGTAAATACCTGGGTAAAATACCTGTGAACTGATCTTATTTATAACCTTATAAACTTAGTAAGTAATTAAAAACAAATTCGAGCAATTATAATTCGAACAAAATTTTTCGGATCATAAATCCCCAAATAGGAGTATTGTCAATACAACGACACGACGCTTCGTAATTTGGACTGTGTTGGACGAACAGTCCCACACGTATTGACTTAATGATTTGTTACTAATCCGTGGATAAATACCTGTCAACTGATTTTATTTTTGACGCTTTAATTTTGTGAACAATTTTAATGTTTGATAAACAATAAACTTTATTATACTTTATTATTATGAAATACCTTTTTTTACTTTTTAATCAATTCTGCACATGAAACAAATCTGACGAAATTCCACATTTTTTTCTCGCTATCTCAGAATATTTATCCAAATATATCTGTATATTCATATTCATATATTTCGTAAAGCCAATTTACATGTCAAATGGTATAAATTAATACAATGAAAATGTCATAACCAAGTAAAAATTATATACATAGAGTATTTTATGTTAAACTAAAAAAATCACCATAGTCGTAGAATGTTTGCTCAATAAGCCAATGTTTCAGCCTAGCTTTAAAACCTAGCAGAGTAGGAGCAGCTGTGACGTGTGCTGGTAGTGTGGTTGTACACGTCGGGGCCCATGACATGCGGTAGTTTACTTGTCTTTGTCAATGTACGGGTTATGGCAGTGAGGCTGCTCGCATTCCTTGTGGGGTAACGATGATTGTCACCGCGCAGTTCATAAGAGTCTAAGTTTATCCTCACATACATTGCAACCTGGAGTATAATTATTGATGGCAGAGTTGAGAGAAGGATACCTAAACTCTTAAAATACGGTTTTGCAGACGTTTCCTCGTCCACTCCCACAATTGCACGAACAGCACGTTTTTTTAGGCGAAATACTCTTTCCCACTCAGCACATCTTCCCCATAGCTCTGCCGTACTGCACGAGCCGTACTGCACGAGCGAATGTACTGTGGCGAAATAGCAGGCACGCGCAACGTCCACAGATACAACTTGAGCTACTCGTTGTAATGCGAAGCATTCGCTTCCGATCTTTCCTCGTAGTTTATGTATGTGGATGTCCCATGTTAGGCCAGCATCAACCTCGAAGCCAAGAAACGTAGTTGTATTCATCTGACTCAATGGAGTGGCTCCGACCAAGACTGTTAGAGGTCTGATTTTGTGACCTGAGAGGTTAATGTGGAGAAAGTGGGTCTTTTTAAGATTTAGGGCTAGTCCGTTAGCGCTGAACCACTCTGCAAGCTGTGATGCCGTCTCATTGAATTTCAATTCCAGAATCTCTACAGAAGGCGCTGTAACGATCGCTGCCACATCATCAGCGTACATAAGAATTTCGGCTGCAGTTACTGCATCTGGCAAGTCATTGAGAAGCAAAGAGAACAGCAGGTTTGATACAGATGATCCCTATATATTTTATAATTTTTTTTTTAATTCTCTATGAATACTGTAGCTGTAAGTTTCATTCGTTAATTAAACGTCAAAAAAAAATCTAAACAAATCTAGAAAATCAAGTCAATCTTATTATATTCTACCCTCAATATTACTCATACAGTACAACAGCACCCTCTTAAGTACAACAGCAGCTAAAAATACGTATATTTGAATACTCCACGAAATCCTTTGACACCCAACGTGTTCCGTCGAAGTAAAATATGAATAACAAAACACGTAAAGACATCTGCTTGTACAAGAAAACGGGGAAAGAGCAAAATTTAATATTAAATTAAGGTGTTACGAAGAAATCGAGAGCGAGGGAATAAATCCTCGTGATATATGAGAGGCGGTCCTTGGCCGTTGACAGTTTTTGAGGCAACATTTTTATGTTTTCACACCTTCTTCGTATTTGGTGTTGTGCTAGGGTATATTCATTTCGTTAAGTAATAAGCCATAAATGTGGTATGTACATATTAAGCGTGTGTCGCTTGAATGCAATTCATGCGGTCTGTTAATACTTACAAGGTGTCATGCCTCAATGCGCAATGGAAAATAATACTTAATCCTCGTCGATTCATTTGCCAAAATTACCATGACTATTATCTAAACCGCTAGTAAGTAGATGGAAACTTTTCACAGAATTAGCGGCCCTATTGGAACTTCTATATTCGTGTGAGCATGGGGGAAAAAGTGGTCTTCGTGGACTCGTCGCAATGTTATCCTAGAGAAATAAATATGTATTATAAAACTGTTCAGTCTAGGGTGGATGAATCCTTCAATTTTTTATAGAAAAGATTATTATTTTTAGCATATTTTTAGAAAGAGCAACAAACAGGCAGACGCTTGATAGTAGGTAATAAAATAGAACAAAAAAACTATTCTTCTGTAAAATTTTACCTATGGTAGTTGTTTTAAACAAGCACTAAAGTGATGCTTACGTAAAAGGTACATCTTAGACATTATTATATAAACTACTAATACCTAACCTACTTCGTGCCAGTACTATAGCAAAATTGGTCAACAATAAAGAAAAATATAAGGGATTATATATTTTTGAATCTATAAACCTACGTTTAAATAACTATTGGCTATGGATAAACCTCTAAACAAACCCATCCAATCCTGTCGCACTTCAATATTCAACCTGTCAAGTAAAATGGGAATTCGTTCGTACAAAATGCAGGAATACAATTGCATCGGTGCAATGGCTACCAGGTTGTCATGAATAAAGCAAAGATACTGAAGCGTCGGAGAGCTATAGTAATAGTTGGAATGAGAGTTTTTGGCAACTTTAATACAAAAAAAGTACATTTTATTTTTCGAAAATGTAATCTGTTGTGGGATAGTTTAATTTTTTTATGCCATTGTTGTAGATAATATGAAAAGTTTTAACGCTAGAGAAAACTTACTTTCGATCAAGATTCCTATTGCCAGTTTCAGTTAATAGTGTTGAAAGATAATATACCTAGTAACTTACGTGATATCACATTGTTGTTTAACGCATAGTTTAATTAATAAATGGCCAAGTGCGTGTCGTGGCACGCGCAAAGAAAGTTTCCGTAGTTGGACATTATAATTTATGTGAACTTAAAACAGGGTCTTCTACGAGTACTTGATTTTATAAAAAAAATGAAATTTGCATAAAATATTCATTTCTTATTTCTCTAAGTAAATTTTTTAAGTTGATCGACAATAAGTCCTGTTAAGTATTGTCTTATTGTCTTAGCCATGATAGTTTTCGTTTTAATTTAATTAATATAATTATGCTAGTAACATGAATTTTTTACATCTCCTTAAGCAACCATTTAGCCAAAAGAGAGGGGACACTTGACTCTAACAAAAAAGATCACTTCAAAGTATTAAATTTCGCAAACGAATTCCTAAATTGAAAAAATATTTTCGCACACCTCGCGCATATTTTTCCACGCAATATTTTTATTAGCTATCCAACGATATCAAACACGATGAGGTTAATGAGAAAAAGTAATGTTTTTTCACTTTACAAATGTAGGAAAGGTACCTAAAACTCATGATTATATTTTTGGCGTGCTTAATATGTATGTTCATAACAAATTACAGGTTTCTAGTACTAATTACTTCTAGTCTGCGCAAAGCTGTGAATTTTTCAGAGATTTTAAATTTTCCAATTACTTAGCAACAAAACATGCAATAAAGCACACATTTTACACAAATTGCCACTATTTTTCTGAAATAAATAATAATCAAGTTATTAGATTTATTTGCTCATACTTATGAAGTCAAACATGTTTATACTGTGTCTATTCCATCTATTTTAGACATAGATGTGCTTCAATTTTCCACAGGTTTATACTGTAAAAGTAAGGCTTTTAACTGTTGATACGGTCTGAAATGAGTGAAATTAACATGTTCTTACTAGAATTGAATTGAATTGAAAATTGAACTGGACACACTCTATCATGTAGTAAGTAATCCATACTTACTACATGGTAGAGTGTGTTGTATGTTTGTTTATTTTTACGCATGTTTATATAAATGCTTGTGTGTATGTCTGTATATTTTAATCATAAGATTTAATAAGTATCTCACCACTGTTAGCATTAACTAATCTTCTTATCGTTGATCATCTAAAAGTTACCTAGTAAAGATTGCTATTAGCGATATAGATGCCTTTTGTATTTCTCTAACGTTTTGTCAAGAACCCGTGTTACATTATTGTGGTGTAAATGTGCATTCACAGGTTTGTCTTTAGAATGTCATGTCAATGGCTATTCGTTTTTCTTTATAGTTACAATTCGCAGTTGAATGAGTATTTCTTTTCTCTTTTTGACCGAGCGAGTGAAGCAAGCGAAGCGTCTCTGCATCAACTGGCCAAATTATCTTTCGTCTGTCAGTTTGTTTGTTTATATGTTCGTACTCGCTCGCGTACAGGGCGTAATTTTGAACCAATTTTGATGAAACTTGGTGTATAGATTCTATGGATTATTTAAAAAAAAAATCGTCGGCGATTTTTGATAAGAGGGGTGGTTCCCATAAAAAAGGGGGAAGTTTATTGCGGCGTTAATTACCAGCCGTTTTTATTGATATTTGGTAAGTAGGTAAAGTATACAATTATTACAACTTGTGGCAAAAATAAACAAAATTGGTCAAGTGGTTGTTGAGATATGATAACCAACTTCAGATTGCGTGTAACAGTGAGGGCGCGTGGATGTGATGGATGCATTTTAGCGATGAATAATTTTCTTGATTTTACGTTTTCTCCATTTATAAAATTATTATTTGTTTTTATAAGAATATACATTGTTTTTTTAATTAAGGGCATCTAAACATAACCTATTTTTTGTATGAATTGTGTATTAAAATTAAATTGATATTTAAAGGTGCTTAAAATTATGGAAAAAATGTTTTTTATGTTTTTTGACCGTGAAATCACTTAAAATTGCGAAATCATCTAAAATGTTACATACGGCCTCCTAAGCCAACTTATGGAGGTATTATGTACAGATGACCCAAGGTGAGCTGCAAATAAGCTCTCTCGCGAGGTCTACTGTTCGTTGAACTACTACATATATTTATTATTTTCTTTAACAAAGCTTGTTTCAGTTCCAGGGTCATAGGTTATTTAAGAAAATCTATTGTTATGGTATCAATAAGGGTCATTATTATTTTGTTTATAATTATCATGAAAAACGAAAGTCATGTTTCCAGGAGTCATGAATTTCGTAACTATCTGTGTTTTCTTTTCTTTACCAAGACTTGTTTCTATTGTTTCAGTTTCCTCGTTAATGCTTACCAAAGAAAACCTTTAGCATATTACTATTTAAAAAAAAAGAAACCTTAATCAAATTAAGACAATTTCAAACGCAGAAGCTGGAACTGCGGAAAAGTCGTACAGACAATGTTTGAACAGTGCATTAGTAGACGCGTATACGGAAGTCAACACTATTACTAATTTCTACACAATTAATTTAATTAATTCTAATAGTTCCCACTGTAGTTGCTAGTTGGGAGTCGCATGCACTAATGGGCCGAATACGTTTGTATTCACATACCGTTTTACTTATAAACGCTGAGTAAGCGCATTTTAGTTAAACAGTGTTTTGTTCCGTTTTCGCGCGTGATAGTTCCCGTCTGACACAAAGTGACAAGTACTTATTCAGTGAATAAGATTTTAATATGCGTTTATAAGTAATACGGATAGTAAACTCTACTTCCCGCTTAAGGCGCAGTAGATAGTAACTCTTCTGCCTCGCTCCCGCATTGCAACATTTTGAAGTTTTTGTTCAAAAATATATTTTAATAATTATTTTTTTAGCTACTGTCTAGTTAATATTCTGTATAGTTAATATTTATTTATCAATATAAGAATAAATTAGAAGAATCAAATTATTACGGTATTAAAATTTGTTTCTCAAACGATTCTTACTGAAGGTTTATTTTCTACTTTTTTGGATACTTATGATGCCGTTTGACGTCACATCTGACCATGATTAGAGGGTTAAGTAGGAAGGAGAGGATATTAGAGGGTTATAAGGTACCACTATAATGCGTTTGCTTAATAAATATACCCATAAGTACTAAATTACAACTATTTAGTACTAATTAAATGAGCTAAGTCGCGGACAAACTGACATACGAACGAACAAAGCGAAACTATAAGGGTTCATAGTTGACTACGGCACCCTAAAAAAAGATTTACTGCTTTCTCGTGTACATATTCTCCAGGCCAGACATGCTGTGCCAAGAAATCTCAAAAAAAAAACGCTGTCAATAACAATAGTCGCACTTTGTCTTGATACGAGTACGTGCGCAATCTGGAATGGGTTCTGGCGCACGCCAATTCTGCTCGCCAAACGAGCTGTGTGAGCATGCTGTTCACGTAACCCACGTCTGACTCCGGCGGCGGTCGAGCAGAAACTGAGGTTGCGGATGCAATTTTAGTATTAGGTAGGGCGGAGTAATTGCGTCATCAAACAGAAAATGGGAAAACAAGACTAGATACATTTCATAGGTTTGTTGCTTCAATGTCTCAAGAGATGAAACATATTCAAAGTCAAAATGGAAATAAACTAAACTTACAGACTGCATTTTTTTTTCTAACTGTTGATAGTAACATTTCAGCAACGCAGCGCGCTATTTTTCTCGCAGTATATGCAAAACGTCCTTCCGGAGTTACGTCTGCACTGCTCCTGTTGAAAAAGTTTGTCGTGTGCGGTTGAAACTATAGTTAGAGATTTTAACTCAAAATAAATGTAAGAAACCCATAATTTCAAATAAATTCAATCTTGCGACAATTTCTATTTCTACAATGGCACAGGATTTTATTCCAAACCGACTGCCAACTGCAATTGCCGACAACACGTTCGGTGACTGCATGCAGTTGGCCGTACTATACAACTGGTTCATATAAAACACAGATTACAGAGTTTTTGTGACCTGTGGTATAAAAATATGACTTACAAAAGCGCCGTAACAGTAGGTACCTACGTGCAGTCGCCACTGCTAACAGTTGACAATTCGGCTCGGAATAGTACCTTAAAATATTTATAGGTTATGATTAATTGCTCATACTTATAATTATAGTTTAAAAAACTGAAAAACCGACTTCAAAATACGCAATGCGTTTACTTTGATGACATTTTTTTTAGTTATTTTGTTATAAAAACCAAAGTTCCGACTTTGATAAAATGTATATGGGACGACCTCTGAAGTATTATTAATAAACTATTATACCTACCAAATAAAAAATAATCATCAAAAACAATTCATAACTGGCAGAGTAATCGTGTAACAAACATACGAACAAAAAAATAAACGGTCGAATTGAGAATCTCTTTCTATTTGGATTATTGATTATTATTATTTTTGACTATTATGATATTTTTTGTTATATTATTATTATATTCTTTATTTAATTTAAATCTTAAATCTAAGTATTTTACAATAGAAATACAAAAATATAAATATTATAAAAAACTTAAACCTAGGGTGCCGCCGGCAGCGGGGCGGGGCTCAAGCTGCCGGTGGTAGGGGCTACAGAGAGAGGAACCTCCTGACAATGCGTGCCGTGTCCAGGATGACTGCCTTCTGTATCAGACCCTTGACCCAACCATCGAGCGAGAGCCTCTGGAGATGTTGGATATTATTATTATTTTTAGCACTCCAATTAATTAATGAATTATTTATATCAAAATAGTTTTGTCAACCACCTTTTCACATGATTTAATATGAACTTGACTTGTAACTTGGGCGTTGATAAATTGAATATGAATGAATTATTTGTATTTGTATTTGTATTCGGTTAAAAATTTAAAAATTTATTCCTTAAGGCCAGCGCTACACTTGACGGAAATTCCGTCGCGGAGGTTCCGCGACGGAATTTCCGTCAAGATCGATCGTCCGCAACGGAGCGACCGATCTTCCGCGTAGTGTGCCCGCTATTTGTAATTAATATGCAACAACATGTATTGGCGTTCCGTCGCGGAACCTCCGCGACGGAATTTCCGTCAAGTGTAGCGCTGGCCTTAAACCACGTGTACAGACTGCCTTAGTGCAAAGCATATCCCTGCAAAGGGGAGCGTGCCGCGTCATTGTGGACTTATCGCTTTGCTACGCGCCTGTCGCTACCAACGGCATTGCACCCCTCTTCACTACATGCCGAGTGAGGTGTTGCGATACATTCAATATAAAACTATTGTCACCTGGGTTACACTACAATTATACTGTTATTTATTGGATACACGTAAATAGAAACCACGATTTAAAAAAATGTTTCACTTGAATTAGGTCTGCTACACGATCAGTAGACTTCGCGAGCACATCGATATGTAATGGACAAAGTGAGAGTTGAGGTAAGTTGAGAGTGAGAGGTAGAGTTATTTTCGATTTTATAATATAAGTTAGGATTAAGACAGATACATTCAAATGTCAGTATTCTACGAGTATATTCACGATCCATGTTATTTTAAAGGTGTTCTAGGCAAAATATACCGCACCTACAGTAAGTCTGACTACGTAGGTAATTATTGTTATTACCTGTACCCTTACCATTGTTAAAGGTTCCCTGACATTCTGGTCTAGGTAAGTATTTAAATTTATTTTTACAACTGCCGAAGGAAGTTTTTTTTTCGTAACTTGAAAATTAACAGAAAACGGTTTTATTTTTATTTTTGTTAAAACTTTATTTAGTTAAAATTAAAACTTTAGCAAAAATAAATACCTAACTATGAAAGTATTCATACAACAAATATGCCGTAAAAATGGTAGGTACTTAATACCAGTTGTAACAAATTTACAACTGGTATTACAGTAGCATTTTTAATAGTTTTAACTAATCGAGCTAGTGCCTATAAATCGCTTATATACATACCTAGACTAGAATATACGGGAGCTATTAAAAATATTACAAGCACAGGTCACAGCATAAACATACACAGTTCAGAGTAACTGTAGTTTCGGTTTATTTTGTTTGGAACACCTGTGAAATAACATGGATCGTGAAAACGAGTAATTGTTTTTAACTTTGGTGTCAGTATTCGAAGCGTAGGGGTGGGAGTGAGTGGAACGCGTTCAAATGAAAATTGTTTTGAATTTATAAAATTTGAATTTTGATTGGTATAAATTTTATAATTTATACCAAAATCAACTTTATAGTCTCACATATATGATTTGCTCATAATAGTGGTGGTTTCATTCAAAATTCCGTTCATAGATGATGCCCGAAATATATCAAAATGTGTGCATGAATCACGTATGTATTGCCTTTGACATGCACATGAGTGTTCAAATAATGTATCAAATTTGTCACAGTTAAGATGTTAAATTGTGCTACTTTTTGCTTATCTGACGTACCTATGTACTGATGGGTAGAGTGACGTTACAGGCCTTAAAAGGCAGGTAAAAAGTAAGTAAGTTCGTATAGACTGAGTGGCCAGCCCTAGGTATTGTCAGAGTTATTAAGCCGCCGAAAGGCCTCTGACCTGGCTTGACCATTGCTGTTTTTTAAGAACAAACCACCGGGACCTACAGTTTAACGTGTCATCCGACCCACGGTAGCGCTCAGAAAGAAATGCCACTCCCGGTCACTCATCCAAAGACTGACCGGTCCGTCCGTGATCGGTGATCGTTCGAGAACACAAAAGGCAAGTTAACAATTGCAACTCCTATTCTAGGTTTATTAGGTACTTCTATACTCATGCTTATATGCTATTACTGTCTTCTTGTTGATTGTTTTGTCTTACGGCATATTAAAATATTCTGCCAAACTGAGTTTATCCCTAGCGTTTAATAAATCATTGCTTGCCCGAAATAATATTAGGTTGTCACACGATTATCGGTGTTATTGCAAGCAATGATAAGAAACGTGGTAAGTAGCGTGGTATGTAGGTGTACCTAACATAAATTGAATATTGGCATCCTTATTTACTCTAAATAATGAATTAAAATCTAGGTATTTGGCAAATGTGCAATCATGATGCCAACATCAAGCAAAAAAATAAATAATTATTAACAAGTAAAGGATCTACATACTAACAGGTGATGGCCTAAATTTACTCAAAATTTCAAAGTTGTTTAATCCATAGATAATGAGAAAATTCTTTGGTTACAGCATATTTATTACGACGACATCACAAGAGAATTAAGCAGTTTAAAGTTACCCTCCCGATATAATTCTGAACTCAAAGTAATTTTTCTGTTCAAGCGTACCATAATCCTACTTTGAAATAGACAAACAAGAGGTATTTTGTGACTGTAACCGCAGTTCCACATTGAAAAGGAAGTATGCGAAAGGAATTCCACCGCAAACCGTGCAAATGTCAGAGCGGTTAGTGACGCTCCCCCACGCTTCCCCAGGGGGCGATGCAGAACAACGGGAACATACTTTAATTATGACGAAACACGACGTTTTTGTACTCTGGCGAAATGAATTTAGCGGATTATTTTCTAAGTAAAAAAAATGGTTGTCTGTAAGTCGGCTTACGGGCGATAATTTTACGTGATAACGTCATGATAGATGCGTCACAAGCAGAACGCTTAGGCCGATCGTGCTTCTCTATCGCTTGTTCCGCGCTCTCGCTTGCACGCTCGGCTTAGGCGGAACGTGACACTTTTTCGTGCGTGCAGCAGGCGTTCATCGCCTTATCACGTAAATACATGAAGTTGATATTTAATACCTACCAAAAAATTAGATCATATTGAGAGAACGAATTAGAATTACATTTGGAAAACACTTCTGATAGTATTTATGTTTTTTTTAACGTCACTAATTGAAAATAACCAGCTTGCTATGAAAGTAAGCGGAATGCTTCCTTTTGACAATCTAATTAGAGAGAAAAATCCACCTAGCTTATAATATTTCCATGTTGAAGGGTGCTGGTTCAAATCCCGACAATAAGCTTGAACTTTCAATGACAAAAACCATGGTGAGTAAAATTTTAGCATAGTGGTCGGGTATTTTTGACACTCATGTGTATACAGAATTCATTTGAAACAAAAAGAAGTTTTCAAAGAACACAAAATGTTGAGCATACTCAAACAAAACAAAAATTGGCATAAATACTTTACTGCAAGACAATACTTTAATTATGACAAAATATCCTCTTTGATATATTTTAAGTCCGGTTTAATTCGCGTAATGCTCAAAAGGGGTTGCAAAAGTTGCCGATAAAATGTTATTTATATTTTAACTTCGTAAATTCTGTATAAAGTTCATAACAACGCTGTAACTTCCTGTTCAAGCAAACTTCTTTGCTTATTTTCTTTGTAATTTGAAATTTTGCAACTTCATGTGCTGCGGGTACCTGTTAAAGTTAGTTCGTCTTTTGTTTATTCTGTTTATTGTTCTAAAATGCATCACGTCTGTACGCTTATTCCGGGTCGTTTATTCGCATTTCAACCCTCTCAGCGTATATTGTGGTGTTCTCAAATGTCATTCTAGCACAATGTCAAGTTTTTGTTTTTTTTTCACACTATCACACTCGCAAGACTCATATTTTAATATTTTCACATAATAATTTAAAGCAGTGGTAGGCAACGCACATAGCACGTGGAACTGATGACCTTGACCAATGGAGCCGAAAAGTTTTCAAGTAAGGACCACGCACCAGCTAGTTCAGTTTAGGAAGACCAGCTCCAAGATGTACAGACGATCTCATACAAGTGCCAGGAAAACGCTGAATAATTATTAGTTAATAGAGGTGCATACGAGAACATAAAGATATCGTCTACACAATACTTATAGTAGGTATATTATTAGGTAGGTACCTATATAAATTTAACTTATGTTTGCACAAAAATAAAAGTTCTTATCGAAGAAATGAAAATATAGGTAAGTACAACCAAAATTACACGTACTAAACACGAAAAAAACTGAAATAAAATTGGATACATAACAATTAAAACCAACGAATAACATTAAAATCCAATCAGACAAAAATCCATCATAAAACCAAAACAAAACAAAACCGACGCGGAAACAAAAAAATAACCATATTTCGAGATTTCAAAGATCAACCTCAATCAGGTCAGGATTCAGGAAACGTTGTTATTTAAAAATGGATTTAAAATTGGAGAGAGAGGATTTTAAACGGGGATCAGAGTAAATCCTCTCCATAAATAACCGTTAGTGAAGTCATCAAAAGGGTGGGAGTTTCGGAGAGGGCGAGCGATGTCATGTGAACCTACCATCAATCTTGGAGTGGGTCGCGGCCGCACGCATAGTGTTGAACCGGGCGGGGCTTGATGATGGTGCGCTAGCGGAAAATTACCTCCTAATAACACTAACTCCTTCTCATGATATGGCAGTAGCTGCAACGTAGCTTAACCTTCACAGTTTCAGTACATAGGATCTCCGGCCACAACCGGAGAATTCAATGTTTTGCCACGCCAGAAGAGGTAAGAGCTACGCGATAGAATGACATATTGGTCTAAGATCCCGCTATAGGACGACCTTCACCGAGCTGGTTAATGGATGAAAGTATTTTATATTCAATTAAATATGTCAATATATATATTGCAAATGGGTTGTCTAAAAAATTTCAGTCCAGAATGATTAATTAATTTTTTTGTTAACGAATTTATTTATTTATTAATTTTAAAGCTATTTACATATTACCAAATACAAACTATCTACACATTAAGACTATTAAAAAATTTTTTTTTATATATTTTTTTAAACTTTTCACTGGGTTTTTTTAATAGACAAATTCCATACCAATCGAAAGTATGAAGCACATAGAATATGCAAAAGTTAGGTTGACTATTTTTTTCCCGTCACAACTCTTGGGTAGTCAGGTATAAACAGGTAAATCGATACTAGTAACTTGCACCAGTCTGGTTAATGAATTAAAGTTAAATTAAAATAAAGATTATATACACATAAATATATTGAATTTGTCTATTAACCAAGCCAGTGAAATGTTTTTATTTTTATTAGTTAATCATATTCTGGACTGAATTTTTTTAGACAACCCATTTATTTATTAACCAGCTCAGTGAAGGTCGTCCTTTATCGGGATCTTAAAACTATTCGTTTGTAAGAGTAGGGATGAAGCCTTTGTGCAAGCTGGTTTTCACTTTATTGCAACAGAATTAGCTGTTTATTTAAATATAATTTGCGGTAGCCCGAGCATATATTTTTTCATAGCTAGTTACATGGCATTGAGTTTCCTTGATTGATCTCTTTCGCAAAGTTGGACCTACTTAGTCGGACTGTTTGTCCTCTAATATTGGGGTGAGTGCATCATGTGGCGTTCGACATTACCTTTCTGGGAAATTAAATCAAAAATAAATCGTAGATCACTTAGTAGAAAGTCACCTTCAATTGAAGCAGATAAGGAATATGATTATGAAGTGGCAGTGAGCACGGCATATAGCAATCAGAATGTATGGCTGATGAGATTAAAAGGTTCTTGAGTACACAGTGGATACAATGCACTAGGCAAGCTTAGTACAAGGGGAACGGACGATCTCTTATATGTAAGTGGCTGGAAGAGGCTGGTTTGATGCATGATGAAGAAAGCCAGATAATAATCTCAAGTGGTTTAATTTCGCAGATAGATTATGTATATTTAAATAGCTATAAATAAGGTGCTAAATATACCATTCTCTTGTTTTAAGTTATTTATTTTCAAGGACATATCGCGTTTTCTCTCTTAACTTCCACCAACCCCCGTCAAGGGCTCGAAGCGGCTTTGTCTCGCGTCTAGACTCGTAATCCATTATTACAGACGCCGCCCTGCAAGCCGAGGCAGGCGCAACTTCTATACCTACCACCATACTTATCATACCCCCCGCTGATAAATGGGTATCCTTTTTCTTCACTATCGTCCTTGAGACGTGAATGAAGCTGTTGCATTTTCTTTTCTTTTTTTAAACATTCCAGCGGAACTCATTTAGTGGAGGATTTATCGGCTTACTCTTTGCATTGCAGTTTGTAACTGTTTTTCAAGGTTTGAAATACTAAAATTCATGTTGAATATATTATAAATATAGTAAGAAACTGAGTAAGATCAACATTTTTAAGCTATCACGGTCATTCATTAAATCACTGTTATTATTAACGGGACATTTACCAGTCGTCCGTGAACATGGTGCATGTAACTGTGCCGAAATATCGGGAGCTCAAAATTAACGCGAACCACGGTAAATATCCCGTTAATAATAATAGTGCATTAAGATCAACATTGTATATCGTATAACCTTTGCAACAACCTTAATGGTCTTTAGGTGGAGAAAGATAAAATCTTGAACAATTATAGCTTAAAAAACTGAAGCAACCGACTTCTCATAGATGACATTGTCAGAACTGGACTAAATTGAAATGGGACTACACGGAAATTACCAGCTTTCAAATAAAAAAGAATTATCAAAATCGGCTTACCCAGTCGAAAGTAATGAGGTACCAAACATAAAAAACAAAAAAAAACAAAAAAAACAGTCGAATTGAGAACCTCCTCCTTTTTTTAAGTCTGTTGAAAATAGGCGTGATTTTATGTAAAAGGGCGTGCAGTTATTAATTTCGTTTTGGGGTGTTATTAATCTGTCGAAATAAATACGTGAGCGAAAGAAAATTGTACGAATTAAATATTGCAGAAATTTTTCTTCTGCATTCTGCAGAAATACAAATGATGAACTTCTTTGAGAACATAAACATAGGGCCGCGTCGTCGTGCTCGTTGTAAATCAGATTCTTCCAAAAACGAGTCTGTGATATTATCAACCACACTAGACGGTACCACCAGTAGCATGCCTGATATTTCTGATGATGATTCCGAACAAATAAAACCACTACAGGAGAAGATAACGACACTAGAATTGCAATTAATGAGTGCACATAACGAAATTGAGTCTCTTTCAATGGAAATTACTGAACTAAAACAGAAAAATATGGAATTAATAAAGAAGAATGAATTATATAAAGTGGTTTCACAGAGTCCAATTAAAACTAAAAAGCAGCTGACTACTAACAACAAATTTACACAGACTGACACAAAACTTATGAAAGAAAAACAAAAATTAACCACACAAAAACCACCGTCATCTTTGCCCACAAAAAAAATCCAAACCAAAGTGACCGAGTCAAAGAAAAAAATATCACCAGAAAGTACTCCGGCAGAGCAAGTCGTCCACATCAAAGGATTGTTGCAAAACAATACAAATCCAGCTCGCTCAGGAAAATTATTAAACAAAATATGTATACTGAGTACATGTAAACATAATAAAATTGTATCAACTGCACTAGATACAATTGGTTCAAATGATGAGTATGAGTTGATGCACTACCTCACACCAAATGTAGGCATTAAACCGATGCTTCAAGGACTTGAATCGAAACTAATAAACTACACCGAGAGTGACTTCTGCATCTTTATGATTGGAGAAGAAGATTTCAGAAATACCAATGACTATTATGACATAATTTCTTATATACAAAAAAAGCTACAGGACATAAAAAACACAAATGTGATAATTTGTTTGCCGACATTTAAATTATCAAACACCGCAAGGTTGTACAATTATAGAGTTGAACAATTCAATAACTTGCTTTATTATGATAATATGCAACATGAATATGCCTACATTTATGATGGCAATAAGAAACTATCCTATGATGACACCATGTTCCATGGATTTTCAGGTACAATAAATAAAAATGGACTACGTGCGATACTAAAAGGCATACATAACTACATCAACGATATTACAAGATACATTAAAAACTACCCAAAAATTAAAGAACCAATAAAAATGAACAAAACATCAAGTGAAGGATCACCACGGCTTTTTCGTGGATAAACACTTACATATTATGCACCAAAACATAGCAGGGTTATTGAATAAAAGTGATGAGTTGGCTGTATGCCTACAAGAACTGTCAGAAAAGAACACAAACATAGATGTACTATGCATAACTGAGCATAATATGAAAGAAGGCAGTGAAAGTTTTTTGAATGTACCTAATTTTTATTTATCATCCAGTTTCAGCAGAAAACAAAAAAGCAAAGGTGGAGCTTGTATTCTTGTTAGAAAGGGACTATTGTCGCGCGAGCTGTCTGAGATAAAGCAGCTATCTGTAACCGGTAAAGTCGAATGCTGTGGCATTGAGTTAATTAGTCATAGAATTGCAGTAATTTGTATTTATCGAGTTCCTATACATGAAACTCGCAATATGTTTATGGATAAATTACAAAAAATTTTGATACAACTGTCAAAGGGTAAATTTAGTAACATCATAATTACTGGAGATTTTAACATAAATATATTAAAACCCAACCCTCTTACTAGAGACTTAGAATGTATGTTGTTAGACCATGGGTTAAAATTAGCCATAAGGGTACCGACAAGATTAAAATCCAAAACATGTATTGAAAATTTTGCACACAATTTTATAAAACCCTGTAAATCAGATGTGATTGAGTTTGCCCTGTCAGATCATACAGCTCAGATACTAAAATGTCCTGTTAAAAAAAAGTGTGTTATTGATATATGGCATAAAAAGAAACGAGACTATAGTACAGAAAATTTACTTAAATTTAAATCTTGTATAAGTGCCTTATCTTTTTCAGAAATATATACTACAGATGACCCTAATGTTGCCTATGAGCGCTTTAAAGAAAATTTCAAGCTTTTTTATGACCTGTGTTTTCCAATTAAGACTATTACGATTAGGGTTAAAAGAAAACCTCATTGGATTTCACGAGGCATTAAGTTGTGTAGTAAAAAGAAACGATATCTTTTGAATTTTTTTAGATCAAACCCTTCTGATAATAATAAAGCTGCCTACACATCATATTCGAAATTATTTAAAAAAATTATTAGATTAACACAGCGTGCACAAAACAACCACAAAATTAATACTTCTGACAACAAAAGCAAAGCAACTTGGCAAATAATAAATAGCACGAAGTTAAACTTACCAAGACAATCAATTGACACAATTAAATTACAAAACAAGACAATTACTAATCCATGTGATATTGCTAATGCTTTTAATGATTATTTTATTGACAAAATTGTTCCATCTGGTAATTCCAGCTCAAATATAACATCACTTATTGAAAGCAGTTGCAATTCTATGTTCATGAGCCCTAGTATTCCATTGGAAGTTTTGAAAATTATTAAGAACCTGAAACCAACGAATAGTGTTGGACATGATGGATTTCACACGAAGGTAATTAAATATGTAGGTGAATGTATCTGTGAACATATTAGCTATATTATTAATCTTTGTATTAGTAAAGGCACCTTTCCTGATGATCTTAAAATTTCAATAGTTAAACCATTATTTAAAAAAGAAAATAGAGAGCAAATGGAATTTTATAGACCTATTGCTATTCTATCAGTTTTTGCAAAAATCTTTGAGAAATTTCTGTACAAAAATATTTATTCCTACTTTGAGAAGTATGAATTATTTTGCAATGAACAAAAAGGATTTAGAGGCAATAAAAATATAAACATGGCTATTTGCGATTTTCTGGAAAATGTAATATTAAATGTTGATAATAGGAACCCTAACTGTGCAATCTTTTGTGACATGACACAGGCGTTTGATTATGTTGATCATAATATACTCCTTCGTAAGCTTGAGGCATATGGTATCAGGGGTGATTTGCTTAATCTTATAAAATCATATTTAAGTGATAGGAAACAAGTAACAGACATATCAAGAGTAAATGTTAAGAAGAAAAGAGAAGAAACTTTTACCTCAGGAGTACGCACTCCAAGGTATGGCGTGCCCCAGGGAAGTGTTCTTGGTCCTCTATTATTCATAATATATATAAATGATTTACCAAGGGCTACTGAACATTCAATGACCCTTTTCGCTGATGATAGTACAATATCAGTAGCTTGTAAGCAAAAAGTACAATATTCCAATGACATAAACAAAGCTTTAGTCTCCATAATACACTGGTTAGAAAATAATAATCTTAAAATTAATCTCAGTAAAACGCAAATAATGCATTTCTCACAACAACCAAATAAAGTAACTGATATGAATATTATGTATGGTAGCAAACAATTAAGTAATGTACCAATAACGAAATTTTTAGGTTTAACTATTGACCAAAGGTTAGATTGGAAAGCACACGTCACAGAACTTAGTAAAAAAATAAGCAGCTCTTCTTATGCTCTTTATAAATTGGCACCTAATACTAGTACTGAAGCTATTTTAACGGCATATCATGGCCTTGTTGCATCGGTTTTGAGGTATGGAATAGTTTTTTGGGGAAACTCAACAGACAAAACCCAAGCCTTTAAGCATCAGAAGCGCTGCATAAGATCCATGTTTAAACTCAAGCCAACAGATAGCTGTAAACCCTATTTTCAGAAACATAAAATCCTGACACTACCATCAATGTATATATATGAATTGGCAGTATTTGTAAGGGCTAATCCAAAAACATTTCCGGCACTATCAAAAAAAGTCGTTCGTAACCGCCGTGACAATAAATTATTAACTCGATACAGTAAGACAAAACTTTTTAGAAATAGTGTTTTTGGAATGGGCCCATTGATATACAATAAGATACCACAAAGTATAAGAGACCTTAATACGAGCCTTTTTAAAAAGAAACTCAAAGCTTTATTGACTGCTAAATGCTACTATAAAATAGATGACTTCCTACAGGATAAATTTGATTTCAATAAGAATTAATATTAACTACTGACATTAGAATCTATAAAATTAAATATGTATATTGTAACTAATGAAATTGATGTTGTAACTAATTAAATTGATATTGTAACTAAAATGACTTAAGCATGTAAGTGTAAGCTACTTCACTCTCATATTTGTACACCCTATGTGGTAAAAACATGTTTGACCGATATTGACGCTTGACATCTGCACCTGTACACATGTTTTGACAAATAAATATATCTTTATCTTTATCTTTATCTTTATTGAAATGGGTGAAAATTCTGAAGCGATTTCACACTCCGCCGCCATATCTGTTATATTGATTGCTACAATCTGAATTTACATATTTAATGCTCGCTTAAAAACTTCTTTCCTATTTTTGATAATTATATATATTTTCATTCAGGTTGTTGGAATATCTACATTATCCAACATAAAACCATAAAATAAAATGAATATGTATTCTTGACTTCTTATTACTATATATCGTACATATTTGTAACTACCTATATTTTTACATGATAAATAGGATTTACCACAAGTTGACCAGCAAATCGCTTTGATGTTAAGAGAGAGTGAAGCAGAGCAAACCGGTCGTCGATCTAGATCTAGAAAATATGTATTCACTATAACCTTGAAAATTTCAAGATAACAAAATCATAAGTTAGACTGCAAAAACTGCTTTTCTGCAATCGGGTATTTTGTTTTTATTTTAATATAGATGCTTATTTAAACAATAATTGATTATGACTATGGCTTCTACTCAGCCAAATGTTAATATTTGCCAATATATAATGTCAATTAATATTTTTATTAGACTTACTTTATTATTTCAAGCGTCAATAGTTCAAGCTTACAAGGTTAAATAAAACAAAAATATCAAAATTTTGTCATTTTAATTTGTTCATCAATCTATTTGAAGAATCTAGATAATTAAAATTCATGTTTTACGAACTAACTTTCTATCAGTATTGTTTTCCAAGCGCTCGAATTGAGAACGACAATGAAATTTTAGATAGAGGGGGTGCACAGTATGTATGGTGTACAGTAGACGTGGGGGCCAATTCAATGGGTCTTTTTACGGTGCAATATAGGCGCTTGTTTTGCTTAAGCCACCATTAGTTCGTTTAATAATCTTCAAGGGACTCCCCCTCACTATCACCTGATCAAATTATCATGCATAACTCGGGATATTGTGGACCAAATTGGTCATTAAAGAGTAATATAGTTTGTTTAAATATAGCTTTCCAGTAGCGCTTGGTACAAGGGCTTTTATACAAGGGGGCACGTAATTTATCGCTTTGAATGATAAAATTTCTCTAATGGATATTGTTCACGAGACAGAGGCCTATTTTATGTCTATTATGGTCGGTAAGTAAGGGTCACGTTTTAGGGGACACAAAAAGTTTACAATTGACAAAAAACAACGAGGTGATGCATGTATTGTATTTTTTTTACGCATGATAGATCTACGATTGCCACCAACTCACCTGTTATTAAGCGACGATGTAGCCTAAGATGGAGCTCGTCGATTTAGAAGATATCTATTCACTTAAGCCTTGAAAATTTCAGATTGTAGTTATCAGGAAACAGAGATGGCGGTAAAGAACACCATCCTGTGCAATACGCATCAAGAACGTGGACCGATATCGCTCACTACGGATTTTTGGAATATAGGTAATTAATTTGATTGCATCATTGCATCATATAACAGGATTTACTATAATTTTTAATCATTATTATAATATAAAAAACTTAAACAAAAAACTTAAAATGCGTTATTTTGTTTTAAAAATCAAACTACTGAACCAATATTGATGAAATAGGTATAGGTTCAATTTGAAAGGGTGTCCTTCCAAAAACAATCCCCATAAACAAAAAACAAATATAAACAAAACAAAAAAGTTTATACATTTAATGACGAAGTTAATCGGTTAAGTACAAACATTAAAAAAAAACAACCAAATTGATAACTTCCTTGTTGAAGTTTGGTTTAATGAATTCGATTAAAAATACACTTTCTTACTTACATATTATTATATATTTTTTGTAATCGGACTAAACAAGAAAACCGGCAACGACAAGTTAAAAGTCACTTGACTAACTAAAATTATCATTTTAATAGCCCATACAGACTCATACCGAGAAAGCCCGAGAACCCCCGAGAAGCGTGAATGTGAGAGGTTTCTCTACGTCTCTTTCTAAGGCTCGCCTGTTCTCCGATCGGTGTCGGTATTTTTGCCCTAAGAATTACCTATCCAATGATACTCTACACCAGGGGTAGCCAACCGGTCGATCGCGATCAACCGGTCGATCGTAGCTATTAGTCCAATCGATCGTAGCAAGGCAAAAAATATAAATACATAGAACAGACTGCGCAACGTAATCACTAACTTCAACGCGCATCATCTTTTATCTCCATTCCGTCACGTTAATATATTTCCTCTCTTCCACGCAGTTGTATGAACTGCGTGAAGTTTATACATATGTACATATATACATACATGCAAACAAACATACATACACTAAAAATATATAACCCGCAGTCGGGTAAAAATACTACATATGTAATTGTATAATATATTGTTTCATCAGTCTTTCTTATTCTGGAAATCTGTGTTAAAAAAAAATAAAAAATGAAACAATTTTAAGAATTATGTCATTGGTAGATAAACAGGGTTCGTCAGTAAACAGTACATTCGGTCTAATCAAGTTAGCCATCCCTGTCTTATACTAAGGGGTAGACGAGAAAAAAAAACAACCCTATTTAACGTGAAACGGCGGCACCTTAATTTTTTCAATTTTTTATTTTCCTCCTATATCTACGTAATAAATATATCCATATTAAGTTACAGCTTTCAAGTCTAATAGTCTGTAAGCTAAGCCGCGGAAATACGGGCACATGGACGGACTTGGCAACAAGGACTAAGATTTAACCCGGCGGCATGTTGGGTTTGCCGACATAAGTCGGCGCGGCGGCGGCGGTTCGGCATGTATTGCGCTACAGAGGAATCATTTATTTTTTCCTTAGGTTTTTGCTGTTTGTAACGTCATAGAGCTATGTAAAATTTATGCTATAAATCTGTTAAGCGTTGTTTAATTTCAATAAGTAGCCGTTCGCATACGTACAAATACTTTCGATAAATATTAAGAAAATAGTGTTATTAACACAGCTGTTTTAATTAAAATTATGATGATGCATGAAGATACAAAATATATTATAAGAGTGGATAAATTATTTCGAGTTGCAGAGCATGCATCTCACGCCTTCGCCATTTAGAAGAAAAGATCTGGAATAATTTTGTTTATTGACAAAATGCTTTGAATATCTGTTTGTTGTGAACTGCATATCACGTACTACGTCTATTTAATTCAAAATACATACAAACAGTAAGGTTATAATTTGTAAAATAAATCATTTAATTTTTCTGTTTTAAAATAAAATGTAACAGCTTTTGGATTTCGTACTTCAATCATCGTCCGTCTCGCTCGCGCAAACCCACATTTTTGAAGATATAAAATGACTACATGAACTTATAAAAAAAATCGTCGTTTGCAAAACTAGAAAACAACATCACAAATATTCGATAAAAGTTTCAATTTCATTCAAGTTAATTTTCATACATAAAAATATTTTTTAGAAATGATTACCGCACAAATATTGAAATGATTGATTCATTTTTAAATACAGATACAGATTGTATATTGTTTTAGTGTATAATATAGTTTTTAGTTACTTTTAAAGGCCACTATTTGTAACATCTTACCTATCCGTGCATGGTTGCCTGGAAGAGATCGCTCTAAGCGATAAGGCCGCCAATTAAAAGCCTAGCTATGTTTATGTTTTCTCTGTATTTCTTTTTCTGTATGTATGGTCTTTTAATAAAGAGTTATCTATCTATCTATCTATCTACTGTATGATTTCACACTGGTGCGTTAGTTCCTTACTGGTAATTTTTATAAGTAGTAGATTTCTTCAGTTTCGATGACATTCACGTATTCATGTGATATAACACATTGTCAAGAATCCCTCCTTGATAGAGTGTTTTCTTTTCTAAGAAATTGAAATATATATTTTGATTCAGTTTGTTTGGTGTTGATTTGATCCTTTTCTTAATCTTGATTGGGGTTGAGTAAAAACAAGTTTTGCCTTCTTTTTTGTACATTGAGACGTTGAATTTTAACCTGATACATTTATTATTTACTGACCTAAAATTCTTAAACTTTGTTAGTACGTGTTGCGTTTTATAATGTCATACAGTCATATAGGCATTAAAAAAACCTAAGTGGGTAGTAGTAATAGACAGTTAAGGGTAAGGACACTCAACATTAGACAAGCGACTTGCTTTCTTGTGTAGAAATTAGTCATATTTTAGTCTATTGAAAGAGAGAGCCAAGAAAACCAAGAAATAATATACATATTCACACTGAGATTGCCTGGAAAAAAATGCTGAATATGAGGCCATTATTGTGCTGTCTAGACTGTTCTTGTGTTTCAACAGAATCGCTTAGAAGTTTTTTTATGGTATTATTGAATTTTTTTAACCATAAACCTACCTATATACCACCTTCAGTTCCTTCAGTTTAGCTTCCTGTAACCCGTAAATCAGTCCGAGTATTGTCTCCGATATTGCATTTGATAGGGGCAGTCACGCGTTCTCTAATGAACTGCTACCACCTCACCTCGGAGACACATTCTGAGTCCAGCCACGTGCGCGGGGAAGAAAGTGATGTCACCCTTCAGTTACTGTTTCGGGACCTTTGGGGCTCTAAAACTGCGCTTATACGGCTATTGTAATGTTATCGTCGAACTTGTTATTGTTTATACGACTGAGTGACGGAATAAAAGTCAAATGTCAACTTAAATGTGAACTTCATTAGTTAAAATGCAGTATGCTCGTCTAAATATAAAATCTCGTTTTGGCCAGAAATTTTACCTTTTAAGCCGACATAGAAATGTTTGCTCACTTGTTTTTGCCGTATTTAACGTTACTTTACTTTCCTTTGATCATATTTTGTACGAATGGTAAATATTTAAATTGACAAGATTCAGTAAAAATACAGAAATTAAAAGCATCATTAAAAATAGGTATTATTCCGAGTTAATAATGAGTATTAAACAAGTTTATGTGAAAATATCGGTGATAGATAAAGTTTTTCAAAACTAAACTTTGCTAGATCTGAATAAATAGCAAACTAGTCCAAGGTGGACTAGTTTGCTACAGTAACTATATTATTCAACTTTCATTGGAAAATTTTCATTTTTTGTCTTTTCTCGTAAGATACAGTACTTATATGTATCATAAATACGAATTACTTATACTTATATTTACAAAAAAGTATATTATGTATTCTATCAGCTTTAAGAGTTATTTTAAATAAAAACTACGGGTCACTCACGTCTGTTTTGAGCCGAAATATCCGACTATAGTTTCAACCGCATTCGGCGGTCTTTTAAACAGACGTGAGTGACCCGTAGTTTTTATTTAAAAATGTGTGAAAACCATGTTAATTTCCATAGTAAAATTTAAGAGTTATGTTTGCAACGCCCTTACAGGATATGTACCTAGCCATAAGATAAGTGTGCTCTGTACATACATATAGCAATTCATAAATGAATACTGAATATAATAGTTGGCTAGCTAGTACAAGTTTTGCTAGTTTGGGCTAGGTAATTTTGTTGTATAAAAATGTCCATCAATTTGTATAGGTGCAGTGTAATCAAAACTTGCATCATCATTTTAGCCGCCCAAAGCCCCGACACAATTAACCATAAGTATTAATACAGTGTCCCCCGATGTTTCCGCGCTATTTCGCCTCAGCTTATTGCTAGGGTGTCGGCCGCGCCATTTTATTGGCACCGATTGTATGTAGCCCCAGACTTAGCAGACAATGTGATTAGAATTGTCTAGAAGTACCACTTACAAGGAACAGTAAAAAATATAATAGTAATATCTGTTGCTATTTTGTCTAGATTCTAAATATGAGGTTCCGATTTCAAGTTTAGTAGTTAACTAATTTAGTGAGTATTTTTTTTTTTTTGATTTGTGAAAAATAAAATTAACCTTATAACAACCTCAATTATCCAACTTCCATTATGAATTATGATTTTTTTATTACATTTTCTTTTCTTTTTAAGTTACTTTCGAGATAATGTGTGTTTTCAACGGGTGTAAAAAAGGAGGATGTTCTCAATTCAATTGTAATTTTTAGGACTCCGTCATTTATAAACCGATTTGTTTTTTTTTTTTTTATTTATACTAATATACGAGTAGGACCTCTCAAATTAAACTCATACAAAATTTCGTCAAAATTGGTTGAGTAGTTAGATTTTTAAAACCAAATAATTGGAAAAAATATATCATCCAAGTCAACAAGATTGCGTATTTTGAAGGCGGTTGTTTCAGCTTTTTTTTTAATTATAATCATTTTATGTTTGGGTTCCAATTACATGATATTGAATCCTTTCTAATGGCTAACCCTTTTGACTGGCCTTGTGGCTCAGTTAGTAGTATGTCTACCTGCTAAGCTGTAGGTCGTGGGTTCGATCCCCACCCAGGGCAAACATTTGTGTGATGAGCATGGATATTTGTTCTGTGTCTGGGTGTTTCTATGTATCATAAGTATGTATTTACAAAAAAAAGTATATATGTATTCTATCAGCCATCTAGCTCCACAGTACAAGCTTTGCTTGGCTAGATGGTGTTGTGTAAAATGTCCCCAAATATTTATTTATTTATTTTGCTTACCTAGTCCATGATTTCTAAGTCTTCGTTTCCCCTGTGTACTTTGCGACACTTTCCCTTCCATGAATGTTATGGTTTATTGCCCCTCCCCTCTGATGGTTGTCTGGAACAAAATGTTAGTGTTTCCGAGAGTAATTGCAAAGGCTACTGTTTTGTGAATTACTCTATTGTGGTTCCAGAAGTGAAGAAATGCATGTTTTAGGCGAGAAAGCAAGGGGTTGGGTGTTCGCACTTAATAATATTGAGTGGAAGTTTTCCTGTTTTGTATCTCACTGAGATTACGCTGATCATAAAGGATAAGATAGGGATGTAGATTGGAAGTTATATGTGCAGCATTGAATGTAAGTAAAACATTTACTCAGTTTATCTTTCTTCTGAGTGTTCAGATACGGATCTACTTTTTGTGTTTCTGGATGGTGAATGAAGAATAATCTAACGGAAGTCCATCCATTCATCCATCCATCGTTGGAGACGAGCTTCATCCTCGGCCACACCGTCGCTTAGCATCAAACGAGTTGGTGGTCAATCGTAGATCTATCTTGCGTAAAAAAAAGTTCTTTTCAGACTCGTTATTTTCTACATTCTTTACACTTATTTTGGTATAGTTTGATGTATTCAATAGTAGACTAGCAACCACCTTATTTTAATTGAAATTAATTTTATATTTAAATGCTTAAACTGATGGTCGATGGAGCCGCACAGTTCTCTAATGGAGACCACGCACCGACAAGCGCAGCGTAGAACCAGCCACAGGGACAGAAGTCCTCATACAAGTTTCAACAAGACGCTGGATGTAATCCACTTTCAACCGATCCTTTTGAAAGTCTAAACGGAGGCCTAAGTCTAGCAGTGAACTTCTTGTAGCTGAAATGATGAACATGATTATGATCAACTTATACAATTAAAAAATTTCGCCGCATTTAAACTGATTTATTTGAAACTGTAACCATAAGTAGACATAAAAAATATAGCGTACATAAAATTATTCTTCGTAGACATAACAGATAAACTTACTCTCTTTCTGGGTAACCGGATAAAATAATACGTTCACTCTTAACCAATCAACGATAAGCAACCAAAAGTCGATCCAGTAAATTGATTGCAGTATTGGTTACGTTTTCACCAAGTCGGGTCGGAGGGTGGAACGCTTCTTACAGGTTGATTAATTTGTTGGGTCTACTCGTAATTGTGCATTACTGTCTGGCATTCGTTTGCTGTCTTTAAGGTGGTTTGTCTTGTACGAGGTGAATAATGTTCAGAATTTGTTGTCTGTTTTGTAATTTAAATGGTGAATTAAATAGAATTACTTAGACTAAAATAGAACTGCCGATCAAATAATTTTCTTAGTTTAGTTGGGTATTTTTTCGATGTTGAGGTTCTAATTTAGTGGTAAGTTTTTGTGATTTTTTTTTATTTTTTATTCGTCGATAGGCTTGCGCTTGACCGTCAACTCACCTGGTGTAAAGCGATAGTTACGGTCTACGATGGAGCGCGCTTGCCTAGAAGAAACTTATTCACTCATTAATATAATAACATAATGATATTAAAAAAAAACTACGAAGAACTGAATTCTTTGGTAAGTTATTTTAATCACATTATCACATCACAGTATGATTAAAAGAAAATGACCACCCAAATCAGACGAAAACTCAATCGCTAAGAAAAAACCACCAATAAGAACTAGTAGTTGTACTAACAGTAGACCTCGCGAAAGAGCTTATTTGAAGCTCACCTAGGGTCATCTGTACATAATACCTACATAAAGTTGGCTTAGCACATCCACGCGCCCTCACTGTTACACGCAATCTCAAATTGGTTGTTATATCTCGACAACCTACCACGCTTGACCAATACTGTTCATTTTTACCAAGTAGTAATAATTGTATATTTTATCTACCTACTAAATATCATTAAAATGAGTTGGTAATTAGCAAAATCGCCGAAACAAAAAAAAAATATATAGAACCTATACGCCAAGTTTCATCAAAATCGGTTCAAAATTACGCCATGTACGCGAGTACGAACATACAAACTCACAAACAAACTGACAGACGAAAGAATATTTGGCCAGTTGATGCAGAGGCGCTTCACTCGCTTCGTTCGCTAGGTCAAATAACCACGTCTTAAAAGATAGATTATAGTTATATCGATCGAAAATATCGCAAGTAAAGTCTCTTTAAAAATTTTGACCGACTTAAAAAGAAAGAGAAGATCATCAATTCGGTTCTATTTTTTTTTTCTATATTTATTACCTCACAATTACCTACACCGTTTATAAGCCGATTTGTAGATTTTTTTTATTTAAAAGGCTTAACTTACGTGATAGTGCGTCAAAACCTACATTGCGAGTCTTTGCTTTTTGTACATGTTATGTATTTGTTGGTATATAACTTTCTAGTACAGTATAATAAATAGCTATTAAATTCGGTATACCTACCCATTGAATTGACCGATAGCCCTAGCTGTAAAATCCACACTTACAATAGTCTTGTCTTGAGGGACTCACTTACTTGACGACAATCTTCAGCCTAAATAAGAAGAGGTATTGATATCGTGTGGTGAACGTAGATTAAAATAAAACAATGATATGTGATGAGCATAAGCATTACCATTCAAAGTGGCAATACTGTTAGCATGCTGGGTACGCTGCCAACTGGTAGTGCGTTTGAGTATTTGGATTGTCTTTAGAACTATATCGGTCTGGGGTAATCGATTTGCTTTTTGTTTAGTTAGTTAAATATGTATAGATTGTAAGTATATTGTTTTGTTGTGGTTAATAAAGGCACTTGTCCGTAAAAAAAAAAAATTAATAAAGAAATTATAAGTGATGAAAATGTCAATAAAATGAAATATTAAGCCCATTTATCAAGATAAACAAAAGACGCAACCAAACCCTTTATTTGAGTCTCACAAATACCCACTAGAACACACGAAACAAAAGTTATTCACTTGCCTATAAATTATTTATCCGACCCAAAAACGGGCTAACTACACTACTTGTCCAATTCATAGCCCCTCAAAGTAATTATCACTAACACCCATCTTCTCCATTACCGCCTTATCTGGTTGTTATATCTGTAACAGAACTTAATAGGCCATATTACTAATACATACCGTGGAACAATAGCTTTGACAGAACCGACATGTCGTAAGTCATTGATATATACTAGTATATATGCTGTTTTGAAATTAAAGCGTGTGCCTTCTACGAATTTATAAAAGGTCTTAACTGTTTGGTGACTGTTTGTGGGATACAGCGTTTTGAATATGTAGCGGTAGTCGTTAACTGTCCTTAATTTGCAATAGCTGGGGGCAGTTAGTCCGTTCCTAAAGGGACTTTGGTATATCAGTTTACAAGAAGCGAAATTGATGGTATGAACATAAACTACGAAAAGCAGAGTAAATTGTTGTTATTAAAAAAAAAACAACGGATTTATCGCGTATATTTCACATAATTTTATAACCTGACGTTTCGAACACTTAGCAGCGTCCGTGGTCACAGATGAAACACAGGCGAAACGTCATGTCATCAAATTATGTAAAATATACGAGATAAATCCGTTTTTTTTTATTTCAATGTGTAAATATCACGAAAACAGTAGCAGAATTACTTTTCTAAAAACATACATAATTATATAAATTTTTGTACAAACTGGACTCTGATTTATTGCGTTGAACCGCTCAGTTATGAGAATTGATAATCATGCCAGAAGGATCAAACTCGCTTCGAAATATATCATGGATTATATATCAAAACACAAATTTTAATTTCTTTTAACCACAAATTATAAGTAAATACTTACTTATACACTTTATACCTACAGTTTTACAGTAGGAATAGCCTGAAATTCTAAGCGTGCATACAATTACAAGTTCAAATTGATAAATCGTAACGTAACATTATCAAGCGTAACGACATTGTAAGTTAGATTGCAAAAACTGCTTTTCTGCAGTCGGGTATTTTGTTTTCTTTTAATATACATACTCGTTAATTATTTGCGCAAGCTTGTCTCGCATTTGACCAGTGTTTAATTTTAGGAGATTTACATCAAAGTAAACCCTACTTTACCAATTTTGAAACTATTATCTATTACCGTTCAAAAGATACAAACGTTTAAGTTTAAGGACAAACAGACAGGCACCATAGTCCCATAACTGGCTCCCTAAGTAGGTACACGGAAACCTAAAAAACTAAGTTTATTTATTTACAAGAAAACGACCCATTACAAATAGCAAATAATTCGCATTTATCTATGTAGGTATATGAAATAGCACTATCGATAGGAACAGTTATTGGATATCCCATTAATTCAGTTAGTAGTGTTAATAGCACTATTAGTGGCGCCTAATATGGGAAACTGATCCTTTATCTAACTGCGACTTAGATACGGATCTAATTACGGTACATTGTATCCTACTTGTACATAGACTTCAGACATTGGCATCAATAACTTTATACCGTATCTATCTATCTAACTAAAAAATCTAATCTGCGTACCAAATTAATATTAATAAATCTGATAGTAACACAAACAGTAAGATAGACATGATGATCACGCACACATATTAATAGATTTTTGGCTTCAAATATGAACTAAATTTTGAATGAAATCATCATTCTAAGCGTTCATACTATAAGGGTTTAGATGTGTAAGAGGTCAAGCTTTGTTAAAGCAGTAACTGGCCAGTGTCCATCCAGTGTTTCGCTAGCAAAGTTTGCTACAAATGGGCTCTTAGTTAATCCGCAATCTTTACTATTAAATAACAAAAATACCATTTTAGAATTTGTGACTAAAGTCAAACTAAAGTCCTTATATTTCCAGATTTAATAAATTATTCCAAAATGTATCATTTCAAAGTAACTATCCGATTTAATCATTATAGTTTAAAAAACTGAAGCAACCGACTTCTCGTGGATGCCATTGTCAGAACTGGACCAAATTGAAATGGGAGTACACGGCAAAAAAATCATCAAAATCGGTTCACCCAGTCGAAAGTTCTGAGGTAACAAACACAAAAAAAACATGAGAACCTCCTCCTTTTTTGAAGTCGGTTGATAAGAATAAAATCGACGTGGTGCTCAAAGAAATAAATCAAAAAGCGGGGCACATTTTTGGTGTGTTATTTTACCGTAACTGTTGCTCTTAAATTTGACCACAGCTGTTTCTTTTTACTTTTATGTTAGGCGCCCTAAAACTGCTGCCAACAACTATTTCATTGCGAGCTCAGTCGCAAATTTTTCGTAGGAATTGAATCTGCAAAAGAATTAGTACAAGTGTATAAAAACTACAGAAATATATTTTAAGCATAAACTATTAATAAGTTCGTGTAGTGTGAAATGAAACCAGTCAAGTTTAAGTCGGCTTATGATTATTTAGGCTATAATATTGGTAAAACACTGACACAAGAGCGAGCTACTACTTAGCTACTTGGCATAAGCAAAGGTATTTACTATGTATGTATGTATATATTCATCATCATCATCTCAGCCATAATAAGTCCACTGCTGGATATAGGCCTCCCCATGGATTTCCAGAAAGACCGGTTGGAAGCGGCCTGCATCCAGCGTCTTCCTGCCACTTGTAAGATATACTCTGTCCACCTTGTGGTCTTCCTACGCTGCGCTTGCCGGTTCATGGTCTCCATTCGATGTAAATATTAATATGGTGAAATTTTAATTCCTTTGATAATAAATTTGTCGTAAGCACAACAAAACTCAACCGAATCAGGCGCCAAATTGTAGTCCGGTTTTTCGACTCAAAATTGATGTAAGCGATCCGTATTTGTTTTTTAACCACATCATCACCATCTCAGCCATAAGAAGTCCACTGCTGGACATAGGCCGGAAGGAAATCCATGGTGGGACCATGGATTTCCAAAAAGACCGATGAAGCGGCTTGCTTGCAACCAGCGTCTTCCCGCCACTTGTATGAGGTTTTTAACCTAAATTAAGTTAAAATAGACAAACAATTAATTACATAATTATCTATTACATTTTCATTAACCCGCGTTGGGTTACACAGCTAGTATACAAAAAGTCCGTTTTGCATTATGTTCTTTCTATGAAATGCGCGAAAAACGTAACATACCTAACCTACTTTACGCTTTGTACTTTACCCGATGTAACGGACTGAATTATTATTTACGATGCAAACAAGCACATTGTGGGGGTTTTCGAGTTTTGTATAAACAAGTCGATAAGCCGAGGGTGGCGTGTGACTCGTCACAATTATATTCATTTTCGTGGATTTTGATATTGCTATAGCATAAGAGCTAGGTTTCCGTCTGCCTTGCCTTTTATAGTCGGTTTATTTTTGTGATCATGGCCTGTGATTGTGATCAAGTCTCCTTGAGGTTGAATGATGAATGCAATAACATAAATAATTTGTAATCTTGATTTTCTGTGACCACTCGGCGAGTGAATCCTTGAAAAATGGGTAATTTAATATGTTTATTTTAATTATCTACTATTGCAATAACTTAAATTACAGAATAATATAGTGATTCGACTGATTTGACGTATGTAAGTAACTAGTTACTGAGTAAATTTGAATATATTAGGTTTCGGTACCTGTAGGTTTCTAGATAGCCGAGTTTGCCCTTTCCGGGTGTGGAAGCCGTTTGAAAATAAATAAATATTTATGTGTGTTCCCTAGATTACGCGTTAAGTAGTAAAAATGCAGACTAAAAACTCTTTTTAGTCGCATAATGAGCATCTGTAGACGAGCCAGCTTGGCAGCACGGGGTTGTCGTTGGAGGCACTCTGTACAGTGTTGCATACAACGAAATAACGATCCCAACACGGTACAGAACGTACAAGGTTTTCATGTGATTTGTACTTAACTGTCCAAAGGAGGATAAATTTTATCATATTATCTTAATTATTATTATAAGAAACAGGTATTTGTAACTAAGCAGAAAGATGCTTTTTGGACCTAATTTTTAATATTTTTATAGTAGTATTCGTGACAATTTTTAGCAAAACATCTTACTTACCCACTTAAAAGTAATAGGGCATAAAAAAATTATAACACCTACTTTATGCGTTGGTAGCTTAATCTAAACAATATTCTGTGTTTTTACTTGTTTGATACAAGCGATGGTTTACCTACAGTGCAGTAGCGGTGGCCGCGTTTTCAACTGACTTAAAAAAGGAGGAGGTTCTCAATTCGACTGTATTTTTTTATGTTTGTTACCTCAGAACTTTCGAACCGATTTTGATCATTCTTTAAAAAAAATAATGATCAAAATCGGTTCGAAAGTTCACCACACGACTCACGACCAAACCAAACAAATAAAAATAAAAATCAAATAAAAAATTTAAAGCTGGTGCTTCCCGTGTGGTCAATGGCAATGTTCTGACAATGGCATCCATGAGAAGTCGGTTGCTTCAGTATTTTAAACTATAATTCTCTGGCAGTCGTTTCATCTACCTAGACATCCGCTTCAAAACTTAAAAGAAAATAAACTACTAATAAAAAAACAACTACATAAAAGCGACCTCGAACTCTAAGTCTACAATTCCAATAAAATATAATCGTAACGAATGGTCAAAGGCGGGAAAGTGGATGCACGTGACCTACTATTTATTGGTTTATTGCACTGCATACAAAATTAGGTCATTATTAATGTTGAAACATGGTCCGAAATTTTGTAATGTGCGTCAATTTGATTATCAAGTGTGTTAAGTAACGCAGATTTTTAGGGTTTCATAGTCAACAAAGGCTTAGCTCAAAGACTAGCACGCCAAGAAATTCGTAGAACAAAATCTTGGATGATTAAATTAAAATGCGTACCAAATCACTACATTCAAAAACTGCATGTGTGTTAATAAACGAAATATTTCACGTCCCGTTGCAGTTAGGTAATTATAATTTTAACAGTAAATACATCGAAACTAATTATTGCTCACCCCATGAGGTAAAACCAAAAGGTATATAAACAAACCAAAGGTATACAAGGTATACAAAGGTATACAGGTACATGGTATAAAGGTATACAATTTATTCTGTATACATACAGGTATTTATTCTGTACTCGTGTCCAGCCAGACCGGAGCTTTTAAATATTTCAGCTTGGCAATTTTAGAGATGTACCTAAACCATTATTCTCCGGTGTCCAAAGTTTTCGAACAGTAATTCACTGAACTATGCAGGTAAGTTACTCTGTACCACAACACTGATAGAGCTAGCGATTAGTTTTGAAGTAAATAACAGAGTTAATCCATCTATCCTGATAGATAGATATATTGCAGTGTTCCGGGATGAAAATTACTTAATAATTGAAATAAAAGGAATTGAACGCTGTGTGTTGTTTAATATCATTAGTGAAGTAATTGTGATATCCTGCTTTATGAAGAGTATATTTTTAACTGACTTGATTAAATGGAGGAGGTTTCCAATTCGACTGTACATTGATTTTTTACCCGAATGCGTAAGATTGAAGGTAAGGGTTATGTTTTTCGAGTGTATGGAAATTCTATCAAAAACTTCTAAATATTTGCATTATTTAAACTTAGATACCACAAGTTAGTTTTTGCCACAAGTCGGTTCCAGCTCAGCATGGTGCCGGTTGTTGCTGACCGGCGCTGGCCTTCCGCTGTATCCGGCATGATGACTGGATATGGCATGTATATACGCGAGTACTAACAAACGAAATTTTGACAGTTACATACAGAGACTTTTGTTCACTTCACTCACTTGGTCATAAAGTATGTTCCAAGGATTATGTATGTTCAGTAGGAACAAAAAATAAGAACCATGTACCATAGACCTTTATAATAATCCGGTATGTTTTGTTCCGGTCAATTCATAACCCAGCACATTTCTACGACACATCAAAAGAAAGTGATATCACGAAATTTTATGATAATGGAGGTTCACCCAGAGTGAAGGCTTTTAAATTTATGGAGGGAACCCGCTGCTGATGAGAAGTTTATGGTTTCCAACGTTTGGGCTTAAATTCAGGTAACGTTGAATGTGAGTAAAGCCTAACTTGCAGTCTTTGTCAAAAAATTGCAATTTTTTAACGTAAATGTAATATGCTATTGATTATTGCAAACAGAAAAAGGAACAATTTAACTTACCGTTTTAGTTTAGATGATTTTTACCAACTTCAAAGAAAGGAGGTTAACAACAAAGGATACCTTTTCAGATCCCATATAAATTTCATCAAAATCTAGTAGGTTGGTTTTTAAAACAAAATTGCACATTTTGAAATCAGTTTTCCAGGTTTTAAACTATACAATACAATACAAAAATACTTTATTGACACCATAGTATAATAACAATATGTACATTATTAGGGCGAAAGAAAGGTACAAAAGGCGGTCTTATCGCTAATAGCGATCTCTTCCAGACAACCTTTAGAAGATAAAAGAGAAATATTTATATAAACGCTGACGGTGGTGAGATTACACATGCATAAATCTTATAATTATTATGTAAACAAAATAATAGCTTTCTGATGATAACTGTGTTATTATTAGGTTACCATGAGACCATGGCTAGTATTTTCAATCGACTTCAAAAAATAAGGTTTTGAATACGGTTGTAATTTGTAATGTTTATTTCTTAATAACTCTATCATTCATAAACCGATTTGTTTTTTTTTTATTTCAAAGAATATTAATTTAATATATTATATTACATTTATTTTATTAATTATTTATTATTATCAGATTGGCCCCATAGCCATTTAAATAACGATTTTCTAATATTCTACTGGAAAACTGTTTTATAGTGTTTTAGTTTAACAAACAACATATGTAAATAATCACAGGTATACAACGATGTCAAACAGCCTAGTTTTAACACCCATCTCACTAAATCACCTATCTCTACAATAAATAGCGCAGACCATTGTAAAAATTATTTTATAACTTTACTGAAGTCTTAAGCGCTTAACGTCAGTGAGTTGTTTATTCCACCATCATGCCTCATTTAAAAAAAAATGTTTCATCATCATCATCTCTGCTGCACCTGCTAGATTGTAACAACTTCACGCAGGTGAATGCGCGGTACTTGGACACCATAATACATCAACATAATACAATTTTATTCAACAACAACCCCAACAAATAATTTATGCCATTTACGTATCGAGGTCGGCAGTAAGCTCGTGAAGCTACGTTTTTAATAAGTTCCATGCAAATGAAGGAACCGCGGAGGCCTCAATATCGGTTTGATGATCCTGATTCAAATTGAAAAGATTCCATGCAACGTCAAGTAAGGCCGTACTTGACGACGGTCTGGCTTTCAAGGTACCCTCCTTCCCTTTGAGATGGCTGTCTTGACAGACCACTTGATATTGAAAAAGTTATTACCTGCTTACGGATGTCACTTGATAGAGGTATGTCTTTATCATATTCTTACGCAGTGTAATGAGTTTCAGGACATCCGACTGTAATCATTTTGTATTTACACTTCAGCTGCCATTCACTCGAACGTTTGCATGATTTGACATTATTTAGTTATATGCGACTTCGTATGCGTATAGTAAAAAAAAATGTTACTGTCAAGATTCCGTCTCGTTTTCTAGGTGCGACCACCATCTTGCCCATCTGTTCTTATAGATAAATTTGCTTCAACCCTTTTTTTTAATTATATCATTGCGAACTATAAACTACTAACTGTACTACTACTAACTATATTAACTACTATATATTAACTGTAATTCCAAAGAGTCATTCGGCCTTGGATCTAGATGTGATTTATATAATTATTTTATTAATTTTAAACTGTAATACTTATTCATATTATACCTAATATTAAATCATTTTAAATCTAGATTTTATATATATATATATATATATATATATATATATATATTTATATATAATTATAACAATCTTGTCCTGTGTTATCTTTTTAACCGTACAACATAGTATTGCGCTGTAAACAACAAACTTTATCAGAATTAATTTTGCTGAGACCAATGAAAGACAAATTAAATGATATTGACATTAATAAAGTCATCAATAAATAAATAAAAAATGTTTGTTCTGAAAATGAAAAGATAAGTATGTAGTTGTTTACATTTAAATATTAAGTTATTATCTGGACTTTAATTAACTAAAAAGATAACGACATTCTTTAAGTCTATATGGAGTCGCAAACTTTTTGTAGGTCTAATTAACAACAATGTTTTCTTAAACAATATTACAATAGTAGATATATTGCCTTATTGTCAGTAGTACCATTGATTTGTACCATTGATGGTACAATTGACACAACGTTGTATCCTTAGTACCATTAATGGTACTAGTGACAATTATTTAGGATCTGTATGGCGGGATGGCACAGGTATGGCCTTCCACCCTACCTTGAATAGAATTTCTCTTACATCTTGTCGTATTTCACTTTACAATAGCAGCTCTATTTATCAAAACACTTATTTTTTTTGTAAATAAAATTGATTTACAGTATAATGTTGTGCAATTATTATTTTGAAAATATTTTCTAAGAGATAACGTCTTCTAAGCAAGGCAAACAGCTAAAAGTAAAAATCTCTGAGAAATACACATCGGCTTCGAAGAATAGCATCCGTTTAACGTGAAGCCGGTTGCTATAACGAGCCGGGCGATTGATCTTGCCTGACAGCGATACTTTGATAAGCCTTATCCGTCGAATCGCATCACCAATTCAATTAGCCTAATGATGTCTAGCCCCTTCGCTGTGCGTTTGGAACGCAGCCCTTTCTGTTGAGACTTGAGAGTCTTTTAGCGCGCTGAAAAAGATTTTCTTGATAGTGTTTTGGTCGGGGTGACATTTTTGTTAATGTTTACTTTCTCTTCCTATTTTGTGTCCACTATTTTTTGTTAACATCCAAACGTTTTTGTATAAAAGTACAAAATCGTCATTCAGGTATAAAGGTAAGTTGCGGCGAAGTTTCAAAATTTTTTGTTTTCAATCCCTGATTGATTTGGCCTGGCTATATTTGAATCATTTTTTTTATATATAAATTTTTTTTTTCTTCAGGAAAATGTTTTAGTACTTTTTTTCAGTGAAATGATTGTCATACTTAATAAATTATAGATAATTATGATAAATTTCTGAAACAATCCTTAATAAAATAAATAATCAAAAATGTATGTTGATGCAGCAATCAAAATATGTACCTACCTATTTGATATCCTATGGCAAAAGACATCAGCCCTATAAAATGTGAAAATCCAATTACGAGCAATCAGCTCATGCAGATCTTTTCTAAGAGACATTTTGGTCTTCAACCTATAAAATAAATATAATATAACTAACTGAAGGATTTCTAATTGGTTCTTAAATCTCAATGTTACTCAAACATTACGATAATCAGTTATATTAGTCTTACCTTACAATACTGTTCGAAATATGACTATAGATAGTAAATCAGATTACCTGTCAATAGTTCCTAAACTTTATTTTAAGTAATATAATAATAATTTAATACAATTTATACGTACTTAAATAAAACTAAACTAAAATAACCTAAACAAATTAAATAATAAAGATATACAACTTAAGCCTGTCAATTCCCATAATGTGAGCAAATCTTAAATAATCACATGTATTTCTTAACTGATAGTTCTCACCAGGTCTCGATCAGAATCTTTGACTTACTACAGTTGGATAAGCCGATGATTATGCAGCTTTCCCTTCACTGGGCCTTATGTTTACAAACTTACTCTTGTACGTAAATTACTTACTTACTTAGTTACTTACTAGCATCACTTTTAAATTACCTTTAATTTTAATCGAGTTTAAAATAACTAATAAGTAAGTATAGGTTAGAATAACAAGTAAATTATGCTTGTGGTCCGGTTGATATGCTGTTTTTAGTTTTAATCGAGTTTAAAATTAGCTGTTCTCAATTAGTCTAATGTAATAACTAATAAGTAGGTATAGGTTAGAATAACGGGTATTACACTTGTGTTCCAGTTGATATGCTGTTGAATATACGTTTTTGCGGGAAAGTATTCGCAAAACCACTGCAAAATGTTTTATATGAGCAATTCTTTAGGATGATTCTCGTAAAATCATGCATTTATTACGACAAAGTTGGTTGGATGTTACGAATAAATGGAATTTAGAATTTTTTCTAAAGTTGTATTTTTATTGTGACAATATTTTATGAAAAATTTACCCTATGGCACTAGAAAAATAAAAAATACACCTCGTAAAACAAAATCGGTCATTCCATTTAAGCTTTAGAAATGTAATAGATATATATACATACACATCCATAAACATACATAAATCGAAAAAACAACCCTCCGTCTTGCTTAGTCGGGTAAAAATAGATTTGATTCCATTTCATTGTTTTTTTAAATACCACCATAAAACGATGTCGTTTTCCATCATTTTTCGTGACAGATTCTTGAAATTTTTGTTGATTGACTAATTCATGATAGGTAGGTACTCCTGATGTTTAATTCTTCTTCCTTATTTACAGGTAGACCTTTTGAAGCAAAAAATCTAATAGATTTTCAAAACATATTGTATTTTTTATTTTCATTATCTTTTTTCCTTTTGAAACACTAGAGTGTTTTCATAATGGCAGTTGTTAGTGTTTACCGCAAGCAATTTGAACAGTGGAACCGACAGTGGACTGCTATTTCAGGAATTATCGACAAGCGTTATACAGATCGCTGTCTGTTAGATAAGGTACCTACTATTATCAATACACACTGTACAAAAAAAAATCAAACAAAATTAGAGAATATGAATAAAATTATTGCTCTACATGCAAGCCATAAAACATTTCAAAATAGCCAAAGTAACATTCATAATTATAGTTAAAAAAACTGAAAAAATCGACTTCAAAATACCCAATACAACGCGTTCATACGTGACTTGCTATTCACTTTTCTACAGGCACTTGGATATTATTTTACCAGTTATTTGGTTATAAGAACCAAAATACTGCATAGATTTTGAAAAAAAAACTATATAATTTGTATGGGACCAGCTCTGAAGTATGATCTACCAAATACAAAAAAAGAATCATCAAAATCAATGCACAATTGCCTGAGTAATCGGTGAACAAACATACAAAAAAATACATACAGACCGAATTGATAACCTTCTTCTTTTTGGAAGTCGGTTAAAAATACGTTTGAGATATGAAATTAATATATGTTTTTTTTTATTTAGAGTCAACGCAAAATCAAAGAAATCGAATTCTTATGTATCAATTCCTTGTTTGTCTGAACGTTTTCTCAGGAACGCCTGGAGATGTCAAATAAAAATAGAATCTCACTAATATTATGCATGCGTTTTTTTCTGATTGCCTCTATATGTTTCTATATGTCTCTTTAACGCTTAATTAGCTAAATTAGCTAAATTAATTTTAATAAAACTTGATAAGGAGGCTGGAATAACACTGAAGCCACTTTTTATCCGAAAAAAAAAGAAAGTTCCTGCAGGATAGTGGGTGAAGCCGCTCAGCTCAGCTAGCATCTAATGAATTAACTAAAAATAATTATTTAAACTTACATGTAAAAAATACTTAGTTACGATTAAGGCACAATAAAACAAATTATGGACATTTGTACCGCATATCTACCCATTGACCTAAGTTCATCAAATTTGGAAAAAAGCAAGGTCTTTTCATGAGTACAAACAAGTATAAGTTTAGAAAACAAAAACAACAAAAAAACGGTTGAACCGATTTTGATAAAACACAGCTAAGAACACTCCACAAAATCTTCTTTCAAGCAAAAAAAAAACAAGATCAAAATCGGCCCATCCGTTTAAGAGCTACGATGCAACAGACAGACACACAGATACACAGATACATGTCAAACTTATAACATCCCTCTTTTTGGGTCGTTGGTTAAAAATGGAAATATTTATTTATTATTTTGTATGTACTATTATTAAATAAAATAAAATATTTTTTCAAAGGTATTTGTTTTATTATTTGACAAATAGTCGATTCCGACATACATGTAAGTACGTATTACGTATTTACTTATAATTTTGTAGCAAGCACTCAGTGCGTGATTTAGAACACATAAAAGTATTTTGTTTTTTTTTTAACTTGTTAGTTATTAATATTAAATTTTATAAGCTGTCTAAAATAATGAGCATTGTGTATTATGTAGCTATTATCGGTATTAAGAAGCCCAAGGGCCTGTTTACTAAGCGCGCGTTCTCGCAAAATTTTATAATTTGACTTTGTTTTATAGGCCATAATACACAGGCTCTCGACTTGAGGCCCTGAAGGAACTTTACTGGTCTTTACCGTAACTCTAGATTCGTAAAATTTATGTCAGTCTTTTTTTATTTTCCGGTTTGATAGTCTATAACTCCTTGATTGCTAACTTTAGTCGGGGTTAATCGTTCGCTTTTTAATTAACAGGGATTTAGTGTTTTGTTTTCGATATAAACAGTTTATTGGCAATACTTTTGAACGTCTGTTTGCGTAGTATAAGTAATAAATAGATAGTCAATAAAAACTTTATGATATTACATAATAGGAAGTAAAGAAATACAATTATACTCTAAGTCGGCTAAATACCAATACAGACACGTCGTCTAAATTTGACAAATTATATGTGAGTATTTTTCAGAATACTTCCATAATATGATATTTTTTCCGATGGATTAACACAGGATTTTTTTAATTTAATGCCACAATAATGATTTTAATAAAGTAATTAATAAATTAATAGCTTAGCTTTTTAATTTTAATAGCGTCAAAGTTAAGGTGAGATATTATTTTACTATAAAAACAAAAAAAAACACATTATGGAGTTTGGCAGACACCACTACAAAATGACATACTACTATTACTAGCAAATGTAATAAAATGTAATATAGCGAAAACAAGTTCATGGTGGTGTACCCGGGTTTATAGCACAAAAAAATAGAGTTATAAATAAGATTTGGCCATTTATTTAGCAATAATGTCACTAAATCCGTATTATTTGGCTCATGACTCAATAATAAAACGTCCAATTGCACTATCCAATACACATCAGACCCAATGGTTAATCGATGATAGAGTCGGGCTACGAAACTGGCAACTACCTATAAATAACATAACTTGCACTATTTACCTTCCTCAATAAGTTTTTCCCCGAATTGATATAAAAAGGGCTTCTGTATGGTTTAGGCGCAATACGCCACATTCTTAAATCGTCACTCGTACGCAAATTGTCACTTTCTCATGTCGTCATATTCTAAAACATCACATTCGCACTATTTTTTGCCTTGCCTTCCATCTATCTCATAGCACTTGCCATTACTGGGTGCGTTTTTTTCTTACACTACTATTTATGTCATATTGCGAATGTGACAAATCATTTGAGAATGCGACTTATCTGCGGTTTAGGCGTAATACGTCATATTCTAAAAATATGACGTTTTGGGAATATGACGTTATAAGTTTGTGTGTATTGTAAGTTATCATTTGAGATGGAGTGCCATTTTGAGAATACTGTGATTTTACTACATTTCTAGCAGAGCCACACATATTTTTAGGATGAAACATAAATTATTCGCGTAGCTGTCGAAAATATCAAATTTGCAATAATTACCGACTTCATAATACGCTATTTGTTTACTTGTAACTAGCTAACGGTGATAAGCTTAGGCGACTTGCTGTTGACTTTTCTACAGGCACATGGATGATATTTTACCAGTTATTGTGTTATAAAAATCAAAGTATTGAACCGATTTTGGTAAAATTATTATATACATCATTTTATACCAACAACATCAGTTGTTGTTAGTATAAAAGGTTGTGTTACTGTCATCCACAACTTTAATGTGACAGCCCTAAGAGTATATACGCACTATCAGATTTTAAAACCTCAATTTTTTCGGATCAACCATAATCCCTTATTGCAGATCAAATCTTTTTGGGGTTCCGTACCCAAAGGGTAAAAACGGGACCCTATTACTGAGACTCCGCTGTCTGTCCGTCCGTCCGTCTATCACCAGGCTGTATCTGATAGTTAGAGAGTAAAAATTTTCACAGATGATGTATTTCTGTTGCCGCTACTACTAATAAAATACTAAAAAAAAATACTAAAAAAAAAAACAGAATAAAATAAATATTTAAGGGGGCTCCCATACAAAAAACGTGATTTTTTTGCTTGTTTTTGCTCGATATTGATAACGGCAACAAGTAGACTCTTGAAATATTCACTGAATATTGAGTTATATTATTCACTTTAAAAATAAATAATTCAATAAAAATAAAATTAACTAATAAGGGGGGCTCCCAAGCAACAAACGTGACTTTTTGCCGTTTTTATAGATAATGGTACGGAACCATTCGTGTGCGAGTCCGACTCGCACTTGGCTTTTGTGTGTCTGTCTGTGGTATCATAGCTCTGTAATGGATGGACCGATTTTGATTTAGTTTAATTTTTATTTGAAAGTCATTTTTCAGCAAATTTGATTTAAGTAGCCGTTTTTTGTCGGGGGTTTTTGAGTCAAGACAACAGTCGAAGCGAGCGAACTATAACACTGTATTGTTATTTTTAATAAACTGCTCGACTTTGATTTTACTTTAATTGCAGAAAAATCAAGATAAAAACGGGCCAACTTTGAGCAGCAAAAAGAGATGGTACAGGCCCAGTTCGCTGAACCGAACAAATTTAAAGGTGCGCTCCAACCAAATCGAGTCGTGTTTCAAATTCCGCTCGTTTCATAGCCACCGTACGTACTTGCCGGTACGTTATCACGTTTTCCCCCAGGACAGGGCTCAGGTCGAGGGCGACGACTAATGACGGAAGGTTACGTTTGTTTTTACGATTCCTACTTTTTGTTAGATAGGGTCTTTGATTCTGTTGATGTGTGTAGTACGAGTGATCTAAGTAGTTTCTACAGTTTTTCTCCCTGTATTTTCGTTGGTAATTATGTTGTATTGAAGTTAGATGGGAAATTAATGGATGCGTCAGAAATAGTTATCAGAACAAAGGTTTGTTTTTATTTTGTTAGTAAATATAAATAAATATTTGTGGACATTTCTCACAACACCATCTAGCCCAAACTAAGCAAAGCTTGTACTATGGAACTAGATGGCTGATAGAATACATATATACTTTTTTTGTAAATATATACATAATCTATGATATAAAGAAACACCCCGACACAGAACTAACGTCCATGCTTATCACACCAATGTTTGTCCCGCGTGGGGATCGAACCCATGACCTACAGCTCAGCAAGCAGACATACTACCAACTGAGCCACAAGGCCATTCAAAGTGTTATGTTTGATAAAAATAAAACTGTTTTTGACAGCCAAAAATACACCACAGTTCTTTTTTAAAATCCTTATGTACATGAGTCTAGTTCTTTAGTTTTTATTTGCTCAGTTTTTTTAAATATTTTATCTGATTTTGTCAGACAACATAGTCATTTATGTAGTCTGCAAAATTGTGTGCGAAGCGAATTCAATAAAGGTAGGTATTCGAAAATTACAATGTGACCATTAAACCTTACGCCTTTTTTGCATCAAGTATTGTTTCAAAAAGTGTGTGTGTGTGTGTGTTCGCTAGGTGTACTGTCCGTAGGACTACTAGTCTTACAATAGACAAAAATCAATTCTAATATGATTAGCTCCTCTTAATTATGAATTTCCAAAGTCTAAATCCGAAACCGTGATTTACATCAAACCAGACACAATTAATTATTCACAGCCCCATACCACTACAGTCTAATTACATTAACATAATGCGTCAAGTAATTACACATAACAATCCACTTTAAACATTAACTTTAACTAATCTCATAATGTGTTCAGATACTACTAAACCTATTCTTCTACAAAGGATACGACACCAGTTAATATCGCTTAAATATGCTGCCAACTTACCAAGTTATTCTTGATTTAACTTCACAAGATTTATAATTCCATTAAGTTGGAACTCAGTTGGGAACAAAACGTGGATTTCGAATTGTACAATGTAACTTTTGAGTGCTGAGGTTTTGATAGTTTTCATTTTAGTTTTCCCAGATGTAATATTTGTATGTACGCTTGAGTTTGGACAGAGGCGTGATAAATTCCAATTATATGATATTTCATCATCATCATCTCAGCCACAAGAAGTCCACTGCTGGACAAAGGCCTCCTCCATGGATTTCCAGAAAGACCGGTTGGAAGCGGCTTGCATCCAGCGTCTTCCTGCCACTTGTATGATATCTTGTGGCTGGTCTTCCTACACTGCGCTTGCCGGTTCGTGTTCTCCATTCGAGAACTTTTCGACCCCATCGGCCGTCATTTCTACGTGCTATGTCCCCATAGGTATATGATATTTACTAAATAAAAATTGGTGTTAATGTAATGTTTTTTTTTAGAAAATGACTATGTTTATGACGTTTTGTCTACATATGCATCTAGTAATAGTTTCAAGATTATTAATTTTTTTTGCGACGCATGTAAGTTTTCTCAATATGTAAAAAAAATTGTACTGATTTATTACATACATACATACATGCGTACATTTATTTGTTTTTTGTATATATTAAAATTGTTATTTATGTAGTCTTAAAGTGTATATAGTATAGGTACGAGTATAGTTTTAGTTCATATTACAAATTCTTTTTTTTTTTTTTTTTATAAAATAGGAGAAGCAAAAGGCTACGCCTCGCCTCTTATTTATCATATAAAATTGAATACAATAAAGTAATTATTACTGTTAAGTATGTACAGTATAACTTTTAAATAGTATATTTCAATTTAAAAAAAAAACAACACACGTGATAAGTTTCATGAAAATAAGCTTCAACAAGTTTTTAAATTTCACTATTTTTATTTGTATAATTTTCACTCAGAACTCGTTCAGGGATACATTGCGCGACGCGTGTAACGATTGACGATGGACATTGCCCACAGCGATGACCGTGGCGATATTTGGGGCGAAGTTCACATCGAGCGGGATGAGGAACCAAGTGCAGTGGTGGTAGTGGCGACCTGGCGGCCACCGCGGATTCCACTGATCGCCGTTATTTGATTAACGGCCAATGGTAATGAGGGATAAGAGCAAGGAAATGATGATCATTGTTGTGACGCGAAAATTTTAAACATTACTATTTTTTATGCCCATCAAGAAATACCACGGGTAAAGGCTACTAACCTAACATAATGCGGCATTTTGAATAATATTTTGTGCACTGTAAATAATATCAATAAATCAAAATTAAACAAAACTTTCCCAAACAATAACGAAAAACTCCCTGTTCCTGTTCCCACTAGTTCCAACTGTCATTATATAATGAACCGCAACAACGTCATAATTCGCTCCGCAGCGTAATTAATCACGGGCCGCAGGACGAGGCGGCAAAGCACGGCCACCGGTGACACCGACCAACTTCATAATTGTATTCCGTAGTTTGGACGCCGCTTGATTGATTACCTTGTACTGCCCGCCTGTACATTAGCCTAACACCTGTATCACCATTGCGGATTGCATTATGTAGATTCCCACTGGAGCTTGTATTGTATGTCCATAATAAGTACATTTGAAGTTTCCGGCAGCCTAGTGGTGAGACCGTCTGACTTGCGATCCGCAGGTCCTGGGTTCGAATCCCACGGCACGCACCTCTGTCTTTTCGAATTTATGTGCGTATTGTTGATTGCCACCAACTTCAAACGGTGAAGGAAAACATTGTGAGGAAACCTACATGTCTCAATGATCTTGAAGATGTGTGAAGTCTGCCAACCCGCACTTGGCGAGCGTGGCAGACTATGGCCTAACCCTTCTCACAATGAGAAGATGACCCGTTCCCAGCAGTGGGACAGTTTGTACAAACAGGGCTGATAAAAAAAGTACATTGTTAGGTGTGACTATATATTTCTAACTGTTTGCCTCACAACTAGTGCTTCTAATGAGTTAAAAATAAAGTATTTTTAAGCAAACCCCGTAGATTAGACCTGCTTAACTTGTCTTTTTGTTAGTCATGTGTATCTTAACACATAGTACGTACTTGGTAAAATATATACTACAATGCCAACTAAGTACGGGTTAGCAGAATTTGATTATCTTCTAGAACTTTTTGACGGAGCAGCCAAGTATTAGCTGGAAGGTTTGGAGTCGGTTACCGGCAAGCCAAATGTTATAAAGTGATGATTATCTAGTCGCCAAGGAGCTACTTAGTCTCGAGCACGGCCGCAAATCATCATGTCTGGCAATATAACCTGACAACCTTATTCTTTTTTTAGGTAGAAATAGGTTTGAGCTTGATCGCCAACTCGCCTGATGTTAAACGACGTTGCGGTCTATGATGGAGCGCGTTTACCTAGAAGAAACCAATTCACCCGCGATTAAAAGACACCCAGATTATGTCTATCAGAAAAGCAAGCGTATCCTCCCCATTCTACTACAAGTAGCACATAAATTCGGCACACACAATGGAAAAGGGAAGTGAGTCAAATTTAACTCATAATTTTTGATTATATTACTTCTATCTACCCTAACGTTGCCTGAAAGAAATAGCTCTATGCGATAAGGCCGCCTTTGTACTGTCGTTGTAGTTTATTGTTTATTTTAAGTTTTTACTGTAAGGATGTACAATAAAGTTATATTCTATTCTATTCTACAGACACCGGAATAGTCGAAACTAAATAAAAGTAAAAAATACGCTTACCTGTTAAAATTTAGCACATAATAAAGCTGAGCATTAACAGAATAAAGTTCTAAAAACAAAATAATATCATTCAAACTAGTCGGCTTATTTATTCCACCTCCGCCGTGTCATCTGTTGGACTAAGGTTTATTAAACATGTTGGTAGCGGGAACTGGTGGGAACGCAAATAGAACATAAGTTGCTTAGAGCGTCGTCATAGCGATTAATTTTAAAATCAAAAGTAAGTATATCGTGACTTTGCACTTATGAACTCAATTTTCTTTCGCAACAACCTCTATTCGGTCTTTCCTTCATTGCCGATTTCTCTGAGAACATAAAATGTTTTTTTTATCTTAACGTTACTTACTACTTGAAGGAATTTTTGGACTATAAGAAGTAAGTTAGCAATGAAGACATCAATATATATATTTTTTGTTAAACATCTATTGATGCACCTTGGCAGTAAAAAGAACTCGAATACTTACCCTGACAGTATATGGAATGTTGCTATCTACTCCTTTGTGTGTCCATGCACGTATACTATACACTTCGTTGATTATGTCTGTGAGTTGTATATTGACACTGCTTATGCCACAGATCATAAAACAAGGGAGATATGGTGAGTAGGCGCGGCCCGTCGGAACGCATGCGGTGCAAAATGCACTTGATGGACGTTTCTGTATTCAGTCGGTCTGCACGTTGTCGTGTTCTCACATCTCCGTTTTAGTACATTATTTTAACAAAATGCCTTGTTGTTCCGTAGTTGTTTGCTAAAACTCTAGTCGCAAAGTGAATTATGTCAAAGATGGAATCTCATTTCACACGTAAGTACTGTAATATTTATGTTTTTAGTTTAAATTTAATAAAATATTACAAATGCACAACCTAAGGAACTTTCCAATGCATAAACGTCCATATGGCTATGCTTAAGTGATATGAAATACAAAGTGCAGTTACATTGCTTGTTTAAAATCAGGCATTCAATGAATAGACTATTCTTACGCTGCAATGGATAAGCATTCGAGTGATACTTTCACTAACATAGATTATCATGGTGCGCATGCACGTAGCGTCCGTAAAATAGAGATGTACTGTGGGTTTTGTGGTTGTCGATATTTTTAACGTTTCGTATTCAATCTTGTTGTTATTTGTGCGTATATCTAATATATTAAAATATTATTATTTTGTTAAATAATCTCAGCTTTCCAAAGGATTCAATAACAAAAGAACAATGGATTAATGCTTGGATGGATTATATGTAATATATAATAATGGATCATATTATTTGTTTTTATAAGAATATACATTGTTTTTTAACTAAGGGCATCTAAACATATTATCTTATTTTTTGTATTCATTTTAAAACCAGCTATTATGATATGTCTTCTCAAAAAGAGAAAGCTTTTGTAGAACGCAAGCTTAAAATTAAGAAATCGTTCAAAATTTATAAACGGCCTCCTAAGTCAAATTTATGTAGGTTTTATATACAGATGACTCAAAATGAGCTGCATATAAGTTTTCTCGCGAGGTCTACTGTTCGTAGAACTAGTCGTTTATTTAAGTTGCATAGGTTATTTTTATCTAGTAGTATTTGTATATTATTTAAGTTATTTAGGTTGTTTTAGTTTAGTTTTATTTACGTTTATTCATACAATTAAATATTTAATACCTAAGTTTAAAAACTAAAAACAGAAGGTTGTGTATTTATAACAAAATAAGAAAAACGTTTAGAATTTTTTGACGCTAATATATTATCCAAGGATGACTGGAAGTATAATATTGAGCTTTGCTTAACCTCAAGTGAAGCTGATTCAAGCACAAACTAATCACTAGTAAAAAAATGCAAATTAATTTAGAAATATAGTTATTTAAAATAATGTATTAATTTTATTTGACAGTTGTTTATACCATGCATAATAATGATGAGCCAATTTCATCGAATTTTATCTATCGATCAGTAGTTTACATCTCTATTTATCTAAGTGTTTGTATTCTGAGCTCATAGCTACACGTCGATGCACCGCCTTGTTTTTGTATGTGTGTATTAACTGACCAATTGACTTTCAACAACATTTTTAGTGTGCGTGACAATCGGGGAGATGTTTGCTATACTTACAGTTTTTGTGTTTGTGTTAGTTAAATGGGTGGGGGAAGCACGGCGACACCGGGTTTCAAACATTATAGTGAACAAGGCTTATCTCCCTTGTTTTATGATCTGTGGCTTATGCATATCTATTCAAGTAGTAAGTATTCAATTCACAGTTTGTACACTTTTTTTTTTATTTCTGACAATATAACCTTCTGTTTTACATCGGGCATCTCGTGATTCCTAGTTTTTTTTAGTTTAAATGACCTTTCTGAAGCATAATATATAATTTTTTACTATTTGACATAAAGATGAATAGAATCGGGGGAAAATCCTCTCTATTGTATTGTTCCATGGGCGGTTCTGCTGGTTAAGTTGGTATTATTATTGTAGTAGAGTACTTGTTCCTACTTTAGTTTTGTTGGTTTACTAATATTTGCTCTCATGTAACGGTGAATGTTTTAGCTGTCACCGATCTATGTTGTTTTGATTTCAAAGTAATGCCATACAAGATTACTATTGTTGACTACAATTCTGTCAGTTGTAAGTATTTCGGTATGACTAAAATACAAGCCTATGTTGAATATCGACTTACAATTTTGGCAATAATACATAAAACTGTTCATAGAAAACATAATTTTAGAAAGAATAAAAAAATTGTGATACATTTTTTTTATTTCCTTTTTCAGTCAATGCATATTTTTAGCTGTCACATCATACAAGAAGGATTATTAATTCTGTGCAATCGTGTTCCATAATATTTGTTATATTGCGAAACAGTGAATGACTAATTCGTTATAAATTAAAGAGATTTAAAAAGATTAAAAATCAATTGTAGGTACTCATTGATAGTTTTCATGTTTTCGCGCGTATTAAAACAATTCTAAAACAGCAGACAAAATAGATCATGTGAATAAAATTTGCATAATTGTAGGACTAAAATGTACTATTTCTTTTCTTACCAACTTAAATTCATTTTTAATGCATGTAGATTTTTGCAATAAAACCTTTTTTCGACGATAAATTGAAAGGGGCGTCGATAAATTTTCAAAGCATAAATTTTACCACGTCCATCGTATGACGTCGTAAAATATTTTATAGTCGTTTACTTGAAATAAGAATAATGTCAAAGTATATTTTTAATGTGAACTAATATTAAGTAGGCTAACAGAAAATTAATGTCAACAAAGTTGAAAATAAATCCTAATTAAATTACAAAATGTGTACAAAACACATAAAGGTATGCAGCAGAACATTTGGCAAAGTGATATGGTCGTGTGACAAATTTAAGGATATTTAACTAGTGGCACTAAGTGCAGGAAACCTTGCGCGAACATCAATCACTATATACAAACACACTTATTACTATACAACAGACACACTTCAGTCATCATTCGATATAATGCTCGCTAGACAGACAGAAAGACGGAGAGACAGCCGAACAGACAGACGGACAGCACGGTGAAACTAACTCAACAGCGTATCGAGAAGAACGAAATCGTATGTTAGACTGCTAAAAGAAAAACCGCCCACGTGCGAGTGGGATTCGTGCACGAAAGGTTCCGTACCATTATCTATAAAAACGGCAAAAAAATCGCCCCGTAAATGTTAATTTTACTTTAATTTAATTATTTATTTTTGAATAATATAACTCAATATTTTGTGAATATTTGAAGCGTATACCTGTTGCCGTTATCAATATCGAGCAAAAAATAACACGTTTGTTGTATGGGAGCCCCCTAAAATATCTATGTATTTTTTTCTGTTTTTTAGTATTTGTTGTTAACTTGTTATAGCGGCAACAGTAATGCATCATTTCTGTGAAAATTTAAACTGTCTAACTATCACGGTTCATGAGATATAGCCTGGTGACAGACATACAGACAGCGGAATCTTAATAATAGGGTCCCGTTTTACCCTTTGGGTACGGAACCCTAAAAACACTTTTCTATAGTATGCTTTTTTTGCTTTTCTTTTAATATAGATACTTGTTTAATTATTACTACTATAACTTTTATCTAACTAGCAAACTTACTTACTATATCATCTGCTTGCGTTTTCTATAAAAAGAAGAAGAATTATTTATACGTACTTCACATAAATCTTTACATCTATACTTTGTCAGTTGAATAATAATTGTTAATAAAAAAAACATCCTAAAGTACTATTTCGTTTAGAAACCCTATAAAAAACATTTGTGTCTTTTTATTTTATTTCTCTTAACTGTTTGTAGTGTATGGTGTATAAAAATAAAACATTTTCTTTCTTTCGTTTTTTATAATTTTCATAAATAGATAGTTCACAACAGGTTCAGGTTCAATTTACAAAACAGTTCAAGTTTAACCCTTATAAACAAACAAGATAACGTTTCCCTTACGATTTCATTTCAATAAATCTCAGACTAGACTTATAAAGTTTGCCGTCCGAACTTAAGAGATAGTATTCTACGATCAGCATTTCTTACATCAGCACAAAACTTTATCCAAATAAGAATTTTATGTTATAAGAAATAGGGTTGTATTTACCTCCTTCGTAGATTCGATTAACAGGTTCAGGGTCTCGATAAGTACCTACAGCTGTGTGATACTCCGTGCGCGATAATTGATTCATTATTTAGAGTCGAAAGTATGTTAGTACATACTATGTATGTTGAAAGATAAGTTTGGAACTTGTTTCATTATCTGAAATGGTGTTAAAGCTATAGAGAAGACTTGATATAAAAATAAAAGTGTTTTTTTCTGATTCAGGAAGAAATTTGACAGCTCAGTATGTCTGCCTTCTAATCTGTAGGTCGTGGGTTCCCCAACCAAGATCCCCAGTCCCCACTTTTGTGTAACGAACATGTATGTTTGATCTACGTCTAGAATTCTAGACGTATCATAGATATATTATAATTATATGGAAAAGGAGTATATGATGACACGTGTAGATAGATAGATAGATAGATAAACTCTTTATTGTTCACACCTTAACTAAAACACTAATTACATAGTGAAAAGGGCTTAAATGCTAGTGAAACAACAGGCGGCCTTATCGCTAATAGCGATCTCTTCCAGGCAACCTTGGGATGGACAAATTATAATAATAAATAGATGGTGGGGTAACTAACAAAGAGAATCGAAGAGAGAAAAAAAAAGAAATGTATACAACTATACAATTACAATACATACGTACTAATACAAGTTACATCCTAATACATAAATTAAATTAAATATATATAATAAACTAATATATATATACATACATATATTATATATATACTTAAATACTTGTTATATTTAAAAAGATAAAAATAAACAATGAAAATCGCAATGAAAAACAGTGAAACAATCAGTGAGGTGGTAACTGCGTCAAATAAAATTATAAACTAAACTATTATTGTGTATTTCATTTTGTAATTCTTCCTGAGTGTCATAGGATATTTTTTGTAATAATAATAATAAATCTCTCGCCAAAATAAAAAAATGCGTTTATTCGTAACCACCAACGCATTTTTTCGTGATAAACAAGTGATTCTACTAGAATTGAACCGGGTTAATATAAATATTTTAATTTTCTCAATAGACGATTTGAAGCTCTCAAAGAATACACATTCATTTCATAAACAGCTACCAGGAACATTCGATACTCGTACATAGTATTTATAGATCCGTAAAGACTTTTTATGATCAAGAATATAATCCATAGACATAAAATTGTAACTGTTTCGGTATCGTTGCTACCGTCAACCATAAATCAGACTTTCATAAGGTATGACTACAAAGATGTTTAGTTTATAAAACTAAGCTCATATGCCACTACAGGACATAGGTAGTGGCTTAATAGTGTCCAAAATCGTTTCATACTTAGTGGATGTTCCAAAAACTTGAACGTAATCTTTTAGCTCCATTTTTAGGCTTTCGTACTAAGGATGCGGGAGCCTATTCGTAAGGCTATGGTGTATGTCTGTCTGTCCAGACATAAAATTGTAACTGTTTCGGTATCGTAGCTACCGACAACCATAAATCAGACTTTCATAAGGTATGACTACAAAGATTTTTGGTTTATAAAACTAAGCTCATATGCCACTACAGGACATAGGTAGTGGCTTAATAGTGTTCAAGATCGTTTCATAGTGGATGTTCCAAAAACTTGAACGTAATCTTTTAGCTCAATTTTTAGGCTTTCGTACTAAGGATGCGGGAGCCTATTCGTAAGGCTATGGTGTCTGTCTGTCTGTCCTACACTTAAACGGCTGTATCTTTTGAACGGTAGTAGACACAAGTCTCGAAATTGGCAAGATTGTTAGGTTTGATGTACCCAAATCTACAAATACTAAAAACTAGTTAAGAGCGAGACAAGCTTGCGTAAACAATTTTTAAAAATTGAACTTATTGTGCGAGAACTGTAAGATGAAACCTCCTTCTTAATTCCATAAATTAAGAAACGAAAAATTACAAGTACACGTTTAATGACAGTTTGTGTCCTATGCCATAAAAAGAAATATAATAAAATATGCTAAAATCTCTTTGAATAAATGGCTCTATGGGCTCTGTACCCTTTGCCTTTCCATAAAAGGAAACCCCCAACCAAAAAAAAAAACTCTTTGGATAAAGGAAACTGGTTTGTAATACTTACTACTGCAGACCAATTTTCTTTATCCAAAAAGATTTTACTTGAACTTGATATGTGAACGCTTATAGCATTTCAAGGAAGCTCAAGGTCACGCAACGAGCTATGGAGAGGGCTATGCTCGGAGTCTCTCTACGAGATCGAATCAGAAACGTAGAGATACGTAGATGTACAAAAGTCACCGATATAGCACAGCGGATTAGCAAGTTGAAGTGGCAGTGGGCAGGGCACATAGCACGTAGAACTGATGGCCGATGGGGCCGAAAGGTTCTCGAGTGGAGACCACGTACCGGCAAGCGCAGCGTAGGAAGACCAGCCACGAGATGGACAGATGACCTCATACAAGTGGCGGGAAGACGCTGGATGCAAGCCGCTTCCAATCGTCTTTTTGGAAATCCATGGTGGAGGCCTATGTCCAACAGTGGACTTCTTATGGCTGAGATGATGATGATGATGACTTACTACTGCAGACCAATTATTTTATTTATCCAAAAAGATTTCACTTGAACTTGATATGTGAACGCCTAGCATTTCAGGGTATCCCTACTGTAATATTCTTAGATATAGGTAAAGCACATTTTGTTGAGTAATTAGCTATAGTGTCAGTGTTCATGTTCATGTATCATGTGCATAGGAGTACAGAAGCTTCTGTATGCGAGTGAAACTCTTACTTTGACGAATTTATTATTATATGTGCCGCCAAAATATAGAATACGCTTTCTGAATGGGAGATTTCGTCAATTTTCTCACGGCTGTGACTGTGCCCCAGATCTGGATGTGTTCAAATCGCAAATGAATAGAATAGGTAGAGAAGGTACCTTCTAGGCAAACTAGTTCTATCATAGACTTCAAATCAGGTGAGCTAGCGGTCAAGCGCAATCCTATTATCGAATAAAAAGATTGTTATTTTAATTTTAATAAAAATTGTTCTAAACTACCTCTGTTGTAACTAGTGCAACCTAAGCTTTAATCAAGCATAGAAATATCCAACAATACTCGTAGATATCTGATGGTCCTTGATGAATACACAGTTCTATTGTACTTTGTTTATATCCCAGACGTAATTCTGTAGTAGACTTTATTCTCAAGATCTGGGTGGATAAAATATAGAACATTGAACATTTATCGATGGTACGATTCAAATGTTTGTGTATATAATACATGGGTAAGTATTGTATTGTTTTCTTTACGTGTTTATCATTGATTTTTAATATCTTGTAGTAGCTATTTGTTACGATTTCACCCGCGGAGTGATGAAAAACAACGATAATATTATATAATAAACCAGAAAATAACTCACGATCTCAGAATACAGTTCTGAGCTCACGATATTAATCGAAGAATATTCATGAAAGTAAAAGAATATTCATGAAAGTTTTAGTACAGTACACGATGATATCCATCTTCACCAGTTTCACAGCTATCTCTATACAACATGTCACAATAATCGGTTCAGCCGCTTAGTTGTACTTTCGATTTTATAAACATGAATTTTTGAATGGGAAAGCCATAGACTCACTACTTTATTTCATTAATAAATGTAAAAAATACGGAGATTTTCTACATATTAATTTAATATATAAACTATTTATTTTCAATTTAAGAATTGTTTTGGTGACAGATTTCGTCGGACATTTTATGTAAAAATAGGTATAAAGTTAATAAAGGCATTTGCCCATTAAAAGTAATTTAATTATTAGAAAATCTCTTGATTTTTTACAATAAATAAATGTAAGTAGAAACTATATGATTATATATTGATCCCTCTTAGCACAATGTTTGCTTAATATTTTTTTATATAAACAGTTTTCAAAGAGACTGGTTGAAAGCAGCCTCCATCTAGTGACTGTCCTGTGTTTTATATGAAGACATCTATCCAACTTGTGACTTTTCGTCCTATTTTTTATGTATTTATTTTTTATGTAATTTAGAAAGTTCATTACGTTTCACTCATATTTAGAATTGCTATGGTGTAAAATTATCAAATGAGAATTTTGGTAGTTTTCCACCGACCATGACGACACCAATAATTTTGCGTTGCTCTTTATTTATTTTATTCTCAATTATTTTATGTTTGTGATAATTTACCAACTTATGTATATCGGTAAGCACAGTTAATTACCGTGTTGTTTGTGATATTTATAGACTTCCTATCCTATCTTAGACATTGACTCAAAAGTGTATAAACATTGTACCTAATTGAAATAAAGTTGAACTTGAACTTGGACTCGTTTGCCGGTGCGTTAGTGATTCGCAATGTTATTCGAAAAAAAAAAACTTACAACAGCTGCATTTTATTAAAAGCTTTTATCCATATTGCAATTGTCGTAGGTACATTTACTGTACGTGATACTCTTTTGCAGGTCGGTATTAAAATATTAAACCTATAGCTAGCATCGTTCGAGAGTGGGCGTGAACAATACAACCGAAACCATTGTATTTGTCACGTGGCTTTTATCAAATTTGATGCACAAAGTCACTTTTGTAAAATGCAGCTGGCTTTATTAACTAACTGGGTTTTATTGCTTACTGTCTGATGTTCCGTTGTTTATGATTATTCGTTTTAACTTGGTTGACAATATTACTTTTAAGTAAAATGCTAGTCAGAAATACACAGTTTATATATTTTGTCTTTTTTTTTTTCAATTGAACAAGGTTAATATTTTTTAGTTTTCTTTACCTAGTATGTCAAAAAAAAACTATATCACAATTGGTCCACCCGTTTCAGAGGTACATTTTCACAAACAGATACGCAAATACATACATAGATACACAAATACTTATATATTAGGTAGCAAATACTAAGTCCATACCTTTGCGAGTCTGTAATGCAACATTATATCGCTAGCTCTAAATAGTTTCAGAGTCATTGCAAAATGTTCTTACCTTAAAATTTTCCATTTTGTCGTTCTAAACTTTATACTAGGTGTGAAATAAGTGCTCCCATTTCACCTGAGCTGACTAAAGTGCCAACTTGTGGATTATATTCTTGAAAGTTACAAAAATACCTCACACAGAGTGAAAAGCGTCAAAGTCGCAATAAATTTCCGAAGTGGGACACAGTATATTGATATCCAGTATCAATATTCGGTATTTTTACAAATTATAAGTAAATTAATATTATAATGAATATCATATCTTTAAACCAGACAAATGGATAAAAAATTAGAAATAATAAGTATTTTTGTGGTAGATCAAAAGTCCTAGGTACAAGGTACCGAAACTTTTAGGTAAACTTGTGTTGCGATCCTATTACATATCAAATATCAATTAATTTAATAGAAAAATTAGCTGTGCTATTCTTAATATTGTTTTTATCCTTTCACGATCAGATCGTGATAAAGTTTAATACCGAGAAGTTACCTGGGAAAAGAAAAAAAATATCATTGTATCGATATTATCATTTTTTGACTCAGCGCAGTTGAAACCTCGAGGTGCAGCTCTTAGTAAGGTCATTATGATATTAATGTTCCTAGACTTTTTATTACAGACTGTTCCGAGTTACATGATAATATTGTTAATCATTTCTTTATTATCTACCAATATACGGCTATAGTCAAAATAAAAAAATGTGATAAAGTTACCAGGTATTATTCACATGTTTCCTTTCTGAGATTTTTTATACTGTTACCAGAGTAGGTTCAAACAAATTCGCTATTCAATCTCACGCTACATTCTCTTTTAATCTTTTTAAATGACGACAAATTTACTGCTACAGAGTTTCATTTAATGCTCGGAATAATTCGACATTTTATGGGGTTTAATAATAAAATGGTAAAAAAGAGACTGTCAAACTTGCTATTAGTATATCTATAGTTAGTATAGCTATAGTATAGCTATAATTAGATAAAAAAGATGAATACCCTTTTCTCGATTTATCGCACTTATATTATTTATAGAGGAGAATTTGTTTCACACTAAAATGATTGCATGGATTTAACAAAATTTACAAAGGAGTCAAAACGATAGCTACTTTGAGTTCCAAAAAGAAGGAGGTTCTCAATTCGACTGTATGTTTTTTTTTTGTATATTAAATTTGTTAACCGATTAATTTGGCAATTTGAATTTATTTTGATTATTATTTTTTGTTTGTTATACTCAGAAATTGGGTCATGTAAATTTTATCAAAATCGGTTCCATACCGATCCGTATCGGTTAGTTTTTATAATAAAATAATTGGAAAAATGTCATCCAAGTAAACGAATTGCATAATTATGAAGACGTTTTTTCAGTTTTTTAAACTTTAATTATTATATTGAAACATTTTACTATGGAAATTAACGTGGTTTTGACACATTTTTAAATAAAAACTACGGGTCACTCACGTCTGTATTGAGCCGAAATATCCGACTATAGTTTCAACCGCATTCGGCGGTCTTTTTCAAAGGAGCAGCACACACTACAAACAAACTAACACTATAACAGACTATAGCAAACTATAGTCGGATATTTCGGCTCAATACAGACGTGAGTGACCCGTAGTTTTTATTTAAAAATATTGAAACATTGATTTTTGTTTTTTTTTTCATGATAATATATCGGTATTTTACAATATTACTCATAACCTTCAAGGGACTCTTTTGTATGATTTAAGATTTTGCAATAATTACGAAAGAAAGAAAGAAGTTTTAAAATACATTTATTTAATTTTTTTCTATAACTTATAACACCCCTCTTTTTGGGTCGGGGGTTAAAAATACAAGATATTTTAGAAGGTTATAGAAGATATATGAAGGATAGAAGGTTACTCAACTGAATACGTTTGAACTGAAATATTGCAGCTAATGATACATTTATTGCTTCCACTGAAGAAATAATACTTCGGCGAGTCGCTGCTTATATTGTAAGCTTTTCTGCGAAGTATTGAGATCTGTCAGCTTTAAAAAGCTATTCTTGCAGTTCTGAAGCGCTTTTCGACTGTAAATTTGTATTGAATTCTGCTGATTTACCTGATTTTCATACATAAGTAAAACAATAGTAATAAAATGTGATGTTTTATGTATGTAAAATTCTTTTTAACAATTCATAAGTAAAGCGTTTGACTCCATCTAGATCCCGAAACAAAACAACTTCAACAAGTACCTATAAAAATACCCGACTGCATAGTATGATGTAGTATAAGTTATACTAGCGTTATGCTTGATAAAATATGATGTTGAGTGTACGTTTTTAAAAGAAAGTATGTGCAAAACCTCTGTAGGCATTTTATTTGCATTATTTAAGAAAATTCTTGCTTAAGAAACTGACGAAAAATCTTTTTGTTAGATAAGATACACTATACAATACACTATAGGTAATGCTTCAATTATTAGTTATTGCTGTCACTAATAAAAAAAAATAGTCTGTAGAAAGTAAGTAAATACAAACCACCTCGCAAACTTAAATCTGTAAAGCCGTTTTGGCTGTTGGAGGTAATAGGCATACATACGTAGGTACATAAACTCGTACAAAAACATAACCCTCCTTCTTCTGGATTCAGGTAAAAAATGTTAAAGGTTTTTTGACAGGTTAAGTATTATTATGTGTATGAAATCTTCACATGCTGTGTATTAACAATTTTTTACCATATATTTTTGCGATTTTTGCACAGTATTACGCAGAACCACTGTCAGCAAACTTACACAAGTAAAATATAAATCGTATTTTGCACTACACATGTGATTATTATCACATTGGCATTTTATAGCTCAGTTTACTAAGCACAATAGTCAAATACAGCTCATTTGAAAATATGCCTTAAATTCTAAACGTTAGACTTTATTTTGGCATTAGATCTATAAATAATTATGACGTATTTCATTGCAAATCAACATGACACAAACTAGTTCTGCACTGCACGCTAGATGTGGTCTAAATTAATTTTAACTGATAAAATTCTGAAGTTCTTAGTGTTAAAACGCAACTTCATGTTGAGTTGAGTAGCGCTTACCCAATTAGTGCAAATTATACTTTATTACGATAAGGATTTAATTATCTTTTGACTGTAACAATAGAATTAATTTATGATCTTCCTAAAATTAATAAATTTATTTCGTAAAACAATAATAAAATAAAGACTGTGAAATGAAATACTTCCATTTGATATTTTTTTTGTAGTGCTACTATTTTTGCTTTCTAAAACGGCACAGTATGGCATTATTAAATTGTTACACGTTCACTTTAAATTAGTGACGTAGGTACGTGCTGTCGCACTCGAATTAAGAGCTCAACTGATTCCGCTTTAGGGCTGCTGGTCATAACTGTGGTGGTTGGGAACTGCCGACTTAGCATTTCTATTGTCTTCTTTTTTCTATGGACTGAGCCGTCACGTAACGCTCTATAGCGTCACCCGTATGTAACGCTCGTTTGGGTAAAGTCGGTTCGTAGAAGTTGGCGAATCAATACGTTGACGAAGTGAAAACTTTGTCAAAGTGTTGACGAAGTTTTCACCAGTTTTCACTTCAGTCAATTGGCCACATATATTTTTAAGCTATTGCATAGCTTCTATCGCGGGCCTTGAGCAATTGCAATTGCAATTCATCGATAGATGGCAAAACTAAAAACTAAAAAGTATCACCGCTGTGCCGGTCGGAGTGGGGGGTGTTAGGAATATTGCATAAATAAAATAAATAAATAATTATAATTACATAAGTTGATAAAAAATGCTATGCAATAGCTTTACCGTGGCAGTCTCCGAGTGCCACACGTCTTTTTTAGGGTTCCGTACCCAAAGGGTAAAAACGGGACCCTATTACTAAGACTTCGCTGTCTGTCTGTCTGTCTGTCTGTCTGTCTGTCTGTCTGTCTGTCTGTCTGTCTCCAGGCTGTATCTCATAAACCGTGATAGCTAGAAAGCTGAAATTTTCACAAATGATGTATTTCCGTTGCCGCTATAACAAAAAATACTAAAAATTTAAAAAAATAAAATATTAAGGGGGGTCCCCATACAATAAACGTGGTTTTTTCGTATTTTTTTGCTCAATATTAAAAACGGTAACAGGTAGACGCTTCAAATTTTCACAGAATACTTTCTTGTATATTACCTTTCAAAATAAATAATTAAATAACTATAAAGTAAATATTAAAGGGGGGCTCCCATACAACAAACGTAATTTTTAAGCAAATTTTACTCGATCTTAATTAACAGGTAGAAACTTGAATATTTGTAAGTAAATATTTAGAAATACCTAATCTAATACATAAAAACTCACAAAATGAAAATAATCCGTGCATCTAAACGCGGTGCGAGCGCCGCGCCGCGGTGTGGTGGTGGCGCGAACGCGCGGGTAGCGGGGGAGGTAACATTACGGAGCGAGCCATAGCCGCGCGTATTCGCGCGAGCGTCGTTATGCTGCCCGGATGTGTATCGAAAACCTACCTATAAGTTTGCAATTTACTACTTGGAATTTCGTTGATTTCTCGTTATTTTATAAACAGAACTTAACTTTGTAGTATTATAGATGATAGTACGGAACCCTTCGTGCGCGAGTCCGACTCGTACTTGGCCGATTATTTTTTTTAGATTCGTCTTGACTTCAATCACTGTTTTATTTAGCCACCGTGTTATGTTGGTGTAATTCACAGCTTAGGTTTAATGAGCAGGTCATTAGCGTACAGCTTGGTCACATTAAGGTCAGCTCGGTCAAAGGGTGGCGTTTGCCCAATTTCGTTAGTTTAATGTTCTGCTGTGAATTAACTAGATTTATAGGTGCCACAATACTTATTTACTGTAATTGTAAGAATTTATTCTACAACGGACTGGAATAGATAAGATGATTAACAAAATATTTCTGCGATATATTATCCCGTCTTTGTGTTTGTTTTGTTTGTTACCTTATTCCCAAATTATAGGTGGTTTTACTACTAAGTTTTCGCGTTGCGACTTACAATATAATGTTAATATTGTTGTTGTTGTGTGTTGTTTAATACTTTGTTGTTTCGTTTAGATAGTTACCTTTTTATTGAGTCTAAGGTAATTTGAGCGATCGCTCATCACCACAAATTGTTAAACATATAAAGTAAATGAGTGGAAATATTATAAAACTGAGAGACGATTTTAATCGACTTCCAAAATGAAGAAGTTTCTCAATTCGTTTTTTTTTTCCTATGTTTGTTCAGTGATTACTCCGCCAATTATGAATTGATTTTAACGATTCTTTTTTATTTAATAAGTAATGCTTCAAACGTGGTCCCATATAAATTTCATCAAAATCGGTTCAGTACTTTGATTATTATAACAATATAACTGAAAAAATATCACCCAAGTAAACGAATTGCGTATTTAGAAGTACTTTTTTCAGTTTTTAAATTAAGGTTACATAGAAAAAATATTTTAAATAATAAAATTGCGATGAGCGAGAGAGATAACTGCTCGCTCCGAACACAGTTTGATACATTACTATAGACTGAATATCGATAAATTGATGCATAAACCTGACAAGTGAAATCATTTTCTGTTCGTTTTTGTATTATGTGGTTGACACTTAAAAGCTTTGCGGAACATTAAGTAGCTATAATTGTAACTGACAACAGAAGTGCATGGGCGCGTACACAAATACCCGTATAATCTCTCTTGCTGTCAATGTAAGTACAAGTAGATTTGATGCAACATTGTCAAGCCACATCGACACGCCCGCATTTAACTTATAGATAGATATTTAGCATGAATCGTAATCGTAAGTACTCAACTTTCTTTTCTCCAGTTAAGGGTTCTAAACTCGCGTGGTTTGCATATTTGCCATTTTCATGTACTGATCAATCAAACATGTCCTTGTCATAGCCAATTCACACATAGTCAAGTCATGGCTCAGTAAATGATGGTGACTTTACTGAAAGCTTTTACGGAGTTTTGTTGACAATATGAAATGACACGTTTCACTATATTTCACTTGACCACGGCCATGCGTGTAATCGAGCACTTAATGAATAAATTACTATTATTTTTACACATTAACAACCGAAAAAACAAGGTTAGAATAATAAAACAGAGCGTCGACATGTTTTATCTACGATTCCGTGAAAGCTTTTACCTACAATGACGTAATCTGTGTTGCCCAGTATATACCTACCTACATTTTTTGTATTTTTTAGGGTTCCGTACCTAAAGGGTAAAACGGGACCCTATTACTGAGACTTCGCTGTCTGTCCGTCCGTCCGTCCGTTTGTCACCAGGCTGTATCTACCGTATACCGTGTATCAACCGTGATAGTTAGAGACTTGAAATTTTCACAGATGATGTATTTCTGTTACCGCTATAACAAAAAATACTGAAATACAGAATTCAATTAATATTTAAGGGGGCTCCCATACAATAGACATGATTCTTTTGCCAGTTTTATAGATAATCGTACGGAACACTTCGTGCGCGAGTCGAACTCGCACTTGGCCGTTTTTTTTTATGTTAACTTACTGAAACTTATAGATGGGGGAAATAGGATAGATCCTTGTCTAGAACTAGAACAGCATGATTTAGATTTATGCTTGTTATCACTTGAGAACTTACCGTATTTGGAAAAAATAACCGAAATAAGATAAAAACCAAGAAACTAAATTGATGGATGGAAGATAAACTATCCACCTTCTAAATAAGGTTGATTTTCATTCGTTTTTCTTCGTCGTCTTCGTCGGAAGCGACGAAGGAGTTGTACAAGTATCTACTCGTATATTAATTAAAGCGGTTTATGCAGTCTAATTTACGATAACGTTACGCTTGATACGCTGCGCTGTTAGTGTACGTTTTCTGCGAGAAAGTATGCGTAAAATTACTGTAATAGGTTGTATATGAGCAATTTTTAGGATTATTCTAGTAAAATCACTTGTTTATAACGAAATTCATTCGTTGGGGGTTACGAAAAAATATACTTTTTATTTTTCCCAGAGATGTACATATTACGTAGGAGGGTTATGTTTTTGTGTGTATATATGGTTGTACATATATATGTGTGTATGTACGTTTCTATATGAGCGCCTACAGCCTAAACGGATTGACCGATTTTGATGTGCGAGGTATTTATTTTATTTTATTTATTTACACATTAGGTACACAAAACAAAACACTCTCAATAACAAATAATAAAATACTAACAAAAGTTTAGAACTGGAAAGTGTCTCTAAACATGTGCACACAGCATGGTTAGCAGTTAAGTACATACAATTTTAACAAAGTTTTAATTACAAATACAAATACAAACACAAATACAGAAGCAAAGTTTGGGGTAGCAATCAAAATAATGTAGTAAGAGAAATACTAATCTAATAGATAAGTAGGTAATAATAATAGTTACGGTGCCCTCAGAGAGGACGCTCAATCGCACCGGACTCAGAGGACAAAATAGCCAATATACACTTTTTAAAATTATGAAGCTTATTATCGAAAATATCTACTAGGGCACTGTGACTGGATGAAATATCGTTGTACTGACGACACATACGAACTATAGGATTATAGTAGGATGTATTGTTTTGATATACTTGTAATGCAAAAATTTTAGAGTGAGGATAGCGCGGATTAGGTCTTATATTAAAACAAATATAGGAAAGGAGAGACGGAGAATTAATATGGCCGTGTAAAATTTTAAAAAGATTAGTGAAATCGAAATACTTACGTCTGATATCCAACGGCAAAAGATTAAATTTTAAAAGCCTACTGTCATAAGATTTTAGTTTGCGTTTTAGTCCGTGTTTGTTGCATAAAATTCTTAAACACTTCTTTTGAACCATTTCGATGCGATTAGAATGGACTTTGTAGAATGGGGACCAGATGGAAGAGTTGTATTCTAAGATACTTCGCACAATTGTATGATAAAGATACAGGAAACTTTTGGGATCCTTAAAATGTCTAGTGGTTCTTGACAAAAAGCCTAATAGTTGATTACATCTCTTAATAATGTCGTCATAGTGATCTCTAAATGTTAATTTGTCATCAAATAAAATTCCTAGGTCCTTAACCACACACTTACGCTCTAGCATCTGTCCTTGTAGCTTGTAATGGTATTGGTATTGTTAGATACATCTTCACTCAGGAAGTGAAGATGTATCTAACGATACATACATATATGCATATATACATACATATATACAACCATACATATACTCAAAAAACATAACCCTCCTACTTACGTAGTCGGGTAAAAAGCAGTTCGTTCGGCAGCTGATAGCTTCGAAGCGCCTGACAGCAGCATACCAGATGCAGCATAGCAGCATAATCAGATATATGAAAAATAATCTGATTTACACAAATAATAAATAAATATTTTAGCAATTAAATACAATATAATCAATAGAGATATATGCAATACATTTCTCAGTAAGTACCGTTGCTTTAATTTAATTTAACGTGTGAGAAGCAGCCACAAAAATACAACATCAAACTCGTTTTTTAGGGTTCCGTACCCAAAGGGTAAAAACGGGACCCTATTACTAAGACTTCGCTGTCTGTCTGTCTGTCTGTCTGTCTGTCTGTCTGTCTGTCTGTCTCCAGGCTGTATCTCATAAACCGTGATAGCTAGAAAGCTGAAATTTTCACAAATGATGTATTTCCGTTGCCGCTATAACAACAAATACTAAAAATTAAAAAAAATTAAATATTAAGGGGGGTCCCCATACAATAAACGTGTTTTTTTCGTATTTTTTTGCTCAATATTAAAAACGGTAACAGGTAGACGCTTCAAATTTTCACAGAATACTTACTTGTATATTACCTTTCAAAATAAATAATTAAATAACTATAAAGTAAATATTAAAGGGGGGCTCCCATACAACAAACGTAATTTTTAAGCAATTTTTACTCGATCTTAATTAACAGGTAGAAACTTGAATATTTGTAAGTAAATATTTAGAAATATATTAACTATAAAAATAAATACCTAATCTAATACATAAAAACCCTCAAAATGAAAATAATCCGTGCATCTAAACGCGGTGCGAGCGCCGCGCCGCGGTGTGGTGGTGGCGCGAACGCGCGGGTAGCGGGGGAGGTAACATAACGGAGCGAGCCATAGCCGCGCGTATTCGCGCGAGCGTCGTCATGCTGCCCGGATGTGTATCGAAAACCTACCTATAAGTTTGCAATTTACTACTTGGAATTTCGTTGATTTCTCGTTATTTTATAAACAGAACTAAACTTTGTAGTATTATAGATGATAGTACGGAACCCTTCGTGCGCGAGTCCGACTCGCACTTGGCCGATTATTTACACAGCGTAAGCTAATATCGGTTTTATAAAGAATTCCTAAAGTTTATTCCCAAACAGCGAAAAGAAGGTAATCAAGTCGCATAATGTGTAATTATAAAGTTACCATAAGTACGTAGTTACCATCACCAGCGGTACAAATTGGAATAAATCAATAGGAAAGTAGAAAAAATAAATCTTGATTAATAAAATTGAAGTATTTTAATCATTTAGATAATTACCAGAGAACGTCGAGAACAACGAAGGCAGGAAACAAGCAAGGGGCTATAGAATAACACAAAAGCGCTGGAGTATGAAAATGTACAAGGTAACATCAATCATTACCAAACAAAATTAAACGTCACACGCGCAATGCTCTGCGCCGGACTCGACTTGCGTGTAGATTAATTACGTGACAGAGAATATGAAATATGAATTTATTATTACCACTCGCAAGACCAATGAAAACACCAGTGCAACCTAGCTTCATTTTTGAAATAAAAAGTGTTAAGTGGGCCAGTGCGGTCAATGCGCGAGTTGCAAGTAAACAGAATGCGTGTTACAAATAAATAAATAAAATAAACATTTGTGGACATTTAACACAGCACTGACAGCCTTACCGAAAAACGTTACTTAACTTTAATCAATGCTTAACATTTTTTGTCAACTTCTCGCTTACATATAATGACACTTGCGCAAAGAAGACAGAGAATTTAAGACGATAGTTGAAGTAAAGTAACGTTTTTCGGTAAGGCCTTAAATGTATAGCATATGCGAGTCGCGTCTGAACAAAATATAGGTGTCGCGCCGGGTGAACAATGCGCTAACGCCTTACGAGCTTATTATGATATTATGGCCTGAATTATTCGGGCTGGTACGGGTCTGTCTCCGAAACATTCCAGTGGACGATTACCTTTATTGTGAAACATTCCACACATACATCGAACAAAATCTCTAGAGCTTGATGATAAGCTTAGATTTTTTGTTTCTTATCACACTTGAGTTGTATTTTTATCTCAATATATTTAGATAACAATAATTCTCTTTCGATTAGTTCATTCGATTTGACAGTATATTCATTTTTTTATATATTCAATTCAAGTCAAATTTATATTCAAGTTACTAATAGATCGACCATTAAAGACAGAGGAGACAAAGGTAGAGAGTTATTTTTAGGTTAATAATAGAAATACTGCATTCTCTATTTTCTAAGCACTGGCAACGCGTCATAACGACGTACTCATTAATAGGGCATTTGTCTCGCAGGAGACAGAATTTCTTCCTCATTCGCCATTATTAATATTGTATTACCGCCATCCTTTTCTCGATCACTCGTGACAGCAGCACGTTATCTTAATTATTCGGTTTATTGAAACCGGGATTATCAAAATAAGTTTGTTACAGTTTTGTATTGGAATTTTTATTCTAATTTCCGGTGGGATCATTTAATTTTGTATCTGTAAATATTTGTTTCCTTCAAAATTGATTGATGATTTGTTTCTTACAAATATCCTTAGATATTCCTTATTCTTTATTCCTTAGATATCGATGGAAAGTTATTTTATGCCTAATATGTAAATAACATACATCTCTAATATATGTATGAATTGATCAAACATACAAGTTAAATTAATATTCATGAAAAACTAATGTAAGTACAGAAACAGTGTTTTTTCTTCATTTTAGGCACTTGATTTTTCAGGGAATATTTTTAATTGCTGTTTTAATAAAATATATAATTATTATTGTGTCAATTATTGTCAAAGTTAAAGTTTAAAACACTGAAATACGCAATTTCGTTTACTTCGATAACATATTTTTTCAGTTACATATTTTGTTTAGAAAACAAAACGGGATCGACGCATATGACCAAGAACGCAAAAGGCCATTAGACGCATTTAACCAGATACGCAAATGACCAGATACGTGCTGTGTGTGTCGAATTTCGATACGATTTTCATGTAAAAAGAAAGAAAATACATCTTTTCTTTCTTTTTACATGAAAATCGTACCAATGTTCTTCTAATAACTTTGACATGAAATTCATAACCTATACGACACGACGACGTTTCTTTACTTAATTATTTTAAGTTTATAATTAAGTAATCTTACCGAATAATAAACCAAACTAAACAGTTTATAATAGCATTCACCTTTCGTATAAATTAATTCACATAACCATTAAAACACAATAAAACAATTACGTAAATTCTTTCTTTAAATACTCGGTATTTGTGTCACCCATTTCATTTCAACACCATAATATTAAACTTCTAAAACAAATTCCCAGAAAGTATGTCAAAGGAAAAGATAAAATAAAGTCGCACGAAAAAAATAAAATACAAAACGAGAGGCAGATAAATTATGTCCATCGTTAACGTTATTAATAGGGCTGTTATTAAAAATGCCACAAATTATTCTTGGATTATTAATAAACAAATAGACGGACGCATATTTTAATGCACAAGATCACAAGTGGAATGGTGATAAATTTATGTTATTATCTTGGAGCAATTCTTAAATGCGTCGGATGTATCGGACCTAATGAATTTTCAAGGTCGACTTTTATCTAAGTAAAGTCAGAGGGCTTGAATTTCGTATACGTATATGAAAGTCACTGACATAGCACAGCAGCAAGTTGAAATGGCAATAGGGTGTGGTGTATAACACAAAGAACTGTAGGGATATTCAGAACTCATTCTGATTCGGAATCGATTCGGAATCTATAAATCTCCGTCTCAGACAGAGATATAGATTCCGAAGAAATGACAGAGACGGAGATATAGATTCTGAATGAGTTCTGAATACCCCTACTGATGGCGGATGGGGCCGAAAAGTGGAGACCACGCAACAGAAAGCGTAGAGTGCGCAGACTACCAACAAGGTGTACAGACGATCTCGTACAAGTGGCAGAAAGATGCTGGATGCAAGTCTTTTTAGAAATCCATGGCTTACGTACAGAAGTGGGCTTCTTATGGCTGAAATGATGATGATGATACAAGTCTAAGCTTTCTATGAAACGACGTTTGATAGATGCTCTAAGCGACATACGAAAACTCCTTATTTCCCAAATACGAGCTCAGTCCAACATTGTTGTTTACAGTTTTAAACTAGTAAAGAATTAACTATTTATTACTACTGTATACTGTGTACTGTGTACTGTGTACGCTATATTTGTTACTACTGTATAATGAAAAGATAGCTAGGACTCAGAAACACCAACTTTTAAGTAGGTACTAGCTGGCGATCTACTGTTTTAACCAACTATGTATAATGAAAATTACTGACTAAAATACAGTCGTTTATCTCAAAAAGAAAAATCTAACTATATACATAACTGGTAATATCTGAGAAAAATGGCTGTGATATATAGACAGATAGATAGGAGATGACAAAATTGTAAGGTTTCCTCGTAATTAGTACGGAACCCTAAAAATCATCACGCGAAAAACATAACTCTTCTTCTTGAAAAGTTGCACAATTAGAACTGTTGTTAAATGCTTCATTGCTTTTATTAGTTTAGACTTTAGATTAAAGTTAGCGTAAAGCGTTCGTTTAGCGTAAAACCGCTAAAAATAAAATTTACCAAATAACTACAAACTAGAGTACCGTGAAAAGAATCTTGCCTATTTGAATCGGTCCCGCCTCTAATAACGTTCGAACGAATAAATCACCAAACCGTCAATAAAAGCCAAAATGGGGTGGTTTGAACGTTTATAGGCGCGTCCAACAGATGGCATCCGTCAAAGAGTAGAGAATTAACCGTGAATTAGTGGTTGACACTTTAACGCTACGTTAACGGGAGTTTAACACCTGGCCTCGGATTTATCTAATTAGAGCAGTATGGACAGATGGGTTACGGTTTTAGTACGCCGATGAAATGTTACTCTTTGGAGATTAAGGGTTCTGAAATAAATTCTGTTAATTTCAATTTGACGACCGTTGGGTATGTGGACGGTATTGGTGTGAGATATAGATCAATAGGTGTGTACATTATATTTTACTATACTCGCCGTATATTTTTTATTATGTTTGTGGATAAAGCCAACACTACATTAAGCAATGTAGCTACGTTGCATATTTAAATATTCTGCCAAACCTTATGGATTACAAAATTACTCCTACCAGAATTCTATACAAGCCAATAGTTAAATAGTAGAGATTAGTTGGATTTGACGACATATTATCTGAAGCCAACATAACCCTTAACCTAAAACGCTGCTGATCTTATTTAAAGGCTTGGAATTTGGATGGAAAAATTAATTGTGAAGTATACCTATACAAAGAATATACACGATGACATACGGCACTGAAACGTGGTCCCTAACTATGGGCCTTATTATATGGAAGCTCAAGGTCACGCAACGAGCTATGAAGAGGGCTATGCTCGGAGTCACTCTACGAGATTGAATCAGAAATGAAGAGATCCGTAGTCGTACATAAATCACCGACATAGCACAATGGATTAGCAAATTGAAGTGGCAGTGGGCAGGGCACATAGGATGTAGAACTAATGACCGATGGGGCCGAAAAGTTCTCGAGTGGAGACCACGTACCGGCAAGCGCAGCGTAGGAAGACCAACCACGAGATGGACAGATGACCTCATACAAGTGGCGGGAAGACGCTGGATGCAAGCCGCTTCCAATCGATCTTTTTGAAAATCCATGGGGGAGGCCTATGTCCAGCAGTGGACTTCTTATGGCTGAAATTATATTGATTATGATGATACTTAAGAAAGTATTTCTATATTTCAAGTAAAAACTTACGTACCTATACCTAAACAACTTTTTCTATGTTGGTACTCTGAAAATTACTTTTAATTCGTGGGTTATCCAGAAAATAAAGTTTTTTTACATTGTATTTTACTTTTCTTTTTGGTTGCGTAACTTATGCGTATGTTTTTTATGCGTTATGTATTTTTAGCTGAATGAACTTTCCAGTATCTTATTGGAATTTTACTGTCAACGATTCTTATTAGCATAAGTCTGTTTTAAGGGTATTCTTAAAATATTCAACAACAATTCTGTTACCAAATATAGAATATAGTAGGCGTCGAGGAGTATTTGTCGGCGATATACTTTCGATATAAGAGGAATATTTAGATAAAATGGAATATAAATAATTTGTTTTTCACTTCTACAACTTTTAAGTGAGATGTTTATGAAAATTTGTATAAGTAGAATTTAATGTTTATTTTGTAGTACTTACCTACTGTTCATCTTTTTTAACCGATTTCAAAAAAAAGGAAGAGGTTACATAGAGATACGTAGCGTATAAAATATTTTTTATTGTTTCCCAAGTTTTTTTTTTCTCATCCATTACTGTCCCACTGCAAAGGCCTCTTCTTTCCGAGTTAAGTACTAAAATCTGTTATAGGCAAGAAATAAACGCTTAAGTTTCTGACAGAAGAAAACGTTCTAATAAAACTTTTCCAACTTGATGGGATATTTTAAAGTACTTAATGTTTTTATATTATATAGATCTACGTTTGACCTCTAACTGACCTGATGGTAAGCGACGGTGTAGCCGGGCATGGAACACAAAGTTCTTGAAGATACCATTCACTCTAGCCTTGACAATTCCAAGATCATAATCTATACTCCTTTATATATAATAACTATAGTTACAGGAAACAGAGAAGATGGCAGAGAGTTCTACTCCTATGCAGTACGCATCAAAAATTACGCAGGGATTTTGGGCATTGCAGTGAGAAATGGATCGTGACACTTGCTTGTCCTGTAGTGGAATAAGGTTGTGACGCTCCTGTGAACACTCAGCGAAATAGATCCAAAAGAATATTGCCAGAAATACTTTGCGGCGATCCTCCAGACTTAGTGTATTATTTCTCATTATAGGTACATATTCTTAATAAGTACTGCACCTACGAAATCATTCGCGTGCGTCTTGTCAGTCGTATGTAAGGCTAAAACTCAGATTCATTGGTTTTCACTTAGTAAGTTTGTTCGATTTTCTCACTGTTTGACTTAATAAAAAAATACACTTAGTTTTTGAGACAAGAAATATGTTAGACCGCTCTACGTAGCAGTAATAGTCTAGTGAATTTTCATTCAAATCTGTTTAGTAGTTTCGGCGTTTATCAAGTACATTGTATATGCATTTTAGCTACCTTTTCGAAAGTAGTGAATCATTCTATGTTTTTTTTTTCTCTGAAATATGATGATAAAATTGAAATTTAACCTATGTCCGTTTTCAGGTACTCAGTTTTCTTTTTGCTCAGTTTCATAACAATCGGTTCAGCCATTAGGACGTGAAAACGCTTGTTCCACTTTGATTCTCTAAGCTAACAAACAGACAGAGATACAGAGTTCGCTTTTATAATATCAGCTAGGACTAAAAATATTCCAAGAACGTTGTTACGGAAGCCTAGTTGCTATGGAGGCTACAGTTTCTGTCTGTATTATATATACACGGCTGTGTCTTTTGAACCTCGACAAGACAATTTTTCGTGTTACTATATATTTATCGTATATTAATGTTTATTTCGACTGGCCTTGGCTCAGTTGGTAGTGTGTCTACGTCTACCTGCTGAACTGAAAGCTCATGGGTTCGATCCCCACCCAGGGCAAACATTTGTGTGATGAGCATGGATGTTTGTTCTGTGTCTGGGTGTTTCTATGTATCATATGTATTTGTATATTTACAAAAAAAAAAGTATATAATTATGTATTCTATCAGCAACCTAGTTCCATAGTACAAGCTTTGCTTAGTTTGGGCTAGATGGTGTTGTGTGAAATGTCCATAAATATTTATTATATTTATTTGAGTAATAAAATAAAATAAAAAAATTATATAAGTAGGAAATTGAAATGTTTACACAGTATATGTATATGTATTTTAGCGAATTTATCAAAAACAAAAATAATAATAACAAAAAGTTAATATTGAGCTACGTAACCATAAAACTCCTTGCCCTATTTTGGTATAAAATAATACAAAACTACTATGACAAATTTCATACCGAGCGCCTATCAAATATTTCATAGCAAGTTGCACCGTCGAGCAGCAGCAAAAGACATCTGGCAGGACAAGCGAACAGAATTCAATTATATAGAACGGTAACAGTGCCCTGGTGTCGCATTAAAACAAACAGCACCCTTACTAAGAGTTTTCGTATTTGATATTTAAAAATAAAACACTTTTTGTCAACAACCTAACTTAACCAATAATGATCCTACCTCCTTCTTTTGTTGACTGACACAACCATTGAATAGCAGACAGATAAAAATAATCGGCCAAGTGCGAGTCGGACTCGCGCACGAAGGGTTCCGTACTATCATCTATAATACTACAAAGTTTAGTTCTGTTTATAAAATAACGAGAAATCAACGAAATTCCAAGTAGTAAATTGCAAACTTATAGGTAGGTTTTCGATACACATCCGGGCAGCATAACGACGCTCGCGCGAATACGCGCGGCTATGGCTCGCTCCGTTATGTTACCTCCCCCGCTACCCGCGCGTTCGCGCCACCACCACACCGCGGCGCGGCGCTCGCACCGCGTTTAGATGCACGGATTATTTTCATTTTGTGAGTTTTTATGTATTAGATTAGGTATTAATTTTTATAGTTAATATATTTCTAAATATTTAGTTACAAATATTCAAGTTTCTACCTGTTAATTAAGATCGAGTACAAATTGCTTAAAAATTACGTTTGTTGTATGGGAGCCCCCCTTTAATATTTACTTTATAGTTATTTAATTATTTATTTTGAAAGGTAATATACAAGTAAGTATTCTGTGAAAATTTGAAGCGTCTACCTGTTACCGTTTTTAATATTGAGCAAAAAAATACGAAAAAAACACGTTTATTGTATGGGGACCCCCCTTAATATTTAATTTTTTTTAATTTTTAGTATTTGTTGTTATAGCGGCAACGGAAATACATCATTTGTGAAAATTTCAGCTTTCTAGCTATCACGGTTTATGAGATACAGCCTGGAGACAGACAGACAGACAGACAGACAGACAGACAGACAGACAGACAGACAGACAGACAGACAGACAGACAGACAGACAGACAGACAGACAGCGAAGTCTTAGTAATAGGGTCCCGTTTTTACCCTTTGGGTACGGAACCCTAAAAATAGCTGAAGCAAATGAACCGCGCAATTCAAAATAAGGTGTTTACCGATTCGTCCCGTGGGTCGAACGCGTTATGGGGCGAACGGCGAAGGACCCCATTAAACATTGGTAAAATATATTTTATTTAACAACTTCCTACCACGAGAATGTAGTACTATTTATTTATTGGATACCAACATGTTACCCGACTATACGTTACTTATAAAAAAAATTAAACAACCAATTTCAAAATGCGTAATTTTATTTCGAAAACTAAATTGCTAAACCGATTTTGATGAAATTCTATGGGACCAATCTAAAACACAACTTATATCCTTTTAACAACAATATAATTTTTCAAATTGATTTATAAATGACGAAGTTAGGTATGCGGTAACAAACATTACAAAGTACAACCAAAATTATCCTTTTTTTAAATCAGTTAAAAAGAGAGTACCTAATAGTAAATGAGTAAGGTTGTCTGAAAGAGATCGCTGTTAGCGATAAGACCGTTCTTTCCGCCATTCTTTTAGGTATATTGTTTATTTTATTACCTTCTGTGGTGTCAATAAAGAGTTATTGATTGATTGATTTATTAATATGTTTAACATACTTACATAGGCTGATAGCATATGTGTGTTTGTTCATTGGTATAACGCGTGAGTCGACATTGATGAGTGATAAATAAATATATAAATAAATAAATAATTATTGGTGGATATTTCACACAACACCATCTAGTCCAAACTAAGCAAAGCTTGTACTATGAATACCTACTATAAATATGTCATTAGATTTTGATTAGTCTTTAAAAATAGCGTTAGTTATTGATCATTAACACTTTTTTTATTACCGAAGAAACTTATACATACCTACATAGGTACATTATGTTACCTACGCCCAAGGGCGTCGCCAGCCCATGGCCAAGAGGGGGGCAAGTTAATATTATGGAGGATGAGAAAAATATGAATTGTAGGTACAGGTACATTTGCACGGCCTTAGGAGCGATTAAGATAGTGTCTGTTGAAGTTCTAAATTCTGAACATCACAACAACCATCAGCCTCCTGTATTCGAACTTCATCTTTCTTCGATCTTCATCGTCTTTGTCATTTTCATAGAGAATAACAGAGACGGAGATATAGATTCTGAATCGATTCCGAATGAGTTCTGAATAAGGGAGCTGATGAACAATTTTCTCTGTTTGTCAACAATGACTAGTTAAAATCAGAGGAAGACGAGTAACCTAATATTTTAGCCTAGAATTTAGGGCTTGGCAAATAAAATCGTCTACTGAAAAAACGCTTAGCCGAAGGTATAGTAAAAACACATTCAAAAATTACAGTATTTTTACATATTTTTATTTTTTCACAACAAAACAATAACCAAATTATATACCCGTTTAGTATTCAATCATTGTCAAGTCCCGCTGTGTCCAGCAGATATGGTATGCTAGGTTTAATTTTGAATATGCTTCACTCATTTCCCTTTACTCAAAAACTCCTTGCTTGTCAGTCAAAAAAGTCAAACCTCTTAATTCCATAGTAAGGGCTTCTTTGCAATAACACCGCTTTATGCTCTTTGCATTTACATCGCACGGGTGCACGTATGTTATTTTCTTTATTCCATTCAGAACGGGACCTTGTTAGGGATTTTATGTTCGTATTTGTAACACTCATATTGCGAATGTCTCTATTTTATTACACTTTTAACATTGTCGTAAGTTTCACAATATTAAATTCATCAAGTTAATATTGAACAAATTGTTACTTGCTTTACTACAAATATAAAATATATAATTTATATTCATTTGATACATTTAGGTGATAAAGTACACTTGTATTACATAACGTAAGTAAACAAATTGTGTATTTACATATGTACATAAATTCTGAATGTTTGGAATGACCCTTTTCAGTTAACTAATAACTAATAAATAAAAAATTGTTGAAGGTAACTTCAACAATTTTTAATTTATAGTTTTATGCCTTTTTAAGACTACTTAACTAAGATTAATATAGCTTACAAGTAATGCGCAATTAAGACGCTTCTAATGGTACGTTATTTGTCTAATTATGGTAAATAGTTTAAATATTTACCATAATTAGACAAATGAGAGAAACGAATTTACATACGGCCCATATTACATAATGTCATAACCGACATTTTGACTTTGCCGTAGTTAGGTGAATAAGTAAGTGTTAGCGACGACGAAGAGTAGCAAATGGGTCAACTTGCCAACGACGTTAAAAAATTGACATACTGTGCGACAGGGTTATGACAGTTAATTAAGCGGGCTTATCAGTATGTTTCAGGTGGAAGAAAACCGGAGCGCCTACGAAGCCCTAGGCTACCAGTGCCGACTCCAGGGTTAATACACATCGAAGCACTCTGCACGGAGTATCAGTTTAAAAGAGAAAAAACGCACTGAAGCGGGCGTAGCATATGTTTTCACAGATCATGGATTATTATTACGTTCGGTGTTGATATGAAAATATAGCCCAGGTACTTAAAGTTCGAAACAGTGTATGATTTAACCACCCATTGTAATATTAGTAAGAAAAAACACAAGACTCATCTTCCCAGAATCCGCTCCAAAACGTGAATCATAAGGAACCCATTTACGTAGCAGATTGCACAAGATCACATTTCCTAGGAGTGGGTGAAGAAATTCAATTTCAGCCGCACAATGTAGTCAGCGGCTGAAGGCTTCACAATGCCGTTGCGCACACATTCTTGAGACGTATTCCTATGTGCAGTTTTTATTCTCGCCAGTTTTGTTTGCACTTTCTATGAGTTAAGTGTAAAGTGAGGAGATTGGATTTTCGAGTTTAGTTGTAATTTTTTTTAAATATATCCAGCGTACAGTGAAGCATTTTAGGGTCTCATATTAGATAACTTTAAATTTGTTTTTTTTTTTTCAACAAATGTTGAATTAGTACATAACATTTCGAAGAAATGTCATCAAATCATACATACATGATAACACGCCTATTTTCCCTTACATAGTAGGCAGAGAATTAAAGACTATGACGTCGTTTGACGCCACATTTGACCGTGGTGTGAGAATTAGGAAGGAGAGGGTATTAAGTGGTTAGAAGTTATTACAGCAAACTAGGTATTACTGCAAAATAAATAATTTCCTGTGAAACTCACCTTCTCCACCTTAACCAAAAATTCCCCAAGATTACAAAATAAAAATAGACATAGAAATCAAGTGCCAGGGATCTTGTCAGGGATTATTAGAAAATATAGTCGATAGAAAAGAATATGAAGACACATACACACTCCATTTGTTTCGTTCAGGCTGATCGAGACAACCTTTTTTTTTTTTTTTTTTGATAGGTAATAAATAAAAATCTTATCAAAAAATATTGCGTCTGCTTTGCATAATCTCATGCCCATTTTTTTTTCGGACAGTAAGAAGCACAAAAAAGCGACATCGTTACATGGTTGATATTCCGAAAACACGTATGAAACGCTTTGGCTCCACTTTCATTGTGCGTACCGCCAAAATGTGGAATGCGCTTCCTGAATGGATCTTTCCGAATAGATTTAATCTAGGTGTCTTCAAATCGCAAGTGAATAGGTTTCTTCTAGGCAAGCGCGCTCCATCGTAGACCGTAACTGTCGCTTAACACCAGGTGAGTTGACGGCAAGCCTATTGTCGAATATAAAAAAATGTACAATATAAAGTCATATCCTATATTTATTTAATTTACCTAAAAGAAAATCATTTCAACATCCATCAAATACCAAGAACAACAACAGCAAGATACACGCTGACATCGACTCTATCAAAGTAAAATTCCTTGGTAGCAATTTAAAGTTGTCCTGCGAGTCACTGTGGGGAGCAAACTTAAATCGGTTCGTTCATAGATGGCTCACGAACGATTACCTCCATACTTCTTGATGATAGCGGCATTTCTGAATTTATTTTACAAAAATTGTCTTGTATGTAAGGAATTTGCTATACAAATGAGCTGATGGAGCAAAAAAATAAATACAACATTGTTTTTACAATTAAGCATTAATTTAGCTTAAATAAACAAATTTACAAACAAATATACATATCTACACATACCTACAAGATATGTACGCGCGAAAAACAATCCTTCCTTAGCAGTCGGGTAAAAAAGGAAAGGCTAATACTGGCCATTTCTCAGTATTTCATTACTGACGCTCAAAACTGTTACCAACTGCACCTTGTAATCGCAACCGGGTGATTCTGTTACGCCCACAACCCCGAACAAGGGACTTAAACAGAAACGGGCCGGGACGTTTCCGGTCGGACCGGCCGACGTTTAACCGTGCTATTATAGCGAGTGTGAGAATTCCAATTATTTTCAGCATTGTGAGAATTTTTCGCAACAGCGCAGGCTGTAATGTTGACATGGTTCATGTGTATGGTGATAGTTAAAGTATGTTCAGGAACATAAAGCTAACTTTTAAGCTATTGCATAGCTTCTATCGCGGGCCTTGAGCATGGAGAGCGAATCCAGAAAATCCGTAACGAAAATAACCTAACGCAGTAACGCCGATACAACCAATGCCACCTAGAGGCGATTTGCAGAACTAAAGAGACAAGCGTGATATTTCAAAAAGTCATTAAAAGTTCTGCTATTCATCGATAGATGGCAAAACTAAAAACTAAAAAGTATCACCGCTGTGCCGGTCGGAGTGGGGGGTGATAGGAATACTGCATAAATAAAATAAATAAATAATTATAATTACATAAGTTGATAAAAAATGCTATGCAATAGCTTTACTGCGGCAGTCTCCGAGTGCCACACGTCTTTTTTTGTTTCTGTCAAAACCATTTGACATAAAATTATCAATAATTTGTTCGTCGCTCAAATAACGGCTTGTGACTAAAGTTTAGAAGATATACGTAGATCATAACTATTGGCCTTCTTGGCTGTTTCTTGTGACTCGTTTGTAGGCGTAAAAAACATCTGCCCTGTCCAGCTATTAAAATTCATTTGAATAATTCCATATCATATTTAATATATTATATCGGCAGTGGCCCCGCCAAGTCGAGCGGTTTATTTATTTTACTTATCAATCTAAACTCTAAATAATGGCCCACATAGTTGTTCATAAAAATTTCAACCCACTTTTAACCATATCAGTACTGCCTAGTTATGAAAAGTATTAGGACAATTTTAATATATGTATTCATTTTAAACGATCCATTTGAATACAAATTACACACCGAACACGAAAACCGTAAACTTTCAACACTCTATGTTCTAGAAAAAGAACTAAATTTTATAGAAAACATTTTTTTACATTAATTTTCCCTTGTAGATTGTATCAATCCAAGCAATTTAGATAACGCCCTTTGCGCTTCGTTCAGTATTCTTCCTTCATCTTGAGATTTTACGTAATATCTTCAGTATCGACTTACTTAATATAATTTTGATACACGGAAAAACAAGACTTAGCCTGAATTTAGTACAACACAGAAAACTCGACCGTAAAACAAACGGTATTAAAGCGACAGTGGATGATTCACTCCATATGTTACTGTAAAAGCCCGAACATTGGTAAATCTTAGGTTTTACCAGTAAATCTTAGGGTTTACCAACACGAGTCGGTAAATGTAAGAATATGTAAAAAAGAAACGATTTTATCGGGCTTTTACCATTAGAATTTAGTACATGCTAGGTTTTACCAGTGACGGTTGGTAAATGTTGGTTTTACTGGTAAAACCTAAGATTTACCAATATTCGGGCTTTTACAGTAACACATATACAACAAATTTCATCACGTTCCCTATTGTAGTAGAGGTTAGTTCGATGCTTGTTTATTAGAAATTATCGCCAATATGTTTGTGCCGAACAAGGCATGGCAAAAGCGCCATTGTGATATGATTTACAAGGCGAAAATCTGCGCCAAAACTGTACACATCGATTCGACGTAGGTATACGAGTAGTACTCGCGTTTCCCGAACGGATTTATATTCGGATCTATAGGCTCGAGATACACTGCTTCAGAGAATGATGGACATTTGGCAAAAAATCTAAAAGTTTTTTATTTTTTTTTTTTTCGCAGAAAACGAAAACTGTAGAAGCAAAACTACTATCTCTTTTTTAACCTGCATGACAAAAAGCAGAGTACTATTTAATAATATTGTCACGAAAAAAAAATACAGAGCTTATAATTTTTTGTCACTTATCGTGTGTTTTTTTTTAAAGCGAAGTGGATTTTTGTTTCCCACATAATAAATTATGAACTTGATAATTTGCCCTCGACGTATAATGCCCTAAAACCAAAAATTGCCCTAAGCGCATAATGACGTACACTCAAAATGTACGTAATCGGGAAACGACCTAAACGCGAACTGACCCAAATATAAAATGACTTACTTAAACACAAAATGACACAATCCTAAAACAACCTAGACGCAAAATGTCCTGAATGCTTGAGTGAATGAGTCACTTTTGATTTGAAAAATTGTAAGAAACGTTAAACATTTTAATGTAATTTTACGTTGTTTACTTCATTGTGAGAATGGTAGAATGTAATTTTTAGTGGCTGCAAAAGCATCTTAACGGTGAATCTTACCAATGTCTTTGTCGCTGACACATTGACTCAAACTCTGTTTCCGTAGTATATATCTATATAATACCTATAGAAATAGCTTTGTAATTTTACTTACTTTTCTTTCTTGAAATCTTACAGTTTGATATACATTTTTGTTTATTTACGTAACTTTTAGTATGCTCAGTCACAGAATTCGCCCTATTACATTTGTGCTCAGTCTTCATTAATTATGGTGTTATTTTTTTTTTCATCTTAACATGCTGCTTACCTAACCTATTTGGAGCGCTAAAATACTATAATCAGCAAAAACATTTCGGTTACCTCCTTTCCCGCTTAAGAAACGTTCGGTTGTGTGATTCAAAGAGAATTAACTAGTACTAGTTTAGTAGTCAGTTTAGCAAACATTACTAATATGCAAAAAACAACATGGCATGGAAAATAACATTTTCTAGCTGTACAAAAAGACAAAGAGTGAGAAAGAGTTCTTTGAACAAAGAGTATTTACAGCTAGAAAATGTTATTTCTGGCAAATGTAATTTTTTTTTTTTTTTTTTTGTTGAAACGAAAGACGTTTATTCGCTTTTCTTACGTTTTGTGTGTCTCTAGGCAGACAGGTCTGGCAGCAAGCCATGAGACTCGTTTATATATCACCGTGTTTTGACGCAGCCATACACCCTAGCGACGCCGGTGAAATTATAAAAGAAATGCATTAAATTGATGCTTTCTATTGTTTGTAAAATGATTTTATTAATCTTTACTGGTTTTAAATTTTTGTACTAAGTTTTTTGTTGTTTTTAAAATTATAAAAGATCTATTCTTTTCTAAAACGAATAACTAATACCAATGGTATTTGTTCATTATCGTAATTATTTTTTTATTCCAAACAAAATATCACTCATGAATGAGATAAAGTCATAATAAAATTGCCCTTGGAATACCTTTGTAAAGTGCTCGTATTTAGAGACAATTTGTCCAAATAATCCAGGGCGTAACGAATAAGGGTTGACGTTGAATGAAAGATAACATCTGGACGGGAGATACTTACTCGTGCACTTGAAATTCTCTTTATATTGTTACCGTATTACTTCTTCATTTATAAACCGATTTTCTTTATTTAAATACTTTCAAATCGGTTCTATACAAATTTCATTATTTGTTCAGTAATTTAATATCAAAACTAGCTGAAAAACATATTAATATAAAATTACGTATTTTTGAAGTCGTTTGTTTCAGTTTTTTAAGATTTCCGTAGTAAACAAGGAACTCTTATAGTTTCGCCATGTCCGCCTGTCTGTTTGTCAGTCGACGGCTTTGCGCAAAGAGTTCTAATTTAGTATGAGTATGGATATTAGTTATGCCGAGAAAGTCATAGATAAAAATTGTGAAAAAAAAATGTTTTTTGGGTACACGTAAAGTGGGGATGTATAATTTTTTCTCATTAACCCCATCATGTGGGGTTATTAGTGGATAGGTAGCCAAAAAATATTGAGGGTGTGCGTAAACCATTTTTCAATTTAGGGATTCGTCTGCGAAATATTAAGTGATAATTATTGTGGTAATATAAAAAAAAAACATGCCAGTAGCATATTATGATAAAATTAAAAGGAAAACTATCATGGCTTTATAAGTTATCGAATAATAGTCGATGAACTTTAAAAATGTACTTTGAGAAGTAAGAAAAAGACAATTCCGTGCAAATTTCATTTAAACTAACATATGTTAACTCGTATGTTCATAGTATCCCAATTTTAAGTTCACGTAAATTATAACGTGCAACTACCGGACCCTACTTTACGCATGGCACGTCACGCACTTGGTCGCTTATTTAATAATATTTATGTTTGACTAGCACTACCACCAGACGTATTAGTGCTAGTTCCCACTTTTTGTCACGATATTATTCTTATCAAACAGACTCTAAAACTTACTATGGAAATTAACGTGGTTTCCACACATATTAAATAAAAACTACGGGTCACTCACGTCACCGCACCGAGACGCACCACCGAGCACGGCGAGGCGCGTCACCTACCGAGAGTGTCGTTAGCGCTGCTCCTTTGAAAAAGATCGCCGAATGCGGTTGAAACTATAGTCGGATTTTTCGGCTTAAAACAGACGTGAGTAACCCGTAGTTTTTATTTAAGACTCTAAAACTATTTGTAGAAAGTAGACAATATCATTAAAATGCACTTTCACCTTCAGTGCACCCAAAGCGAAGTATTTGCAATTAGCGAGTTAGTGAGTTTAGGTCTCAGACGAGCTCAGCTCTCACCTGTGACCTATTCGATAGCTGTTTTCTATGGTTCTATTCATAAATAGAGGATTAACCCGACGGATGAACTTATTCTGTAGCATTTTCCAGCTTACATTCTATTATCTAGAAAGTAGATTTATATATTTATTTTTAACTGACTTCGAAAAAGAAGGAGGTCCTCAATTCGATTGTGTTTTTACCCGAATATTTTGTATGTTTGTTCACTGATTATTTCGCCAATTGTGAATTAATTTTTGATGATTATTTTTTGTTTTCAGAAGGGGTCCCATATAATTTTTATCATAATCGGTTCAGTACTTTAGTTTTTACAACAAAATAACTGAAAAATGTTATACAAGTAAACGAATGTAATTTTTATGTAGAAATAGGTTTGCCCTTGACCGCCAACTCGCCTATGTCAAGCGACGTTGCGGTCTACGATGGAGCGCGCTTACCTAGAAGAAACCAATTCACTCGCGATTTAAAGACACCCAAATCTATCGGGAAAGATATAGGTACCTACATATTATAATTTTGTATCTGGACTATAGCCAATAATACGACATCGATAAATAAATCAATTAACTTACATAATATCTTGACGCCTCTCCTATCTTAAGTCTTATAAAAAGAAAGAACCTACAAAGAAACAAACCAAAGTGACAATCAATAGTTTTGTTCACTTGTAATATCCGCATGCAATAGTTATAGCTAGAAAGTTGGAGATCCAATAAAATGAACGTGTAGACTGAGCTGGAGCGCAAAATCTAGAGCTTCCAGAACATTCGGTCATCAATAATGTATGAGTTTCGAACGACAAAGTATGAAGACAAACAGACGTTTGTGGGTTCATTTGCACGTCCTCGTGCCAACTGAACGGGGCGATGCTCACATGAGCTTGAGGGTATTCACAAGAGCGGATTATCTGTTTTTGTTAACTATCTAGTAAAAATAAATCCGTTTGTATGGATCTGATCACAGTATTTGCAACTGGGGTGATTCTTTGAAATAACTAAAAATCATAAATCAACAATAATCCCCGATTTATAGACTAGCTGCGTTTCGCGGTTTCACTCGCATAGTTATGAAAAACGGTGATGATTATGATGATGATAAGTAGCTTATGTCCGTCTTCAGGTCCAAAGCTATCTCCATACTAATTTTCATAACGATCGGTTCAGCCGTTTGAGCGTGTAAAGGTAATACAATTAGCTTATATAATATCATTATGAAATTGTGTCAAATGTATTTCAAAACACCAGTACATTCATTTAAATAACAATAAACTTAGGTGTCTTATATGTCACAAATCTTATTTTTACTAGACTATAATGCTGAGTCTGACATGCATGAGCGATCGCTTTTTAACACGCTTTTATTAGCTTCACCTGTATGCATGTTTATTTGTTTGTTTGTAACCGACTCCTTCGGACTTGATTTTGACCCACTTCAAACGGTCAGATTTCATTCAAACTTTGTAGACAAATGCTATTGGTTATTTCGCACCGCGGTGCGAAATAACCTATTCAAAAAGAGCTCTTGGGTGATTAGGACCGCGGTTCGAACCGCTTGCGGTGCGAAACGCCGAAGTACCCGACTTATCAAGGACGATGACAATACAATAATTTGAAGTGTTTTTTTTAGTTTTTTTAACTATTATTATTTGTTTTAAACTATTATTATTTATGCGAGTGGGAGACTACACGCAATAGTAGTTCAATGTATGTTCACTAGATTTTTCTTCTATTATGTTAATATTTCTGATATTTTTTAAGAATTTTCCTACTATTACTTAAACCTGCTATTTACCATTAATTAAACTCGCCTTTAGTGATAAGACTGCCTGTGTTTTCGCTTGTATCGCCTTCTTTTGTTAATTATTGTTTTAGTATGGTGTAAACAATAAAAGTTTATCTTTCTATCTACCTATCTACCTGCAGTTGGCAGAAATTGATATAAATAAATGGGACTCTTTTAACCTTTGCTTTCGTTGGTACGAAATCTTATTAGTCGCTTTCTTCGCTCGTTCGATCAATTCTTCTGTCAAAAGGTTAAAAAAAAACTGCATAAAAAATGTTGCTATTGGAATCATAAAAATAATTTTATTTGTCTGTATGATGAATTATACATACAAATACAATATTTATTTATATATTTATTTTATATTTATTTAGGTACAATATTTAACTATAAGCTATAAATACGCCGAAATTGTGTTTTCAGGGTGAGAACATGTGGTTTCAAACTAAAGAAAATTAAAACAAGTAGAAATGTATGTAAAGTAGTTTAGAAGTTATGAGGGAACAGATGAACATACATACCGGTAAAACATAGCCCTCCCTCTTGCTTCGGCGTAGTCGGGTAAAAAATATAAAATTTCAATATTTTCGCGACTATGACGTTTATTCTGTTTATTAGTAGCTACTTTCTGTCTTAATAAACAATACAATAAACAATATAATTAATACTATAACATTTTTTTTACAATAGAATTGATTAAGTTTGTTAATTATTTATATAACTTTTGTTGCAACGGATTATTTTATTTGATAATTTTCAATTAAGTATTTAATTTTAAACACTATTTTAGTGTCTAATGACCCGACTGCGTAAGAAGGAGGGTTAAGTTTTTCGAGTGTATGTATGTATGTTTTTAAATAAAAACTACGGGTCACTCACGTCTGTTTTGAGCCGAAATATCCGACTATAGTTTCAACCGCATTCGGCGGTCTTTTTCAAAGTGCTAGGCGCAGTGCTAGGCGCGTCACCGACCGAGAGTGACGTGTGTGCTGCTCCTTTGAAAAAGACCGCCGAATGCGGTTGAAACTATAGTCGGATATTTCGGCTCAAAACAGACGTGAGTGACCCGTAGTTTTTATTTAAAAATGTGTGAAAACCACGTTAATTTCCATAGTAAAAATGTATGTATGTATGTATATTTCTTTGACACGCCCTAGAGCCTAAACGGCTTGACCGATTTTGATGTGAGTGGTGTCAATAGATTCGTCTTAGTTGTGAGAGTGACACTGGGTACATTAAAATTTAAAAAAATCATAAGTTAGGCTGCAAGAACCCCTTTTTCTGCAGTCGGGTATTTTGTTTTTCTTTGACATTGATACTTCTTTTTTAAATAAAGTTAGTCTTTTTCGTGTACATCTTCGCTTATTTCAGCTCCTACTCCGCACCCTAACCAGTCGAATCCTGTTCCCCAGTCGCGACACCGCGTGCCTTGCATGTCTAATGTCCAAGGATTGAATGAGAGCATTGTTCAGGAGATAGAACGAAAAAACGAACCAGGGGTACAATGCCTTTCAAGCCCAACAACTGAGCAGTTGTCTCCACGTCTTGGCTTTTAAATTGAATAAGTTTCCCCGCGGTGCAATATTATTGAACACGAGGTTGTAAATCCGCAGTGAAAAGAATATTGTTTTGTATCTTACGTTGTTTAAACTGACAATAAAATCTGAAAAGTATTTTTGGCGATTATATTAATTTATTCTGTGTATAGAATAAGTACATATTAAGGTAGCAAAAATGATCTAAATGACTAAAACCTGAGCGCAACCTTGACGGACCACCACGTGCCATGACACTATACCGATTTTCAAAAAGATCGGTAGAAAACGGCCTGCAATCAGCGATTTTCTGCTACTCTTCTTGCGTCGTCTTCCTTCAATGCTCTTGCTGGTGCGTGGTTTCTACTCAAACACTTTTCGGCGCTATCGGCCATTAGCCCCCGTATTTTGAACCCATTCGTGTTCGGAATCTATTCGGAATGCATATCTCCGTCTCTGTCATTGCCATAGAGAATGACAGAGACGGAGATATATATTCCGAATCGATTCCGAACCCGAATAGGTTCAGAATACGGGGGCAGTTCTGCTTGCTACGTGCCGTCCCAATGCGCCGTCACATTTTTTCAACCTGTGCCTAGTATAAAATATTCCGCGACTGTAATCATAATTTTAATTTTAATAGCAGGAAGGAGATTTCTCAATGAATAATAGTTGTAAATCAAACTCCACGAATCACGCTCAAAATAAAACGACCCAGTCGCCCCATTACGCTTACCACAAACGAAACACGGCTCGATTAATCAGAACAGTTAATTCTATTACGTGAAACGCGGTTGTTTGTTAGGCGACGCGCCAGCCATTTGTCAATTGACACACCACGGCCGCGGACTCTGTTGTGAGTGGAGCTCGTAGCCAGGCCGCTAACTTGAAACGACCACCGATTCAAAAACACTTAAAAAATCTAGTTTATTTGCATTCATTTATCCATTCTACATTTAAATCTTTATCTCTGTCATTTACAAACAGAATAACAGAGGTGGAATTAGTAAAATATTTTTTATGAAAATTAACTTCGTAATTAATGCTAATGCTAAAATTAGTATCGCTTAATAACGAGTTAATAGACTTCTAGATTAACGAGTTCTATCATCGAATATTGTAGTTTAAAATTCTGTTTGGCATTATTGATATACAAACAAATCAAATGTGTCTGAGAAATGCAGCTGGTGGCAAATAGATGCGTAAGCGCATGTAATGCGCATAGAAGAATCCATGCCGTGTTACATTCCAGATGTGACTGGTCTTACAGTTCAGTCTGTAGTAGGTTATGCTTGCATTCTAAGCTGCAGCTTGTGGGTTCAATCACCACGTAAAACAAATGTTTGTTTGATGATTATTGATGTTTGTTCTGTGTCTGTTCTGGATGTACCTACCTACGTTGCGTTGACGTTTCACGTCGATCAAAACGCTGTTATATAAATGCTACATATGCTTTAATTCTACACCCATGTACAAATAACACAGCTAAACCATTCAAAGTCCTGTATGTTTGTGTGGGTTGTCCAATCAGTGGTTACTAATAAGAGTTACAACCTGCTTTCCACTCCCTAACCGCAGGGAGTTGGCCCTCACGCACAAGTGTCAACTAATTCACTAGTTTGTGTTGGTCTTGTTTGATTACGGCACTCAATCAAGACAACTGTTTCGTTTGAATTTTGTATTAGCTAGTAAACCTGCAGCCCTCTAGACAAGTTCCGTTCTATTGTCAATAAAGGCAGAGAATAGATAAATAAATCTATGGTACGAAATGAATAATCGTAGGTATAAGTAAGTAATTTTTATGTAAATAACTAGGATTTAAAAAAAAAAACAAAATTTGTAATCTTACTCTAGTGTTTGGACTTTTATTTTTTATAAGTTTATTCAATAATTGTATGTCTTTAAATTTTTTTATAGGTATGTGCGAGCGAGACGTACGATTTCGAACTACAAATCCTTAATAAGAAATTAGTTACGCTAAGTCACGATATTTGATCGTTTGACGTCACGTGATCTTTATCTCACATAATTATGTTAGATTGGGAAATAGCACGTGACTAAGTTGAACTTTTCTACAAATATTTAATTTTGATCAAAGTTAATTTTTAAACTTACCTGCATAAAAATCATTTTTATGTTGTAATTTAAAAAGAATATTTTTTATGTATGAGAATTAAGTTAGTAACGCTAACAACATAAAAGTTACTAATTTTAGACTAGATCTAGATCGTCGAGTTTCATCCTCGGCCACACCGCCGCAAGGCAAGTTCGTGGCAAGTAGGCGTGGATCTTTATGTAAACAAGTTAAATGTTCAAATCAGTACTTTTTTTTAATGTATAGCGGGCAAAACAAAAAAAAAAAACAGAGACCAACTTGCACTAGATCACTTCTATGCAGACTAATGTATCATTTGTTTTCGCCACAACATAAGTGGAAAGTGAATAGATTGGCGTCTGCCCAAGTTTCAGCTAAGCCAAGTCCAATCTCCGCAACTTATGTTTTGTCTTGTTATATCCACTTTACGCTATCAGCATGTAGTCATCTTACAAATAAGTTTTTTATCTAGTAGGTATAAAAAAGATACAATCACTATACATCATGCTCTAACTTTGCCAGTTATTTAATCGACATGCAGTAGTGTGCAAGCATTGTGTTTTGGATGGAAGGACAATGTTCCCAGCAATAATTCTAGGTATAGAAAAGACGTTATAAGAACATATATAGAATTTAGAACCTCCTTCTTTTTGTAAATGGGTTAAAAAGTTACCAGCACATTGTTTGAAGCACTAGGTTTTTGAGCTGTCAAAGTCTAAAATTCTAGTGTCATTTGACTGTTATAGGCAAGCGTATCGTCTTATATCCCCGAACAACCTAATCCTCCTGTCACACAATTGCATTAAAAAAATGAACAAGATAAGCTAAAAAAAGCTTAAGTATAAGCCTTTATTATTGCTGTGAAAAAATAAATAACGGTGACTTAAAAATTAGGACATACTCGACTATACTTTCCACTAGAGAGTTCCAGTGATAATCTCCTGGTTCCATTTTCAGACCCTCATTACCCTAAGTAATAGAAGGTATCCAAACTCGACTAGCAGTTTCTATCAGGAAGTATGAGCCTCTATATTCTGGTTCCATCATCAGATTAGTTTCATATCATGATAATGTTGCATTGATATCCGATTTACGTTCAATTAATTCGATAGATTAAGATAGCATTCAAAACGGTATCTTAAACGAGAAAACTTACAAAATTAGATTTCAGACAGCGAGGCGATGTGAAACAATTTATAATTACAACAAGACATTATAAAAACTTCACATATATGTTACCGACATTATGGGCAAATGCCTAAAACACATGAGCTGCACTGACCGTGCGGATAGAATAGAAAAAGCGGACTGTCAATGGCAGGTTTTCGCGCCTTGCGAGTGTGTCGTAGTTTTTCCTGTAAGAATTGTTTTATTTAAATAAAGAGTAAATATAAAAAGATACAATTATGTTGTATGTAATACCGTGAATGTGTTAATCATAAAAGCGACGGAATAAAGCATGGATACGTTATAAAAATGTATAAAGTTTTAATATCACCCAACACCGATGGAAAAACGTCTGAGCCTATAGCTTCTGGAAAGAGCTATCTTAGTAATTTCTGGCCGTTTTTAAGGTATGTTAATATATATAACTAACTAAATACTACACAAAAAGCAAATCGATAATAAATTAAACTTAGAAATGTGCATACTTATAGTTTCTGCAAATCAAAAAAAAAACTTTAACATACTTTGGTAGCTAGAACAAAAACAGGGTATTGGGTGAAATAAATATTTTCTTACAGCGTATACCCATGTTATTGAGACTGATGTCAGATTCATTCTTAGTTATCTTAGTCTAGGAACTTATAGTTCTTATACTAATACTTTATTCCACGGTCAATCTCCATTAAACAAGAAATATGTTAACCAGAGTCGAATGCGGGGAATCTAAGTAAGCAGATGTTTTATTCATAGCACCACAAATGGCAATTACAGTTACGGAGTACTAGGGACGGAAGAAAACATTGTGTAAAAAAGGTTTGGTGGCTCTTACACTAAGCGCGGTGGAATCCAGTGACGTAACATTAGTTTAAATAAATTTTATAAGACCAAATAAATTGGTCTCTAAATAACTATCGTGTTTGTATATGAAAACAGTTTTATGTATAATCGCTAACGGGTGTTTTATTGAAAACTTGAAGATTTTTTGTCGCCCCTAGGTTTTATTTTCCCCAAAAATTTGTATTATTTCGAATGTTGAGGTTGGGTATAAAGCGCACTCGCGCATAACAACATTAATCAAGCAAGAATTTTATTTGATTATTTAATAGAAATATATAAAACAAGATGTATTCAGGTATCATTAAAAATCGCCAATACACGACGGATTAGTGAAAAAATATTTTATGCTACTCCTCAACCAAGCTAAAAGATAATGAAAAATTATTTTACTTTTTCACATTTTCCTACAATAACATTCCCTTTTTCTTATATAAATAAACAAATTCGTATCTCACTTTTCTAAACTCAATGTATAATAAAATTATGTTTAAAAAAGTTGTAATGCACGAGAGAGATAGCTGCGCACTTTAATCTCCACTTTAACGGTGAAAAAATTGTAGTATTGTAGTGTTATTCATATTTGCTGTTACTGAAAACTTTACAAACCCATCACAAATTGTTTGTCTTATTCCGGAATAAAATGTAAAATTTAGATATTTAGCCAGAAATTTTGTATATATATCAAAATAAGTTAGGGTACTTTTGAAACAAAAATGTACACTGCGTCTTTTGTGTCTGTAAACCGGACGGTGGGACATTGTTCGGTGGTTAAATTATGTCCTCAAATGTTACGGTTCGCCATTTCCCTCTGACCTAATATCTTTGTATTCCGCTCACTCAGATGTCTTTTGGCTCATTTTCATTTTCCCTGTTTATTAATATTTTCGCCCTTCAGTGGAGTTTGTGGCGGCTTTGATAATCTAGTCGTTTTGAATTTGATAAGCGGAAAGTGCTTCATCCGTATTTTATCTTCTTGCAGGTTTAGAGTAATGATTTTGGTTTTTTGTGAAGATTTTTATTATTTTTACGCCTTTTTGTCGGTGTGTTGTTTTTTTCTTCTATTAATCATCTTTATTTGATTTAATTTTAGATCGATATTTTAATTTTTAATCTGTCTCTGTCTGATCACCATGATTAATAAACTCCTGAAGTTCCGACCTATTTCTATAATATATTATATTTTATACTAGGTTCTTACTCGTGCGGTCTGCATTTTAGAACTTTTTGGTCCCATCGGCCGTCAATTCTAAGTGCTATGTGCCCTGCCTATTACCATTTCAACATGCTAATTCGCTGTTCTATGTCGGTGACTTTCGTTCGTTTACGGACATCTTCATTTCTGATTCGATCTTGCACAGAAATTTGATCATAGCTCTCTCCATAGCTCGTCGCGTGATTTTGAGGTACCTATTAATGTATAACCAAAGGAAAAATAAACAAAATTGTGTCTACTTTTCGTGCCGAGTCGGTTGTTTTACCTGCTTTAAATTCGCGCTAAATTATATTCGTATCTAACTAAGTGGAATTAAAACCACTCGCACAACTTCCTAATTTTTATTTTAATCAGAATTAAAACTCTAGTGCGTGACTAAAACGCAATTGATCCGGTGGGTAAGCCTCTATTTAGTACTTTATTGTACCATTCGGCTGAAAGTTACAAATGGTGATGTGACATGCGACACATTTTCTGTTGTGATATATGTACTTTATGCCGGATAACTTTTACCATTCAGTTTTTAATTTTTATATGTAATTTCTCAGTAAGTTTTTTAAGTATTTTTAGCATTTTCTAATTATTATTTTAAATTTTATATTAAATTGTGATAACTACAAGTTTTCCTATAAAACACGGACAAGGTATTGCCGTATTTTTCAGTGGCTTCGCCTAATATATGAGTGACATAACATCAGAAGGTCTCTAGTTAACCGATTTCAGAGAAAGCCATATTGGCAATCGCTGAGGAGAGTGTCTTCTTTTTTATGAGTTTCTTTTTGAGCTTCATTTATGCAAATAAAACCGCTTTTTTTTCACATCTACATGAGACTATAGAACTGCGTATATGGTTTTAATTTTAACTCGACACTTTCACGCTTTTCCAAGATAGAAGATCTCGACAGACAGACAGACAAACAGACGTACAGACATACAGACAGACAACAAAATGATCCTATAAGGGTTCCGGTTTTACCTTTTGAGGTACGGAACCCTAAAAAGAGGGTGGTGGATGGCTAGGATGGTGTATAACTGTTGGGATTGGCACGACTTCTTTTTCTGGGAACTGGTTGTAGGTACGTTCGCAAGCTTCCAGCACAATAGGAATACTCTTGTATCTAACTGAAACCGGAACAGTATGGGAGAGAGTTCTGGACCACAGTTTCACGGTCCACTTGCTTAATTCATATCCAACTCAAGGAAGTTTTTCAGTGCCTCCTTCTTCCTTGTTCTTAGTAATCAAGTTTCATACATAGATTACATGGTAATTAAATCCAATAACTTAAAAACATACTTTTAAAGGTATCAAATGCCAAGTTTTCCGAATGTTCCTGAAGACATTCTGTGATAATAATCCCTACTCAAAATTCACACGAATTTCCCGTGAAAATTATTACCTTTTTATATTCGCATTCAATGGTGTATGCATGTAAAAAAAAATAGCGGAACAAGTTAATAAACAAGCAGCGCCAAGTCACCATTCTTTGGCATCACTCCTGCCTACTTGATGCTGCCAAATTATGCCGGAATAAAAACTAGCCGGAATAATCTCACTTTTATACACATACGAATACAACAAGTGATTTAAAAAAAAAAAAAAACATTTTTATAAATGTTAACGTGGTTATATATTCACTTAGCACTTAGCCCGCTTTCATGCTCGCTCGAGGTTAAGCAAAATGTGAGCGTATATCAGCACTACGTGACATTTAAATCACTAATGAAGTACTGACTAGTGTGTGTTATGAGTACGTGAAACACATGCTAAGTTTACTTTAATATTTGGCTTGAATTAGTTCAAGGCTTGTTGTTTTAATGAATGGAATAAAAATTGCTTTGTAGTAATTGTAGTTAAATTAAAACGTACGATTTATTTAATTTTCGTTTTCAAATAAATTACTATGTTTATTTAAAAACAAAAAATAAATTAAGTATGATAGTTTTGTGTAAATTATGATAGGTTATATACCTCTCAAACACACACACACACACACACACACAGAAAAACCCTATATACATCACCGTATCCTTATTTAGGCGCGACATGTCACACTAAAAGTAAGCACTAAAACTTTTCGGGTAATTAATTTTACGCTAACTAGCAAGTGTAAGTTCCAAAAACTTAAAACTCCCCGACAATAAAACGCTGAACCAATTTTGATAAAATACAACAAATAGACAAAGTGCGGGCCGTATGTTTACCCACCTCATCGGGTAACGGTAATTGGCTATTAGTATAAGGTGTCTCTAAATGTACAGGGTTGCCTAGGTTAAACTAGGAGCGTTTTGTACAGTTAGCAAAAACGTGACCATTTTTGGGTTGTCTACCACCAAGTAAAAAGTAGTACAATCGAAAGTGTATACCGAGAAGTGCCAAAATCAATAAAATAATATATACCAATCACGTCATCAAGTAACACGATGTGACTTGTGCAACCATATTGATATTGGCACTTCTAGATAGGCAATTTCGAGTGTACTATTTGTTACCGGATAGGTGGTGGACACAAAAAATGGTCACATTTTTGCTAGCCGTAAAAAATGCTCCATGTTTAGCCTAGAATATTTAGAGCCACTTTACTGTGAGTCATCCTAGATAGCTCACATCTTGTTACCTGATAATATGGGTACACTTGGAGCCCGCTCTTATTCTACAAGGAAAACAGGCGTGATTTTTATGTATTTATGTATAAAAATGTTGAAAAGTATTCATAGCTGGTACAATAATAAAAATTCAAAAGCTACAAAAAAGCTTGAATTGCAATGACTCCGGCAAATCAAAGCAAAACTGCGAAACGTCGAACGTTAACGCTCAGATACGTAAAAAGTCGACGCGTTGTAATTCAAACGGGGCTCAAAGTAAGAGGCTATAAAAGTGATAAAATATCTATTTAGCTTTTTCTTCGCAGCCTTTTCTTCGTTCTTTAGCCCGTGAGAGCGTTCGTTTCCTTCCAAAAACGTTTGGAGACTGGTAATTGCAGTTTATGTTGGCTGAGATAAACGCGATATTTGCCGTCGCTTCCGAGCTTCCGAGCTTATTTTCAGAATGACGATAATGAAATGGACTTTATTGTTTCGAGGCTTCGATTAGATTGGCGTCAAGATTGATGGCCCCGGGCGCTGATAGCCGATCTAAGTGGTTTATCTTAATCAATATCAGTTTAACGGACTGATAAGGAACCTGGGAGTGTGATTGCCGTTCTCTTTATTGATTGTAAATTTTGTCGACAGTTGAATTCAGCTTAGGTGCTTGTCTTACAATTCTGCAGTGTTTATTAAACGATTATGTGGATGCATAAGAAGTTAATAAACTTTTACTACCTTGTTGTATAAAACAATGTTAAGCCTTGTTGACTCCAATATTCAGTTAATTGACTAACTGGCCTTGTGGCTCAGTTGGTAGTGTGTTTACGTCTACCTGCTGAACTGAAAGGTCGTGGGTTTAATCCCCACCCAGGGCAAACATTTGTGTGATGAGCATGGATGTTTATTCTGTGTCTGGGTGTTTCTATGTATCATATGTATATATAAAAAAAAAAAAAGTATATATGTATTCTATCAGCCATCTAGTTCCATAGTACAAGCTTAGTTTGGGCTAGACGGTGTTGTCTGAAATGTCCACAAATATTTATTTATTTAAGTAATAACTAAACTTGCGCCGTGACGCTTGCTAAATATGTTGACTAAATATGTCGATTTCATCCGCGTAGTGATGAAAAACGATGGGTGATGATGATGAAATATGGCCTAAGTCTGTCTCCAGATTCTCAGCTACCCTTATAATAAATTTCATAACAGTTGTTTTAACCGTTTGGTCGTGAATGGCAACAAACAGTCCAAGATACAGAGTTACTTTCGCTTTTATAATATTAGGTAGGATAAAGGTACAGGTTTTATTATCTAACTTTATAGCACCCTGATGACTTCATTAACTGAACAAACAACCTTTCTAGCTATTAGTACAATATAACCGTTAAATGAAAAATCCCCGGTTGCGGTATCCGCGGGCATTAAGCGTCCGGGCTTCACCGCGGCTGTCTATCAAAAAGCAGTTTGCGGCGCGGACGCCACGTGCGCCGATTTACCGCTCGCGGCATTTTCATGTCGCCCTGTTTGTTGATGTAGAATAATACTAGAAGAGCTTTTAGAATTAATTGTTAGGAACGGTATACATATACCATATACTATTTTGACTGGCCTTGTGGCTCAGTTGGTAGTTGGTGTTTACGTCTACCTGCTGAACTGAAAGGTCGTGGGTTCAATCCCCACCCAGGGCAAACATTTGTGTCATGAGCATGGTTGTTTGTTCTGTGTCTGGGTTTCTATGTATCATATGTATATATTTACCAAAAAAAAGTATATATGTATTCTATCAGCCATCTAGTTCCAATACAAGCTTTGCTTAGTTTGGGCTAGATGATGTTGTGTGAAATTTCCACAAATATTTATTTATTTAAGTGTACACTTTAGAATTTGATTAAAGGATTGCATTATATGTTTGTACGTTTCTTGATCGGCTCTTTTCGAATAGATAAAATGTGGGTGGGTGCCTTCAAATCGCGGATTATTAAGATAAGCTTTTATTAGCGGTCAAATCCAAGCCAATCAAATGATAGGTATAACGAGGTTTAAAATATTCTATGAGATTATAATACTTTTTTTTTTTTATAGAAGATAGATCTACGATTGACCACCAACTCGCCTGATGTTAAGCGACGGTGTGGCCGAAAATAAACTAAATTTATTCCATTAATTTATTATTTTTCGACAGAGATTAATTAAGTTAGTCAAACGAGAAAAATGTAGGTTGACCGAGTCGGATGCTTAATTGGCAAACTTTTATGATACTGGGAATGACCATCATGACTAATATTGCCTGACTACAGGCGGACAAAGAGTACCAAACAAAACTGTTATTGAATCCAAGTGTTACGAATTTGGCTTTGATGAAAATGACTAACTAGAGACAGTTAGCCGATAAGGCAGAGGGTCCGGCACTTTTATCTAAGCTCGCATTGTAGATAACAACATTACTCAACATTATGTGAGTTGACGGTCAAATATAACAACAGAGTAATAAAAAAAAATGCCTTATCTAGGATATATATCCCATTGTATCCAAAGAGCTATCGCTGAGCTGACAAACGGAGGTTACAATTAATTTCAGAAACACAGCACTGAATGTTGACTTCATTCTGGTGGAGAAATTAAATATAAACAAAGCAATGCTGCAGGCTCTTCGGTACTTGAATATGAGCAGAATACTAAATCATGTGAGCATCTTTAGATACGCGCATAGTTGCTTGTTCTGTAATCAGTTTTTTTTCTCCAACTTGGCTAGAATTATCATATTTTTCAGTGCACTAAAAATAACTTTAAATACAAAACAGAGCTGATACCACTTAGAAAATAATTAGTTTAGAGAATATTTTTTTGGGATCGGCTCAGTTGTTCTTGAGTAAGCGTAGACTAATAAAGACGTGGGCGAAGTCATATTAGCGAGGCCCCTTATCTTTCGTTCCCAAGATCTAACCAAAAATTCTTTGATACTTACATAATAGTGAAAAAATATAAATGAGCAGTAGGACGTAGTAGACGTAGGAGTGACTTGAGTGATTGAATTTTTTACAAAAGTAATGTTTTTCGGCTGATGGCCTCGCATTTAAAGAGGCCTCGCGAGGCCACGTCGCCTACGCCTAGCAACGCCACTGGTCAGTTGTTCCAAATATTAACCCTAATGGACAAACTTTATCATATATAATATTAGTGTAGAATGTCTAGAAGTATACTCATAGACAACATTTTCTCGAGTACTTCATAGAACATAATAAAGGTGCATTTATGCAGCAAAAGTGCCTATTATGCTTTACTTTGACAGTATATATTTATAGGAGTGTTGTTATGTGGTATAATTCGAGCATTATTAAATTGTAATTTAAATCAACAACATAAAATAAAACAACATTAATAAAAATGCAAACTGTGCACACACACACGGTTTATAACAATTGGCTTTTGTAACGGTGTAATTTTGTATGCTAATATCATTTAATAATAATAAAGGTGAAATCATATTATTATTAAAGTGAAATCAAAATAAATACAATAATGAGTTATTTGATTTCCGAGTCATTAAGCGTGCTGAATGATCCAATTATCTTGGTGCAAGGGCTCATCCAATTAAAACCGTACCTACTGGTCAGGAGAGCTTTTGATATTTGCTATCTGTTATTTCATAATAATTGCACAAGAGGATTAAATTCAACGTACACTTGCGTAACGTTACGGTCGGTCGGTCGCGATCGTACATCCCCAATCTCACCCATCTAACGTGTGTGACCGATGCGACAATAATCTCTTATGTCGTGACGTCTGGCATGGGTCGGTAGCATGCGTCAGTTGCAAGCTTCGAATACCGCGCTATACTTTTTTTTATGAATATACCGGCACGGTCATATGAAACCATTAATATGGACGCAGTGACTAGACTGCTGTCTAAAATTTGCTATTTGTGCTACAGAAATGCTAAAACACTACTAATACAGGGAATGCTTAATAAAATGCTATTTTAATATAATCTGACACCATATTTTGATATTTCTAGAAACTGCTGCACATTTGCTAGAGTCATATGACATAGACATGCAGACATAGATAGATATATACATAGAACTTATTATGACATAAAACATAAATAAAACATAGATTGTTAAACGACACAAATAAGAACAATATAACATTTTGTCACAATCCGGCCCCAACTCAGCATGATACCAGTTGTAAACAACTAGCGCTGCTAACTAGCTCCCTAGCTAGCTAGTTAGTCCTACTAAAATGGTCAATTTGGATATTTATGCAATAAGTGAATATTTTTACATTGAACGAGGTCCCGCGCGTCTGCAATTGGCCGCAATGCAAGGAAATTACCCAAAGGGGTAGGAGACTATAACCACAGCAACAACTAAGCCTACGCTGTTTGTCCGTTTATTTATCTAGTTCATTTGTCCTAGATTTAAACGACTGTATCTATTGAACCGTAATACATAGGAAATATACATATTCACAGAACTAATATGTGACATTGCAGCGGATTGATCAACAAATAATGTTAACAAAATCTTAAAATTCAGAGTCTTACATAAAGCAAATGTTTTTTTTTTTTTCAAGGATTTTTCTTTGCTTTGACTCTATAGTCCAAACGATCATAAATACAATAAAGACTCTAACGTACTCTTGGTAATAAATTAAAAAAAAAACACTATGACAATAATGTTAAGCCGAACTAGGAGAGCTAGAGAGTTCTTATTCAGTCATCGGTATTTTCAGTTTTTTAAGTAATTCCGCTTCCTATTACAACAAAACTGTTCCACGACGACATCTAGAAACAACTTTTATTATCTACCAAATTGGACCTTGACTTCTTTATTCCTTTTGTGTACGAGTCTGGCAACATAACAGCTAAACTTTTTAATACAATTCTATCAACAATCAAAAAACCAATTCGCCAACTTCCGTCCCAAACATTTTTGTACATGTTTTTCTTCTGCATTCCAATGTTATTGTGCTCACCTCAATAGTGTAGGGGAGGCGTGCCCTTACGTATTCGCGTACAAGGCAATTTAGATCGTATCCTGCAGGGCTCAGATCGACATCGCTTGCATAGATCGAGACAGTGCAGTAGTTTGCTAAAAGAGGGCAAAACTTATCTCTTATAACTTATAAGATTTCTAATGAGCGTTTGCAAATGTAGATATGCATTTTGGTTTGGAAAACAGACTAGGTGAGTCTACTACATATTATCTATACCACCTATCTATAGGCTGATTATCTATCACACAATTTTAACCGGCTTCAAAAAGAAGGTTCTCGATTCGGTTGTTCTTTTTTGTTTGTTGCCATATAACATGTACCATAACGTATATCATTAATAAATTCGTCATTTATTTAAAACCATTTTATTTTTTTATTTTTTTTCGGCTTGGTTCCATATTTATTTTATTTAGTTAAATGTATCTCCTGTGTAAATATTCTGTAAAATGATTATTGGTAGACATTTCACACAACATCATCTAGCCCAAACTAAGCAAACCTTGTACTATGGACACTAGATGGCTGATAGAATATAATATGTATACTTTTTTTGGAAAAACATACTTATGACACATAGAAACACCCAGTTACAGAACAAACATCTATGCTCATCACACAAATATTTTCCTTGGGTGGGAACGAACCCACGACTTACAGCTCAGGAGGCAGTCGTACTATCACTGAGCCATGGGGCCTACCATGGTTGCACTACACTATGGTTTATACTTATACTATGGTTGCATACAACATACGTGCGTGAGCCAGCTACGTCATTCGACTTGAAACTGAACCTTAACAGGTACTGCATTTTCCAGTATACTGTGTTACTTCCAAAGGTATCTAATAACGCTGTGTAAACAAACAAGGCGCAAGTATCTTGATTGCTAACAAATTATTCAAGGATTTTAAAGCACGAGAAATCTTGCATTAAGACGCACTTCTGGGAGTGTTCGGCCAAGTATCAGGTTCATTCAGGCAATGGATTGCATTGAGAAACGTGTCAAGAAGCTTGTCGAAAACAAGTCTCATATGCAAACCAAGCTGCGAGCTTGGAGCGTCACTGCAAAGTTTTTAATTTATCCGTTTTCATCGGATTCATTTCGGGCAGTGAGCGTCTGAGTTGCATGATTTTATTCCCCTTGCCCGTTTTACTGGCGGTCAGCTAGAAACTGAAAAAAAAAACATCAGCAATTTTTGTGGTGGATATTCAAAACATAAACAAGACACTCTAATTCCACTTTTATCTTGGTATCTTGGGTACTACAAAAATGTGCGACACGCTTCTTTTCACCGGACTTCGCCGATATATAAATTCTGGGTATCTTTAAATCGTGAGTGAATTATTCTTGGTAAGTGAGCAAAGTCGGTAGTTGAGGGAATATCATTATTCCCATACCAAACGCCATGAACTACAGGTGAGTTGGCCTATTACTAAATAAAAAAAAGTATTTTTATTATTAGACAATAGCCTCCGTAAAAACCTAACTTAAAACTTATAGCTAAGTATATCACATATCCTACAAAATAAATGAAAACAGATTTTTCCTAAATCACTTAAATGTAATGAATACGATTAATTAGTGACTTTTTTAATTTGAGTTGACGTTCTAATATGTTATATATTATTGTGTTTTTTGTTTTTCTTCTTCAAATTAGTGATTTCAATTATGGTGTCTTGTTTTACTGATGATTCGAAAATTTGCCAAGTGGAGGTATCTAACAAAAAGAACTAATAAAAAAGTCATCGAAATCAAATTTGTGTTATACGTGCAACAAAATTTATTCATTAAATAAAACAGTAAAATGTTAATATTTATAAAAGTCATTACTTATAATAATAAAAAAGCATTAACTGGTTTAACCGCTACAAAAAATTTCATATAAAAAAGACGTCAAAATTTGGAATTGTGAAGGGTAACACAATTTTACGAGAAATTTTCCAGTTTACTTACGCCATTTCGGCTTTATATCGCTTTAACCTGCATAGTTCCTCTTGGTTTTCTTTTGAATGACCTCATTCCAGGTATTTACCTAGGGGAGGCCCCGAGCTCACGGGGTCATGGCTCGGTCAGCAATTTTACCATAATTACTTTGTGTGTGCGGTTTCAGCTGTTATGCTTTTAAAAGATTGTATTGACCGATTGAAGCCAATTTCTCATAATCCTCGAGAAAATGTTTTTGGTAATATTTTCATTTATATCAACCGTTAAAAGTTTTGAGTACCGGCTCGCGTCCAATGTAGTGCTGAAACAGTTCACGATCTGTCAAATGAATTGAGTTTGACTAAATAAAATACTAAAACCGGTCGTGGTTTGGCTGGAATAGACCTGAATTTATTTTATTGATAGATTCTAACATGTTTTAGTTGCGCCTGGCACATTTTGTATGAGTTTAAAACACAGTAAAATTGCTATGGAATTCTAGAATAATAAAACACATGAAATTTGACAGGCGCATAGACACAACGCTATAGAAAACCTCTAAAAAAATAACTTCTCCTATGGATACTAATTCCACCCTCCCCATTTCACTACAGGACTAGCAGAAAGTCGGCGAATTACCACCCATTTCTCATTGAAATGCCAAAAATCCATACTCAGCGATATCGATTATTATCGAACCACATTCCTGTTGCATACTGCGCAAGAATGGAATTCTTTGCCGCCATATATGTTTCCTGAGACCTACAATCTTGGGATTTTCAAGGCTAGAGTGAATACATAGATATCTTCTAGATCGACGAGTTGCATCCTCAGCCACACCATCAGGCAAGTTGGTGGTCAATCGTAGATCTATCTTGTATAAAAAAAAAACTTTTTTACAAATAGATTATGCTATTATGCATAACCAATAAACATTCCGTTATTCCTTGCGTAGTCGGGTATTATCGAAAGGCTAACTACAGACGAGCTTTAAAAAGTTTAATGAACTTCAATATACATTGTCAATACCCTGTCAGTTTCCCATTTTTATCGCAAGTTTAACAGCCTATCAACAGTAACAAATTACAGTGTTTCGCGCGAGATCGATCTGTTATTTATGATAGCTGAAACTCATCAATACCGCGCTTTGTCTGCCCTGGAATTGAGATAAACGACGTACGGATAGTGTTGAGGATCAAATCCAATTTTCTATTCGCAAATTGAGTAGGGAACGGTGTTTCGCGTGTGAGCGGACACGTCTCGCTTGTGAAGTGTTACTTCGCACGTCTGGGATAGTGAGATAGTTGCGGATAAATACAACCTAGTAGCCGATAACGCGGTTATGAGCGAGAAAAAACGCTGTTTCTCTTTGAGATCCGTGTGTGAGGATGTTTTGTTGTTCTTTTTCCGTTTTTGTTGTTTGTTCATTATTATTCAGCCAAATATACCATTAGCCTGATTTGATTCCTAGCTAAATATAATTTTATAATTTTTCAGAGGGTATCTATCCAACTCTGTGCTTAGGCTGTGTGACGTCACAGCAAATAGGTTAAACATATAATTTCACATGTGAAAATATCATGATAATTCCTCGGAAGGTTTACCCGCCGAGCTTCAACAAAGAGCGTTTAAAGGGTGTCTACAAGCACCTTTCCGGGTTAGCAAAGCAACAGTAATGTCAGCGATGTTGCAGTTGTCGCTTACCATCAGGCGAGCCGTCTGCCTTTTTGCCTATTTTACTTATTTGCCTATTCACCTATTTTATAAAAAAAAATACGTCGTGGTGATTTTTACTATATATTTTTATAGGATCGCTATGCTAAACCTTAGTGGTTGCGCCAGTTGATTTGTAGTTTTAAACTTTTTATATTTCGGTGTATTTTCCATTCCATCCTCAACCCTTTATAATAAGCAGCACTGTGAAGAGTGTACGGAACGACCGAAGATTACCCTGCTTCGTTAAAAAGAAAACAATTTGACTAGATGCATTTTATGTCTATATATATAGTCAGTGCGACAGGTGCGCTTGCGCGCGGCAGTTTGTTTTCGTACCTATTAATTAAGAAAAAGCTGTTCGCATGTGAAGTGTTGTACTCCGGTATATACTGTTATATAGTGTCTTCGCCGGACATTGTGTCCTAGTGAAAATAATAACAAACTTTATGGAACGCCTTTGGAAAAGGGTGTATGTGTGACTAAACGATTAGGACAGGACCAGAGGCATGCGAGTGCGAAGGCGCCGCGCCATCCACCTTCACTGATCTACGATCTGGAGAGCCACGAGATCTACAAGTAAGTGCTGCCCAGACCAGTGCAGACCAGAGTGACGCGTCGATTCGAACAATACGTCTCCGTGCATAAAAATTATTTAAAAATATAAAACTGTAATTTTTAGATCAACAAACTAATTAATCGTGTAAAACTATTAATAATAGTAATGTGATAACGTTATCTAGACGTGGAAATTAGTGAAAACGTTTTAAAATCATCGCGAAATAAAGTGATAGTGTTAGCTGCGTATTCTTACGTTGTAAATTGTAAACATCGACTGTGGACCATACACTGAATAGTGTAGTGATATAAACAATAATTATTGAGGGAACAGTGCTAAAAACTGAGAAATAAGTGATAATCAAAATAAAATAAACTGATTATTTTTCTATTACCACCCTCATTAATTTTTATTGTAGTGAACAAATACAATCAATGGAGTGTTATTAAACCAGTGCTAAAAGTGTATGAGTCACCGCTAAACTGATTTTGACGATATTGGCTTACAAACGCCGATATTACAAGCAAAAATATTTTAATATTTTGCCTGCGGTCACGTATGTACCTAGATATAGTTAGACATAAACATTACAGTTGAGACCGCTACAGACCTGCGGCTGCAGCGAGCGACTCATTGCATACCAATCTTACCGTATATTGTACCTACTCATTAACAGCTGTGTTTCTGCTCACTAAAGTACAGACGATAAACCATTATTATCGTTTTTTGTTTTGACCTTTGAACTATTGCATCCTATTACATCAAGAATTTAATTAGAGATTGAGAATAATAATATCAATTAGGCTTTTTGACCAGTATTGTCAAAAGCTAGAATATGAATTTTATAACATTTAGGCGGCGTGGCCGTTCTAAATCTGAAACAAAAAATGAAACAAGTGAAAGTATAATATCATCGGACACGCTAGATGGAACCACAAGTAGCTTACAAGAGATTTCAGACGACGAAACTGAACAACTCAAGCGACTTCAAGAAACAATAACCACTTTAGACTTACAGTTAAAAAGTGCACATAATGAAATAGATTCGCTTTTATTAGAAAACAACAAATTAAAACACACAAATGCAGAATTATTAAAGAAAAATCAACTGCTTATTACTGTAACACAGAGCCCCATTAAATATAGAACTCAAAGTCCTAATAAATCAAAACTACAACAATCCACACTTAAAAGTACGCATTCTCAGACCGAATTCAGTGATATTAAAAAAATACACAATGAACTCTTAGAAAAACAACCCACTTCTAAACTCCCTAAGAACACTGAAAGACGAGATGATAAAATAGTTATGACAAACAGTCCCAGTGCATCAAACAAATGCCCATTCACCTCAGATTGTTCACAAATACAAAGCAAAGCTGAACTTAATACAAAATGTATCACACCACAAACTGAAGCACAACGACATATACTAAACAAAATTTGTATATTGAGCACTATAGGACAAAACAAAATTATACCGGCAGCAACGAATGTAGATGAAATAGTAAATGAGTATGAAGTAATGCATTATCTCACAACTAATGTGGGTGTCAAAGAAATGCTTAAAGGGATAGACAATAAGCTATCAAAATATACAAAAAATGACTTTTGTCTCATAATGATTGGTGAAGAGGATTTTAGGCATACACACGACTACAATGCGTTAGTTTCTTTCATAAGGGAAACACTTCAAAATATAGAGAACACGAATATCATTATATGTCTGCCAACTTATAAATTAACAAACGCCACAAACCTGTACAACTATAGATTGCACCAATTCAATAACAAGCTATACTCTGACAATGTAAAATATGAATACGCATACATATATGATTCTAACAAAAAATTGGCCTACGACAACACCATGTTTCAAAGTATATCTGGAAAAATTAACAGTAAAGGACTGCAAACAATTTTTAAAGGCGTATTCAACCTTACTAAGAATATCTGTCAACATGAAAAGTACCTAAGCCAAATAAAAAACGACGAATCAATGCAGCTTTTTCATGGATAAGCATTTAAACATAATGCATCAGAATATAGCTGGTCTTCTAGGAAAAATAGACCCGTTATGCGTTTGTCTTAATGAACTGTCGGAAAGAAACAGTAACATTGATGTACTGTGTATCACGGAGCACAACATGAGACAGGACTATGAAATACACCTAAACGTTCCTAATTTTGACTTAGCAGCATGTTTCAGCAGAACCCAAATTAGTAAAGGCGGCGCATGTATCCTCGTCCGAAGAGGGATTTTACACAATGAATTACCAGAAATAAACCAACTTAGCATAACTAACCAATTTGAATGCTGTGCCATTGAATTGGTCAGCTATAAAATAGTAATTGTCTGTATCTATAGAGTTCCCAAGTATAATAACTTAAATATATTTATGAATAAATTAGAAAAAATTCTGCAACATCTATCTAAAAAGAGCTATAACAATATTATAATAACTGGAGATTTTAATATAAATATATTAAAAGATAATCCCTTAACCAGAGATTTCGAGTGTCTATTGTTAAACTTTGACTTCAAATTAGCTTTAAGGGAACCCACAAGGTTAAGCTCTCAGACTTGTATAGAAAATTTTGCTCACAATTTTAAAAAACATTGTAGAACGGAAGTGGTAGAATTTTCATTGTCTGATCATACCGCGCAAATACTGAAATGTCCTACTAAAAGAGTCTGGGTTATCGATGCATGGCGTAAAAAACGAAGGGACTATAGTGTTGAGAACATGATCAAATTCAAATCGTGTATTAGTAATTTATCATTTTGTGAAATATATGATACCGTTAATCCTAGCCAGGCTTATGAAATTTTCAAGGAAAATTTCAAGCTATTCTACGACCTATGCTTTCCTTTTAAGACCATTATTGTAAGAATAACTAAAAAACCCAAATGGATTTCTCGAGGTATCAAATTATGCAGCAAAAAGAAACGATTACTTTTAAATGCATACAGAGCCGATCCCACAGATAAAAATAAATCTACTTATGTGTCCTACACAAAATTATATAAAAAGATTATTAAACTCACACAACGGGCACAAAATACCTATAAAATAAAGACTTCTCAGAATAAAAGTAAAGCGACATGGCAAATTATTAATGGCTCTAAATCAAATATACCTAGACATCCCATAGACAAAATAAGAATATCTAATACAACTATTACAAATCCATTACAAATAGCTAATGAATTTAATAATTATTTTGTTGACAAAATTGTTCCGATTACCGATTCTGGAAGAAATGTAACCTCACTTATAGAAAATAGTCCCAATTCAATATATATGAGTCCAACCTTACCAGGCGATATTGTTAAAACTATTAATAGTCTAAAAAACACTAACAGTGTGGGACATGACGGTTTTCACACAAAAGTAATTAAATTTGTCGCTGAAAACATCTCAAAACACCTTAGTTATATAATTAACATGTGTATAAGCTGTGGTGTATTTCCAGAAGATTTAAAAATATCTATAGTTAAACCGTTATTTAAAAAAGAAAACAGAGAACTCATGAACAATTATAGACCAATTGCATTAATATCAGTCTTTGCTAAAATCTTTGAAAAGGTGATCTATAAACAAATATATTCATATTTTGAAAAATATGACATACTTTCTAAAGAGCAAAAAGGTTTCAGACACAAAAAAAGTATCAATTTGGCTATTTGCGAATTTTTAAAAAACGTCATGTTCAATATTGATAAAAGAAACCCTGTCTGCGCTATTTTTTGCGACATGACTCAGGCTTTTGATTACGTAGATCACAACACACTACTTAGTAAAATGTATAAATACGGGGTAAGAGGAAACAGTAACGATTTACTAAAATCTTATTTAAGTAATAGAAAGCAACTAACTGAGATATCAAAAATTAATCCTAAAACAAAGAGAGAAGAAATATTTACTTCCTTAGAACGTACTCCAAAATATGGGGTACCTCAAGGTAGTGTGATTGGTCCACTGGCATTTATTTCGTATATTAACGACCTTCCAAAAGCAACAAAACATCCAGTTACACTTTTCGCTGACGATAGTACCATAACAATAGCTTGTAATAAAATAGAATCATATAAAAATGACATTATTAATTCTCTTGACTCAACAATAAAATGGCTTGACAATAATAATCTAAAAATAAATTTAAGTAAGACTAATATTATGCACTTTTCTCAACGACCACAGAATATAACTAATTTTGACATAACATACTGTAATAACCCGATAAATAATGTAGAAACCACAAAATTCCTGGGGTTAATTATTGATCAACGTCTGAACTGGAAAGCACATGTCCATGACCTAAATAAAAAACTCAGCAGCTGTTCCTTCGCTCTTTACAAATTAGCACCGACTCTTCACTCGGACGCCCTTATTACAGCATATTATGGACTTGTGGAGTCAGTGCTGAGATATGGCGTAATATTCTGGGGTAACTCAACTGATAAAAATTATGCTTTTATATCCCAGAAAAAATGCTTAAGATCTATGTTTGGACTCAAACCAACTGATAGCTGCAAGCCTTACTTTAAACAGCATAAGATTCTGACGCTTCCTTCACTATACATATTTGAGGTTGCAGTATTTGTACGGGCTAATTCTGAAATATTTCCTAAGATGTCTACAGAATCGATATATAATAGACGAGACAACAAAATACTAATACATAAAGCAAAAACTCAATTGTTCAGAAACAGCATTTTTGGAATGGGCCCTATTATATATAATAAGATACCTATAAGTCTTAGAAATCTGACAACTAATTTATTTAAAAAGAAATTTAAAGCTTTGCTGGTTGAAAAATGCTACTATAAGATTAAAGATTATATAGACGATCGTTCCTTATGAACAAAATATTTTAATGTTTAGAAATTTTATTGACACAATTAATAAAAATAAAAATAAAAAGTAATTTTATATAATTGTATTATGACATGTTTAAATTGACATTTGATAATTAGGTATTTATATTAGTAGTTTTAAAGATCGATAGCGCCCTCTGATTTGCACGCCTCCTCAGGCATAACATGAAGCACATTAAAATTAAGAACACCAAAAGCATGTTATCACTCATGTTTAACGCAAATAAATTTACTTTGACTTTGACTTTGACTTTGACTGCTTCCCGTCTCTCCGTTCCTTGTCTCATGCACCGTATCCCACTTCAACAAATACAGTCCACTTTCTGGGGTTTTGATTGCCCCACCGTAATTTGGCGTTACCACTTATAAAAAAAATGGCCGCCGCCATTTAAACGTCAACACGTAGTTGAACTGTGCTCCGAGTATTCTCAGTGAAAAATAATGTTATATCGCCTTGATTAGTTCTAAAATTGATAAAAATCAGTTAAATAACAGTATTATCCAGTAATTAATGAAGCATTTTAGAGACGAACAGTGCAAAAAGACAAAACTCGCACCTGCAAAATTATTGCCAGTGAAACTACCTACTTCTATTTCACATTATTGTTGATTAATTGTTTCTTCTGGGAATTGTGGTCCATATCATAATAAGATCATTCACGAAACGTTTAAAAAAATCATTTTGGAAAAAAAAACAAAGCAAAAAGGCAAAGCAATGTTTATTTTTTCCAACATATAGGTATATTGTGTTAGTAAATATATCTATCCATACTTAGTTACCTACAACATGCCACGTTCCAAACTATACACTGCATCCCCTTTAAGGAGATCTATATTATTTCTGTTATAAAATTGTAAAATGTGTCATAAAACGTGTTTCAAAGAAAAATAACCCGAAATTCAATAATTGAATTTTTAGAACCCTCCCGAATTGTCCCATGAAAGGTAATTGAAGGGGAGGTTACGTATGCAGTTTTATTGTTGAGACATGTGTTTTTTTGCAACTTTATACACCCGAGTTTGCATAATTTGTTACCTCTTATGTTTATTTTGCACATGTTTTCTATAATGTTTTCGCATTTTCTAAGGTTTTTGTGATTGCTACTCATTCTTTATCGCGTGTATTTGAAACGTCATGTCATAAAATCATGTTAAATATGCGCAATAAATCCGGTAAGAATTGTTTAATTTCAATGTTTTCTAAAATTATACCAAGTATATCACATAAAATAATATTTAGTGTTACGTAGAATAATTGACGTACATTAAGTACTTTAAAATATTATTGCATTCATCTTTATAAAGTTTTTTTAAGCTATTGCATAGCTTCTATCGCGGGCCTTGAGCGTGGAGACCGAATCTAGAAATTCCGTAACGAAAATAACCTAACACACCGCGCGTAAAGCTATTATGCAATAGCTTTACCGCGGCAGTCTCCGAGTGCCACACGTCTTTTTTTGCATCAGAAACCATAGACTTCCATAGATACCACAAGTGTATGCACCTAGCGTGTCAAGTACGATAAAAAACCATTCTTGACGCCCAAGATTTATTTAATTTCAGATGATAGGTATATTATACCGATTCGATATTTTGTCAACTAGTTACTAGCGTACAAGCGCGCGGATGCATTGGGTTGAATAGATTCCGCGTGGATAGAACATTCCATCACAAAATCGTATAAGTAACGTCCACAGTCGGTATCAAAAATGTGGCACGCAAGGTTTTCATATAAATGAAGTCGCATGCTCCATCTACTATGTCTGTGATAAAAACGCTGTTTTGTGGATAATAATTAATAAAACTAGCGAAAAAAAATCTTGATCTTAGCAACAAACAAATCATTGGTTACTGAAAAATTCGCCTGAAATGAACAATTACACCGTTTTGATACACCTGAATAATTACGAGTAATTCTATGAGAAAATGACGAATAAAATATATTGGTGGATACGACATTGATTTTGAATTTAGTTTGCATATTTACGTCTCTAAGTATGAGTTTTTTTTTTCAATAAGTATGTTCTCATTGCGCTTTTGGAAGTAAAGTTGCAATGTACTTAACTATGTCGCTGATTTCCCGGCAAATACAATAAAGTTAGTTCACAGTTATGAAAGAGATTAGTATAATTATCTCTTAAATAATTTCTATCCACAAGGAATCTCAAAATAGAAACTATTATACATTATTTATAAATAGAAACTATTATACATAGTTTATTTCAGGCCATAATTATCAATAATACACAACATGAAATGAATAAATAAAGTCAACAAAAAAATCTTAATTATCACTATTATATACCTAAGTAGTTTCTACACTAATACAGACATCACAGCCATACATATACATATATATACATTTATATATTTTTCTATTACAATTATACAGCTACACAGATTAATGCTAATGGCATTAATCTGTTACACTAAACACTAATTCACATTACTTTCACTTTTAACTACAATAGGAGATATTATTTTAAGAAGAAAGGTTATTATTTAAGAGGAAGTGAAATAGAATTCACAAGATATTATTAGAGGACTTGAGTTGATAAACGGTCTCACTCGAGCGGTGTTAACACAATGATATATTACACAATTTTCTGTGAGCTAAACGGATATACGGGGAACGCCCTCAACACATTGTTTCAGGGCTTCAGCTGGTGGCGGAGATAATTTCGGGAAAGTTAAGGGTTAGTTGGACTTTGGAAGGACTCTGTTATTTTAATTCGAGGACGAGGTAAATTTCTGTTTAAATTACGCGTACTCTTAATTAATATTCAAATGGGAATGCACGATACAAGGTTTTCTCATTAAACATAAATAAATAAAAATAATTGAAAGGAGTTTTTTTTTTTTTTTAATAAAGTATGATAATCGGAAAGTAGGTACAGACAGATCTAACATCAACTCGCGTATCAAAATCAATTCAACCGTTTACTACGTAGGTATCTGAAATAAATATCTCTCTTCTTCAGTAGTCGGGTAAAATCATGAAAGTCACCAAATATGTATTAAGTAAAATTTACGAAGTTGATGTGCTCGTCTTCGGCTTCATCTTCCCTTACCATAATGCAAGTTACTTGACAAACGTATGTCTATTTCGTTAATAAATTACAAGTACGAGTCAAAATCAGTGTTCGAAATTCCTCTCTGACCATACTACTACCAGTAGTAGTTTTACATTTAATTTGATCTTCTTTCTCACTACTGCAGTAAAAGCTACGGTTAAACGTAATAAATGTATATATACCTTAAACCGCACCATTAATACAAACAACGTACCTATAAATAGGGTTAACTGTATCAAAGATTTGGGGGTAAATTTTGATCGCAGTCTAACTTTTCATGATCATATATCAGAACTCGTAAAAGAGTCTTACCGGCGCCTTGGCTTCGTCCTACGGAATGCTAGAGACTTTAAAAATCCTGAAGTAATTAAAACATTATATAACTCCTTAGTTAGAAGCAAACTTGAATCGAGTGCTTGTGTCTGGAACCCCTATCATGTCACCTACGCGCGAATGCTTGAAAAAGTCCAAAAGGCCTTTTTAAGGTCACTGTATAAGAAAATTTATGGTTACTATCCGTTTCTGTATCCAACTAAATTCCTGCTCGGTCAGCTTGGTTACAACTCTTTGGAAGTTAGAAGGATGTTAGACCAGCTAACTATCTGCTGTAAGGCGCTTAGGGGGTCCGTCGATTCTATACGTCTGCACGACTTGCTATGCGTACTGTTCGTACCGGACGAGCCCGGGGTTCCAGCAAACAGACGTGGTCGCCCACATGACCTGTTCCACGTAGATCGCGGTCGCACAGTAGCACGTTCTATGTCACCCCTGAATCGTGCCCGTCGCCACTTAAACGCACTCCTTGCTGCCAACCCTGATTGTGACATCTTTTGTGATAACTGGAAGACTATTTTAAGTACCTCCTTGACTTATTGTGAAAATCAATTGGATCAATGGGACAGGTGTAAAAAGCCTGATGATTCATTGGACTTTGACGATAACCTTTGAGTTTATTGACTTGGTACTCTGAGTACTTACCCGAACGGTATATTTTACTTTGTATGACATAATTTTTTTTTTTGTAATGACATGCTAGGCGTATTGCCCATTTGACATTTTTGTATTGACATTTTAAATGATATTGTATTTATATAATGAATATTTTGTAATCCTCAGACATTTGTTTAAGACATTGTTTAAGAATAATTTTTGAATATTGTGAGATAATTGTAATTGGTCGTTTTCCGTTTTTATCTCAATAAACGAATTTATCATTTATCATTTATCATTTATTAATACATGTTGACACATTTTATCATGAAATTTCTTTCCGAACTGACAAGAGGCGCGAATATTAGTAACAGTTAATGGATCGATTAGATATATCATTCTGAGTTATTTCGTAGTGCATATCAACGCAACTTCTAAGTTATACCTTCTGGACTGTGTCCGATCAATCTCCATAAACCAGAAGGTGTAAGCCATCATAAAATGCATCAGAAAAATCCCAAACATTTCCTTCCGTCACGCCCAAAGCAATACTGCAGACAATCATAAAATGAAACATCATAAGGGGAATAAAAACTGAAAGGAGGTCGTAACGACCAGGACGGGTCTTAACAAATCGTAGGTCATCACTCAAGGTTATAGCCAGAGGGTCACGTGTTCGGTCTCTCGGACCCTGCCTCCTCAGATAACTCGGATTTTCATTGTGTGCTAGGAAACGATAACAGTGTAGTTCGATTTATTATAAATTGAGGTCTGCGAGGTCCAGTCTTATTAGTGGACATAATAGCGGCCTCTGATGTGTTCGATACAATATTGTGCTCGGCTATTGAGCTATACTATTTTTTGTGAGGAAAATGGGGAAGGGGATCGCGCTGTGTTTTGGATGACAATGGCATGTAACGGGAAAAGTCAAATAGATGATATTATAGGTGTGAGTAAGCGTGTGTGAGTGAAGTTTGTCGTTGATCTTTTGTTTCTTTTTTTAATATTTTCTAATATTAAAAAAAATAAAACCGACGACAAACTTTACTCACACCTATACCTAATATCATTTATGCGTATCTATGTATATCACTTAAGCGTATATATATTACAAGTATAATATATGTATGCGAAAATTAGTTTTTATACGTAAAGCTGACTGATATTATAGCTGTAACAGAATGAAAAACACCTGGAATACAATTTAAAATTCGGGAGTTTTGCCTCAGGCAGAGATCAAGGCGGCTTTGGTGCGGTCTCTTGAATATCCCAGTGTTTTAATTCAGCAGTTAGATTAAATGTTAGCAGATGTGAAAAAAGCAAGTTTTTGGATTGTGCATTCTAGCATTGTATTTTCCGCAACTGAAAAAGCTGTGAAAAAATACGCAGCTTGTTAGTCAACTAATATGGCAAGATTAAATAAGTATTAAAAGTTAAGTAAAATATTATTTTACTATCGGAATCCAGCAGGCATTGTCCTGCTATTATCGGATCTCATAAATCTACTTCGTACGATCAAATGTTTTTTTTTTAATCACAAAAGAGTTATTTTGGTGGCGATGTAGCTTATATCTAAATAAATGGGGCGCCACTAATGAATTTCCTTTATAAATATAATTCTTTATAATTATAATTTTCAACATATCTACACTTCTTACACTCTAAAGAAATAAATACAGCTAAGTACGAGTTTCACTCGCACACAGAGGTTTCCTACTGCCATACAACACAGAAAACAGGACTAATTAACAATATCTATGAATACTTTTAATTTCACATATTTTCTATATACCTAGTAGAAATATTCTAAAATGGTAGTCATATCAAAGAAAAATATTGATAAAAGCGCCATCTCGCGTGAATATGATAAAACAAGAAGACTGCGTGTCCATGCGCCATTACATTGACATATCTACCTAAAGTAAAAATATTATATCGACGTAAGCGCTATCTAGCGTTATCTAGGTTTATATCTTACGACAACGTGAATTTTTAAATTGACAACTGCTGATATCTAGTATTTGTTATTTAATTATTATTTATTGATTTACATCAAAGTGAACCCTTTAATTTTGCTAATTGAGACTTGTATCTATTGCCATTCGAAAGATATTCAGTTTAAGTGTAGGACAGACTGACAGACATCGTAGCTTCACGAATAGGCTCCCGCACCCTTGGTACGGAACCTTAAATTAAATTAATTTCAAAACATATAAATACTTCAAAATCAAGTAAATTAATCAAAATTCAATTTAGTTTTTGCATAATTGAAAAACTCACAATCTTTATGTTTGTGATATTATTAGAACAAAATTTACAAACATTTACTTTTATCTCATAAAAAATAAATCCGTAAAAGGTTTTCGCATCTTCAAATCGTATTGAACAAAAATGGAAAATATTTATTTGGACAAAAAACTCAATCATTGACCGACAGCTTGAAGAGGATTATCCGAAAACCTATATTGATTTACAAATTGCAATTTCAATTAACGTTTTAAAAGAACTGCTGAGTTGGTCATATCGAAATTGTTTTTGAAGAATAATCTTTCGAAATGAAAATTGCATATGACCCGATGATGTGGATTTTAACACGCTTTTATTAGGTCGACCTGTATGTAACTAACTACATGAAATCTAAGGTAACTAATTTAACCATTTTCCAAGGATCGTAGCGTCATGAAAATTGGCAGCTGTATGTAGTTCTGATGACAATACAATAATATGGTACTGTCGAACTGATCTGATGATGGAGCCGGAAGATATGAACTAGAACTTCATGATGGAACATCGTATCATAGCTGTGTTTGGATTTGTTAGAAAAGTCTTGTAATGAACTTTAACCACAATAATTTGTAGCGTAGTTTTTATACCGTAGCAATATACATAAATTTATTTGAGCGCCTGGTTGCAACGCTTGGTCAAAGCACTGATTTTGAACAGGCGTAATTCATTAGCATTGTCATTTATATGACAGCCTACAGCCTAAACTGCTTGACCGATTTCGATGTGCGAGGTGTCTTCTTATTCTTATTCGAGATGGGGGCGATAAGTCCTGCACTGACGTCCCGCTTGGGGTGTATTGTGCATTTCCCCCCGCCAGCATCTACCCAAGCCAGCCTAGCTCCTTAAAATAATGTAGGCAGGCCTTGGGGTGCTGAAGTAATAGGTCCAGTGGTGAAGATGGAAATTACGAGAATGATAATGATGATGACAATGACAACAATGATAATGATACTGATGACAACAATGATAATGATGATGACAATGCGATTGCGGATGTCGATGCAAGCCGATGCTGTGGTGGCATAAGCAAGGATGAAGCCGAAGCTACCTTATGCAGTCCTGTGGAGATTCTGATGTCTTCCGTAGGTAGCTGCACAGTGCCTAACATGTGCGAGGTGTCGTTAGATTCGTATTCACTTCCTGAGTATCGTAGGCTATATTTTTGTAATAATAATAATACATCTCTCGTAAAAATAACAAAAATTGCGCTTTTTCGTAACCTCCAACGAACTTTTTGTATTAACAAATGATTTACTAGAATTATTCTAAAGAATGCGCATTTATAATCTTTTACAGCGATTACTTTCTTGCACTTACTTACACATACTTTCTCACAAAAATGTACACAACAGCATATCAAGCGTAACGAAATCGTAAGTTAGACTGCAAAAACTGCTTTACCGCAGTCTGGCATTATGTTTTTCTTTTAATATAGGTAGATACTTGTCTATTTTCATATTATTAAAATAATACAAAAAACACTACTATAAGTATTTTATACTAATCACTGTCTTAAAAAAAAACATATTCTCATGATCATCACAGCCACAAGAAGTCTACTGCTGGACGCTGGCACCTCCTCCATGAGTTTCTAAAAATAGGAATTTAGTATTATATATCGCTGGAAAAGGAAATGCATTTAATTCCTTGTTTTCCCGTCATTTTAAAACAACCAAGTCATCAAAATAACAGCGCCGGAGCTTCGTTTACACAGTCGTCCTTACAGATTAATGTCTTTCATTATACAAACCCGTAACTTCGTGAATGGCAAACTTTTTAAAACAATTTGTCTAATGGAGAGGAAATCTGTCTCCGCCGGGAGACAAAAGAAAAGTTTACATCAAAAGGAATGTTCTCGAAGACAAATTCAATGGTAAGTATTGGTTGAACAGATATTGGGAGGTGATGTTGTTTCTTGTAGATACAGTATATAGTAGTAGTGTAGGCATAAAAAATAAAGTGGTTAAACCACAGAATTTATTTACATAGGATTGGGTGAACCGTTATATTTCATTTTTAATTTTCCATAGAATTTTCCAGTAAAGTTAATAATTTACGCAATGCTACCTCGTCACAGTAATTAACTTGAATAACAAGCAATTATTAATTTATAAGCAAAAAAATACGTTTGAAGAGTTGGTTAAGTAAAAGCTTTTGGACAGACTCAAAACGTAGTAAAAATAAAATTTTAAAACAAAAATTACAATGGAAATGGTCCATTCTAAATCCAGCCCTGATTGAATAAAACACTGGATTTTGATTACAATTGTACAATTGTAATTGAACCCAATTAACATAATTGGGTCCAATTTAATAACTTTCGGCGGCTTAATAACTCTGACACTAGGGCTGGCCACTCAGTCTATACGAACTTACATAAAACAAAATAGCTGGTAAAGTATCATACTAACAACTTTATAAAATTGAATAGCAAGTCGCGTATGTACGCATAGGTTTAAACGACTTGCTATTTACTTTTCTACAGGCGTTATACATATTGCGTATTTTGAAGTCAGTTTTTTCAGTTTTAAGCTATAATTATGTATGGACTGGTAGCATTTTCCAGTACGTGTGTTTTATTAGTTTTAAATCCGCACTGCCTATTTGTCGTGTTCATGGTTTTTAACAAATATTTATGACAATGTCCGGCGCGGCTGTAATCGTATGTCAGAGGTAAGCTTGTGTTTGAATAAATATCAGTGGTAGCAGCCCGTGATGGCGATGGTACTTATTGTACTGTAGCAGGATATGAGATTTGTATGTGTGTGAGTGTATTGTATGTGTATAGGTGAATCCAGTTCGACGAATTTTTGTTCCTGAAGTTGCATTTTTTTTCATTGGCATCGCACTATTCTGGTTGCAAAAACTAGCTGCCAGTTGCAAATGTATACCGGTTCACATAAAAACTTAACTCCACAGATCCCACCCGGGTCTGAGGAGCTTAGTTTTTTATACATCCATGCTATTTGGATCTTCGGACTAATAATATACATTCTCTGTCGCATGTTAACTATCACTTCATACTTATTGGTAGGTACATATGAGAACTTATAAAAATATTAGTCTATACCTACACCTGTTTTAATTTTGGTTCCACAACACATCCAGTTTATTCACACGTTTCATACGGTTACGACCATAATACTCGTTACTGATGTACTTACCTTACTAATATAACATTTAAAGGCGGAAACGCATCGTAACTGAACATCGTATGAAAATTTTGGCATATTATCAGCGCCAGCCCACACATCCCGATTTCAACGGATTCGGGAAGCTATATTTGAGTATTTTTGTGCAAAATTTATTGAGTGTAATCCACTTTGTCGAGTATTGTTGATTTTATTAATAAAAAAAGTAATTATTATAAAGAAAAACAAAACAACCGACTGCAGAAAAGCAATTTTTGTACTCTAACGATTTCGTTACGCTTGATACGCTGTTGAGCTTAAGGTTTTTTTTGTGTGAAAGTATAATCGCTAATAAATAACAAATACGCATTTTTTTTTTATAATTCTGGTGAAATATTGTCAAACACATAATAAAAAGTTCGTTGGAGGTTACGAAACGTTTTTTCGGAACCTCAAAAGAAGTTTTTCGTAAAAAAAAAACTTTATTAGTACTATCAAAAGATACAACTTTATTGGGCAGTCGAATAAAAAAATCTAACACAACAGCTTCTCCTTATTTTTTGGTCGTTATTCGTATAAATTTAATGTAATAATTTATTTAAAATGAAAATGCAGAATAATATATGAATTTTCTAATGTGTTTCACGTCGAGGCTAGTTTAAAATCATTTTACCTCCACTCACAATTTTGTTTACCCAAGACTGCACTTTTGAATATAAATTTGCAAGCTCAGGTGAACAAGCTCCCACTGATAAAACCCACACTAATTTCGTGCCAAAATTAGACGAGCACAACGCAGCACCTAAAAAAATATTATTCACAGTGAAATTACATTATTACCCTCGGGATGCTGCGGTGCTCGTTTCTTTTTGTGCTAAGGTTTGTTCATATTACATTTAGTAACTCGTAAGAATATACTGTATTGCATAACATCTAATATCCATGCATTTATGTCTTTATTCGCCTTTAGACTGGGAATAGTCAATCAAATATTATTATATTTGTTAAATTTTCTTGTTTGTCACTTCTTTGGAAATTCAGCGTAGGATTGTAGCAAGCTATTTGTGGTAATTCACTGAAATAACTATATATTCTATTTAATTGCCCACTGCTGGTACAGACCATTTTATAGACCACATTGCGCCTTCCTTTTCGATCTTGTGAGATTTCCTCGATTGCTGTCTCACATCCTTTGAGCCGACGTCATAGCGTGCTTCGACGTTGTTGCCCGTTTCTTGAGTACCAGTCAGACCAAGACAGTGGTCTTGGTTCATCTTATTTTCTCAAAGCGCGAAACTATCGCGCACTAACTAACTAACTAACTCTCTCGCGCATTACAATATTTTTAAACACATAAAATCACTGGGATATTAGAAAAATTACGGATGAGTCAGATGTATTTATTTAGATCGGAGAAAAGTTTAAAAATAGTTTTTCTTCGATATCTTTAAACTTGGCTGAAATGTTGGAAAATATAAGTTTTTTCACTACTCCGTCACCAATATATGAATGAAGATTTTTTGTTTAATATGTCTCCTATCTAAATAGACTATTCAGTTACTCACTTTTCTTATTAGTCTAGTAAAAATAAATCAGTTTGTATGGAGCAGATCTCAGTATTTGCAATGCTTTGAAATTATGATAGGAAAATAACTAAATCATAAATCAAAAATAACCCCGATTTATAAACTAGCTGCGTTGCGAGGTTTCACTCGCATAGTTACGAAAAAACGGTGATGATTATGGTGATGATAAGTAGCTTATTTCCGTCTCCAGGTCCAAAGCTATCTCTATACTAATTTTCATAACGATTTTGTGTAACGGTAACAAAATTAGCTTTTATTTTAGCATTGTGAAATTGTGTCAAATGTATTTCAAAACACCAGTAGGTACATTCATTTAAATAACAATATACTTAGTTGTCTTTTATGTTGTCACAAATCTTATTTTTACTAGACTATATATCCTAACTCAATGATTTTATAGGCTTAAAAATTGTGTTATTCGCGACAGAGCCCAACTTTAATTAGCTTCTTTTAAATATCTTTCATTTCCTCTTTAGTAGTTTCGTATCTTCAAAATTAAAAAGGTCGATATGCAAAAATAAAATACGAAAGCTCTAAGCAAATTTTTATGTTATTTGTCCGATTTGAAAACGGTGCAGTATCTATATCGCAAAGTTAGTAACCTGAAACATTAGTTTGCAGCGTTAGCGTTTTCTTCACCCAAAAGTGGTAATATTTTCCGACGATAAATTTTAAATGCCCCCATTTTAGGTGCACTTTCGCTTAGTTTGTTAGATTATGGGGTAGCATTCGAATTTATTGCATTCGTCTGGTTATATTTTAATGACGTACTGTTACTGTTGGCGACATTGTTATGAGTATACTCAGGTTTCTCGGTGTCGGTGGTCGAGTTTTACTATCGCGATATCATTGCAATGATACAATAAACGTGCTAAGTGTGTCGTTAAGTTTTGTAATAACATCAGATTGCCTGATTCTTGTCAGTTGTAAAGTTTGTTTTGCAATGCAACTGCTGCATGCACCTGGAAAATCATGAAATTTATGGCAGACGTTTCTACGAGTTATAATAGAGTTGTATAATAATGTCTGACCTTCTGTTTTTTTTTTTTTTTTCATATGACTAAATCGAATATAAAAAAAAAACATATTGTTAATTTACTAGTTGCATCCTGTAGTTTTAAATATTTTCTTAAATGTCTACATTTCACAGAGAATGCACTCTCTAAATTCCATGTCTGTAGGTAATACTTTTAGGTGTATACTTTTTTAGGGTTCCGTACCCAAAGGGTAAAAACGGGATCCTATTACTAAGACTTCGCTGTCTGTCTTTCTGTCTGTCTGTCTGTCTGTCTGTCTGTCTGTCTGTCTGTCTCCAGGCTGTATCTCATAAACCGTGATAGCTAGAAAGCTGAAATTTTCACAAATGATGTATTTCCGTTGCCGCTATAACAACAAATACTAAAAATTAAAAATAAAAAATATTAAGGGGGGTTCCCATACAATAAACGTGTTTTTATTTTTATTTTTTTGCTCAATATTAAAAACGGTAACAGGTAGACGCTTCAAATTTTCACAGAATATTTACTTGTATATTACCTTTCAAAATAAATAAATTAAATAATAATAAAGTAAATATTAAAGGGGGGCTCCCATACAACAAACGTAATTTTTAAGCAATTGTTACTCGATCTTAATTAACAGGTAGAAACTTGAATATTTGTAAGTAAATATTTAGAAATATATTAACTATAAAAATAAATACCTAATCTAATACATAAAAACTCGCAAAATGAAAATAATCCGTGCATCTAAACGCGGTGCGAGCGCCACGCCGCTGTGTGGTGGTGGCGCGAGCGCAAGGCGGTTGCTAAGCAACGGCCGCGCGGGTAGCGGGGGAGGTAGCATCACAGAGCGAGCCATAGCCGCGCATATTCGCGCGAGCGTCGTCATGCTGCCCGGATGTGTATCGAAAACCTACCTATACGTTTGCAATTTACTACTTGGAATTTCGTTGATTTCTCGTTATTTTAATACGATTTTCTATTATAGATGATAGTACGGAACCCTTCGTGCGCGAGTCCGACTCGCACTTGGCCGATTTTTAATATTTACTCTGTACATTTTCTTTCATTCAATCACTCAGGACTAAGGCGTCTATTATAGGCTTCTAATTAGTCCAATAAAAATAAAATTTATGACAACATAAAATACAAATAAATGTATCGGTGTTTTGAAATGCATTTCTCGCAAAAAATGCGAGGCTTGTTTTCACAATAATAGGGTTAAACCGATCGTTATGAAATTTATTACAGAGATAGCTATAGACTTGGAGACGGACATAAGCTACTAAGCAACTTATGATCATCATCATCATCGTTTTTCATAACTACGCGGGTGGAACCGTGTGGCGCAGTTAGTTTATAAATCGATGATTATTTTGAATCTGGGGAATATATTAAGAATTTTCCTAAGTGCAATTAATTTGATCTGCTCCATGCAAATGGATTTATATTTACTAGACTAAATATTTAAATCTTATATTATACTAAATATTTATCTAAATACACAATTATATCACACCCTTGGTGTAGGTAATTATTTTTGATTCGTGTCGGGTTATTTAAATTTTTGTTCTTTGCTATTTGCTATAATCAACAAATTTTTAATCTAATTTTCTATCTAGGTACATTGTACAGTTGCCGCATAGCACGGTCACGTTTTTGTTCTATCCGGTACCAACTTCTCTATTAGTTTAATTCCAGTGCCTATTAAGATGCGGTCTATAGTAAATCTTCTGTCTTGCTTGCGCATACCAATATTTTTAAAGATGTATAATTACTGAATTTGTACTTACGTAAATTCGGGTATGCAAAAAAAAAAACTAGAGAATAAGTAGTTTTAATAAACGTTCGATAAAAATCTTTGTTTGATAAATCAATTGTAATGCATACAAATATGAAATCTAAAATTAAAACTTCTTACTACTTTCTTTACATTATTATTTTTACATACTCTTTTTTACTAGATATTTAATAGTATTGATAAATACAATGTGCGAGCGAGACAATGGACTCACTACTTATCTTACCGCGCCTTAACAAGTGTGCATGTAATTAGGCGCATTTGGCCACTCCACCGACACGGCCGTGCGGCGTGCTAGCTCCGGCTCACGTATGAGCGGCTACAATTCACTTAGCGCAGCGAGACTCCCAAGAGCCGGGCTACGTGAGGCTCCAGCTTCAAGTTTCTGAACGAAATTATTGGCCGAAATGGCTTAGGATGTTGTATTTTTAGCCAACTTCAGGAAATGAAGATTCTTTATTTGACTACATTTTATTGTATATTCAGCAATCTTTTTCAGTTAAAAATTGATCCTATATTTAATTTTTTAACAAAAAAGCTGAAAGTTCTGTAAGTTTTGTGAAATTAAGTTTAATAAATTTTGACTATATTATTATATATTTTATTATATAGTATTTATGATGCCTTTAGTTTGTATTTCGGATGTATGTACATTTTAAACAGATAGGTATCACACGTAAATTAATTTAGATATTAATTTATTATAGTCACACGTTACTGGTCTCTACAATACAGGGAATCCTGCAGAGGCTACAAGATAAGCAAATAATTATTTGCTAAATTTGATTTCTACGTGTGAATTATGTTCCCTGAATCTTTAAAAAAAACTTCGTTTTTGTTAAAGCTTCTTTTGAAGGCCGATCATTTATTAAGGTTCCGTATCCAAGAGTAAAACGGGATCCTATTACTGAGACTTCGCTGTCTGTCCGTCCGTCCGTCTGTCACCAGGCTGTATCTCATGAAACATGATAGTTAGAGAGTTAGAGTTCACAGATGATGTATTTTTGTTGCCGCTATAACAACAAATACCAAAAACATAATAAAATAAATATTTAAGAGGGCTCCCATACAACAAACGTAATTTTTTGCTCGTCTTTGCTCGATATTGATAACGGCAACAGGTAGACGCTTGAAGTATTCACAGAATATTGAGGTATATTATTCATTTTAAAAATAAATAATTAAATTAAAATAAAATTAATAATTAAGAAACACACACTAATAAAACACATGATTTTTTGCCGTTTTTATAGATAATGGTACGGAACCCTTCGTGTGCGAGTCCGATTCGCACTTGGCCGGTTTTATTTTTTTTACTAAGCAGCGGATGCTTTTTACCCGACTGCGTTAGAAGGAGGGTTATGTTTTTTCTAAATTTGCTAAAGCTGTACTTATCAAATGTTGTTGATAAGATTAGAGAAGCTGCCTTTAAAAAAGTGCTAAGTAAATACAATAGATTATTATTATTATTACATACTTACACACTACACTTCACTTGGTGTATAGTTTTATAAAGTAAATCACTTTTATACAGAACTGAGCATCCAAGTTATGATAGCTCCATTTAGAAATTGATGATTTCATCTGCGAAATTGGATTCCTACAGCTACAGTGTTACATGTGCTTTATTGCAAACTTTTACAGAACCTAATTTAAAACACAAAGTTTCAGCTCTCAATATTGTGTATACGATTTTCCAACTTCGTAGTTTATGTGGCGTACTCGGTTTCATTTTTCTATCTAGTTCCAAGCTTAACTCATCGCCGCTGCCTCTAAATTCGAGAACTAGAATAAATTTAATGCCAAACGGAATAAATTCGGAATTTTGAATTTTACGTGCCCCAACTTCTCTCTCGAGCGTTTTATTTCTAACATTGATCGGCAGTTTTGGAATTTCGTTTACAAGCAATCAGGAATCGATTTAATCACAGGAATCATGCAAAGTTTCAGGTGGAAAGTTTGCCTTAAACTTTGGAATTGGTACAAATTGGAGCAATGTGGCCTGCGGTTAGGTATTAATGGCAGATTCATGACGCCTACAGATCTTGTTATAGACACTAGGGTTTCCACGCTGTAGAATATACTTACTGGAAAATATTTTAGGGATACTTTCTGTTTGAGTAATGCCGTTTTTTTTTAACAAATCTGATTGTTTCCACTAAAATAATAACAAATAAATGAAAATTGAAAAAATAATTATAAATGTTTTAGAACAGTATGGATATTTGGTATAATATGTTATATGTGTAATATATGTAATAGGGCGAATTCTGTGTGTAATATGTATATACTGACTGGCTTTGTGGCTTAGTTGGTAGTATGTCCGCCTGCTGAGGTCGTGGGTTCGATCCCCACCCAGGGCAAACATTTGTGTAATGAGCATGGATGTTTGTTCTGTGTCTGGGTGTTTACGTATTTACAAAAAATATATAAATAAATAAATTTAAACACAAAAATTAATAAAAGTATATCTATCAGCCATCTAGTTCCATAGTACAAGCTCTTTGCTTAGTTTGGGATAGAAGGTGATGTGTGAAATGTCCACAAATATTTATTTATTTATATTGTTCCATGACTTCTGAAAATTCATAAAAAGCGGTTCAAATTTAACATGCAAAATTTTATTACATATAGACACTGGACCAAGTGAAAATAAATAATAACCAGTAAAAAATAAAAAGAAACGCACTATGTTGATAAAATCATTATAAAACTTCATTTACATCTGATGAGATGCAAAAAGGCATGAGAAAAGAAATTGAGAAAATAAATCATCACAATTTCAACAAAAACAAATTGAAGCGTCAACGCTAATCAAAACGTTTACATACAAAATGTAAACGGAAAAACTTCGGGAAAGGGATACGTCTCCGAAAATTTCATCGTAAACTTCATTGTCATTCGTGTGGCGTTCAGTACGAGATCGATAAGCGATACGTACGACCCTTGGTTCTCGGGGAAAGTGAGATTCACTGCTTTGCTATTCAGTCGGCGGAATTTTGTCATTGAAAAAGAATAGTATTGTGCATTCGCTAGTGATAAAAAGGGATAAGATATGATAAGTGCCTTTATAGGGAATTCCAATGACGGTAATGGTAATGTTCCGGTAAGGGACAACATTTTGTTGTACGTAATATTATGCGAAACGTATTTTGGCTGAATATGCCGAATCTTGAATTTGTATTGATCACGTATATAGAAAAAATGGGTAGTAGTTTATTCAGCCTTATTGAGTGATATTTTTTTTTTACATAATTTATTAATTAATTAGTAAGCAGCAAAATTTTCTTAAAACAATATCTTTGGCGTGAACACATTTTTTATTATCATTAATTATTTTACTAAAGATAATCAGACAAAGCTTTATATATTTATTACATGTAAATATAACTAAGTAATCTAAACAATGGTTTTAAATTAACATCTTAAAAACTATGGCACGTCACAAAAACAAAATTTAGCGTTTCAGGCTAACTGGTCAACGGCCCCCGCGCAGGTCCCTGACCCAAAAGTTCCCAGCACGCTCGCTGCGTTGCCGCGCTGTATTGCGAGGGAAATCCGCTGGACGAGAAACCATCCCGACCAAGGGTCCCGGCTTTTTTCTCTCAGGCGGTGTCCGAGCTCCAGGATAAATTCCCTCGCCGCAGAACACCACGGCCGGTTTGTTATTTATATTATTATATAAAACCTAGTAACAACAAGATAAGCTTGTGTAAATAATTTTCGAAAAAAGGTTGGAAGATTATTATGTAAGACCAAACCTCATCCTGTTGATTTCACACAAAAAAAATGACAAATTACAAGTGAACGTTTCGATGACAGTTAGTATAATGTGACATATACGAGTACTTAAAATAGAGCAAATGGTAGTGTTAAAATATCTTTGAATAAAAAAATACAACCTGTAACACTTGCGTACTTCCTCGTATTTTAAACGCCTAGCATTTCAGGCTATTCCTACTGTAGAAACTATGTGAAGTTAAAAAATAATATTCCTAGATATTTAAAGCACATTTTGTTGAGTAACTAGACCTAATATTTGTGTTCATGTTCATGTATTGTTTCATACATAGGAGTTAAGTAAGGAAGCTTCTGTATGTAAGTGAAACTCGTATGAAACTTCCCTTTTCCCTTTTTTACTATCAGACATTTAGAAACATGGAACCCTATTGTCATAATTTAGAGATGGCCATTAAAGATCGGAACGCGGCGGTGATGGAGGCCCTGGGCCGAGAGTAGACAACAGATTTGTAGTAATGTAATTAGACGATGTGAGTGCAGTCGCTGATAGAGTCCGATCAACCGAGGGCAAACAGATAATCTGGAAACTCCATCTAAAACCGGGCTCTACCAGTGACTGCATTCACAGAAATACTAGTATTTCAGTAGTTAGAAATAAGAGTTGTGTGCATACCTTGAGCAATCATGCTCACCATCGAAGGCTCCTTCTTGCAGCGGCGTCGTGTGGCGGGTCGCCCTCTTCCCTAACATATGGTTGAGGAGGGCGATGGCTGGCACACGCGTCATACTCGTGATCGGGTGCTGCTTGCGGGTCGATGGTTTGCTCGTGGTATGCACGCAACATAGTAATAAGTACTTAAATTAAAATAAAATAATTTTCCCATAACGATAATTAGTAAACAATAGTTTGTAATTATGACAAAGGTCACGGACCCTGGTGTCTATGGAGATAAAAATTAAATTAAAAATAAACCCCATTTGTAATTTTTTGATGAATATTTTAACGTTAATTATTACTTTAATCGAGTGGACTTCTAAATAGTGAAATTCACTTCTTGAGTCTGGTCTATGTGATAAATGTAAACTTGCTGTCTTAATATCGGAAGTGAATCTGATTCTTCTAGTTATCATCATCATCTCAGCCGTAAGAAGTCCACTACTAGACATAGGCCTCCCACGCCCACGGACTTCCAAAGAAACCGATTGGAAGCGGCTTGCATCCAATATCTTGCCGCCACTTTTATGAGGACATTTGTCCATCTTGTGGCTAGTCTTCCTACGCTGCACTTGACGGTGCGTGGTTTTCAATCGAGAACTTTTCGGCCCCATCGGCCATCAGTTCTATGTGCTATGTGCCCTGCTTAATGCCACTTTAATTTGCTAATTCTCTGTGCTATGTCGGTTACTTTAGTATGTCTACGGATCTCCTCATATCTGATTTGATCTCGTAGAAAGGCTCCCAACGTAATGAGCTTTGGAGAGAGCATAGCCCTATCCATATCTCGTTACGTTTAATACCTCCATACGTTTCTAAGAAAAATAAAAATAACATGATTTTTATAATGAAGTTAGAGAGGTTTTTTTTAGTTACAGAAGAATGTAAACAATTAAAAACATGGTTTAACACTTAAATTTGTCATAAACAAAAAAAAAAACAGAGCCGAGTTATTAAGCTAGGTATGTTTTATGAGAGCCGTGTCAACTAATTCATGCATTCAAATCATGTTAAGGTCATCTTCATAACCGCCTGAAAATGAGTCGGAAGAACGTTATTAAATATTTACATTTAATGAACGCGTAAGTACGTACGCACTGCGTCTCCCGAGGAAATATGTTCAAATGAATTTGCATTTTTATGAAATGTTTCTCAAGAAACATTCCCAACCAACCAGTCTCAAGCAGGCAACAATTTTTCCATAAAATAATCCGTTGAAAAACTAAAACGGGTAACTACGTCTTTTGCTCTGCATCTTTTCTTATATATTTATTTTATTTTTAAGGCAACATATTTATTTATTACATAAGTTTATTTATATACAAAAATTAAGCCCTCAAACATGGCTTATTTATCATTTATTTTTTTAACTAGTCAAATTTGTATACCAAATCTACCATAATAGATTTTGACTGTCATCCGAACTTTAAAAACAAATCGTTTTTTTTAGATCTACGATTAACCACCAACTGGCCTGTTGCTAAGCAAGCATTTTGTTTCTGTGTGGCTGAGGATGGAGCTTGTCGAATTAGACAATATCTATTCACTCTAGCCTTGAAAACTGCATGATTAGCTCATAGGAAACAGAGAAGGCGCCAAAGAATTCCATTCCTGTGTAGTACACATCAAAACGAGGACCGAAATTGTTGAGTACGGAAATTTGGCATTTAAATTGGATAATGCTTGAAAGAAAATAGTTTTTCATTTTTGTATTAAAGAACGTGCAACAACCTTTCTTTAAAGCACTATTATTATTAACGGGATATTTACCGTGGTTTGCGTTAAATTAACGCAAAAATAATATTATTATTAATATTATTTGCGGTAAATATCCCGTAAATAATAATAATGATTTAATGAATGACCGTGATAGTTTAAAAAACCTTTCTTTAAATCCATATTCCTTATTTTCACTCCACGTTAAATTAAAATAGTTGCTGTTTTTATTCTAAAAATGCATGCCAAAGAATACGATTGTGCATTCAGTTCGACGTTTTATATACGCTGTGAAAGTCAGGAAGGGGTTCCAAGCTCCACTACTTGGCAAATGTTCAAAACTAACCGTCAGCTTAGCTTAGACAAGAGTTTAACATATTTCTAGATTTTTATTCGCTCGAATACGTTATTTGTTTTTACGATTTGGGTTTCTTATCCGATTTGGAGGCATTACGTCTTTATTTTTACCCGACTGCGTAAGAAGGAGGGTTATGTTTTTCGAGTGTATGTATGTATATATCTTTGACACGTCCTAGAGCCTAAACGGCTTGACCGATTTTGATGTGAGTGGTGTCAATAGATTCGTCTTAGTTGTGAGAATGACACTAGGTACATCAAAATTAAAAAAAAACATAAGTTAGGCTGCAAAAAGCTCTTTTCTGCAGTCGGATATTTTGTTTTTCTTTTAACATTGATTACTTGTATTCGAAGTAACACGGGAAGCCATCTCGCCTGATTTTAATCGATGTTGCGTTCTACGATGGAGCTCGCTTTTCTACAAGAAAATGATTTACTTTGATTTAATGATTTACCGGTAATAACTCAGTGGACGCTCAATGCTTCATACGATATCATGACCGACCGAGCTGTGAAAGTATCAGGCAAAAACGTGATGCCGTATACAACGCGTTTAATAACCTTATCATACCCGTATACAACGCGTCTATGTACTTGGAATGCCTTAAATTAATATAAATATAAACATTTATACGCAACAATTCAATCAGTTTTTCGTCGTTAATTGCTCTCTCTCTCTCTCTCTATCTCTCTCTCTCTCTCTCTCTCTATCTCTCTCTCTATCTCTATCTCTATCTCTATCTCTATCTCTATCTCTATCTCTATCTCTATCTCTATCTCTCTATCTCTCTCTCTCTCTCTCTCTCTCTCTCTCTCTCTCTATAATAAATTGATAAATTCGTTTATTGAGATAAAAACGGAAAAAGACCAATTACAATTATCTCACAATATTCAAAAATTATTCTTAAACAATGTCTTAAACAAATGTCTGAGGATTACAAAATATTCATTATATAAATACAATATCATTTAAAATGTCAATACAAAAATGTCAAATGGGCAATACGCCTAGCATGTCAATACAAAAAAATTATTATGTCATACAAAGTAAAATATACCGTTCGGGTAAGTACTCAGAGTACCAAGTCAATAAACTCAAAGGTTATCGTCAAAGTCCAATGAATCATCAGGCTTTTTACACCTGTCCCATTGATCCAATTGATTTTCACAATAAGTCAAGGAGATACTTAAAATAGTCTTCCAGTTATCACAAAAGATGTCACAATCAGGGTTGGCAGCAAGGAGTGCGTTTAAGTGGCGACGGGCACGATTCAGGGGCGACATAGAACGTGCTACTGTGCGACCGCGATCTACGTGGAACAGGTCATGCGGGCGACCACGTCTGTTTGCTGGAACCCCGGGCTCGTCCGGTACGAACAGTACGCATAGCAAGTCGTGCAGACGTATAGAATCGACGGACCCCCTAAGCGCCTTACAGCAGATAGTTAGCTGGTCTAACATCTTTCTAACTTCCAAAGAGTTGTAACCAAGCTGACCGAGCAGGAATTTAGTTTACTATTTCTCTCTCTCTCTCTCTCTCTCTCTCTATATATATATATATCTCTCCCACGCCGTTAGTCTGCTTTAAAAGTCTAAAGCAGTCTATTGTCACTAAAATAAATTACAGCAACATCAGCTCATTGGTGGTTTTTTTAATGTGCCAGAACAAATATTCTTAGTATCTATAATGCCCGCAATTGCGTTTTTGTAGAACAAATCGGTGGAGCCACGGTGATGTGCAACACCAAATTAATGTGGAGTGAAAGCATTGATCACATATTTTTGAAATATAGATTTTAGTGTCAACTTTTTGGTTACCTAAATCAAGTTTTCTATCGGAATAAGAACACTATAATATACCTCAATTCTTAACTGAAATTACCTACGCTATCCATTCCTTAAGTTAAGTTAACTTAAGTTTCCGGGAGTCTAGTCGGGAGACCGTCTGACTTGCGATCCGCAGGTCCTGGGTTCGAATCCCGCGGCACGCACCTCTATCTTTTCGAAATTATGTGCGTATTGTTGGTTGTCGCCAACTTCAAACGGTGAAGGAAAACATCTTGAGGAAACCTACATGTCTGAGAGTTCTCAATGATCTTGAAGATGTGTGAAGTCTGCCAACCCGCACTTGGCCAGCGTGGCAGACTATGGCCTAACCCTTCTCACAATGAGAAGATGGCCCGTTCCCAGCAGTGGGACAGTTTGTACAAACAGGGCTGATAAAAAAAAAATATTCCTTTCTTTATCCTACTACTGCATACACCTAACCCCTAGTAGAATTTAGTGTGTAGTGTAAATATTATTCATTGGTTCACAGTTGCGTTTATAAAATTCATAGTATTATCCTAGCCATCTTTTTTAAAATTTATTTTCTGTCATAATTCATTAAATGCTCAAGCCTCAAAGCCAAAGCGAAAAGGTATTTGAAGGCTTTGTAGTCTCTCAGTTTGTAGAATAATATATTTCACAGTAAACACTCGTGTTAGTGAAGTAAAACAAAATGAAGGCTCTTCACAGATAATGTGTTTAAACAAGTTATTTCTGTTCGCCTGGAAATTCTCTTTTTCAGGCTTTTAAATTATTGTAAAGCAATTGCGATTTCGAGGTCGGTTTTTTAATCCTTTCAAACAAAACTGCAGCTTGTAAAGATAATATTGGGAAGACAATAAAAAACATACAGTGGGATTGACCTGCACCTTTATTGTGTATACAGTGTACAATAAACTCCCAGATAATGTCACAGACGCGCCGAGCTTACCAGGCTTTAAAGCTCGTCTAAAACGATGGCTTATCGAGCAGACGTTTTATGATTTGAATGATTTCAAAGGCTTGCAAGAATAAATACCTACAATTATTTTATAGTTTGTAATTTTTATTTTTGACATTTATTTCCTATTATTGACATTTATTTGACATGTAATACGAATGTTATTATTGTTTTTAATTTTATAATTGTATACAATTTTTTAATATTTATTTATATTGAAAATTTAATTATTAAGTATTGACGTGTAAATTGCAAATTACGAATAAAATGAATATGAATATACCTGGCTTAAGAGATAGTACATAATCCTGTGTTATTTCAACTCTATGTAGTGACTTAGTCTATTCAAAACAATTGTACCCAGCGCAGTTCAAACAAACAGGGTTGTCTTAAAGCTAGTTGCACACTGTACCTACCTACAAGCCACCTGCCCAGGCTAATTGCCGGGTACGTTAACCAGATTTAAGTTCGGAATCTGGTTACGTAACGCTTAACGAATTCAGTCCTCTTAGTTAGAATTGCTGCGTCCATCCGTTTGGGAAAAGAAGGACTAAAACTTTCGAGGGATGAGTATAAGTTTGATAACTTGCAGTGTACTCAAAAATTTTACTGTCATGTGTACAAATGTTTATTGATTTTTAACATTTTTATACGAAAGAAATTTTCAATTTGTTTTTTTTTTATAGCTTTTTCCGTGATGTCTTTAACGATACATTTAGGAAATTTATTTAAGATATGAATATTCAATTTAAAATATGTATATAGTAATATAAAACATCAATCGTCGAATTCTTAATAATAAACATGTTTCCCCAAATTCGATTAATATTTGTTTGTTAAAAAACCTGATATAGAAAATAATCTGATTCAGTATGATTTTAATCAACACTAATATTGTGAACATTTTTTGTAGGGTTCCGGATAAATTAACACAATTTTAAAAACCATTATGTCAAAATCGGAAAGAAACATTTCTTATTCACGCAGCCAATATTCACAGTCCTCTGTGGTCTTATGTTATTATAACAATTTATATGTATAGCTTCATTGTTTCGCATTTTATCTGTAATGCCCTTTAAACTTTCCTGTGAAAACTCTAAGAATTGGTCTCCCTATTAACACGTGAACAATCGGCTTAAGTATGAAGCCGCTTGTTAGGAATTAGGTTAAAATGTTGAGGTTTGCTTAAAGCCGACGAAGTGCACTACTTAGGCTTTGATATTTTAAGTTGGAAAATTTAACCACTAGTACGAAGATCTACGTCAAATTCCAATAATCTATCAAACTCACTTTTCTTTCTCTTTTTACGTTGAATGAGTTCGCGCTTAGCCACCAACTCGCCTGTTGTATAGCGACGATGACCACCTCTAGCTCTGACCTTGAAAGATATATGTTTATTTTCGGAGAATAAAGCAGCTAGAGTGTGTTTGGGAAGAGAAGAAGAGAGATTCTTGCAGAAACTTGGAACAGACGTCTAAAGTTGCTAGTAGCACACAAACATACGCTTAGACACCCCAAAAATTCCCGACAAAAGAAAGACGGCTGAACCGAATTTGATGAAACATAGCTAAGAACACTCAATCAAATCCTTAAACAACAGAAACTAGATCAAAATCGGTCAATCCGTTTGAGAGCTACGATACCATAATCCATATATAGACAGGCACAGATACACACGTCAAACTTATACGTAACACCCTTCTTTGTGGATAGGGGGTTAAAAATAATTAAATAAAGACAGAAGCGCCCTCAATGCTACTGTCTTTCTGAAAAAACTCCATCAATAGGTAATAATATATCTGCCTAATTAAACTGCGACTAAAATATAAATATATTATTTAAATTTAAATTTAAATAATAATAAATATTTGTATAATTAAACTTTTCATCATCATCATCTCAGCCATAAGAAGTCCACTGCTGGACATAGGCCTTGCTTGCCCCATGGATTTCCAAAAAGGCCGATTGGAAGCGGCTTGCATTCAGCGTCTTGTCACTTCTCCCGTCACTTGAAACTTCTACTAAAATATAAATCTATTAATTATGTATCTGTCATGATTTTACACTTAAACCTGAAACAATTTGCTTATAAAATAATATTATATTGTCGGAAAACACAAATCCAAATTAATACAAGGTACAATTGATTCCACGCTAACTTCGAAGCAGAAAATTAAATATTTATTAATAAAGTTAATAACAATATTTGAAACCAGAAAAACCGCAGTTGCTGTTTTGCGTAAGTAAATATTTAAAACAGCGGTTTTAAAGCCCCATTTCATAGATAATGGCATATTAACCTTCGAGTTAAACAGATGCGTATGATAATAACTTACATTAAAGCATTATTACGCGTATTATCAAGAATAAATTTGACAAAGTGCTCATAAAATTTTCATTTAACAGACGCAAAGGTAGACATGAAAATCGTAAAACGGAACGTTCACATTTTAAATCCTGATTTTTAGAATGAAAATAAAATGCGATAGGTATAAAAATTTGAAATTATGAATTTGACTTATCTTGGCTGAACGGAAAAGAGGAAATTAATTAAAAAAATCTATCTCTCATAATAGTATTATAAATTATACCAAAACTAATAAATATGTGTAAAACTGAGTAATTGGATGATTTTGATGGATTTGATGAACATCCTACAATTTAATGATGTTAGCGTTTTAGAATGAATGATATTTATTGTCATAAAGTGACATTCACAAAATTTTATATATATAAGTAGGTATAAAATAATATGATTGCTTCTAAATGGACTCGTCAAATACATTTTGTTTGTCTATAAATAAAATACGTTAGTATCTCTATAATCCTTTAAATAGGTAGTAAAAAAAGTTTTGTTTGAATTACTCCTAATAAAACACTTCTTAACTTAATTATAACTTGTTTGTTCTTAAAAAACAGCAATCGTCAAGCCAAGTCAGAGGCCTTACGGCGGCTTAATAACTCTGACACTAGGACTGGCCACTCCGTCTATATGAACTTACTTATTTTTTTACTTAATTAGAGAGCAACAGTATAATTTATATACCATCAGGTATACACTGTGGTTAATAATATCACTTTGAAGCAAATTATTTAATAATAATTACCACTGTCATTGTGTAATTTCCGCTTATAGGTCAGATCAAGTATTGGTCCAAGTCACAAACTACCATCTAAACCATAAATCTTAATCTTAATTATCCTATCTAAAATTGAAGGGTTGTAAGTCTAAAGGGTAAGGGTTGTAAGTGCATTTTTAATTATTTATTTTTTTCATTTTTTCTTTTTTTTTCATATTAGGCATGGCACATAGATCGTATTTTTGTAATAATATTGTTTATGTTTTTTTGGCACTTGGACCCTTTAGAATTACAACCCTTCAATTTTAAAAGCGTAACTCTGTCTGCCTCTGTTTGTTACGTTTTAACGATTAAACGATTGAAGCCATTGTTATGAAATTTGGTACAAATAGAGTTGAGAACCTAGAAACTTACACAGGCTGCACTTTATCATCATCGTCACCATAGTTTTTCATCAGAGCACGGGGGAAACCGCAGGGCACAGCTAGTGGTATACCCTAAGTCGATGAACTTAGTTACTTTAGTAACTCAGATCAATCAGTAACATAGTACTCAGTTACTACGGTAACAACTAATTATTCCTTTTTGTAATCATCATTATTTTTTGCATTTTTTGTATAGGTACCTATATTTTTTTATGTATTTTTGTCAAACGTATCTGATAGTTAAAAAAATGATTATTTTATAACAGATAATTAGAAGAGGAGGAGGACATTTTCGCATAACACCACCTAGCTCCAAACTAAGCAATGCTTGTACTAAGCGAACCAGTTGGCATATAGAATACATAAATATATATTTTGTTTTGTAAATACATAGGTATAATAATATCATATAATGATAAATATAGACACCCAATAGATACAGAGAATATTTATGCTCAGCATAAATATTTACCTTGGGTGGGGATCGAGCCCATGTGGCAACAATATAGTACTACTTTTTAGGAACTTACAGTTACATTTCAAATGCATTAAAAGTTCAAGTACACACCGAATTTAAAGAAACTTGAAGAAAGGTCAAAGTTCTCGCCGTGTTATGCCGCGTATCAAATTTCAAAAATATAGATGAATTAGTTTTATTGAAACCAGATACTATGTCTTGGAATGGAAGATAAGACAATGTAATCCATTTATCAGGTCACGACACGCGTCATGAGCTTCTGATTAGACTTCAGTGATTGGGTATTATTACACCGGACAAGGGATTAAACTGTACAATGAGAATAATTTGTGCTAAATATAGAAGCAGTAGCAACCTTCGATACTTATTACCGTTACTCTTAGAGTTGAAAATAATTATGATGATTAAACTATAAAGGGCCAAATTCCGTTCAAGGATCTTCGATCGCAGTTGGTTTCGTACAAGGATGAAAAATTGCAGTGGGATTGCAGTTAGTTACGAAAACTAAAGAGTTTCGTAGACGGCCGATGGAGAAGCTTGTATAAGGACGGACGAACAGTGAAGACTAGCTGGTTGGAAGTGTGGCACACTTCTGGCTACCTATAGTTGCTTAACCACTTTTTCTCGTTAATTATATATTTTAAAATCTGCTGAGTGAGTTCTAAATAATGATGGTAATAAAAAAAAACATATTTATCAAAGTTTACTCATTAATTAAATAATGAGATCTACAGTTATGAAATAGCAGTTTCAGTTATTTCCGATTTTTTAAATTTTCACACACAAAATAATATTTTTATAACCGTGCTCAAGTGATCCCTTGATCGATAGACATCATTTTATGAACATCATGTTATAAGTATTGTTTGGGGCTATTTATCATAGAAATAATGTAAATTTTTGGTGTATTGTTACTTATAAATATGAATATTTATCTGAAAAAATCTCCTATTCATTTAAGAGTAATAAAGTAACGAAATATATTTAAAAAGACGTGAGGCACTCGGAGACTGCCGCGGTAAAGCTATTGCATAGCATTTTTTATCAACTTATGTAATTATAATTATTTATTTATTTTATTTATGCAGTATTCCTAACACCCCCCACTCCGACCGGCATAGCGGTGATACTTTTCAGTTTTTAGTTTTGCCATCTATCGATGAATAGCAGAACTTTTAATGACTTTTAGAAATATCACGCTTGTCTCTTTAGTTCTGCAAATCGCCTCTAGGTAGCATTGGTTGTATCGGCGTTACTGCGTTAGGTTATTTTCGTTACGGAATTTCTGGATTCGGTCTCCACGCTCAAGGCCCGCGATAGAAGCTATGCAATAGCTTAAAATTTCCAATGAATAAAACTAATCTATCTCTTGGAAACTAAGATTTTCATTCATTCATTAACTTATTAAATTAATCATTGTCGGACTCTTAACACCTAAATACATAAGTTTATTCATTCAAATCAAAAACACAGATTATGAAAATATATATTTATGAAAATGAGACTCTTATTATGGCGTAATAAGGTGTAAATCAGCCTGTATAAGCGCTAAGCCGCTTACATTATCCAACATTTATAGGCTAAATAATGTTCTATCACATAGTCTTGTCTTTTTCAGCACTTGGTAAAGTACTGAAGCCCTTGGTAATGGGTAGAGATCTCTAGTACAGGGGTGCAATTCAGTTATTCAAAACCGATCCGTAACTGAACCTTGTGCGAAGCATTTCCTGTGTGGCTATCTTTTTGATTTAGTAACGAGCGAAGGACGTGTAACGTTTCATCAAATGTGTCAATTGTATGGCATACAAGTGACTGAATTAAAAAAAAACTATGGCAGCCGTCGGGAAACGGTTCACATATGGTTCGGCTATGGAGCGGTCTTGAATAACTGAATTGGGTCGCTGTCCTGTGCTTAGTGTGTTTGTCCTAAAACCAGATAAATAAAATAGTCTCAATTAGCCTAAAACGTAAATAGCTACAAGTAAAAAAAATGCCGTAAAGTTAATTTATTCATTTTTACGATGGCATATAATTTCAATAGTGTTGTTGGTATTTTAGTGACTTTTTATTCATATTTGAACCTATTACTTTTATTTGCATTATATTCTTATTCGAGGAGGGGTCCCATTATATTATAAACAAAAAAAAACCACATTGAGTGGGACTTAAATACACAACCTTTATGAAATGAAATGTTTTACCAACTAATCTACGCTATCAAAATATCTTCTTAACCAACTAAGCTTTAGTTATGCATTTTACCCAACTGCGTAAGAAGGAGAGTAATGTTTAAAGTTTTTTAAGTTTTTTAGTTAAAACATTTAGAGGTACTAAAAACTGATGAGAATTGTAAGCAACAATTCAGCGCAATGCTTTGAAAATGATACACAGCGTTTTATTTTTAAGTGTATTAACTACTTATGTTGCACATAGTTCAGTTACTTTGCTTAGTTTGGGACTAGATGACGCTGTGAGAAAATGTCTACCAGCTTATTTTTAAGTTTATTTATTTATATTTATATAATATAAATAAATAAAAGCTGGTAAATTGTAATTGTTGTTAAATATTTATATTTATAATCTTACAACAACCCTTCATTGTTAAGCCAGTTTGCGCGAATTTCTAAAGATTCATAACTAGTATCTAATACTTGTTCATTTCGCCACAGAACAGCTAAAATGTACTAGCGCTTGCCCACTGATTGCACGAACGTGACCAAATGGCGACTAATTAACATTATTGCTGTGCCATTATTTTAATGAACTAGCTGCTGCCTCTAGTGACAATTATAATGCCTACGTACTGTGTTACTAGAACAGTATTTAATATTATGTTATGACTACATAACCATAATGTTTGACAAAGATGTATAATAATACCGTAATGAAGACATTTTTTTTGTTGTATTCAATGTTTGAAGTCAATCTTCTATTACCTTAGATTAGGCCTTACCCTTCTCATAATGAGATGGCCCGCGCCCAGCAGTGGGACAGTTTGTAAAAATAGGGTTGACAAAAAAAAAGAAGTCATAGTCTACAATTCTGGAGACGTAGCATTTTAACGTCTTATATTATACGAGTACAGTCGTAGTAGGTCTACAAAGCCGTGCTACGGCTACGGTGATACAAACAATAATATCATCGTAGCATTACTAATAAAATACTAGTAAAACAGTATGCTACATTCGTAGCATGTTTTATTCCATTAGATACAAAACAACTTTAGTACAAAGATCAAAACATTTGTTCATTCAATAATTTTTCAATAACCTAAAAACATCTATATATAAAATAAAATAACAAAAAATATAGTCAATATTTCAAAATATTGGGCTACTCAGCTATTTCCTGTACGGACAATCGTATCGAAGATAAGTCACAGTTCAATAGACGGATAGATATAGGCTATCGATCCGGTTCTTCGATGGAGCGTGACACAGAGAGCGTATTACGAGCGGTCATCCGATAATTTAAGGGTATCCGTAGTTGCGGTCCGGTAATTGTCCGGAATTGTCCGAATTTGGACGTTCGACCGAGTCACTTGGAGCAATTATGTGGTGATTAAAGTGATATGGGGATTAAGTGCGGTTACGGACCATTTGGCTCATTGATTCAAGAGAGTACGAAGTGAATTGATGCTTGGATTGGCAGATGATAAAAATGCAAGCTAGTTTTGCAATTAACAACTTAAAATATGCTTTTTACTAGTGAAAACGTACTATAAATTATAATAAAAACTAGTTTGGGCTAGATAGTGTTGTGTGAAATGTCCACAAATATTATTATTATATTAAAAATTGATGTGACATACGGACAGTTGTTCAGACAGAAAGACCGACATAATAAATTCTTAGTATTCTTCATATATCCACGGAATCCTAAAAATAAACATTTAGAAAATTTCATCGAAATAGAATCAGCGGTAGTTATTCTAATATTATTACACCACGTATAAAGCTTGCTTAAGTTAAACTAAAAACTTCATAAAGATGAAGTAGTCACACTTCAGTACTGTGCACTTCCGACTCCTAACGTATTCTCCCCTAAAGCTTCTACATTTTAATTTTTTATCTAAAATTTCACCACTGAAATACGCAATTTAAGTTTGCACGTAAAAATCTTCCTTACGGTGTGAAAAATTCACGAGCGCAAGTTGCGAGGTAGTATAAACTTTAGTTTTGATTAAGTCACGTCATTTCACTTGAAATTTGTTAGATCATTAGTTTGAAAAGTCTTTTAGGCAAGTTAAACGAAGTTCAAATATCGTGTCAATCTTAAATATAAAAATCCAAATATTAGTTGATATCCTAACTTGTAATACTATAAAAGAGAAAATAGCCCTGTAGTCTGTGTTACTCTTTCACGGCTAAACAACCAAACCTCAGGAAATTGGGTACTTCGGCGTTTCGCACCGCATGTGATTCGAACCGCGGTGCGAATCGCCCATGTACTGTTTCTGAATGGGCCGATTCGCACCGCAGTGGTTGGTGCGGTGCGAATGGCCCAAGACATATTTTGGAATAGGTCGATTCGGACCATAAAGAAACGCCCCGATGCTCTTTTCGTAGGTCCGATTTGAACTCATATCAAAAACTTAAGGATTTCAATTATTTATTTGTATAGATGAGTGGCAAAGTGGTTAGTGAAAAAAAATTCTATATTATACGTAATAATCATGTTTCCTTAATACATTATACATTTTATTTACAATTTAAACGTGGCATAATCACTTTATAACTTTAACACTAACTCTTGCTAATCACAGGTTATGATGTAGGTACATTACAAAGGGAATATAACTGTATTTAAGAGTGGGATTTTTTTTATGAAATAAAATATATGAAGATATTTCAAATTAAATAACTACCATCAACTAAGGCCTCCATAGACACCGACCTCAAAAATAGTTGGTTTACGTACCTACTTAGGTAGACGCCCAGTTTTTTTTTCGTGTTATTTCTTTATTTCATACATTTTGTTAGTTTCCATGGAGTATCGCTAGGCTGGTACATTATAATATACTAATTAGTTAATCATGGAAAATCATAGATGTAAAATATAGAAAAATACACATATTAAACGTCTCTAGTACCTAAAAATGTGTTTGCGACATATTAGTATTATTTTATATAAGCTGTACTTACCATAAAAACTTCACAACATTTAAATAAGAATTTATCCCATCACCACTCTCAAAGTAGATAAACACTGTAATCTTACCAATAACTCAAGTGCAATAAAAATGACACTATAGAAGCATCTACCAATCAAATGTGCGCGTGTATTAGCGACATTTTGCATCTATTTAATATCTTTTTACATAATCAATATTTTTTTAAACTTATGTAAAAAACAATAATTTTAATTATTTTGTTTTTCCTGTTATTTTCTGCCTGGTTGTACTGTAAGGTATTACGTATGCAATCAAACTACATAATCTTCTCTGATCGAACTCACTCGCCCAAAAAGAGAACTGTTTTATTCCTCACTGCGGTCCGAATCGACCTATTCCAAAATGATATTGTTCGATTCGCACCGCGGTGCGAAATGACCTATTCAAAAAGAGATCTTGGGTGATTCGCACCGCGGTTCGAACCACTTGCGGTGCGAAACGCCGAAGTACCCAGGAAATTTGTCACAGAGATTCTTTAAAACAAAAGAAGGACATAAGCTATGTTTTATCATCTTCATGACCACAGTTTTTATCACTTCGCGGGTGAAACTGCGGGTGCAACTAGTAATTGATATTCTTGACCTAATATTACTATTTCTTTGATAGGAAGATAGATAAACTCTTTATTGTTTACATATTAACTAGAGCAAAAATTACATTTGCTGTTTTTGATACTGTTATATAATTGCCTAACATAGTTATTTGTTTTATAGCCCTAATTATTATAGAAACGTTAAAAAGTGCGACACTTTTTAACCAGTACGTGAAATACCTTAATGTCTTTTTTTTCATAAAGATCTGTAAAATAAACCAGGTTCATATTTTGTAAATTAAATTATAATTCACAACGTTCAGCTTAACTTTTATGAGACGTAAGCACATTTGGTATAGATCTAATTGAGTACGACATTCTCTTCTTAGTCTTAAAATAAACTGTGCATTCGCTAAGCCAGAATGGTGCTTCGATATATTTTCAAATGGAAGTTTCTAGCGGTTTATTTTATTATTGCGCTGGAAATTGAATTCCTTGAATCTGTTAGATTACGCGGAAAGCGTCTTGTTTATCTTGCAAATAAATCGCTGCTTTATAAATAGTTTGCAAATAAATACTAATTTCAATATTGTTCATAAAATTGTGTACAATTTAATTAATTTATTTTGAGGTCTTAGCAATACCTAACATACTCTTGGTGACGTCATATATTAACTCACAATACTCAATTATTTTTTTGTAAATATAATGCTGTTGATACACAGATATATCACATAAACAGAAAAAAGTAATGTAAATGTAAAACAAGATGATGACATGTAAATATTCTAAGATCCTTTATTTCCTACACAGTTTGACAATAAATTATTTTGAATTTGAATTTGAAAAGTTCAGAAGTCCTATTTAAGAGCAATACGAGGATCTATGGTAAAAAATATTTTTTTTAGGGTACAATTCTCAGTACGATTCCAGCAATTTTAAGTTATTTTAGTATAAACGGCAATTTATCTAAAATCTGAATCTATTATATTGTTACCTACGATATGTGTATGATACAGCGGAAATTTCGGAATTTCAACTCGATTTTCTTGGAAATACCTCTCTAGTTAGACTAACATATCCGCACAAGTCTCATCAAAGTTGCACCGGTAGGGCTTATCTGCTTTGAGCGCAAAACTTGTAATTTCTATTGTGTATTAAAAAAGATAAGCTCATGTATCGAATAATGGTTTTGCTTAGCTTGAGTCGAGACAGGAATTTACCAATCTGGTGCTCAAGTTAAAATATGAGTTTAATGTTTTATTAATTAGTTTTATCTGTGAGGTAATGGAAGTGCAGCATTCTGCTTTTAGTGTATATTGAAATGTACTATGCTAGACAAAATTAAATGCGAGATGGAGAAATTCATTATTATAGGTAATCGAGAGATGAGTGATATCGAGCGCGCGACGAACCGAGCAAGTCACTCGCCTTAATAAAATTAGGCGAGTTACTCGCTCACCTTATAAATAGCCCATTGCTTCCATATTTTTGAACTCAATTTTTCACCAATCAAATTTAATATACAATTAATATATTTTTATTTTATTTATTTCGAATTTTTCTCAATTCAAAACCCTGGACAGCAAATAATTGCACTCATCACTATACTCTGAACTATTATCATTATATTTAGTTAAAGATATTGAGCTTAAGTCCTTTTAGTAATAAACATTAATAAAAATACCCTACGCATCGCTTTCAAATCGCCGCCATAAAACTTCGTTTTTGTCCGTTGATGGGTCAAAATTATGAAATACATCGCAGTCGCGTATGTCTGTAGGTATATCAAACAGGAGTCGAAATCGACTAGTCCCGTGTGCGGCCTAATTACCGCGCAATCTTCCATACAAATATGGGAAAAAAACTGTGTTCAACCCCTAAACATGATCCAATTAATATATATATATTTTTAGTTAATTGTAAATAGATATGCATTTAAGTTTGTGTTTCTTAAATTTTGTTAGTAAGTAATACTAATAAGCTTACTATAAATAAACTTGTAGTACTAATACTAAGTTAAAAAAAAGGAAAAAAATACCAAAATTGGATTATATTTACGGGTAGAAAACAGTTTTTTCCTGTTGTATGAAAAAAGCGTAATTTACTGATTTACTGATTTATGATTTCATTATAATTTTGACATGGATTAAATTTAACATTGTAACTATAACTTGACATGGATTAATTTGATATTATAATTGTAACTTGACATGGATTAAATTTGACATTGTAATTATAACTTAACATGGATTAAATTTGATATTGTAATTATAATTTGACATTGTATAATTGAAATGATAACTTCATATTTTTGACTTTTTTTTCTGTAATAATAGTTTTTTTTTGGAATGTCAATTTTTAAAATCACTCGGTGAGCCCACTTCCAGTATTGCATGCCTGCTGGAGAGGCAAGTTTGTATAGGGAAAATCTAGAATTGTTATAATTCCATATTAAGATCCTTAATGTACCTACAAACTGCAATAAAATTATTTGTATTTGTATTTGTATTTGTACTGCGAAAGTTTCCGCGACAACTATGCTCTTAAAAACAAAACACATGGGTCTTACCGAAAAACGGTACCTACTGAAATTTCATCAATGCTCAACATATTTTGTCAACTTCTCGCTGACACTTAATTTCACTTGCTGAAATAAGACAGAGAATTTGAGACGTTGATCAAAGTTGAAAAATATTTTTCGGTAAGGCATGATGATGTTTGCATAGTACAACTGCACAGTACAACACAATATAAAATTTTACCAAGCTGACTGTGCGAAATAGTCCAACCACTACAAATGCCTAAAATATAGCTATGAGTATGCCGGTTATAGCATTCCATTTTCAATATTAATTAAGCAAATCTAAGTCAACAAGAACTACTCCGCAAATTGTATGAACCTCGCCGCAAATTAATATCCATTCCAAACAATTTTACAACGAACAGAACATTTTGCCCATACGAAAAACAATTTAACTCCAATGTAATTAGATTTAATCGACAAATTGAGTATTTTAACCCTTATTAATTAGTCGCGAAGGTTAGGCGGAGTGCCTCCAGCCGTGATATTGATATTTAATTGAATAAACGGAGTACTTAGCCGAATTCTTACTTCAGATATTCCGTCTCATGATACGTTGGGGGATGATTTTGGATGTAATATTTGCAGATAGTGGATATGTGCCTGCGTCATTTCATCCTCGCATTTCTTACAATGAATTTGTGCTCGTTAAAATTAAATCTTGCTCCTGCCCTGCTCTCATCCCGTAAGGAGTTTTTATTATAGATATATTCTAAGCCTGATGTTCACATACGTTAACTAAATCATAGTCGTTACCCAGCATAAGCCGATAAAGCGGATGGCTACTTAATTTCTCCTTCTCGGTTCATAACATAGCATTGTATCAAACTTCTCGATAACATACATACTTACAACTTTATCAACTAAGGGGCAAATGCTAGGTGCAATAGACAATGGACTATCGCAATATACAGATAATAATTTGAAAATGTAAAATACGTATATTGAATATGAGTTAAATCATAAAGTATATTTGTAAGGAATAAATATGTATTATAAACCAACAATATATATGTACTAACGTACATTATTTGACTATAATTATGTTATTAGGATTATGATTTCGGCAAGTAATTCAAACAATAATAATATTTGAATATTCTTCGATAATAAATTCTGCCATGTATTATCGGGACCTTTATGTGTTTTCATTGGGTAATGTACAACTGCACTACCAGCAAAAATTAAGCTATAAGCTCAATAACTCTGAATTTATGAGCTCCATTTACAAAACCTGATTAAATAATTCGTCAGTCGTGAGCTCAAACTGATCAACAATTCTTCGATCTTATATGCTTGATGAATTAAATGCACAATTTAAGTTTATAGGATTTTCAAGTCAATTGATTAATATTTCCAGTCGATAAATACGTTTTTCATATGTAAATTTATACTTACATGCATACAATCACGCCTATTTTCCCTAACGGGGCAGGGAGGGCATCGAAGTTAATGAGAATGTTTGACCGTGGTTAGAAGGTAACATGGGAGAAATATGATGTATCATGTAAGATACATTTATGTATAATGTGTAATTGACCGAGTGAGCGAAGCGTCTCTGCATCAACTGGCAACATTTTCTTTCATCTGTTAGTTTGTTTGTATGTTCGTACTCGCCTACAGGGCGTAATTTTTTGATCGTGAAATAATGTCTGTAAAATCACTTAAAATTGTGAAATCGCTCAAAATTGTATATAGCTAACTTTATATAGGTATTATGTACAGATGACCCAAAGTGAGCTGCAAATAAGTTCTCTCGCGAGGTCTACTGTTCGTAGTACTACTAGTATGTAGGTAAATTAAGCTAGGTTCACTATCATTACATTGTAGATTTCATTCACAGCATTTCAAGGAAACCAAATCCCAAATCCACAATCCAAATTATTACATTTTCTCGTGTTCGCGACATGGAAATGAGCATTTTGGAGACGGCACTGGCCTTATCGCACCGCAACTGAGCGGCGAGTAAGCGCATCGTGCATACCGACGATCTCTGTCTACCTTCTTGCAGTGCGCCAGTATAATAATTTAACAGGCACACTAGGCTTATTAACATTAAATACACTTCGTATTTTTTTTATTGACACAGAGTCTTTACTGTGGCTACCAGGTATTTGATAGAATACTTTTTTTTTTGAAAATATATAGGTACTTATGATATTTATAAACACCCAGACACAGAACAAACAACCATGCTCATCACACAAATGTTTGCCTTGAGTGAGGATCGAATCCACAACCTACAGCTTAGAGACAGACATATTAAGAATAATATTAAAGGGATATTATTCCAAGTGCTGGAATAATATCCCTCCTCCGATACGTAACCTGCAAAATATATATAGCTTTATATTAAAATTGAAAAAGTTTCTCTTTGAACATCAAAAAAGCCAAGAGCTACTGAGAAGTGATACAAGCGTTATTTAATTTTATTATTGACTTGTTTAAGCTTACGGTTATTGGTAGTATAAATAAGTATAATTATAATTCTCACCTTCTATTTAAAAGCACTGTAAACTCGAGAAATTGTAATTGGGAAAAGTACATAATTTAATGCGTAGTTTAGTTGCAAATGTCACAATTGCGTAAAGACGTCACTGTCAATTGGACGGTGTGACAGCTGCGCTGACGTTGATTGTTATTATATTTTTTTTTCTCTCTGTACGTACCTAAGCAGTACAGACATTGTTTGTCAAATTATTTATTAGTTATGTAGAATGTTTTATATTTATCTTTATATAAGCTTCTGTGTATGTAATTATTACAAATATAATTTTATTGTGTACGCTCGTGCGTGACGTGCGTGACGTCACCTACCGGTCTTAGCGGAAGACCAGCGCTAGTTGTTTACAACTAGCATTATGCTGAGCTGCGACCAGATTGTGACAAAAACATGTTATATAAGTATTTTGTGTATGATTTATATTTTTTTGAATGATATTTATTTTGTGTTGTATGTTTTTTGTCACAATAAATTTCTGTCTATGTCTATGTCTATTACTAACTGAGATCCGAGGCCACACGCAAGTTTTTACACGCAAGTTCTATGATTGCATTTTCTTTCAAAGTTACATGTCTCGTCACAATTAAAAACCGGCCAAGTACGAATCGGAGTCACGCACGAAGGGTTTCGTGTTGTATGGGAGCCCCCTTAAATATTAATTTTAATATATTTTTTTGTATTTGTTATTATAGCGGCAACAGAAATACATCATCTGTGAAAATTTCAACTGTCTAACTACACTGTTCATATGATACAGCTTGGTGACAGACGGACAGACAGCGGAGTCTTAGTAATAGGGTCCCGTTTAACCTTTGTGTACCGAACCCTAAAAAGCACAGAATTTGAAATTAATTATATTTTTCGGAAGTAAATTTTTGGATCCATTTGGCGCTGGAAGTGACATGTCATGTAGTCGTGTGTTAAAATCATCTGCCGGGAAGGCAGCCTCTCTGTACGAATAACCCCACTATTTTCGCTGAGCGCTTGTTATTCGTGACTTCTACGCTAAATCCGAGCGTGAAGCAATGAAAATACTCCTAATAGATAAATTGCTTAAAAAAAATTTAGGTAATAAGGAGTTTTTATTCATATCTTTACGCTTTTATAACACATCGCACACCCAGATCAACACTGCAATAATTCAAAATAACAATACTTTCTGAATAGCCGTCTTATAACGAAGATAACGATTTTTCGGTTATTCTGATAGAAATAATCACCTGAACATAAAACAGACTAAAATCTGTCTGACTGACTAAAATGACTATCAAAGTAACCGGAAATCGAAAGATAGCGGTTTTTCGGTTATTCAGAAAGAATTATTATTATTTTGACATAATGCAGTGTTGATCTGGGTGTGCTCTATATACATATAATAAAATGAAATCATTAAAAAAATATTAGAACACCTATTCTCAGAGGATTTTTTCTACGGAAATCCATATTGCAATGATATATTACATAATTACATATTTTTTTGTCTTTTAAGTTAACGCGTCGATCTTCAACAATGAGCATGCAGTATAGCGTTTTCAGCTTCTTATGTGAGGTTGAAGGCGCTGCTGTTTTTTTATTTGACTAGCAACATATCGAAACGTCAACGTCGATTCCTATTTTCTGACTATTCCGTCAATATTGGCCACACTGAGTTAGTTACTCTGTGGTAGTGAAGTGCAGTTTGACAATCTTGCTTATTATAACAGTAAGTAGTTTTACTTACTCCCACAGCATTGTTGCAGTGCTATTAGGTTTATTCCAGTACTCGTTAATTGTTCAACTTTGTTCAAATATTATGTCACATAATGTGGTTTATAACTTGGCCCTTGGATATTTTCTCTAATCATTGCTTTCATGGAATGCAAATAATTAGAAAAAACCAAATTCACACAAGTTAGCTAAATTGTCTATTTTTTTCAATGAACTTCTTCGTAATTAACAAGTAATTTAACTAGAATTATTCTACAGAATGCGCTATTATAATCTTTTACAGCGAATTTACGAAAACTTTCTTACATAAAAACATACACTCAACAACGTATCAAGCGTGACTAAATCGTAAGTTGAAAAATAATCTCTTTTCTACAGTCGGCTATTTTGTGTTTCCTTTATATGCAAACGTTACTCTCGTCACACTGCAACAAATGAGTATTACCTATTCACAATGTTTAAATTAAAATAGTCTTAGCTATACATATATTCCTCAAATGTAGCAGGTGAAATCGCAGGAAACAGCTAGCTGCGTACACAATTACCTTATCTAACTCATACAGAAAACAAACAAAGCTAAGGTCTGTTTGAACGATCCAGTAAACACTACAAATACAGCCTGGAGGGCCATAAATATTAATACAATTAGGCCAGTACTCGCCCAAGGGACATGATTTATTGCCAAAAGAGGATAAGGAAGTGTTCACATGGAGCTGTACGTTGGGACAGTGGATTTGTATCGGACTTTGGGTCGTCAAATTACTATTTAATAAACGCGGAGAACGTCTTTCCACTTTGATAATGTCTTTCCAGTTTGAATATCTATTTTTTGTTAACAATTTATTTCATACTGAAATTGGTATTTATTATTGGATGATTATATCAGATACTAGAACTACGCAAAACTGTTTTAAGGTTACCAGAAAAAACAAAAAGCTGCATTGGGTGCGTGGGCGATAGGTAGAAATAAAATATTTGTGGACACTTCACACAACACCATCTAGCCCAAACTAAGCAAAGCATTTACTATGGAACTAGATGGCTGATAGAATACATATACTTTTTTTTGTAAATATATACATATGATACATAGAAATACGATGTGATTATGATCCAATCAAACCTCTTGTGTATCCAGCCTCCGCGTCTTGACGAAAAGCAACAGTCTAAGCCAGTAAACTAGTCTAAATAATAGTCTAAGCTGCCCTTAAACCAACTAACGTCAAAGGTCACTTTGTCCCTAAATTTTGTAAGAAATTTAGCGTATTCGTATTTCCAAATTAGGTACCGTTGCATGCAAATAGGCAGTTACATCGCAAGGTTCAATATGCCTGTGCGGCAGCAAATAGTTGAACTAATGCCCTTAATCACTGTGATTTAACGGTCATTTTAACATAAAATGTGTATAATTTGTTTTTTTTTTCTTCTAATCCAGTTCGTTTTACAAAGTAAATATATAGAATAAATACGTTACGTAAGCAGTTAAGGAGTTTTCTGTATCGGCGAGCTGGTGGTCAAACGTAGAGCATTTTCTTACTAAATAAAACTCCAAGCCCCCTTTGAATATTTCAATGTGAAACAGTTATAATAATTAAATTTAATTATATAACAAACAAATTAATATTATACAAACTTTCACTTTTTTTTCATTAATTATAGGAAATACCTGTGTCTTGAAGGTGGCCAGTTATAAATGGTGTAGAATATATTATAAGATGAAAATTCTTATAACACTAGCAACATTCCAAATCCTCTTGTACTCTAGTTTAAAAAATGTAAAGTTAGCTAAAAAAAATGTAAGTTTATAAAAGGCATGGTCCCTGGTGCTCGAATTTTTCAAATAATAAAAAAAAAAAACTTTCCAAAGTTTTACAAGCTATCTAGAACTTCTTTCTTAACAGACACATTAACTTCATAAGGAAGGCATCGGTTTTTTGGCGGGAACGTCTTAGTAACGTGTTGTTGCTTTGATTTATTTTCCTAAACTTGTGTTATTTTGAACATTAATGCTATAAAAATGGTGGTGTTTTATTCATTAAGTATTCGATAAAGTGCGTGAGTGTGGGCAAGTGATATAAAGCAGTAAAACGTGTGATTTTACGTTGTCGGCAAAACTTCATAGAAGCTTCTAGTAAAGTCGCCACCACTTTACTGATGCAGGACTCGACTTATAAATTGACTATATACATGACTTAGATTGTGACTAGAACATTTACAACTTGTTTTATTCAAGAAACTTGAAAAAATCCTAATACTTGACACTGGTAAATGCTTTAATGCGGGTCCAATACAAAAAAGAAGAAGAAGGAAGGCATCCTGAAGATGCCATTCTAGAACCAGCAGTTTAGCATCTACTTACGTTATCTGTTAGTAAACTATCAATTATTCATGATAAATCCATATTTAGATATAACAAAAACAAGTAAGTAAAAACTCAAAAACCTCGACAAAAAACGGCTGAACCGATTTCGATAAAATATAGCTAAGAATAATCTCGATAAAATCTTCTTTTTCTTTCAAACAAAAAAAAAATAATCAAAAGAGAGCTAAGATGCCACAGACAGATAAACACGTCAAACTTCTATCAACCCTCTTTTTGGATCGAGAGTTAAAAAGAAAATTATGTCAATAAAATATATACAAAAGTTTGACAGATTTCCGCGATGTTGCCGCGCACAGAAAGAGTTCAATAAATTTAATATAATATAAATAATATATCTTATGATTTAGGGTGTGAATTACGCGGAAACAACTTTTTAAGCTTTTTATGCTAAAACTAAAAGCTCCTTTAGAAAAGTCGATAGCAGATGCTTCACCTAACATATAAACGTACAAACTTATTTTTTAATCGACTTCCAAAAAGAAGGAGGCTGGCAATTCGGTCTGTATGGTTTTTTTGTATGTTTGTTCACCGATTACTCAGCCAATTGTGCATAGTTTTTATTTTTTTTATTTGGTAGTTTTAGGGTTCCGTACCTCAAAAGGAAAAAACGGAACCCTTATAGGATCACTTTGTTGTCCGTCTGTCTGTCTGTCTGTCCGTCTGTCTGGGTGTCAAGACCTTTATCTAGGGAACGCGTGAAGTTATCGAGTTGAAATTAAAACCATATACGCAGATTTATAGTATCTTACTGCAGAAATAAAAATAAAGTTTCTCAGTTTTCGTAAAAAAAGTTACAGCCGAATATGTCGTAAAAAACGCACATTTCGAAACTCACAGAGGAATCAAAACCTATGGGGTACTTCCCGTTGACCTAAAACTCTGAAATTTGGCAAGAAGCATTGTGTTAGAGTACACATATAGGAAAAAATCCGAAAACTGTTTTTTTTTATTTAATCACAAAAAAATAGTGTCTCTATGCAAGGAATGAGGGCCCAAATTTCAAAGTGAATTAACCGTATCATGTGGGATATCATATGAAAGAGCTTCATTAGCATAAGCTAAAACAGGTTTTTGAATATTTTTACGATGTATATTTTTCGGTTTATGAAGGAAAATATAAAAAAAATATACCTTTTATTTAGTTTGTACGGAACCCTCGGTGGCCGAGTCTCAATCGCACTTGTCAGGGGTTTTTTTAATTACTTTAATAAACATTAATATACAATAAATATAGTAACACCAAAAACCTCGCCGAGGTTTGTCTTGACGTTACTCCTCCACACATGAATACTTTTAAATACAACAATGAGATACTCCAGATCATACTTAAGAGGTGGTTGATATAAGTTTTATCAAAATCGATGCAGTACTTTGGTTTTTATAACAAAATTACTGGTAAAGTATCATCCAAACAACTGTAGAAAAGTGAATAGCAATACACGTATATGCGTGCATTCACTTTTCTGCAGGCGTTATACATAGTACGTATTTTGAAGTCGGTTTTTTTCCAGTTTTTTAACTATAATTAGTAAAAATACTTACCTTAATTTAACAGTGAGAATTAATACATTACTTTCAATAACATTTTACGTAAAATGATCCAATTAATTTCAAAATACTTATTACAAAAGTAAATAAGATTTAATCAATAAAATTAAACATGTAAACAATTAAACATGTTAAGTTTCCGGCAGCCTAGTGGTGAGACCGTCTCACTTGAGATCCGCAGGTCCTGGGTTCGAATCCCACGGCACGCACCTCTGTCTTTTCGAAGTTACGTGCGTATTGTAGATTGCCGCCAACTTCAAACGGCGAAGGAAAACATCGTGAGGAAACCTACATGTCTGAGAGTTCTCAATGATCTTGAAGATGTGTGAAGTCTGACAACCCGCACTTGGCCAGCGTGGCAGACTATGCCCTAACCATTCTCACAATGAGAAGACGGCCCGTTCCCAGCAGTGGGACAGTTTGTACAAACCGGCCTGATAAAAAAAACTCATTAATAGATTGTATTAATTCATTAGCATTGTTTATTTCTTATTAGTCCCACAATCCAAATTATACGAGGGTCCGCGTTACAGTCTCGTATACCGTGCCGTAAATTGCCAACAATAAAATCGTAGCTTCACACAGACATAGATACCTGGATGAGACTTTTATTCTATGTAAAAAATTATGTAACAAGTGATACTCTTAATGCTACTACACTCGAGAGGCGAAAACTAGTCAAACATCATCTTTTGAAACCTAGATACGTACATTCATATACAAAATTACGTCTTATAGGAAAAGCAGATCATCAAAGACCATGAAAACTTTTGACGGCATATTTAACCGTTTTTTGTGCTTTAGATAGAAGGGACAGGGTATTAAATCATTTGAGGGTAATATGAACAAAATGTTGGCTTGGAATGACATGGAGTCAACCTATCGCCTACATAAACGGCAATTTCTCAGTGTATAGTATAAAAATATAATCATGTTTTCGAATTTACATAAACGCACACACACTAAATCACGCTCTTGAGCAGTAGGCTCAAAATCAAAAGTGTTTTTGTTTAGCTCCATTCATTCGCGTGGGGATGTATTAAAATATGTACTTATTAAACAAGTCATAATAATAAATGTCATAAAAATAAATTCAATTCAATTAAAATTAAATTAATTAATTCAATTTTGTTAATTACCTTGTATTAAATGGTTATTTTAAAATAAAACAAAAGTTTTCCTTTATGTTACTTTATACTCAAAAATTGTATATGCGAGATATACTCCATCCTTATAAGGCGAATAAAGTGTATCTTACCTCCTGGACTATTAATAGACCTAGAAATTTATAATTACAGTAATAACAAATAATTTTCTTTAGATGAAAATATTTTTAAGACGTGATTACCATATTTTTTTTTTTATTTTTTTTTATCAGGCCGGTTTGTACAAACTGTCCCACTGCTAGGAACGGGCCATCTTCTCATTGTGAGAAGGGTTAGGCCATAGTCTGCCACGCTGGCCAAGTGCGGGTTGGCAGACTTCACACATCTTCAAGATCATTGAGAACTCTCAGACATGTAGGTTTCCTCACGATGTTTTCCTTCACCGTTTGAAGTTGGCGGCAATCAACAATACTCACATAACTTCGAAAAGACAGAGGTGCGTGCCGTGGGATTCGAACCCAGGACCTGCTTTCGCAAGTCAGACGGTCTCACCACTAGGCTGCCGGAAACTTTTTTTACCATTTATTAAAACATTTCAATCATTGATTTGATTTTTGAAGCACTTTATTATCATATAATAACAAATACAGTCTGTAGCTTTAGCTTAAATTGCTTTGGTTACAAATTATCTTATTGATTAACTCGGCTACTATAGGCTACTATAGGCTAAATGCCCCATTTAAAACTTTGAACTAACAATATGTTAGGTGAGTGAATAATACTTTCTTTTTAAAACATGATTATGAGGGCAAATTATAAATAAATAAAGTGTTATTTAGGGACATACTACTTCGCTGTTTCATATGTTTGTATCGCGCTAATATAATTTGATGATTTCAATCATTATAGTACGTACAAAAGTTTCAGCGAAACGAAACAGAGTATCTAATTGGTTCTAGTTACAATTCGTTAGTGATTATCAACTTATTGGCAAGACGAAACTGTAACCGGTGCATGTTATAGTAACTAAAGTCGTCGTTGCAATTATAGTGAGTATGTGCAATTGTGCATGAACCTGCCGCGGTTCATTATATTGCCTTGTTTGTCTAATGTGAACGTTTTCAACCGACTTCAAAAAGGAGAAGTCGTCGGGATTCGTCGGAATCTTTTATTTTTTATGTATGTTCCCGGTTACTCGATTTTTTGATGATCACCAAATTTTCCAAAAAATTGAAAAACAAATTCCATATTCATATTCATTTATTGATACACATTAGGTACACGTCATTAGGCGTACATAGGCATACTTGATGCAAATTGGGTATTTTTATAGTGACTTGTACATTTACTTAGAATTTGTTCATTCACAGTTGGCGTTCTCAATTGAAATATGCCAACTTACTCTTTTAGTTCCAGCTATGCGATGCGGACATAGATCATGTACACCCTAGATCTCCTTTGCAGAAACTACATACATGGTTACAGAAAAGAGTTTATCTTTAAGTTCTGATGGTGAACCAAAATACCCTATTTACAATACATTATTTAAATAAATAGTTTTGTATTCTATTTTGAGCCACATCCAGCCAACGAAACTACTATTATCACACCTCTCACTGAATAAGCAAAATGGAAATAAGGCAGAGGAGAGGGGAGGGTTGAAACGAGGAGGGGGGTCAATGTAATTAATGCTTACGTTTAATTGTACTCCAAATTGGTCGAGACAGACCCTTAGAAATGTAAGACGAGGCAGTGAAAAATATAGCAGACACCCTAGTACGAATGAGATTTGTAATGAGGCTAATAGATAAAAAAATAGAGCTAGAATATTAGTACCTACTTATATAAACATTATATCATTTAATGAATTTATTATTTTTCTTTAGCTGTATGTAACGGAATATTTAAACGTGATTTTCACCCATATCAAAACAGCATATTAATGAAATTTTGCACACGTATCAAGAAAATTATAAAACAATTATTGAAAAAACCGGACAAGTGCGAGTCAGACTCGCCCACCGAGAGTTCCGTACAAACTAGATAAAAGAACAATATATCCCAACGCGTTCCAGAGATAGGTTTAAAAGACGGACAACAAGAAGTAATTTAAATTTCAAACTGGATAAATGCTAATACCGGCGATCTGTACTTAAAACACTTTTGGTGGATTATTAAAATTTCTTAGGAATTCTCTCGAAGTCTTAGTCATTATGTCTTTAGTTTTATAATTAAATTCATGTTAATGCATTTCAATCAAGTGAATAATGATGGGTACTAAACGCGTTATCAACCGGCCCTGATTCCGTATGACCATCGGCCGCGTTACGTGAAATTGATGTGCGTGTGTGACAATGAAAATTAGACTTTAGATTTTCAAACTTAAAGTTCAATTTTCATTGTCAACGCACCCACGTCTAGTTCACGTTACGGAACCGATGGTCATACAGAATAAGGGCCCAGGAGTGATGTATCTTTGCATCCAGAGCATCTTTGAAAAGGCTGAGGTTGTGTCTATACTTAGTCAAAAAAATCCACTCAAAAAGGCCAGAAATTTTTGGCACATAATTTTACTTAAAAAATGTAAAAAGTATCGGGACGAAAAATTTAACGATTACTGGATATGCACATTTAATTCAATGCCATCCAAACAACTTATATTCAGTTTACCAGACGAGTAGTGATTTGAGCCTTTGAGATTTGACAGTGTTTTTTTTTTTATAATAAATTTTATTTTTATTGAATAAATAATACTCGTTGTTTCATATTTCGGAACATACATAGGTATCCTTGAATGAGTTTGCAATATTGCATTCATAGTTAAGCTAGTGGCTTATAGTAGTTACTCAACCTTTGTACACTTATTTAACTTTATGGCTAATACGAGTACGTATTAGTTAAATCAGTCACACAATCACATCCTGGACCACTGGCAGCCTTTACGCATTTCTCCGTCACACTCACTTGACTAATAGCTCTTTTTCTCACTCAAGACAAGTCGACGATAACGTTTTAAAAGAACGACGCGAGAGTAATGCCCCAACATGTGATCGAACCGAGAACGGATAAGAAAAAAATAAATGAACCGAGTGTCACCTAAAGGAGATTCGAAAAAGCTCGTTATGCTGATAAATTGCGTCCCACAGTGTGTTTGGTACAGTTTCCCGGGAATTCTCTTACGTTTCGTGACGACAAATCGACGCGATTGTGATGTGTTGTGTCGCATTCAAAATAAATTGTGCGTGAATAGAAATTCTGTGCTGTGAAAATTTTTGGAAGGGTGAACGCTGAGATTGCGTCGGGCGTCAAGTGAGCATATTTGGAAATAGAAATGTTCCGAGTCTATTACTGAGTGGTATGAAATTCTGGTAGTTTTAAACTTTTATGTTCAACAGCTAGAACAGCGTAGACTTTAAAAAAATCATAACGTTTGTGTTCATATTTTTACACGTCTTGATGGTATCGTCATGTTATTTTAGGATATGGATTAAAGTACAACACAACTTAACATTTTTGGTCAACTTAAAAAACGGCGTTCTCAATTTGTCTGTATATTTTTTAATTTGTTTGGATACTTCTTCTTGGTGAACTTCTTGGTTTATGAACCGATTTTGTGTTTTTTTTGTTTTTGTTAATGATTTTTGTTTTCCTTTATTAATTTCACACCAGATTCAGTCAAAATCATTATGTTTTCATAAAAGTGGTCCCATTTAAATTACATCAACTTTTCTTCCAAAGTTTTAGTACTAAGCTACATTAATTATATTATTGGAGCCTATAATTATGTATTGTAATAGGTGTTAAATATTTTGTGTATTGTATTGTCAATATATATGTACATATGATCTGTATATTTTATTTATTTATATGTATATGTTATTATTACGTAGGAGTGCGTTGCTTGATGTTAGTTATTATTTAAGTTACAATTATTTAATACAGATTAACTTAGGAGAAACTTATGTGTATTTATTATGAGAACAAAAGAACGGTGCAGTAACTTTGTCATAAAATTGTTCAAAAAAGAACACAAATAGTGATTTTATTACGATACGGATTAAAGTGTATCGTAAATTTTCACTGAAAATATACAATTCAAGTAATGACAGTACATAAGTAATTAAATCCAGTCTCCTGTCTCAGACCATTAAACGCAGACGCCATTACGGGGAACGTTTATTTCCTACGACGAATCTAATTAATTGTTGGCTCTGACTCATCTATCCATATTTCAATGTAGCATAAGGGTATGAATACGAGAATGAATCAAGAGACTTAAGCTAGGTATACTCGGTAGGTTTTGGCTAGACGGCCGTATAGTCGGGTATAGGAAATACTGAGGTTGCGGTCAGGGATACGTCATTTGTTTCCATAATTATATTTAACTTTGTGCGTACGACACGGCAAACAAAATTTTTCACTGTGACGTCACAACGTACAGTTAACGTAACGACAACGAACCATCAACGTACCAGAGTACCGCACAAGTCATGTACTGCTCTCCACTTGAAGGGATCTAGTGGTTCTGAGCAAATATAAATGTTCGCCTCATGTTCGCTCCGTGCAGATCCGAACACGCTTTTAGGGTTCAGTAAAAAATGAAAATTTCGTGCAAATTTCATTTAAACTAACATAACCTAACTCGTATGTCCATAGTATCACTATTTTAAGTTCATATAAATTATAATGCGCAACTACAGAACCCTACTTTGCGCGTGGCATGTCACGCACTTGGCTGCTTATTGTAATACTGCAGTATTATGCGTTAATGTTTAGAGATTATGAAAATGACAGAAAAACGGAAAACAATATTTATTAGCAAAGAGTATTGTTACAGAATGCTCTGTCTATATTAAAACTCGATGTGGTATCAAGTGTATTTGTATTTATTGATCTAAGTTGCACTGAAATGGTACATACAATTCTTCGCGCCGCCGTTTGGGTGTTTTAAGTTAGGTACAAGCCATCTAGTGGCAGCGAAGTGAAACTGCCTTCAACAAGTATTGACAGATCGATGGTTTTTATCGTGCCATTTATAAAATACGTTTTTTTTATTGTTTTCGCTATACCAACTTTATAAATGTAATAAAAGTAAATTAATGGAACCTAGCGGCAAGGACTCAATAGCCGTTTAATTTGACTTTATTATAAAATGGAATTTTTGATCGTTTGCCCGACGAACCGTCCTTTTTATTTTAATATCTGCATAATATTAAGTTATTGAGGGGCTGGTTAAAATTGCGTATTAATTAAACGGGGAAATATTTGCAGTTAATTAATCGTTAGGGTGGTTTATTAAAATGGGACACTCGATATTTTCCATGAAAAAACCGGGCTTTGTGCGTCTGTAGAATATTTAACCTTTCATGAATTCCCTAGTGCTCATTCTGAGTAACAATGCATGTGATTGTAGTTGGATTAACGCACTGCTAGATAAAACTTAATTGTCATGATTCTTCTCTAGCAATTATTACGTACCTTTAAAACAGCCAGAAATTGATGAGCTAGCTCTTTTCAGAAACTGTAGCACAGACGTTTTATCATAAAAGGTGTTGGGTGATAGTAAAACTTTATACATTTTTATAACGTATCCATGCTTTATTCCATCGCTCTGGTATGACTGATACAAATTTATACACTCGTTAGGCATTCACGGTATTACTTATAACATAGTTGTATCCTTTTTTAATACTCTTTTTACAATTAAACACAATCTACCATTATCTACTAAAACACAGCGACACACTCGTATGGCGCAAAACATGCCATTGACGGCCCGCTTTTTAGGGTTCCGTAGCCAAATGGCAAAAAACGGAACCCTTATGGATTCGTCATGTCTGTCTGTCCGTCCGTATGTCACAGCCACTTTTTTTCGAAACTATACTGTTGAAACTTAGTAAGTAGATGTATTCTGTGAACCGCATTAAGATTTTCACACAAAAATAGAAAAAAAAAACAATCAATTTTGGGGGTTCCCCATACTTAGAACTGAAAGTCAAATATATTTTTTCATCAAACCCATACGGTATTTATGGATAGGTCTTCAAAAATGATATTGAGGTTTCTAATATCATTTTTTTCTAAACTGAATAGTTTGCGCGAGAGACACTTCCAAAGTGGTAAAATGTGTGCCCCCCCCCCCCCCCCCCTCCCTGTAACTTCTAAAATAAGAGAATGATAAAACTAAAAAAAATATATGTACATTACCATGCAAACTTCCACCGAAAATTGGTTTCGAAAGTTTCGGATAAAAGTGAAATAAAAAATAAATTATATAAATTCGGAAAATAAATTAAAAAAAAAAGAACTTTTATATTATGTTACTTCCTGCTACGGAACCCTTCATGGGCGAGGCGAGCACGGTCAGTGCGGCTCATGTGTTTTAGGCATTTGCCAATAATGTTGCTAACACAATTTACCAAAGATGTGCAAGAATTCCTAGTAACAGTATTGTCAGCGATGTAGTGAAACGATTGTGTCTTTCCACCGTATAAAGCTGCCTAGTACAAGGATCTGGAGCCAAGGTGTGGAACTGTGAGAAACAGAGTCATGCGAGGATGTGACGTGGACTCTTTGTCTATTGACTGCTAGCTCAGTAGCCTAGCTCGCTACACCGTCTTGCACAGATCTCTCGATTGCTTCAAATTGATTGAGAAACGATGCTACGCGCTCTTTCAAATAAATTGGAGTAAACTGTTTGCTACCTCTGAACATAATCCCATTTCAATTATTTTTTATTTGATGGGAATTATACGAGTAAATGGCTATGTCTTTAATGTTCGTTTTTTTCTTTTTAATTCAGTTAAGCCTTCAAAATTAAAAAAAATATTGAAAATAAGCAGACCGTAGCAGCCATTAACAATTCCAGTCATGTAAAAAAAGAGTTTTAGAAATCAGATAATATTTAAGGACAGAAATCTGTTACAGAAACCTCCTATTGTATGAAAAATATGTAAAAAAAAAGCTGGCGCGACATCGTTTTATTGGTCCTTATTCATTAGAACTGCGGTGAGCGAAGCTAGAAAATCAATGTGATAAAATATTTATTGTCTACTGCTTTTATTAACATCTCTGGTGCAAAACACATTTTTACTCGTCTCATTTCTGATAGAGCTATTATATAGTATATTAGTTCCCACCTAAGTAACTATTTCATCTCAAAAAACACCAAGGGAAGATGCAGACAGAATTTGTCCCTTGCACGAGTGCCGAATGCTTAAGGAATAATGACGGTATCTGTTAAGGTAAATAGAAATACGTACCGTATCCATCCGGGATTCACAGTACACCTCTTTCTATAAACCTCACACTGAAATACCTTCACATAAAACATCACATATCGAACACAATCTATTGCCGAATTGCAACCTTATTTTTATCATGATAGAGTTTAGTATGAAATGAAAATGAGTTGATATTTGTGTGGTTTTATTTAAACAGTTTGTGTTTCTCTAGAGCTTTATTACAATTTAAGCGATGTAACAAATTGTAAAACGCGCTAACGTGAATTCTGTGCACGTCCGTACTTTGTTTGCTACTCTCTTTCATCCTTTTGAAAGTAATTTTCTGACATGTTGCCCCCAAGTTGGACGTGCTAACTGGGTTACTACATGGGTATAGTACGTAGTATATACCTATTCACGATGAGCCTTCATTTCGTTTAAGATTGGAGTGGTAATAAAATATTTCTTGAAGAGAGAAGTTCGGAAACTTTCTTGAGTTGACTCGGGATGGCTCGGGTACATGTAAAGATTTACAACTTCGGGCCTTTACGAGTTATGGAAATGGAAGTTTTGGTATCGTATAGATATTTTTTGTCTGCTAACATTGTTCATACTAATACTACACAAGCATAATAAATAAAATAAATAAATCGATATATTTTTTAATTTATTAATAGTCCAAAAATACACACATCCGAGGAGACTTTTACCCGCATACCCCGATATGTAAGTACATACACCCAACTCCCAAGTGGACTCCCAAGTGGGAGTCTTTAACATTTTTGCCAAAGAGGTGTTTTGAACACCTTCGTAGCCAAAATGGTGAAGAATTCAATTTGAAGGTAAAGCGTTGATAGCTCAGTCGGTTGTAAGATAAACCATGCGTAAGGTCACGGGTTCTGATCCCAACGATAAATTTTCTGTGAAGGAAAACAATACTAAAATAGCGTTATTATGATATATAGAATATTTCTTAACGCTTGACTATCTATCACACTCAAATTGAAATTTTGTGTCACTAGCCAATGCTCAGTTTTTAGCAATCTGATATAACAGCCAATTCCCATTCCAGGTTACGTGTGCTTACCATATTAGACCGTAACATTTAACTTTGATCAAAACCTAGCTCTTGTCGTTCACAAAAAAAAGTTAAATAAGTAGTTCATTTACTTATGAAAGTTTTATATTAGTTATAAAAGTTTTGTTAATAGTTATTCAGTTAATTTGCTTATAAACAAGTAAAAAACTTTTGTTTATTGTTTTTATTGTAAAATTGTTGTTCATTTGGTTTTTTCTGCTCCTTGAAATTCTAGACCATAAAAACCATAGAATAGCATAGGTAATGCGCATAAAACCACAGTCAATTTAATTTATCATTAATTCATCCCAATTTTATTCATCTCATCTCACCATATGTTTATAAATTAAGTAAAACAACTTTTGTTTATTGTTTTGATTTAAAAATTGTTGTTCATTTGGTTTTTTCTGCTCCTTGAAATTATAGACCATAAAAACCATAGAATAGCATAGGTAATGCGCATAAAACCACAATCAATTTAATTTATCATTAATTCATCCCTATTTTATTCATCTCATCTCACCAGGCTTACATTGTTTTGTTTTATACAAAGCTGTCTCAATTTCACTTCAATTCTTTCAACTCCAACAATTTCGTTTTAAAATTCTCAAGAAAATAATATAGGTGCAGTTGAGAGAGATCTGTGGGCGTATTATTTCAATATTACATTCCTAAGCGAATCTTGCTGAAGTTTTTCTTGGGAAATCTTCTGTTAGTACCCCACTAGTACAAAATATAATGAAGTCATTTTTACGCAGATCTCGTAAACAAAACTAATACATAGCCAACAAAATAAAGTACCATGTAGTACCATAGTAGGTTACTGTGTCGCTTGTGTGTAATAACCTTTTATTAACCGTCTTCAAAAAAAAGGAAGAGGTTCTATATTCGACTGGTTATATTTTTTTATGTATGTTCACAGGTTACTCCGTCATCCCCGAACAAAATGTTGTGTATCTTGAATAATTATAAAGAGGAAGCTCCTCTCGAGTCGAGACTCGAGGTGGTCACATAATTATTTTATTAACTTTGCTTTATTGCTTGTTGAATAATCTCTAGAAATGTGAATATTTTGTTTTGATCTTTCAATAAAGCGTTTTAGATTATAGAGCCGCATATTATGTTAAACTGATGCTTTTTGCATAAGTATAAGCTTAGAAAACTAAAAAACCCGCAAACAAAAAAACGGCTGAACCGATTTTGATGAAACATAGCTAAGAATACTCTCGATGAAATCCTCTTTCTAACAAAAAAATATAGTAGTTTAAAACTACGAAGTATTTAATGAGCTTGAAAAGCCTTTTTAGAACACTCATCCAATGTATATAAAGAGAAGCTGATGTCGATTGTTCAATTCAGTTTTTTTATAAACTTTAGGTATATTAAGCTTTTTATAAAAAATCATTCAATGTAAGTACTTTGCACAAAACATGCAAGCTTTATAAGTTCGAAACCAGGACAGGAATATATTTTAATGTTTATATTTCAACAAATATTATTTTAACCGACATGCATACGTAAAAAGTTGTTGTTCATGTAAAAAAAATCTCAATGTGCTATAATTGTTTTGTTTTAGTTGTTTGTCACAACGAATAATTTTATTTTGCATTTTCCAAAAGTTATATTAACACAAAGGCCTACCATTGCAAATATTTGTGAATCGCACAGTCTATGTCTAAAATTACAAAAACAAACTTATAGGAAGTTTATTTTAAAATGTTCACATTTTGTAATACACAAGTAGTAAAGTCTTTTAGTATATTACTTTTTCAACTTACTTCCAAAAAGGAGGAGGTTCTCAATTCGACTGTAGGTTTTTTCTGTTTGTTGGTGATGTAACCAATTATGAATTGATTTTGATGTTTTTTTATTTTATTTAATAGGTACTTCAGATATAGACTTCTTATTTCAGAGATGGTCCCATATATTTTTTATCAAAATAGTTTTAGTACTTTGGTTTAAAAACAAAATAAATGGAAAAATATATCATTCAAGTAAACAGCCAGTTTCAGTAAATAATACGGATAAACATAAATATAAATTCAATCTACGGTATTTCAGAACTGATCAGTTTATACCAATCCTTGATTCGTGTTACTTGGATTTTGTAAGCAACCGCCTTAACTTTCTCGAAATATCTTCCCAGGAGTGTACGTTGCAGATATTTCACGGTATTTTAACATTTTTAACGAGTTGCCGGTCTTACTTCAGTGCTTCTCTACAGAGCTACTGGAGCCAACTTTACCTAGGCTTAGGCACACCCATAATACCTGCTCGTCATTGCATGTCTGATGGATTGCACGTGTTATAATATTCTCTTTTAAAATTATAATTAATTTAATTTATTTACAATACAGTACAAAAATACTTTTTTGACACAATAGAAACATAACACGAACATAGCTTCACTATAAAGCGTTAAGCGCTATTTCTTTTCAACCGACTTCAAAAAAGGAGGAGGTTGTTCTTGTTGTTGAGAAGATGTTTGTTACCTTAGAACTTTCGAGTGGGTGAACCGATTTTGATGATTATTTTTTATTTGAAATCTGGTGCTTCCCGTGTGGTCCCATTACAATTTGGTCCAGTTCTGACAATGGCATCCATGAGAAGTCGGTTGCTTCAGTTTTTTAAACTATAGTTATATATAAGAATATTATGATCCAACGCCAGGCATTCGGTGGAAAATTCAAATTTCAAACAGTATTTTTGACCTGTGATAACAACGTTTGTTACAATCTAAGATGATTATTTATATTACATGAATTTAACTATGAGTCATAACTAATACTAATGTAGATGCTTTATTAATTGTTAAACTGACGCAGTTTTTGAGACTTTTGACACAATTTTTAGAATACCAAAAAATAAAGGTTTATACGAGTTTGCAGCATATTATCTTATTCCGAGGTTAGAGTTTGTTTACTTATAGTTATATCATGGCAAAAAATTATGATATTCTGTGGTCTCAACTAAATAAAATAAAGAAATTAGCAGCGCTCTCAATGCCACATTAGTTCTCTAGCTTAACAGAGCTTAAACCCCAATTTGACTGGTTTGCTCTGGATGAATTATATCTAATTTTAAAATACAACTGAAGTACGAAAACAGACGTCTATCTTTGATACTAGATGTTAGATACAATTTTCATTAAACCTGCTACAGAGATGCAATAACTCTTTAAATCTTATTTTCTCGAGTACAATTCCCAGGGAGTGAAACTTGCTTATTAATCTACGTTTTATCCAGACGTTGCATTTTCTTTGCACTCTTTTATATTAGCCTGTGGGTTCGCATAAAGTTTAGAATTTAGTTACATCTAATGAATAAATAACTTAGGACGGAGTTGTTGACCCTTGATTAGTTGATTAGATACATGTTGTGGTTTCTAAAAATTGTGGTTTTGACGTTGTATTTTACTAGCTTCGCCTCTTGGCTATATACGAATATAAGTTACACATATACAAATATAGGTACTATTAAAACTCGTAAAACTTTACTTTCCTTCATGCGTAATCAAGTAAAAGTTTGAAATAAGATTTTAGAGTTTTGTTGTTGTTTTTTTTTCCTTTTACAATGAAATTATATAATCGTTATTAAAAATATATATATTTTACTGGCTAGTAACATAGTTACTATGCTATATTGGGTAATTTAATCTATTAATGCTAGAGGTTTTCTGTTTAATTTGAATGTGACTTCGCATCTTTTTCATTCGAGATAAATACATATAAGATATCCTATATTTGTTCCGCCTAAGATTGACCCTTAACTTTTGAACGTTTCGTTTTGAATCGAATCGAATTGTTTGAATTTCAAAGCAAATATTGCAAAATTGGCGATATAATAGAAAATAAGCCATGTGAGGTACTATAGGATTCTAAGCCTGGTACTCATTATGCTAGTAATTTAGCATATTAGTAAGTAGCCCTACCTCTAGCTTTAATTTTTATACGCTAAGCAAGCACTTAAATAGATCATATGAAGTATATATTCTATATGTATTACAATAGTAACGCGAAACTATTGACTAATTCGCTAAATTACTAACATAATGTAGGCTGTACATGTACAGGTAAACGCAGGTATGCTATTCTGCTGATCTTAGACTTCTTCTGGTACTAAGTGTTTTTTTAAATATATTTACTATCTGTGGTCTCAAGAACTCGAACATCTAACTCGCTCTCTACCCATTTTTCATAAAGTAATAGCCACATCTGCACAATAAAAGCGTCCGGTGTTAAGACTGAGCCAAGAACTGGCCCCTAGGGGCTTAGATTGATGACTCGGGCCAGGTGATCCCGGTATAAATCGCACAGGAAACACCGAACGTTTTGCTTTATGTGAGGCCGTTGGAAATATTATCGTGGGTGCTACGGATAATAATGACATCAAATTCGAAGGGATGTGACCTTTAGAGAACTAGAATTGAAATTTCAATTTCGTGTTTTTTTTTTATTCGAATATAGGCTTGCGCTTGACTGTCAACTCACCTGGTGTTAAGCGACAGTTACGGTCTAGTTCAGTGCCACAGGGAACCCATACTTCATAGCTTCATTTTGTCTGTGTACTATTTTTTTGACCTTCGTAATTTGTATATTTATGAAAATATTATATATGTATACAAATTTACCCAAGTAGGTACAGTTTTAGCTCAACTATGTAAAAAAAACAAATATAATTATTATTTTTATTCGAAGAGAGGCTTGTATTTGACCGCTAACACACCTGATGTTAAACGACGATTGAGATCCATGATGGAGCGTGCTTGCCTAGAAGAAACCTATTCACTCGCGATTAGAAGACATTTATATTATATCTATTAGGAAAGACGCATTCAAGAAGCGCATTCCATATTTTGGCAGTACGCACAATGAAAATGGAGCCAAAGCGTTTCGTACGGGTTTTCGGAAAATCAACCATGTAACGATGTCGCTTCTGCGAATACCTACTTTAAGGCTGAAAATTGCTTATTTAGTGTTCAGTATTCTAAGTGTACGAGAGCTTATTACTAAGCTCGAGCGGCGCGCCATTTTATTCGGTTTGGATTAACGGGAACTTGAAAATTGTAAACTTTTCGTTGTATTGTAAAGCGGTAATATTACAATCAAGAAATAAATACAATTATTAGTTAATAAATATAATCTTTAAACATATTATAATTATACAAAGTTGAAAGCTGATTCTGAAATTATACACCAAGCAATATATTAATATCTATCTATACAGACATAGATATAAAGTGTACTGCTATGAGCTGATTATCTCACTCAATTGGTACAATAAGATTAAAATTATTATTGTGTATAGGTCCCGTTTCAAAATTCTCTCGTTACTTACCAAATATAGATACTTAAGCTAAAAATTTCGGGATTTTGGCCTAAGTAAAATTTGTGTTTTTGTTACATATTTGAATTATTTTTTATTGATTTATAACTTATTACTCTAGACTTATACTCTGATAAGAATTTCCGTGCTCTTCTGCAAGTGTTCAAAATGACGACCTTCTGAAGAAGGATAAATGTTAATTTATGTATACCATGACTTAATAGACTAATGTGGAGTGTGTATGGAATTACAACGGTGAAATAAATGATGGTTGCTATAGTTAAGACATTTGGACTCTCCATTTTGTTTTATTATTACAAAAATGTGGCACTCCGGAATTGATAACAAATGTAACGACATGTTGTACGTCCTTATTGGTGAAGTCTTTTAGGATGTAGAAGATAGTATAGAATCCACTTGGGTTTGTTAGCAGTAGATATCATGCCATCTATCGTGCATACATTGAACTATTTACTCCAAACTGACTTTCCTGCTCTGTTTATTAAATGACGTGCCAGTTTTAACATCTACCAAGCCACCGAATCGCGTAAAAAAATCAGTCGCTTATCAAGTTTCGTACCCCATTTTATAGATACTCACTTGGTTCACTCACTCGGTCAATAAATATTTTCGTACCTCTAACTTACTTATTTTAAATACTTGTAACACATACTTATTTAGCCACCAACGCAAGTGATCATCATCATCTCAGCCACAAAAAGTCCACTGCTGAACATAGGCCGGTAATCTATGGGGGACCTAAGATTTCCAAAAAGACCGGTTAGAAGCGGCCTGCATCCAGCGTCTTCCTGCCACTTGTATGATATTATCTTCTTACACCTTGTGGCTACGCCAGTGATAATATATGTGAAGCTGTTTGCACTATACAGATTTATCTAAGATGATATAATAAGATTTATAACAAAGATGATGATTTTGATTACATATTTATGCGCAGACTGAGATAATAGAAATGAGAATAACTTATGTACGAATCATTCGTAATTTAATTTTAAAACCGTAAGCGTGTACTTTAAAATAGCTTGATCCACTTTTGAATTTGTTTATATAACAATTGTTTCTGACACTACATTTTTTCACAGCTAGTTTTACAGAACCCTTTCCAAAACACAATTAAAATTCAACATCAAACAGAACTTTACCGCACCCAAATTTCGCCCAACAAAAATAAAACTTAAACGCGTTCAGTATTAAAATTTTATTTTAATGTTCTGGAAGTGACGGATGGAAGCAGTTAAAAAATAATGCGCAGGCTAACAGCTACCGAATACCGTCCTGTCAACGGCAGCACTGACCTACCGTAACCGGACGCCGCATTCAAACTGTTACTGTTCACCATTTAAACACGTGGAATGGTAATGTGCCAGAGAAGCGGAATGAGGCCCTGTTGTTTACGGCTTCACTGACAATAAAATACTCTTTTATTTATACAGCCAGATAATAAAAGTACCTGGTTATTACATACAGCCGCTAGCTGATATAGGTACAAGAAATATTTACTTTTTTTAAGCTGTTACTAAGCATGTTTCTGTCAAATTTCAGCAAATTTACTTGAGATAGAATGACGCTACTTTCTCTCTTTAGAGAACTTAGGTACTAATTAATTTTAGTAATATTGTTGTGGAGTTGTGTACAATAGATGCGAGCGAGCGTAACCTTTTGCAAAATTATACTTGGTAGAAAAAGTATATGCTCGCAAGGTAACTCTACTTATAATCTAAATTCTTGTTGAAAATTATACTTATATATCAAATGTTTCTGCCAATATCCAAATCGACTGACAAATAGTGTCTGTCAAACAAAATTGAAACCGCAACCAATCTTTGTGATCAACTGTACACCTTGCTTCATTTCAGTCTCTAGATAACACGCCTTGCTTTAAACTAAATAACTAATGACTGCCTAAACAATGGAACTAAAAGTTAACTATGACAGAATTTAATTAAACTACTCCAACCCTAAACCATCAACCCTAATTTAAGTCCACCTTTGGACAAATTACGAACCCAAATCAGACATAACTATTTTGCCTTCCGGTGTTGGAAGGACTAGAGAATAATAAGCCAAACATTACTCTACAACATGGAACTGTTTGTCTGTATGTAATCTCTTCACAGCTAATCAGCTGACATAATTTAGCGAGATAGAACCTAGAAATCGGAAGTGTATATTTTTTACTAGACTGCCAAAGGTAAGGTTTTTCGCAAGCGTAGGTACTCGTACAAAGGTATGAATTTATGTACGTATTTTTTACCTTTTTTTTTTTTATTATTTCTAGGCAAGCGCGCTCCATCGTAGACCGTAACTGTCGCTTAACACCAGATGAGTTGACGGTCAAGTGCAAGCCTATCGACGACCAAAAAAAAAAACCTGACTGCGAAAAAAAGTATTGGTATGTGTTTCGGGTGTATGTATGTTTTATGCATGTATTTGAGCAAGTATGTATCTGTGTGTAATTAGAATAAAACCAATTGGAATATTTTTATGAGTACACCATAAATCCACTTACGATTGAGAAGATTAACTCGTAACAACATCAACACCCAAAGTAAACAAATAAATCAACCTCGATCCTGCAAAAATAATGTGAGATAAACAATAGAAACGGTATAAATGGAATACTTTCTTGGCTTAGAGAGCTAAAACAATAAATGCTCGCCCATAAAACACCGTTTACTATCCAATGTCTGTCGTCTAAGTCTCTTCATACAATATTTATACGCTCTAAGGCACGGCACACCCGAGGACCAACGGTCTATCTTTTTTTACAACTATTATATTATTTATAGGGACCCGACAAAAGTACTCTTTAAATATGGACTCTGTTATTTTAGGGCCTTTCATATTTAAATCGGAATGGTGATATATTCCCGTGTGTTGGTCGTATATTTTTTTGATGAGTTCCTTTATATGTGGAAGGTACAATGGCATTGGCTGGTCAGTTTATTTTTGTTCATAAAAATTATGCCAGGGTCCCGTGATTATTATCTCTGCCTCATGCTTCAAAGGTTTCCTGTTACGTTATGTCACGTCAAAAATTATGATGAATTTTAAAGTTCCAAAGCTTTTTCAATGTTTGTATAATTTTAGTGATAAGTCTAGGAAGAATGGTGTTATTTTGGTAGTAAACTAGTGTACGTATCATTATGATTTATTTTGTAATCTAAACGTTTAGATAGATATTGAAATGTAAGGTGTTGCTGTTATTTGTCTTTACGTTCATAGTAATAGGTAATTGTTTACATACATTATCATACAAAGTTTTTTGGTCAGCGTATAACTTTGAACAGTCTTTAAACTGCTTTTAAGTCAAATAGTTTCTTATAATCTGCTAAAATATGACAATCACTATTACTCGTATGTGACATTTTAACGAATTATACAGATTTTTTTGGTGAAAATAACTACTTATGTAGAAACCGTTAAAAGCTATTTACGTCAATAGTACTCTAAAAGACACCATTCTATTTAATACAAATACTATTTAAAGAAATGTTATAAACATTAAAAAGTATATTAAAAATTAATATATTGTAACTTTTTTATATAAATTAATATTACCTTAGATAAGCAAATATTTCGTAACGTACTAATATTGAGAGATAGGTACCTATATGTATAAGTAGGTATATAAGTAAGAATATTTTGCCGAAACTTTCTCGTATATTTGAAAATACCTCAGAAGCAGCAAATAAACTCTCCAAATCAATAATTCATAAGCCGTTTTCGACACAAGCTATTCAATATTCCTTTGAGAATTTTCTTTTCAATAAACTGACCTAAAAATCTTGTCGTTGCTCCTCTATTTGAGTTCAAACTTTGCATAAGCGGCTTTTAAATCAAACTTTATGACTTTCGGATTGCATTATACTGTAAGATGAGCGAAATTGGATTATAAAATAAAAGAACAAACGAGAGTTTTATTGTCGCATATAAATATAACGTTTTGTAGTAAAATAGAAATGATAATAATAGTATTTCATTTTTATATATGTATGTTTTATTATTATTATTTACCTGGTTTGACAGTCAATTGGCCATAACGGTAAACGACCGTTGTGATCTACGATAAAGCGCGTTTGCCTGAAAGAAAACCTGATTTTGATATCTTTAAATCACGAGTTTAAAGATAACGAGGTTATTCACATCCCACATGATAAAGTTGGTCCAAAAATGGACTAAAGTTCTAAAACGTTTAATGAACATACTCTCATTTAATTTAAAAATATCACTAGATATAAATTGGTTTCTTTTATGTATGTTCCTTTTTCTAGCTGGTACGAAATACTAAATGAAAATGTTTTCATTTTTAGGGTTCCGTACCCAAAGGGTAAAAACGGGACGCTATTACTAAGACTTCGCTGTCTGTCCGTCCGTCCGTCACCAGGCTGTATCTCATGAACCGTGATAGTTAAAATTTTCACAGATGATGTATTTCTGTTGCCGCTATAACAACAAATACCAAAAGACAGAATAAAATAATCATTTAAGGGGCTCCCATACAACAAACGTATTTTTTTAACTCATTTTTGCTCGATATTAATCACGGCAACAGGTAGACGCTTGAAATATTCACAGAATATTGAGTTATATTATTCACTTCAAAAATAAATAATTAAATTAAAATAAAATTAATATCTAAGGGGAGCCCCCTTTAGATATACAACAACCCATACAACAAACGTGATTTTTTGGCGTTTTTATAGATAATGGTACGGAACCTTTCGTGCGCGAGTCTGACTCGCACTTGGCCGGTTTTATTTTTATTTACTGCAATTGATCGTAGAAAAAAAGTTCCCGTTGTTTTCAATTAACTGATAGACTCGCACTTGAACGCCACCTCGCCTGATGTTGAACGATGCTGCGGTCCATGATGAAGTACACTTGTTTAGAAAAAACGTATCCTAACAATGATTGTGGGGTGTTTTCCAGTGCTCGACTAGTTAGATTCCTTCTTCAAGCCGGAAAGTCGGTTGTCTACCACCAAACTGGTGTGTTCCGACAGCCTCACTTGAAAATCAGTTCCCCTGCTATGAAACTTGCTCTATATACATACGTGCTTAGCAATTCGTTTTTTTTTTGGCAATGCTTCAAATGCGGAAAACGTTACCTGAATGGGTCTTTCTGAATAGACATAATCTTGACGTCTTTAAATCGTGAGTGAATAGGTTCCTTCTCGACAAGCGCGTTCCATCGTGGATCACAACCATCGTTTAACATCAAGTGTATCAGCGGTGAAGTACAAGCCTGTTTTCGAATATTAAAAAAAAATATACATTGGTATGACGATAAATAGGTAGTTTATCTAATTTCTGCCTTACCGAAAAACGTTACTTAACTTTAAGCAATGCTTAACATATTTTGTCAACTTCTGGCTGACACGTATTGACACTTGCAGAACGAAGACAGAGAACTTAAGACGTTGGTTAAAGTTAAGTAACGTTTTTCGGTAATACCCTTTGTCTATACTGCGGTGACACAGATTATCATGCTGTAGATTATAGGCATTAATTTGTTTGCCGATTTCTTTTAGATCTATTGTGTATGCATGTCATCAGACGATGGCTGTATGGGCTTGACACCCTTTGCCTTTCCCGATAGGGAAACATTAACCAAAAAAAAAATTCTATGCATGTGTCTATGGTAGGTGCCTTTCCAGATAGGGAAAAAATAACAAAAAAATGTCTATGGTAGGTGCTGTGTAGTTTTCATTGATTTTTGAATGATTTGTTTATGTAATTTTCATTTAGATTTCCATATTTTCTTACCATTATATTCTTTGTTTCTGAGAGGACAAAACTGAGATATATTCCAATTGAGTGAGAATGACAACAGGAAACATGCAATTCGCATTATTTATGTGTGACTACACTAAAGTTAAATTTCAATAATTATTTGACAAATTTTTGCATGTTGTGAGGCGGGATATGGCGTTCTAGAATTGTAGGATTATGTATTTCATATACGCAAATAAAGATATATATTAATATTAATATTTTTATTTTTACATAGTTAAGCTAAAACTGTACCTACTTGTGTAATTTTGTATGAATATATCATATTTTTATAAATATATAGGGGAGAGGGAGGTAAGACGGGGTAGCGGGTAAGACGGGGTACCCAGCGAAATTCACAGTTCAAATTGACCAATCACGCTCATTCATTCATCGTTCGACGCGCCGCCATGATACTTGTCAGTCGCCCGGTGGTTAGTGGTTCACAAGTGCAGACTGTCGAAAAAAATTCATAGAAAGTGTTTTACTGCAAATTGTTTATCATATTTTCTTCTGGTTTGACACGTGACTGTGGTTTGTTAAATAACGTTAGCTGGTGAGGTGTTGCTGTGATTGACGCTTAAACTAACCTATAATAAGGTAGGCATTGTGTTTCCTTAAGATTGTTGGCTGTGTTTTTTTTGTATTTTTTTAAATATAAAATGGCTCTGCAGGCGAGATGGGGTAGCGGGGTACCCCATCTTGCCCCCAATGAGAATAATTTTGTTCTTGTTTGTTTTCCGTAAAAATGAGTTTGTTTTTTGTGAGCTTATTTTATTTTGCATTTTTAGAATGGTTCGTGACTACAAACGCACGACTGACAGAAGGTCGTGGTCCGAAGAATCCATGCGGGAAGCAGTTGAAGCGGTTTTGGATGGAAAAATGGGTTATTATAAAGCAGCTAAACAATTTGATGTGCCACAGACGACATTAGAGAGAAAAGTTAAGGCTGCTCGCTCAATATTGAACGAAACTACTGATGAAAACTTACCCATACCAATTAAAGTACCATTGGGTCCACCCAGAAAAAAAATATGCTAAATAGAAAAAACTAGAGAAAATAGAAGCAAAGAAGAGAAAAGATGAATTAAAAAAACTGAAGAAAACTACTACAAAAGCTCAAAATAAAAAATCAAAGAAGAATAGCCGATCGGCGGAAACAGCAAAACAACGAAGAGTCTCATCATCTGGAGATGAAAGTGAAGAAGAGGAGGACACACCATGTATGTATTGTGAGGAAGTATATTCCGTTTCCATAGAAGGGTGGATATCATGCTCATTATGTGGAAGATGGGCTCATAATAGCTGCGCAGGAATAGATGATGATGATGACGAAGCAACCCATGTCTGCGAGTTCTGCCAGCTCAAATAATCATGTTTCTCTGTGATCATTCTCATCACCCCATCTTACCTCAGGGGGGTACCCCATCTTACCAGCACCATGGGGCAAGACGGGGCAAAACACCTTTTTTTTTTATTTTAATTTTTTTTCTTAAATGTGTTACCAAAAGCTCCTAATGACACCAAATATTAGAATAATAATAATTAGTTGTTAATTAAAAAATAAATATGATTGTTTCACTATGTTTTTTTTATATATTATTGACCTTTAAAGCTTAAGTACCCCATCTTGCCACCCTATCCCCTACAATTAGGAAGGTCTAAAAAATAGAACACAGACAAAATGAAGCTGTATGGGTTCCTTGAGTCGCACGGAACCCTCAACATGAAATGAACATACATGCAAGTATCGAAACGAATTGATAACATCTTCTTGGATTCGAAACTAACTGAATAGTAGGAACGAGATTCAAATCGGACGTTCAACTGATTACGAAGTCCCAAAGGAAATTGCCGCGTCTCGATGCAAAATCAAATTTTTGCCAGCCATTTCCGAATGGAGGCACAAGATATTCCTCCCTTCCTAACTTTCAAATACCTATTCGAGTTAGAGTCCGGAAAACAATTTATTTGTTTTATCTTAAGAACCCTTTGTTGTTTCAAAACACTGTGAATAAAGCAGTTACGATCCGACCAAATGGACCATAACCACTTCTGTAGGAAATAGTCGTGGCAATTAAATTTTGTTTGGAGATAAAAATGTTGTTTTTCTTCAAATCTGGGTCTTTTTGTATCTTTCAGGGGAGGTATTTAGGTTATGTGCTACGTCAGGCATAAAAATGTAACCATTTGCTCGTTAATTCTGTGTTATAAATTACTATATATAATAATAGCTATATTCAACAAGTAATATTATTGCAAAATCAGGTCGTTTCGTTTTTACCAAATGGTAAAAATGGGAAGTTTATCTATAAATTATATATTTCTATGACTTTTACCAAACACAAAGAACATGCATAATAATACCTACTACGTAAAAAGGTAGTTAGGTGAAGGTACGTCGAACACCTAGGTGAACCGTGTTGGTAAACCTCGCGTAAGAAACCATTTTTACGAATAATATTTCCAAACACCAAATTTTCATTTTATGGGTTCCTCAATTATGGAATGAAAATTAAACATTTGTAACACCAAACTTGAATCGTTTTATTTCAAGCCAGCTCAGCCGATGCCGACATGCAAACAGAAGCCGTAACAAAGCCATTCTTAAAAAAATAGATACAAAGTTTGTTTATATTAAGTTATTATCCCTACTGTCAGTGTTTATCTTGTAGGAGTTAGGAAGCTTCGGTGTGTGAGTCACGTACTTTGCTGATTTAATGTATTATTTTAAATAATGTTAAAAAAAAAGTTAGCTAATTACTGTTATCAGGTGCTAACTTAGAGCTTGAAAAACAGGTAAATAAGTGTGTTTTAGTATTTTAAGTACTAAGTTATGAAAATATTATGTTATTGTAAACTTAATTAATTTGCATAAAGATTATGGTTTCCGTTACAATTATTACAATAACAGGAACCAAAGGCGAATAATAAAAACTCTCGCTCTGCATGCAGTTGTATTCCTATACTTGTTGACTGCAGTGCAAATATTGGCGAACAAAATGTCCAAGTTGATATTTCTGATATCGACGTTAGTGTGCATTGTATGTATCGTGCCGATTAAATGTAAACCAATAAACGAAAATAACGTAAATGTAAACTGGATTGTCGTCGCTTCGGCTAGCGGCTCTTCTTACCACGGCAATTGCTCGGCATGGCTGAATCTAACCAGAAAAGGAGACTGCGCTCGTGAAGGAAAAAATCCCGTACCCATGGGCTATGCTAACAGATTAGATGATAAAAAGCAGGAGTATGAAGCAAAAACTCCATTAATAAAGTTCATTACAGAAGATGAATTACGTAATTATTTGAACGACTCATATGATGGCTGTACAGAATCAAAGCCGCACGATGCAGTGTTTTTTCTAAAATACATTCAGGACGATTACGGTATGCTCGTGGTTCGTGTTGGACGATTCAATGAAATATTAATAATTGCTGTGAACTCTCCGTCAGCGTCGAAAGTACAAGAGCTGATAGAAGAAGTTAAGCCTTTTGAGTGGATACTCCAGAGTCCGCCTCAGTGGGCGATCAATTGTCAGACACCTGATAATTGATATGCATATTTATTTTGGACACGATTTTATTAGCGACTTATTGTTTATCTCTTTATGTTGTCTATTTTAGCATGAATTTTCTTGTTTTGCTATAGTGTAATAAACCGCTTTATAGAAATGTAATTTTACTTTTTTTAAATTTTGACTATTTTGACCGAAAAACGTTGCTTAACTTTAACCATCGTCTTAAATTATCTGTCTTCTTTCCGCAAGTGTCATGACGTGTCAGTGAGAAGTTGACAAAATAAGCAAACATTTTTCAAGGCCGTAAATTGTAAAGTTGTCTGCGTTGACAAACGTTACAATATAAACGAAAAAATATTTTTGGTAAATAATAATAGTAACATTACTATTTGACTACTTTGTCAGGCAATAAAGTGATTTAAAGGTTCCGTTTTTTTTCTGTGAACGAAGACCTAAAAAGAAAAATCGAAATTCAAAATTACAACAATAGGTATTATATGCAAAATATAATGAGAGTGTGGAACAATCTGAATTTGGAACTCTTGACATTACACAAACGGTGGAATAGAAAATCTCCTTCTGAAACTCAATTAAAAATAAAAACTTTATTACCTGTTTATTTTGTCTTTTAAAACTAAAAACTGCACCTAATATTATTATTACAATGCGATTAAAATAACACTAGCATACGTAATAACGCCCGTTGTCGATTCTAACTATTACTTTTATTGTTTTAGGTCTAACCACTCTGAAGTCTTGCTAAAATTGCATGGGATAGTTATATCGGGAACCCTCTTATAAGAATGCAAATGTTATTGTTTCCCGACCCTAAGGTGCATTTTCATCAGTAGTTTGATACCTTCCAAACTACCGTGAATGAACATTACGTTTTGACCAAAATTTTCTTCTTAACCTTTTCGAGGACACTTTTTTGTTTTGAATATATATAAATTGCGTTTTGGGACAAATTTTTATACTTGTTTAAACATCCAAATGATTTGAATCCCTGAGTGTCCAAATCAAAACGTACATCGTTTAATGGACAATATTATTACGCTAAAATTTATAAATATTATAACATTTAATATTGTGTACAATATGAAACTAAAATATTAAATCTTTTTCGGACTAAATTAATTTTACAGAATTATAATAGAGTAAAATGTTTAAATTCCCACAAACATCCATTCATTAAATGTAAACATCCATAAATTTAAACCAAAATTAAATTAATGGATACTGTTTATTCTGTGTCTGGGTGTTTTTATACATGTTATATTCTAATAATTTTCTGTCAGCCATCTAGTTCCCATAGTAAAAGTTTTGCTTATTTTGGGCTAGATGGTGTTGTGAAAAATATCCACTGACGTCGTGAATCTTAATTTTTGATTTTGTATTAGATTTTTCTTGGTTGGAGGTCACATATACACACTATATATTTAAGGTTTATTTTCTACTGGCAACTCCCCTGAAAATAGGTAAACTATTGACAGCCGTCTGGCTGGCAGCTTAATAAATTAGATAAATACTTAATTGTTAGCTGACATAAAAATATAATAATAAAAAAATACTTTTTAATGCAGTTTTATCGTGAATAATGTATCTTTTTTTAACTTTTTAATTTGATCAGTTTTTATGTTGATCAATATAATAGCTTAACAAATTACATATTAACTTAATTGTGAGGTGACATAAAAATATAATAATAAAAAAATATTACTTTGTAATGCAGTTTTATCGTGAATAATCTATCTATTTTTTATTTTTTGCAAAAGCACATTCAATTATTTTGTATTTAAATATAGTGCACGCACATTTTCGCACATGCGAAATGGTCATCAACGATTTACTGGCCTTAACAGAAAGTACAACAAAACACGCTTATAGAGAGAAACAATATACTCTCTATTTAAAGACAAAAAGATTGTGTTTATTGGTGAAGATACTCGTACAGAGACAGACAGCATATTCTACAGTCGCATAATCTAATTTGATATTATATTCTGGTCAGTCAGTGAATGTACGATAAAATCTTTCATAGTTAACCAAATTAACGAATGTAAATCAAAGCCTTGCGTTATACAGTAAATATGCGTTCGTGCGATAACTTACATCCCGTGATGGCCCACAAGTAACATTGTTTGCTTAGGACTATGACACAGTAGATTGTAGTCAGTAGTGAAACTCTCTATAATGTGTTTATTTTTTAATCATACGCATACTGCAGCACTATAAAAGCAAAAATATTTTTAACATCTGGGAATAGTTTTCTCGTGGCTAGGCAAAGCACTTCCTATTGTATTTATTATTTCTCAGAAGGCTCATGCGACTGCCATGCAAAACTGTCTTATAAACCAGGATAGGCATTCTATGAGCGGTTTTCCATGGACCAGGACACGTAGCTTGTGAAGATTCTAAGACTCAACTTAAACTTAAGACCATGATCTAGCTTAAAACTGGTTGCAACGAGTTTAACGCAGCTATGTTTTCCTAATCGTGTTTTTTCTTACGGTGTAAAGAGTAAAATAGGCCATTTGATGTATTAGCTTCCAACGTATCTTCATAGCACATCTAACTCTCTCCGCTAAGCCACTTAGCATTAGTTGAAACGGTTACATAGTAACTCGTAACTTAGCTTTACTTTACTATTGCTAATTTGGCTATAGCTGTTTAGCACATTTGAAAAATAAGTGTACTTCTACGTGTATAATATTTACTTGGAGCTATAGTACTGCATTATGTTGTTATCCACCCTTTTAAATTATTCACATCGGTATACATACATTGCCTGTCTGCGGTCACCCCATAATTCTTCGTATTTTTTTTTCAACCCCCGCCTTTAAAATGCCCGCGTCTGTGAAAACATTTGCAAAAGTTAAAAATGTCGAGTCACGTGTTTGGGCTTTGGATGTTTTCTCAGGTAAATTGTAAAGCTTAACGAATTTCAGTTCTATGGAATTATTTGTGCTGAATTTTTAAAAGACTATTTGATGAAATTTTTTGATAAAAATATCCAACTTATTTTCAGATGTCATTGTCGTTAAAAGAATTTTTTTCGTTATAATGTTTTAGACCACATATGCTTTTATTTGTAGAATTTGCGCGCAGACCCTTTATAAATTTTTTAATACTAAAATAGATCTACATGTCATCAATAAATCTACTTTTCATCAACAGCTCACCTGATGGTAAATGTCGATGTAGCTGAGGATGGAGTGCGTCGATCTTAAAGATAATTATATTTATTCGCCTTAAAAATTCCAAGACTTTAATTCGCAACAAACAGAGAAGGTGGAAAGAAACAGCGTGGTATGTACCTAGTTTACTGAGGCGGGTTAGGGGAACATTGAATTGATCCGTCTATATTTTTTGCGTAAAACGAAGCTAAGTACCTACAAGTGTGTAAAGTTAAACTGCAAAAATCGTACAAGTAGATTAGACACTTATCATAATTTATTTGGCCAAAACACATAAAAGCATTTCTTGCTCCTAAAAATACATGCCGCACCGCATTTTTTTTTTTCTAAAACCCCGGAAATTCCGTTTTCGGCGGCAGGACATCACATGATAATATTACGTGGGTAAAGACATAAACAAAACATTCCGTACACGGTCACCTATCTAAGAGTCCATAAAATTCCTTCGCTTCCACGTAACCAAACCGAGCGTCATAAATATGTATAGTCAGAATCAAGCATGCGTCGCGTATAAAACGACGCCGAAAATGCGATCTCGAGAGACGGCGGTTTGCTTTGATGTTGAAAAATTCTAGATGTGAAATAAAAAACTGAAATTTTCCTGTAATAACACGCATGAGTTTACATTTCACTGTACTGATTACAATTATAATATACAGATTACTGTATTATTTAAAAGCGCATTTTTATGTAATTGATACAATTTTGTTTCTAAGTTTTCATTTTTGACTAGACCTGTGGCTCAGTTGGTAGTATGTCTACCTGCTGTACCGTAGGTCGTGGGTTCGATCCCCACTCTGGGCACGCATTAGTGTCATGAGCATGGATGTTTGTTTGGATTGTGTCTGGGTGTTTCTATGAATCATTTATGTATATATTTACAAAAAAAAAATGTATTCTATCAGCTATCTAGTTTCATTGTATGTACAAGCTTTGCTTAGTTTGGGCTAGATGGTGCTATGTGAAATATTCACAAATATTTATTATTTTAATATTTATTTTGTTTTACGTGGCATCCATAATCGTGTCGAAGTACTTTGTATATTAAGTTATTCATCTTTTCTTACGAAATTATTTTGAAAGTCAACATAACTATTTAATAAATCATCGTCATACGTCATCAGTAAGCTTACGTACGGTAATAATATGTATTAGGATTATGCTAATTACGCCCTCATTTTATCATAACATCTTTAAAAGGTTTTAATTCGTGATTTTATGTATGCTATACAGAGAATGTCGTTAGAATTTAAGGTGAAAATATATGTATCTAAAGCATAAAGTATAGATTTTGAATTTTTTGCTACGCTCAATTATCTTCGATCTAGCCTCTACAATCCACAGAGAATCAAACCCCTTAAAAAATACCTTATTTTTCAAATTATGATAAGTCGTTTAAAAGTTATATGGGTTAGATCTACATAATATTACCTATGTATAAGTACATATATACGGACTGAAATTATAACCTTTCACTGCTGGTAAAAAAAGAAAAACTACTTTTAAAGTGATTTCATTGAAAAAAAATATAGTCACTTCTAGTGTTCAGTAGTTCCATGTGCACGAGGCTCGCACCCGGTTTATTTGCCCCTATTTGCATAGAAACGTTTTTTTGTGGGCGTTCTTGTTTGTATAGTGGATAGGTGAAAACCTCCGTAGTACTCTACAAAATGCTACAGAAACGTTTCTCAGAGCAATACTACCGCAGTTATAAGGATAGAAACAGGAAAAATCTAACTATGTTACAGATGCAAAAGTTTATTATGTTTAGTTTAGTATGATTTTCAAATGGTTTTTAACTGACTAGAACTACATATATTTACTGGGAATAAAAATCAAATCGTATAAGGCCTAGGCCGCACTACGGTTTTTTCCCGCGAGCGGTAACCGCTATAAACCGCGAAACCGCTCGAGACGGTACTAAATAAGTCGCGGGAAAAAACCGCAAGTGCGGCCGCTTGTATTCGTTTCCTTTTTCATAAAATTTTCCTGTTTCATAAACTCACGCGGTTAAAAACCGCTGCGGTTTAACCGTAGTGCGGCCTTAGCCTAATATCGTAGAAATGACGCCTACGAGAGCTACGACGTAGCACTCTTCTACGTCGTCAGCGAAAGATTTGGTAGAATTGAAATGATATTAGTGTTATTGTAAATTGCGAGTAAATTCACTGACTGTTACTATGTAGTATATATCATGATTTCTTGAATATTACAGGTTGTTACACAGGTTATAAACATTTTATGAACTAGTTTTGTAAAGGTGTTGTAATACCACAGAACATATATACCTAAAAATACTACGCATAGCACGGACACCGTCACTTCCCACCAAATCGCGCAACCACACCCTGCGAGCGATTCCCAGACACTTGATGCACGCGATGTTACGAAGCCGTACTCACAGGATTTTTCTTTTAAAAGTGAATTAATTTTTAAAAAGTACCGACAATGGGGCATTATTGTGTCGTTTACGGCTGTATATCGACATAAAAAATAGGAGCTTTTATACATGTTCTAAGGATAAAATAAGGTACTTATTCTTGGTAATCGACACAAAGTATTTGTAATTATTATCCTTTAGAAAAATTAAGTAGGAAACTTTTTTAGCGTATAACGCGGTTCAAATAATGTGCCTAAATATTTTACTTATTTACATATCACAAGATTAGTAGTCAAGTGGATTTAGTGTTCCCTTTTTCCAACTACGTCTTATGTTACCTAATTGAGTGAATTGTTGTGATTAGACGTATAAAACTTACTATTGACTGGCCTTATGGCTCAGTTGGTAGTGTGTTTACGTCTACCTGCTGAACTGAAAGGTCGTGGGTTCAATCCCCACCCAGGGCAAACATTTGTGTGGTGAGCATGGATGTTTGTTCTGTGTCTAGGTGTTTCTATGTATCATATGTATATATTTACAACAAAAATATATGTATTCTATCAGCCATTTAGTTCCATAGTACAAGCTTTGCTTAGTTTGGGCTAGATAGTGTTGTGTCCACATATATTTATTTATATTTATTTATTTATTTTAAGTACGTAAAATGTGGATTTTTTCGAAGCATGCAATGACTACGTAAGTGAATACAAAACTGTTTTGGTAAGTCTAAAATAGTGACAACCATTGGTGTTCCACACATAACTGCGCGTGTACAGATTGTACGTATGTCGATGTCTGTGTAATAGATAGTTAGGGCGCGACGTTTGTATGGCGATTTGGTCGAGTGTCCGGGGTGTGGTAATACCAGCCTCCAAGTGAATGCAGTGTACCACTACGACGGGACTGTTCCTAATGTTGCATAAATATAACTGTTCTGTTTGTGTTTATGTTTGTATGATAAGTAGATTAATATATTAACTTATTACTGCTCCGTTATATTACGCCTTGTAAGTATATCATAAGAATTGGGGGTCGGATGACACGTTAAATTGTAGTACCGGGTTGTTCAGCAATCGTCAAGCCAAGTCAGAGGCCTTTCGGCGGCTTAATAACTCTGACAGTAGGGCTGGCCACTCAGTCTATACGAACTTACTTACTTTATAAGAATTGAGTAAAAACTTCTTCGTTTTATTCAAATTAAGCGACCGCTTATCAATTCAGAAAAGCAATAGGTTCACTAACATATCTCACAACCTACAAGTTCAAATAGATGTTCGTATATTCAGATAAGTCTCAGTAAATAGGAGTAGCTCGAAGACGAACAGTAGTAGGAGTCACAAGTTTGATAAATCAATCGAGTTAGATGGATTGCAGACAGTTATGAGACGCCAAATTTTGAGCTCAGTGAGCTTGAGTGAGTCTAAGCCTCTGATTTCGTAAATTAGCATTGTAAGATATATTTACAATACATGGCTAGACCATAAATTATCATTACTTGTTACATTTGAAGTGGAAAGCAAAATCAACATTATAATAATAATATTTAGCACTGTACTTTTCGCCTTTGCTATCGCTGCAAAACCAACTATCGCGAAAAATACAGTACTAAATATTTTGTTTTTTCTTTATTAACTACAACAAAACAATATACGTACAAACTACACTTACCTAACTAAATTAATAAACTAAAAGCAAATCGTTTGCCTCAGACTGATAAAGGTCTAAAAACAATCCAAATGCTCAAACCCACTACCAGTTGGCAGCGTACCCAGCATGCTAACCGAATTGCCACAATGAATGGCTATGCTTATGAGTTGGCCAGATACGTACCATTATTTTGGTCACGCGTCACATCGATCAGGCGCTCAGAGAATTTTTTGAAAATGAGATGAGCTCCCGGTCCCCATGCACGGGCCACAAGTCTTAGTAATTATATTTAAAAAGAAATCTGAAATAACCTACTTCATAAAACGAAATACTGAACCGATTTCGATGAAATTTCTATGGGACCAATCTGAAAGTATATCCTTTGAAACAAAAAAGTATTTTTAAATCATTTTATAAATTTCGAAAATATGCGGTACAAGCATTTAAAAACAATATAGCCGATTTGTTTATCTCCTTATTTTTGAAGTCTGTAAAAAAATTGCCAATATATAAATTAACTAACTCAACTGTATGAAATAACTAACGGCAGCTGTATGAAATCGCACTGAGAGATCCGAGCATTCTTATTTACACTGTTTAATTCTACGTAAGACGGTCAGACGTGCCCTCCCGCCCTCCCGCCCTCCTTCAGCCCGGTATTTGTACAGTAATCCTCTCAAAATTAATTACCTCCTCTACCTTAGGGTGGTAAGTACATGGGACTATGTATTATGCATATAACTCAACGTCACATCACATTTAAGTTTTAAACAAGTGATATGCTCAAAATTCAAAGTTAATTTTAATTATTTAGATGCTTTTTAAATGCTGCTTTTTTTGCTCATGTGACAACTTTTATTACATTTCTATATTTACAATGAAATTACCTTTGTTTGAAAGGACATATTTTCAAATTGGCCCCATAAGTTTAATCAAAATTGGTTCTGTAGCATGATTTTAATTTGGTTAAATTTTAGCATTGAAGTCGGTTGTTTTAATTTTTAAACTGCAATTATTATTATAACACTGAAGTGTTTGACACTATGCCGTCATTAAAAATCATTAGTAAAAAAATCATAAAAATCCTCAAACATTAACTGTTTAAATGTGTTATGTTGTGGGCAATTTAACTGTACACAGTTAAATTGCCCACAACATAAAATTCATTTCATCCTTGTTACTTCTAATATTCCAATTTAAAGTTATAATAAAACTAAATGAGGGCTAGATAATACAAATACGAATGACACAAATCATTATTTAGTTTTTAATAAAATGTGTCACACACAGGTGAACCGTACAACTACGTGCCCTGCAGCGTAGCCAGGCTCCAGACATGTTGGACTGACGACTTGTAAAAAGTTAGGTACGAGACCTGTATTATAAGCTTGATCGTAATATAGATCACAGGGAGAGGCTTGTGCCCAGAAATAGGCGTTTGTTCGCTAAATAACAACATGATTACTATAAGTTACACGTAGTGCAGGCCTCGTGAGAGTAAACTTAGCTTATAATATTTAAAACAAACTTAGATATATGATTAAAAACTCTTGTATTGTTAATATTTGATACACTTGTTTTGAATTGATTCAAAACAAGTGTATCAAATATTAACAAAACATATTTGGTACTCAAGTACCAAAATTGTTTTTTCATGTTCATTTAAATTTTCTGGTAAATGGTGTCACAGTATCACAGCAATCTTCCCCTCGTTTTGAAAAAATATCTAACCATCTCTCACCTCCCCTCTTCCCCTCCTCCCTCCTACACTCCCACCTCCCACACTCCCTCTCCCCCTTCCCACGCCCCCAATCAAAAATAGCCGACAGAAAAATAATTTTGGCCGATACTCCAATATTATTCTAGTATCTGCCAAGTTTTGTCAAGAGAAGTAGATAAGTTAAAAATACGATATGTACGCAAGTAACAACATCCGTACCGTGAAAAAGAAATCTGTTGAAGCAAAAACTCACTTTGTTTACTCAGTCAAAAATCTTCTGAAAAATTCAAATGTTTCAATGTCAAAGTAACCTATTTATCACCTATAAACCCTAGTTTACCCGACGAGTGTAAAACGCCTATCAAACGGACTCCAAGTACGCACCTACTGCAAATAACTCAGCGTTATAAGCTTGAGGGTGCTGTTAAGTTTGTAACATCGATTTAAGTAGCCTCACGGAATATAAAGTAAAAGATGGATAACTCTAGTGAAGCAATATACAATCCCAGAGGACTTAAATTTATACTTCTAATTAAAGTTAAATGTGTTCAATTGTTCGTATACAATTAGATTTTATAATATATTTGTGAAATGTATTGATCTAGACGTTATTTTGCGGAGTTTCCTTTTTAACATAAAAATTTAAATATTAAATAAGTATCCGTTTCGTTGTCTTCAAGGTCGAGTCAGTTAAGAGTCCGTAGTTCGACCATCGTCCGTCTCGCTCACACATACCCACATCTTTGAAGATATAAAATGACTGAATGAATTTGTAAAAAAAAATTGTCGTTTGTACAAATAAAAAACAACATCACAAATATCAGACAAAAATTTCAATTTCATAATTTAAATGTAAGTTAATTTTCATACATAAAAATCATTTTTGCATTAATCATTAAATTTTATTAAAATGTTTTTTACATATAAAAATTAACTTGGATCAAATTGAAATTTTGTCGAATATTTATGATAGTGTTTTCTAGTTTTACAAACGATGATTTTTTTATATGTTCATACAGTCATTTTACATATTCAAAAATGTGGGTGCGAGACGGACGATGGTCGAACTACGGACTCTTAGATTTGAGGGAACTTGGTAAATACATAAACATGTAGGCGATGAGTTGACTTTTCACACAAGCCATTGTTTTATACGTCTTACTTTCTAAACATCGTCAAATATTGCGTCAAACGACCTCATGATAATTGATACTCTCCTCGTAAAGGAAAATTAGCCTTATTTTATGTAGGTCCTATAGGGCCACGAATTCTGTGTAGGTATGTGAAGTATTAGTAGAAGTTTTCTGTCATAATATCAATAATATAGAGAATATATAAACAGGGTAACATTTAAGAATATAAATCAGATTTTTGTATGTATTGATATTTCACATAAACATGTTAAATTAAACTACATTCCACCAAGAAATCAGTTTGTCAATGTATTTTATTATTAATGTCATATTAAATATAAAACAATAATTTGAGTTGTTCATCGGTCTATTTTAATTTGCTATAGCCGGTAATGCGATTAGATGGAATGTTTAATTTAAACTTTTGCAATGGAATGGATGGTTATCCAATTAAAAGTCTTCTGGTTATAAATTATTTCATGTTTTTACCAAATGCTTTCTCATAAACTAAAACAAAATAACCCTCTTAGGGTTATTTTTTTTTTCCTTTTGTGCTATGAAATACTAAAAACCCGGACAAGTGCGAGTCAGACTCGCCCACCGAGGGTTCCGTACAAACTAGTAGATAAAAGGGGGAAATCATATAATTTTTTTATATTTTCCTTCATAAACCGAAAAATATACACCGTAAAAATATTTAAAACCCTGTTTTAGCTTATTCTAATGAAGCTCTTTCATATGATACGGTTAATTCACTTTAAAATTTGGACCTCCATTCCTTGCATAAAGACCCAATTTTTTCGTTATTAAATTAAAAAAGTCCAGTGTTCGGATTTTTTCCTATATGTGTACTCTAACATAATTGCCAAATTTCATAGTTCTAGGTCAACGGGAAGTACCCCATAGGTTTTGATTCCTCTGTGAGTGTCGAAATGTGCGTTTTTTACGACATATTCGGCTGTAACTTTTTTTTACGAAAACTGAGAAATTTTATTTTTCTTTCTGCAGCAAGATACTATGGATTTGTATATAAGTTTTCAATTTCAACTCAATACCTTCACGCATTCCCGAGATAAAGGTCTTGACACCCGGACAGACGGACAGACGGACAGACGGACAACAAAGTGATCCTATAAGGGTTCCGTTTTTTTCCTTTTGAGGTACGGAACCCTAAAAATTAATTAGATAAACTACTATGCCGGTAATTCATTAAAAATATAGTAAAATTTAGCAGCTAGTTTAGATTATTCTATTATTATTAATATTTTAACATTAGTACCTATACAATTACTAGTTACTTTAGTTTTTTCTTTATAAATATTTGTGGACATTTCACACAACACCATCTAGCCCAAACTAAGCAAAGCTTGTACTATGGAACTAGATGGCTGATAGAATACATTCTTTACTAATTTATATTTTATTTTTATTTTTGTAAATATATATATATGAGAAACACCCAGACACAGAACAAACATCCATGCTTATCACCCAAATGTTTAGCCTAGGTGGGGATCGGACCCACGACCTACAGCTCAGCAAGAAGACATACTACCAACTGAGCCACAAGGCCAGTTATGTAGTTATTAATGCACATTTAAATTAGAAAAAAAAAAACTAGTTCCCAATGAGTATCAATCGCGAAAATCTAACTAACAATCGGTCTTACCGAAAAACGTTACTTAACTTTAAGCATTGCATAACATATTTTGTCATTTTTTCGCTGACACGTAATTACACTTGCGGAAGAAGACAAAGAATTTAAGACGATGGTTAAAGTTAAGTAACGTTTTTCGGTAAGGCAGAATGTATCTGTGACGTCCAGCAATAGTTTGCGTTAATAAAAAAAACCATTACCAGAAAATATTAAATTTACATACATGATTTAAAAATTAAAATAGTTTAATCCATTTTCAGAAAATATTAAATTTACATAGGTACATATACATGATTTAAAAATTAAAATAGTTTCGTACACAACATTCAAATTTATTTGCGTATACATTCACAAACTTATAGTACCTACTACAAATCTTATTTTAAAACTCTTAACAAGATTTTGTTCGTCGGTATCGCCGCAAACTTTTTAATAATTCAACGGATTCGATGTAATTTTCCACAGACACCGCATGTGGGCATATTCATGCCTGGAGTGGTATGATCGTTATTGGTATTGTATTAAACACTAATAGTTTTTCTTTTAATTTTCTAATGTATATGTAATGTATAAATGTATATTATCTTATATTAGGATAACATAATTTCTTGTAGATAATTTTGACATCATAGAAAGTTTTGCTATCATAATTTTGATTGCACAAAAATTAAATATCCAATTTATAACGTAGTTAGTTCTTAATGAACATAGTTCGTTCCTATCAAAATTTGTCCATTACAGCTCCGATTTTCAGGTTAACATAAATGTGTGAACAAAGTCGCGGGCATTGCTAGTATGTACTAGAATTGTAGATATATCTTCATATTCTAACTGAAAAAGATTTTGTATCAAAAGTTAATTCCCGTACAATTACATTAAGAAAAACCTTAAAAATGATTTTTATGTATAATAATTAACTTAGATCAAATTGTTTTTTTGTCATGTTGTTTTCTAGTTTTAAAAACGACGATTTTTCATAACTTCATTCAATCATTTTATTACTTAAAAATTTTGGATATACGCGAGCGAGACGGACGAAGGTCTATGACGGACTATGGATTCTTAAAAGACTTAGGTCAGAAATCAGAAATCAGGAAATATTTATTGTTTATTGTACAAAAATATAGGTAGCTAGCTAGTAGGTTCATTTTGCATCGAAGATGGTTAACCTTAACAGGAATACGTTCACATTAGGTCTCTATGGATCCCGCTATAGTAGAGCTACTTAGAAGCTTCCGCTGTAAAGGGCGTGCGGTCAGAACGATCCCTAAACTTGTCTCGAGTACCAATTTGTTAAATTATTTAACGTCCTCTGGGAGCGAAAGTGGGCCTTGATACCTTAAGAAGCTTTTAATGTTCCATCAGTATGGGACTCCTTTTGTAGTGGCAGTTGATAGTAAAATGGTAGCAGCGCCCTTAATTACTGAATAATTATTCAGATTAGCAACGTGATTTCAACCGAGCTATGGAGAGTATATTTTGTTTACCTACTGAAATAGTGTCAGAATAGCAAAATATAACAAAGACATATTTTTATTAACCCCCGACCCAAAAAGAGGAGTGTTTAAGTTTGATGTGTGTATCTTTGTATCTGCCTGTGGGATGGTGGCTCTTAAACGGATGGACCGATAGTGATCTAACTGTACTAATGATGATCTAGTATTTTTTTTATTGAAAGAGGATTTTATCTGAGTGTTCTTAGCTATGTTTCATCAAAATTGGCTCAGCCGTTTTTCTTTGTTGGGGGTTTTATAATTTTCTTATACTTGTTTGTGACAAAAACAACTATAACGATAAATGCAATAAAAAATAACATACATAGGTACAGTACATTAACATACATATATAATTATATTGGAAATTAAATTTGTTGAACAAGTAGTATTCATATTATATTCGTTTCTTATGTCTTAAAACAATTTTTATTCAAATGTTAACTACTATAACAGTTTAAGCACTGTATTCAATTTTTAACACGCTTTTATTAGGTCGACCTGTATGTAACTAACTATGTAATGAAATCTAAGGAAACTAATTTAACCATCTTCCAAGGATCGTGGCGTCATGAAAATTGGCAGCTGTATGTAGTTCTGATGACAATACAATAATATGGTACTGTCGAACTGATCTGATGATGGAGCCGGAAGATATGAACTAGAACTTCACGATGGAACGTCGTATCATAGCTGTGTTTGGATTTGTTAGAAAAGTCTTGTAATGAACTTTGACGACAATAATTTGTAGCGTGTTTTTTAGTTTTTTAAACTGTAATTTATTCGTATTAATCATAATGTTCTGTAAAATATAGCTTATCCGGTTATCCGTAACATGCTAGGTACTAACAATTGTCTGTTAAAATGCGATTTCATTCGATATTTCAATGCTAATGTTTATTTGCAAGCAATGTTTATTGAAACGGTAGGAGCAAACTAAATTTTATAAATAATTGGGATTCCTTATGATGTTTTAATATTCAACAGGTATAATACGGTTCGTACATTATCACCTATTACCATACCTATATACCTATTACCTATTGCCATACATATATACCTATTACCTATTACCTATCAATATATCTATCTTATCATTTAAGACAAAAACACATATGGTATATAATATATTTACAAAAATGGTACAAATTAACGCACATTTACCAGAATCTCCTCAAATTTACTGCAAAATCAACGAAAAGAAAAACATCATTCTTAAAACATCGCAGACCATATCACCGATTTCAATTAATCCCACATTTTTAATCAGCACGCCCGCGCCATAAAAATATAATTAAAACTAAACAGAACGCCCTCACCAGCCAGTTTTATCCGTCCACCTGTTCAACAAAAAGAGAAAAACATTCTCAAAAAAAAAAGTTAATTAATTACGTATGCAAATTGTCGAAAAAGTCGCAACGAAACAGAGCAGACGGGATAATGAGATTGTACGGACACGTAGGTTTTGGAAACACAGAAAAGAAGGTACGGACAAATGGATCATTAATATTACGCACACTATTGCAATGTTGTCCTTGTTTTGTGGCTATGGCGTTTAGAAAAAAAAATACAAACAACAACCAAATTTCATTAGAACTTATAATTAAGCTTCGACTTAACGGGCTAACTTAACGGCTTCTACTTACTTTAAGTACCTACCTTTATTAACTACAATAAAACAATATACAAACTAACCAAAAGCATATTAACTACACAAAAACATATCTATTACCCCAGACCGGTAAAGGTCTAAAGACAATCCAAGTGCTTCTACTTAACTTTTTGTTAGTTACAATATTGTTTAAAATCCAACGACTATTTCACTACCTATAGTACCTATAGCATATACCAATAAAATAGATATAACGTAATTACGTCACAGCTACTGCAAGCAAAAATCAGTACTCAGCGATATCGATCCACATTCCTGTTGCGTACTGCACAAGAATGGAATTCGTTGCCGCCATCTCTGTTTCCTGAGACCTACAATCTTGGAATTTTCAAGGCTAGAGTGAATAGATATCTTCTAGATCGAGCTCCATCCTCAGCCACACCGTCGCTTAACATCAGACGAGTTGGTGGTCAATCGTAGATCTATCTTCTATAAAAAAAAAAAAAAAAAATTAAACAAATTTTGAATAAACTAGTTTGCACAAAGTATTCGATGTTAAACATTATAACTGTATCCTCTATGATGATTTAAAGTTTCTTGTTTTTTTTTTAGATGCAACTTTTTACGCTATAGTTGGCAAAATAGCTTTGCCACATAGCGTATTCTAGCCTTGCGGTTAAGCGCCCGCTAACGCGACCGTTGCAGTCTGTAAATGGAGCGCGCTTGCCTAGAAGTAACCTATTCAGTCGCGATTTACAGACACTCCACTTATTACTATTCGGAACTCATTCAGAGAGAGTGTTGTGCAGGCTATCTTTTTACAGGGAGTGAATTTACATACTGCTCTCTTAATGTATAGGTATCGTAGTAGCCATGATTAAATCATTGCCGCTCCGTAAAAAAAATGTACACTCTAATGATTGTGACGAAGAACCCCAGGAAGTTACAAGCGGAACAAAGTTTCTATAAAAAAAAAAGGAAGGGAATTTGCGGTAATGCACTGGTTTTAACTGGGCTACTTTTGATGATAAGCTAGTCTACTAATAAGTAAATTGTGTAAGTCTTATTTATAATATCAACAGTCGGAAAATAAACTAATGAAAACGGCTAGAAGTATAATAAATACCCTAAATGTTGAAGTCTTAACCAACAGACATTCGCCCAGTCAATCTAGACTGGAGAAATCATGTCCTCTGCTCATCAAAAGACCTAAGGACCCTGGTACAAAAGGAATCCGTATCATGACATATAAATGGTGAGCTCATCCATATTCTATTCTTCTGTACGTCAAGAATAACTCTCGTTGAGGTATCGAGAGAACCTACATTGAGCCTTATCGTCGAGATTCCTCACCGGAACTTATCGTCGAAATTTATTGGAGTTCGAGCGACTCCAACACTACATCAGCTCCAGCATCAGCTATTACGAGGATCCTTAGACTTGACCAATTAGCTCTAATTAATTTCTAAGTTTTTTATTTTTCTGTGATATAATAAATAAAATTTATATTATTTTAATTGTATCTTTTTAAATAAGGTCTAATTAAGATAGGCAGGATCTTTTGTAGGACTGCACTAATTAGGCCTAACAGTCCGTTGCACCAAGTAGTGCAACGTGACAACATACATACAAACAAACTACAAAAACTCGACTACTACTCGGAAAACATGACCCTCCTTCTTACTCAGTCGGGTAAAAAGCGACCAGTCTCTACTGCATACTATGGGAGAGTATCGTCGCCGGTTTTTCGACGTGCGGCGTGGAGAGCACGCTCGTTACGCGTCATTAAGCGATACTTTACAGCAGACGGCCCTTGAGACTACCCCCTACATACGGAGCTGCATTATAGCGCTGGATGTACGTTTCGGCCTCCGTCTTTGATGATGGGAGTGCTGTAATGTCATTTCGGTTTACGGGAATGGATATTTCGTATGTGGCTTTTATGAACATGAAAGCTGAGATGTTTCAGGCTTTAAATATTAAAGGCTAGAGCCTTGGTGGCTATCTATCGGAACTGGGTTTGTAATATTATGTAGGTATTTAGAAAAAATTTAAACTAAAACCGGTCTTATTATATGTTCAGTGGCGCAATTAATAACAAAAAGGGCTCGTTGGAAAAGCATCATGTTAATGTTTGACTAAATTTTGAAACATTGTTATTTTCTATTTTTATTATTACAACATTTTAAAATAAATATCATTTGGTGTCAAACATTAACGCGCCTTGGCAGTACAATCAACTTGTGCATCATGATAAAAAATGGCATGACTCTTTTTCATGCCGTCATGATCTCACTACGTTACTGCTCTCGATTCTATTATGTGTGCGTGCGCATACACATAACACTTTGTTATTTGTATGTGATTCTGCGTATGCCTATTTATTGAAATAAAGTATAGTGCCTGGAAAACCGAGCTCCACTCGGATTTTTTATGACTGAAAATACGAGCAAAGCCGGGTTCAATAAAAATGAAACCTAGCAAGATCGATTTATCGTCCCCTAATCTACCTACAAACCAAATTTTATTAAAATAGTTGGAGTCATTTCCGAGATTCAGAGTATATATTATATACAAGAATTGCTCGTTTAAAGGTATTAGATTTGACACATTCACCACTTATACACGCATTTTGTATTTCTTTGATTTCCTATTGATAACATTACCTTTTGTTTCAAATCTGGCAGGCGTCGCGTGATGGTCAAAATTTTTGAAGTGAAAACTTCTATAGCGGCGTATTGCATTTTTGGGATAGGTAAAAAATGTAAAACTCGCGTCAGGTGATACGTGACCTGATTCGTAAGACGGACGGATTATTTTAGTCAGAAACCTATTCTAACGTTCTGCATTTAAAGTTCACCGTATTCCAGTGAAATCTACACGGTGGAATATGATATGGAAATGAGAAAGAATATTATTATAATTTTATAGTTTAAAAAACTGAAACAACCGACTTCGAAGTATCAGTACCATTAATGGTACTGATACTTGTCTATGGATATAAAGAAAAAATCATTTACAAAATTTTTGAGTGATGAAAAGTAATATTAAAGTTATTTTCTCCAACATAAGGTATATTCCACGTTACTGCGTCAACATGAGTTAAGTAAATTTCGCCAGACTACCAACGCGTGGCAAATTGGATAAAATTTTGCTCCGAGTGTAATTTCGTTGAATGACATGACGTCGCTTATTAATTAGGACCAACTTAAAATATTGAGCGCTTGAAGAGCACTGAGATTCGTCAAAACATTTTTCATTTTATGTCGAGGTGCCAAGTTTCATAATAATAAAACTTGATTAAACTTTAGAAACTTTAATGTTGTAACTAATTATAGTATTGTTCAAAAATCTAAAATATCCTCATGTTCCTAGAAATTTAATGTATGACATTTTTTTTATTTTTTAGGGTTCCGTACCTCAATAGGAAAAAACGGAACCCTTATAGGATCACTTTGTTGTCCGTCTGACTGTCTGTCTGTCCGTCTGTCCGGGTGTCAAGACCTTTATCTCGGGAACGCGTGAAGGTATCGAGTTGAAATTAAAACCATATACGTAGATCCATAGTATCTTGCTGCAGAAAGAAAAATAAAATTTCTCAGTTTTCGTAAAAAAAAGTTACAGCCGAATATGTCGTAAAAAACGCACATTTCGACACTCACAGAGGAATCAAAACCTATGGGGTACTTCCCGTTGACCTAGAACTCTGAAATTTGGCAAGAAACATTGTGTTAAAGTACACATAGGTATAGAAAAAAATCCGAAAACTGGTCATTTTTTATTTAATCACAAAAAATAGTGTCTCTATGCAAGGAATGAGGGCCCAAATTTTAAAGTGAATTCACCGTATCATGTGTGGTATCATATGAAAGAGCCTCATAATCATAAGCTAAAACAGGTTTTTAACACATTCTTCGCCCCCTGCAGACTCTTCTCTTCAGCTGGGAACCAAAACTTTTTAGGAGAATTTTGATTAAGTACAGAGTGGCCGCGCAAAGCAACGTTGACTGCCTCAAACGCCGGCGGTTTACTGACTACTACAAAATGAACGGTACTCTCGCTCGGATCCGAGTGGGAGGCGCTGCTACTATAGCCCCACTCCACTCGGATCCAAGTGGTGAGCAAGGAATATGTTAAATATTTCTACGATGTATATTTTTCGGTTTATGAAGGAAAATATAAAAAAAATATATGATTTCCCCCTTTTATTTAGTTTGTACGGAACCCTCGGTGGGCGAGTCTGACTCGCACTTGTCCGGTTTTTTTTAAGTACACCATTAGTCTTTTGATTGTTGAAAAATGTCTTTCTTATATGATGACTTCTTATTTTCAATTGTCTCTGCATCCTAAATTTGAATTGTAATTGCAAAAAATATTATGTAGGTAATATCAAATAACTGGTTGTGCTGTGTTGTAAGACTTAAATAACATGTATGATGTATAATTATAATACCTAATTAGCTTTTGACAATATTATTATAGTGCATTAATAATAATTAATCGGTAACTAACTAAAATTATTATTGTTATAATTAACTAACAACTTTAAAAGCATGTAATAAAGTAATCAATTTAAATTAAAATTTAGTATATAGTTATATGATGATGAATTATATCACCCTGATGTATCTGAGTACCTATTTTTCAAAGATGTACTGAACACGAAATAGATATGATTGTAACAGTAAAAATAATTATTTAGATTAAAAATAACAATAATTTACGACTTGTTATAATTGTTTAATTACATGTTATTAACTGCTTGTATGCTTTCAAAGCAGGATCTGGCAGATTATTAAATAATTGTTAATACCAATTTAACTTACCCTTGTACCCAGGCCCACAAGCTAAGTAAATTTTGAATTAAATTAGAACAGAAACAGTTAGATGTTATGTGAAGAACTTTTGTAAAATTGTTTATATTTTTACTCACGTTCCCCAGAAAGAGAGTTTTTGGATTATATTTTCAATCGATGTCAGGCTTGGATTTGCCCTCTACCTTACTTGATGCTCGTACATACTTATTTATTTATTACGTAAGTATTGTAATCTAACAAATCAATAGTTTTTCGTCTTTACAAGTAAATGTTATTATTAACTGACGAAGAAAATGTTCTTCAACCGTTGCGCATATTTGTTTTATTTTTTATTAACTTTGACAATTATTCGATTTCAATAAATCTTTTTGTAAGAAAAGCGGCGCATCAGATACGAGTAATATTACTAAGTTTTGTTTTTGATTATTTATAAGGACTTAAATCGTTTAAGGAAGATTGATAGGTAGAGTAGGCTAGCTGTTTCAGTCGATTAATACCTTTTTTCATACAAAACTATAAGAAATCCACTACTGGACATAGCCATCCCCCATGGATTTCCAAAATGTCAAGGTTTTCAATAAATATTACCGATTAGATTTTTTATAACATAATGCACGTAATAACAATTTAATGGTGATAAAATAAACGTTGAAACGACGTAGCGCGACCATAAAAAGGCTCTTTCTTACTCGCGTACCTACTTTGCAACTAGGCGACAATTTATTTTCATCTGTCAAGTCCCTATCTTAGGAACTGCAACGTTTTGGTGCAGGTCTTTTCAGAGACTCTAAATTGTATTTCTAAGAAAAAAGCATTAAATCATTTACAGTGAATTTAATTAAAAGTATTATGTCCTGTTTACTGTAACAGTTTTGCCCTATGACTTAATCGAATGGGGCTAATAGTTGACTATGGGGGTAAAAATATTATGTATTTGAAATCGGGCGCTTTGCCCCACGTTGTTATTTCTGATGCTGTAGGCATTCAGTCAGTAGTCTAAAAATATTTTTAGGTTACAGTCCTCACTGAAGCATCAGTTTATTTTTGTTATTTTATTGCACTTTTATTGGAATTAAGCATGCATAATAAAATATCAGTCTTTAATTTTGAGGAAGTTGTTTAAATCTCGCTTGCAAGATTTTTACTAAGCATAATAAAGAAGTTTATGTGAACTTTATCTCACTTTGCTAGGTTGGTCAATACAATACTATTTACAGTTTGAAGCGAGGGCTTTTTGTAATTTCTGAAATAAACAAAGATGCTTCTTCTGAAATACTGAACCATTATTCGAGCACACTCAGGAATATGACTTATTTCCGTGGCTCTGATTCGAATAGAAATGAGACCCCGTATCGCATATCAATGTAGAACGCTAAGGGCTTATTTGGCTCACTTTCGATGGGCAAGGATTGCTGGTTCTTGTTTTCGAATTAACTTTCAGTACGAGGATGGAATAAAATCAGGGCAAAAGTGAAATGATAGACACAATCTATAATATAAAAGCACATATATGTTATCGCCCTAACTCCGACTGTACCTGTGCATAACTAACAAAAACTTCTAGCATCAAATATTTAGTCACATTGACGAACTCCTGAGCTGGCATATACAAGTTGATGAACTAACTGCTCGAATGCGAAAACTGATTTATATCTTTAAAAATCTCAGGTGTTCTGTCAACTTACAAACACTTAAGCTTGTATAATTATAATTCTTTAGGAGAGTTTATTTTACGATATTGTGTTACTGTTTGAGGAGGGGTACTAAAAACTAAGATGAAGCAGCTAGAAATAGCGCAACGAATAGTATTAAAAGTCATGACAAAAAAAAAACCTTATAGATACCCAACGAATCAACTACTGATTGCCACGTTCTAACAGTTCAACAACTATTCATATTACAGACAATAGTTAGATTACATTCTATGACACAAAACGCGATCAAATTAGGAGATCAGACCGTATTTGTACTTATCCGGATCATAGAACTGCTTCTTACAGACGCTTCTTTGACTTCATAGGTCCCTTGCTATATAACCAAGCAAATAGAATACTCAATATATATCTGATTTCAAAAATGCAACTACAAAATGGTTGCTTTTACAGATAGCAAAATAGAACGCGGAGTCCAAAGTCTTATTTTTAATTTATTTACTCCTTTTATTCTGCGCAAGGAAGTCTGTTCACTGAATCTTGATGCAATTACACTTGTTCTCTCATCACTCATCACACCGCCTCCCCACAGACACTTCACACAAATACACGCACCCACGACCATACAATTATCATGTACACACACTTCCACACGCTTCACACAAATTCACGCACACTCACACAAACAATCGGGTTTTTCTTGTATCATAAATAATATATAAACAATATAATGTATATTTAAGTTTTGTATCAGCTGACTGGTTCCCATAGTACAAGCATAGCTTAGTATGGGGCTTAATGGTGCCTGTGTATCTATTTATTTACATTTAAACTTGTTTTTAGTTATAAATATAACCGCCGCTTCCAATCGATCTTTTTGGAAATCCATGGGGGAGGCCTATGTCCAGCAGTGAACTTCTTATGGCTGAGATGATGATGATGATGATGATATATATATTCAAATATATATCGTAGAAAAATATTAGTACTTCATTAAGTTTCTATTAAAAAAAATGATGTAATTGTAATGAAACCTATTTAAGTTTCTGTTCATTTGTTATTATGTTCTTTGCCAATAAATTATTATTATTTAAAAAACTGTTGAATGAACTGTAGCTTTCCCTTATAATAATTTATTTTGAGATAAAAGCATAATTCATTAACGTGTTTCATTTTTTCTTCTAATATATTTTTTCAAAAAAAAGGTATATTTTTACACTATTACGTCCATTCACTACATTAGAATTATTATCATTATTTAACGTGGATTGCATATGCCATGAATTCACGAATATTGGCGCAGTTTCTACAACTACAATAAACTCCATTTGATTGCTATGAATCGCTAGAGAAAACGCAAAACAGGACCATCAATCTCCGAGTAGAGAACCAACTTCACATCTCAGGTGCAATTTATGTCCTGCGACGTCAGAGAACATCCCTCTAATATCTCAAAGTGTACATAAAACACGTAGCCACAGTTAATCCAAGCACGTAGGTAAAGTGTTGAAAATTCAATGAAAGTTTGCCGGGCGTCTTGCCGAGTGCGAGCACCGCAAAGCGCTGTCACAGTAAACCCTAAATTAATATGAATCTCTAATTTGCGCGTCACACGTGTTGCGAGCTCACAACTTTGCAGACTACGCCAAATTGGATAAACATGTGCGACGAACGGGCTCAGAGTTCACTACGGGCTGATATTTTGGACTGACTCGATCTATTACGTTCATCACCTCAGTCACAAGAAGTCTACAGTGGACTTCTTGTGACTGAGGTGATGATGGTGATACCTATCTACGCATATACGCTATACATACACGGATTGGCAAAAAGGTCAGTTAGAAGCGGCTTGTTTCCGGCGTTTTCGATTCGCTGTTTGTTCTGGCCGTATAGATGAGAGCAACGATACTTTTAAGGTATCTGGATGAAATAATTAGAAACGCAAATCATTTAAACAACGAAAATATCGGTCAATCCGCAATCCTCAGGTCGCAACAGGCGTTAAAAACTGACACAATGGTTGGAATAGCACATTATCACACTTCAGAGCTTCAGAATATCACCTGGTGTAAAGTGCCTATAGTCATCCAGTTCTGGATACGCAGATTTGAAGAGATCCATTTACTTCCTAGCCGTCGAGTCACAGCTATATAAAATATTTTTAATGGACTCCTCACTTTCTCCGCAGGCCCGACATGTTGGGCTCTCGGCAAGTCTTAATTTGAAGAGTTGACCCCGGCGCACTAAGGGTCCGGTTAGGATTCCCATTACAGTTCTTGTCTGTGCTGTGCTATACTTGCACATCATCAACCGACTTCTGTTATGCTAGGATAGCACACCAAACTGTAGGTCTTAGTTCTTTATTTATTACGACATTCATTAGACCATATTGGAGGCATTGTGGTAGTCTAAAAACTTCTGTAGTACGTGTAAAGTTAACTAAGAAGCACAAGTGGTAGCGGAAGACTTCATTGTGTTCTTTATGTACACGAATAAGAAAATCTAAACAGTCCAAACAAAAACCATCAAACTTTGATACAGACAAGTAAACCTCAAAATGCTTCAAGTTTTGCCCTCAGCACGCAGCAACTAATTACTCTTTAAAACGCTTTGTTTCGGCTGATAACCTGTACCATACTTATCAACAGCCATAATCCCTTCTCCTATGTTTTCACCCCTCCTGCGCTTTCAAAGTTTAAGGTAATGATAATGATTGCGTTTACTTCCACAATTACTTCTGATTTGAGCATCAATGATGTCGAATAACTGGTTAACATAAACGAATCGGCTGTGAAATTACGTCTTGAGGAGTAATTAGAAATCAGTGCGAAAATACCTGAGGCGAGGTGTGAGCGAAAATAATTTTCACTTGTATTAAGTCGGAGCAAGGTTTAACTGGTTTTCTGTCACTAACACTGTTGACATCGTTTATGTGTAGTAGTATTATGCTTGCATTCATCATCATCATCTCAGTCATAAGAAATCCACTGCTGGACATAGGCCTCCCCATGGATTTCCAAAAAGACCGATTGGAAGCCGCTTGCATCCAGCGTCTTCCCGCCACGTGTTTGAGGTCATCTGTCCATCTCGTAACTTGCATTAAAACGTTACAAACTCAATATCATTCGTATTAGTTGTCATTAAAAGCGACGGAAAGTTGGCTCACTCTCATTTTTATTTTTATTTTTAACCGACTTCCAAAACGGAGGAGGTTCTCGATTCACATGTATTTTTTTGCACGTTTGTTTAACGATTACTTTGCTTATTTATGGATCGATTCTGATGATTCTTTTTTTACCAAAAAACGTTGGTCATATATCGATGTGGTCCCATATAAATTTTATTTTAATCTGTTCAGTACTTACGGTTTTTATTACAATTTTGTATTAATATTTTTCCAGCTATTTAGCTGGAAACATATTATTATGTCATCCATCAGTAAACGAATTGCGTATTTTGAAGTCGATGTTTTCAATTATTTTAAACTATATTTGGACTTATATATACAAGCTGATAAAAATTAATTTACGTCGCTTATAAATCCGAGCTTAAACCAAGATGAATTGCTTGAAGAAGTAAAGTGAAAAATGCACTAATTCTAAAGCAACGGTCGTCGGGGCGAGCGCACAGAGCGATTCATTCTCATTAGCCGCTACCAGCTTTTCTCTTATCACGCTGTAGTGGTAATGCATCTAGGACACAAAATTTGCTGAACGTCTAGAAGATTAAATTTTCTAAATATATTTCTATTATTTAACTTGGCGTTAGAGGTGCGCGCCGCGCACCTCTCATCGCACAATGATCGGCCGCGGCGTGCCGCCGCCGCCGATCATTTGAAATTTCGCGCCAAGACGAATTGCGATTTTTTTCAGTTTATCGAATTGCTAACTGGAATAACGAATTGTTAATGGAATCAGAGATAACGATAACGACAACGGTAACGATAACGATAACGATAACGATGACGATGACGATGACGATGACGATTACGATGCGATGACGATGACGATGACGATGACGATAACGATAACGATAACAATAACAATAACAATAACAATAACAATAACGATACCGATAAACCGATACCGATAAATCGATACCGAAACCGATACCGATACCGATACCGATACCGATACCGATACCGATACCGATACCGATACCGATACCGATACCGATACCGATACCGATACCGATACCGATACCGATACCGATACCGATACCGATACCGATACCGATACCGATACCGATACCGATACCGATACCGATACCGATACCGATACCGATACCGATAAACCGAGGCCGATAAGACTGAGACCGATAGACCGAGACCAATAGACCGTGACCGATAGACCGAGACCGATAGACCGAGACCGATAGACCGTGATCGATAAACCGAGACCGATAAACCGATAACGATTACGATTATGATTATGATTACTAGGGCTTCCCCTTGGATTTCCAAAAAAGATCTAATGGAAGCGACATGCATCCAGCTTCTTCCTGACACATGTATGAGGTCTGCCCATTACCACTTCAACTTGCCAATTCGCTGTGCTGTTTCGTTGACTTTCGTGCGTCTACTGATTTCTTCATATCTGATTCAATCTCACAGAAAAACCCCGAGCCCTTTCCATAGCTTGTTACGGGACTTTGTGCTTCCATATAAGTGAGTGCTCGGAGTCTCTACGAGATCGAATCAGAAATGAAGAGATACGTAGACGTACAGGAGTCACCGATATAGCACAGCGGATTAGCAAGTTGAAGTGGCAGTGGGCAGGACACATAGCACGTAGAACTGATGGCCGATGGGGCCGAAAGGTTCTCGAGTGGAAACCACTTACCAGCAAGCGCAGCGTAGGAAGACCAGCCACGAGATGGACAGATGACCTCATACAAGTGTCGGGAAGACGCTGGATGCAAGCCGCTTCCAATCGGTCTTTTTGGAAATCCATGGGGAAGGCCTATGTCCAGCAGTGGACTTCTTATGGCTGAGATGATGATGATGATGATAAGTGAGTGATCATATGTTATGTTAATTGGATGGGAAGTTGGCGTATTGAACACATATTATTTAAAATTCAACAAACATGTGTAAGATTATCATTTATAGTAAATCTAATTTTATTATATATTTTTTACCGTTGATGTAAAATTTAGGTACTAGATTTGCTATGTTTGCAATAAAATCGTCAGAAAAAATATCTGTCGAAAGTTTACAACCAGTGTATATTAACTGTTCTTATAACCGAGATGATGATGATGAGATGAAAGCGCGGTCAGGCCAGACGTATTCTGCAGTTAAGGTATTATACTACGAGTACAAACTTTGCTACGCGCCAGAAAATTTATGGGATAGAACAAGATCAGCAGATAACACACTGTAAGTGTCTCTAGGTTATTAGTAGCCTCTTATCGCCTGTGTAAGCTTACTTGCATTTTAGTGCGTCATAGTACATGTACCTGAATCCGTTTGATAAACTATCCGATTTCAGATGTTTTACTTGAAACTACGATAAATACACAAGACAAGCGTCTGAAATGAAATGAAATGAAATGAAATGAAATTTATTTATTTGCAAGAATGTAGGTAAATAAGGTCTAATTTGGTTATAATGTCCCATTACATTCGGTCATCTCTGACGTGCAAATATTTCAGACATTATTAATTATGGGCAAGCTGCCTTTAACTACAGCAAAACAATATACAGACTCAGCTAACTAAACTACTACACAAAAAGCATATCGATTACCCCAGACTGACCGATATTATTTAAATTATCACAATAGTTAATTTGCATTAAAAGAAAAGCTAAGATTGTAAATGTCTAGTATTTGTGTCAATTTAATTTAAATAATATATGATAGTCAGGAGTGACTGTCAACAACCTAGCGCATTAAATATATTATATAACAATTAACCAATACGTCAAGAGAAAAGAAAATACAATAATATTTAGAATGTCAGATATTATGTCAATTTCATAATGTCAATGTCAGGGGAGTACACAGTAGTTGTCAACAGTTGCCTAATGCATTAAATGGTTTTCTAAGAGTTAGGTTGGTTATGGTTTTGGTAAGAGTTTCGCTGACAGAGTTCAAGTCTGACTCTCCTGGGCATGGCTAGTTTATCCTGCCGGGTTGATGCAAGGTTTTCAAAGCAATGCCTGTTTTTAATAACAAACAAGCACATCTCTTTTATGTACATACAAGCTAACGGTAGCACTTTCAGTCGTTGGAACAATGGCTTGCAATGCTCTCGAAATCGAGCTCCACATAATAATAATAATAAATAATATATAATATATTATCTGTAATATATTATCCCTTCTTTGGGCACTGAGATACAAAATCTTATCGTGTTACCAATTTAGTACAGTAAAGCCCTACTCAAAAATACCCTCAAGAACTCAGATGGAATTATTAGGTAAATAGTAAAGGTAGGTAAACCTGTACAAACACAATCCTAAGTCTCCACCTTGAGCCGTAAATCCTACGCAGGTGCAGGAGGTCTATCCGACTAATTAAGGAGCCGCTGAATCGACCTTCTAAAGTACGTTGCCTGTTTACATCAAACGACACGATAGTGACATAAATGTATCTTGTAACAGCACTGTGTAACAATAAACATGTACCAAAAATAAGAAAAACGCAACAGTGGACTACTTAAGAACGACTAATTTAATGTAGCTGTTACGCATGATATAATGTTGCATGTATGCTTTTCGCGAGAAAGTATATTCAGAATGTATTACAATTTTTAAATGAACATTTTTCATAAAAATCTTGTGAAATCACAAATTTTTCAAAAAGCCACGAAAAATTATATATTTTTTGGAAAGTTATTATTATCATTAAATAAAACCGGACAAGTTCTTTCAGCAGCAAGAGACTATGGATCTGCGTATATGGTTTTAATTTCAACACGATACCTTCACGCGTTCCCGAGATACAAGTATTGACACCCGGACAGACGGACAACAAAGTGATCCTATAAGGGTTCCGTTTTTTTCTTTTTGAGGTACGGAACTCTAAAAATAATATACCCTGTGTCACTTCCACAACTGAGACAAATTTTAGAACACTTTATCTACTCCCCGAAGACACAATGTATCACTGTCGAAAACAAAACATACCTAGAACTTTACCAGACATCCTAACATGTTTTCTGTATTTTTTTTTGAGTTGGTTTTCAAAAATTCCATATAGTTGACACCATTTGTGAAGCGTCTAAAATGGTTGAGATATTTTGTACGGTCCCAGCCGGACAGGGCATACTCCTCGGGTGCAACCATCACAGCTTAACTTAACTTTGTATACTTGTGTATTAACTTTGTATAACTTGTGTATTAACTTTGTATAACTTTATATTTAACTTAACTGACCCCAGCCCACACTTTTGCAGCTGGAGTATGAACGGTCCCAACCGTACAGGACATATTACTCGGGCGCAATCTTCGTAGCATTAACTTTGTATAACTTTAACTTCCTCATCTCACACTTCTTGCGGCTGGAGCATATACGATCTCAAACGTACAGAGCACATTCCTCAGTTGCCGCTTATCTATAGGTACGTGCTCCTACCGCGGAAGTGATAGTTTTCCTTATAAGTAAATTGTACATTAGTTTATTGAGTAGACATTAAGGCGTACAACTAGCAACAACTTCGTACAAATATACGTCTTAAACCATCGAGCAGAGTTTCCATCTTCTACTCCACAACTAACTGCAGGACGTCGTCACACTGCACGGCGGACTGTACATATTTATTTGTATGTTATGTAGTAACATACAAATAAATGGGAAAAGTTTTAATTTTTAGTTTTAAAACTAATGCTATTGTTTTATGGATCTAAGTATATGATACCTTAACTAAGCATTACCAAAAATATTACGTCGAAGCAATGTAATCGTGTCGTGGACTCTAAATAAATCAGAGTCCTCCTCCCAAACTCCGGTTAAGCCTACGATTTTCAAAGCGGTTTCTTAGCCGCAATGCAGTATGTAGAGGTAAAAAACTAAGGCAAAATTAATTGGACTCATAAATTTTAGGACTCATAATGCCTAACTTTGGGCTGTCTAAATTGTTACAGACTTTTAATTTACGACTTTGCTCTTTTGTACTACTCATCTAAAGATCGTGGAAAATTCTCAATATTCCTTCGCTCCACTTATTGTATTGTAAGATATTACTTCTAACAGTATTGAGGATAAGTAGCATAAGTTCAGCACAATAGATTCACTCTATTCACGTTTAAAGTGGACGGTTTGAAGTAGATGTAGAGAAAATACGTAGAAAACTCAGTGCTTCAGTATTATCAAGTACTTAATTAAATAAAATACTACCTATACTGATCTCTTCAAGACAAAAGTGAACCGATATAACAGAGGCCACTAACCTTCTTTGACCTTACCATCGTTATCTATTTAGACAAAAATATAATTACGATTTCCAATCATTCAATTATTTTTTTCTAAAATGTTACCTATCTACTATGTACTTTTTTACGTCTATAAAACCAAGCTATAACGGAACGTATCAAAATCATGGATTGAATAAAAGCACGGCGCGTTGTGTCTGTTACCGTTTGACGTGAATCGGGATCAATTCGCATGAATTGTGAACGCTTTTTGACATGCAAAAGGAAACATAACAGGGGTATTTGTCGCGAGCACACGGGCCGTTTCCGTGACGTTTGTGGCGAGTGTACACCGGTGGGCGAGCGTAGCGAAGGAACGAAAAATTGACTTCCGGTTCGTGCCAACAAAATATTTTGTAAACAACTTGAATTCTTTTAACCCAACGGGTGGTGGTACTTGTTGACTTTTTCAATTACTTGATACCTATTACAATGATGGGCTTACATAATTCAAGTTACTTTTTAAATTGTTAGAAGTTGTTTTTTATAAATTATTAAACAATAATAATAATAAATATTTGTGGACATTTCACACAACACCATCTAGTCCAAACTAAGCAAAGCTTGTACTTTGGAACTAGATGGCTGTTATAATACATGTATAATACATCCATGCTCATCACTCAAATGTTTGCCCTGGGTGGGGATTGAACCCACGACCTTTCAGTTCAGCAGGTAGACGTAAACACACTACCAACTGAGCCACAAGGCCAGTCAATACAATGTATTCATTATACATATAATCGTCACACTAATCTCACATGACAATGTTTGCCATCACTTTAATAAAAATAAGAACTATCGCCTGATATTATGTTGTGCTTTTTACAAGTATAACTGACACCTATAGCTAAGTCCTTGATGTACACATATATTCATCACATAGATTTATATAATTTTATAAAAATACTAAAGACCAGTAAAAATATACTAGAAACTCTTTTGTTTTAAATAAAGCAATTCTTAAATCTTTTTTTACGCGGATTTATTTCATATTTAGAAGGTATCTCATTAGTCCATTACAATTCGCTGAAAACTCTCAAATCTTTGAATAAATCAACAGGAAGGTAACCTTATCTCCTAATTTATTCACGCATGCCTTTTTATCCCGCGTCAAAGTCCCAAGACATATCTTTCAAGGAGCAAGTGTGGGAGGGAAACATTTGAGGTTATGTTATCAGCGAAGCAATACCGGGGCGCTGAGGAGCTGAGGCAACTATGTGCACCAGGCCTTACATCTAGTATGATATGAATATTGTATGAACTGTCCCGTGGGAAACGTCTCCCGGATAAACGTTCTTTTTAAAACTCAATGGGAAAAATTCAGTGACGCACTCTTAGTCTCTCAGAAAATGTGCTATTGAGTATTTTAGCGCGGTAAATATTTATGTACTACAAAATGATACAGATATCTATTGCTATATAAATATTTCCAAGAAACAATGTTAGATTTTATTATTTACTTAAGTATAGTATAGAGTTTATAAATAAACTTACACAAATACAATATACAATAATTTTATGTAATAATTATAATGAACGCACACATATTTACTAAATCTTGGAGAGATAATGTCCCCTGGCCTAAACCTTGAATGATGTAAGTGTGTTTTTATGCAAGTAAAAATATTTCAAACTATTTTATTGTTAAATTTAGAAATATGTAGTGTTTATTATTTCTTAGTTATGACCACTACACCACATTCTATTGTGGAATTAATCCGCACAAATACCACTTAAAATAATATTTTTTTCCATATCGTTTAGTAATATATTTTATTACCATTACTGCAATATTACTAGCTTACAAACAGAAAAAAATGCATGCACAGCAATGTACCTTCTAAGACGATAAAGGTGTATCCAAAACCTGATACGATGACCTGTACTGCAGAATAAGCTCTGAAAAGGAGCTGCTTTAAATGTAAGTATTCAAATTGGCACTCGTAGTCGTCCGATTCTAGAATATCAAAAACTTTTAAAGAAATCGTTATCGCCGTTAGAAAGGAGTCTAACGGTTTTGCTTTGCAGAAACGCTTTTGACTGGATATATCTGGATGCTGTAACTATAGGTACCTTCTTAACTCTAAATAGCTAGTCTGTTTAGATTGAGAATTGTTGTGGCATTTTTTATGGGAAATAACGTCTCTATTTAAAAAAAAAAAACAGTTTATACGATTTTATTGAACAAAATAAACAAATGAAGACAGCAGCGCCCGCAATTCCATTTTTTTACACGGAATTTATTACATGTGACAATTTTGTTCTCATTACTCATTAATTATGTTCTATCTCATCTCTCTAAAAATTCTGAGCGTATAATTATGTGTTTTATTTAGAAAAAAAAAGCTATGAAGATAATTATGAAATTTGTGGAATTGCGTACTTTATGTAGCGTTTGTCATACATCATACTCCCATATTTTTTTATGTATCGACATCGGAATTTATAAGGCCGCTAACTATATATATATATATATATATATATATATATATTTCTACGTTTCTTAAAAACCTAATCACATAAAATTGTAACCGCATTTTAAGTACGACTGCCTCCTGAACTTTAAAGTCAAATAATTCAAAATTCAAATTCAAATTAATTTATTTGCATGAACATAGGTAGAAAACAGTTCTTAAATTTTAAAATATAAGTATCAATATAGTCGTAGGTTCGATCCCCACCCAGGGCAAAACATTTGTGTGATAAGCATGAATGTTTGTTCTGTGTTTGGGTGTTTCTATGTATTATAAGTATGTATTTACAAAAAAAAAAGTATAGGTACTTATATGTATTATATCAACCATCTTTTTTCCATAGTACAAGCTTTGCTTAGTTTGGGGTGGAAGGTGTTGAGTGAAATATCCACCAATATTTATTAGTTAGTAAAATAGACACAAATACACGTATCTAAGACCGCTTTTCATTTCCCGAACCCACCCATTCACCATACACCAATGTTTATCCTGATGTAAAATTGTTTAAGACGTTAACCTTCGGCAAAAAGACGAGGTAAGGGTCACATTAATTTTCTGTCAGTTAGCAAGTCTAATGTCTATGAATCTCATTTGGCCTGGGGCCGCTGTCGGTTATTTTCTTTACTTGAACCCCACTTCATTATATTTTGATTGAGAGAGCGAATGTTCCAGACATGTTTATCTTATATTGCGGCGAGCTTTAAAACAATTTTGTATGATAACTTTGTATTCACAATTGTGTTATTCTTTGTTGGCTTGTAAAGTTTCACGTTTATATATTTAAAGTCGTTCATACACGTTATCTATTAACGAATTTAAACTCTTGCAGATGTATTGTCGTTTCAATATAAAATAACTCTTTATTTTGACTGAGGACTTTGTGTCCATAGTGAAGAAAACATTAGAAACAAAAAGCAGATATTAATCGTAGAAACTACAGATTGGAAACCTGACAAAGCGTACTATGGCTTCTGTATTCAACTTTCAAATCAACGCACTACTGAAAAAATGCTATGCCTGAATGAAAAAATTGGATATATATATATATATATATATATATATATATATCTGAGTATCTCTGATTCACAAATAGATTACTTCTAAACACGCACCCCATCATCGGTGATCAACCGAAAACCTGTCAATGAAAAAATACATAATTATAGACATACTACAGAATAGACAACCCCAACAATGAACTTTAAGGGCTACCTTGAATCTAAAGCTAAACTGGCTAGTAAAAAGCTTGGCATCATTAATAAGGTTAGGCGATACTTCTCACCGGGACAACTGCTTTATCTGTATCAAGCACAGGTCCGATCGTGTATGGAATACTGCTGCCACCTTTTTGATGGATCAGCCAAGTATCAGCTGGAAGCTTTAGAATCAATGGACTGGCGAGCTGTGAGGTTAATCGATGAATAACCTCTTGATGTTGGTTGTGACTCTTTTTTTATGACTGCTTATGACAGGGACCATGGCCGTTGAGTCATTATGCCGTGGTGGTTAATTCGTGAGCCAAGCCAAAGTACTTTCTGACCTTGTCGCTCTCGACTTTCTTGTATCATATGTATATATATACAAAAAAAAAAGTATATATGTATTCTATCAGCCATCTATTTCCATAGTACAAGCTTTGCTTAGTTTGGGCTAAATGGTGTTGTGTGACATGTCCACAGATATTTATTTATTATTATTTATGTGATTCTCGTCATGCAAATACTGTACGGTGCTGGAACAGATCTACTGCCATAAAAAAATATAAATACCTAATAAAAAAACTAATTTCTAATTAATTTGCTGTACTATACGTGCAGATTATTTTTGCACTGAGTTGTTAAAATTAATAATTTACAATAATATTAATTAAAATTGTTAAGGAACATTCCTTTGATCATCCCGCTAATAAAGTCCCTTTGTTTCGTTCAACGAACGCTAACAATACAGAATTAAGCTTTAAAAGTTTCTAGAAAATAACTAGCACTGTTGTAAAATTTTCTTCCAGAATTTAAATTTTCGTAGTCACTGCACTAGCTTTTAACGCTTGGTTAAATTAATTTTATTTATTCGCCTATTCGTTGTGATTTATAAAATAAACTTTTATTACCCTCGGCTTTTAGGTTTAAGCTTGTTCATTTTTGCTTTTAGTATTTTCTGTTTACCTCAAACAAAATTATAATTCAATGGTTAAGTAAGATTTACTTAAACTTTAGCTTAACGTTTTAGGCTTTAGTCGAAATGCATTAGCATAAGAACTGAAATGGAAAAAGCTCTTTTGTAAAAATAAGAAAAAAACTTTCAATAAAAATAGTTTATAAAACACAGACGTTCAAAATTATTGTAATATCAACTTAAATAATCAAAAAATAATAATAATCATCAAAATGATTCGTGAGTAAATGAAAATATATACAGGGTACTTCCCACTGGCAAGAAAATTGATGAAACAGCAGAAGTAGAAGTTTCCGGCAGCCTTGTCGGGAGACCGTCTGACTTGCGATCCGCAGGTCCTGGGTTCGAATCCCGCGGCACGCACCTCTGTCTTTTCGAAGTTATGTGCGTATTGTTGATTGCCGCCAACTTCAAACGGTGAAGGAAAACATCGTGAGGAAACCTACATGTCTGAGAGTTCTCAATGATCTTGAAGATGTGTGAAGTCTGCCAACCCGCACTTGGCCAGCGTGGCAGACTATGGCCTAAACCTTCTCACAATGAGAAGATGGTCCGTTCCCAGCAGTGGGACAGTTTGTACAAACAGGGCTGATAACAACAACATGAAATGTACCTACAAATATTATAATATGAAATTGTAATTCTAGGTTATTAATTCATACAACTACGGAATGGAACAAATTGCCAAATTTCTTGATCCTGAAATATACAACTGTTCCAGGCCAGAAAGAATGGGTATCTTTTACTTGTACTACACTTTCATTCAAAAAATGCGACAAACATACACTTGCGGATTAATTGTATGGGCAAACATTGTTGTCAGATACAAAGTTTGTCTTTCGATTATCATTACATTTGTTACAGCTACCTGCGCTCTGCGTTTTTACCCGTATAGTGATGAAAAACGGTGATGGTGATGAAATATATACATCCTATGTCCATTTCGGTCCATCTATCTCATATCAGCTATTTATATATTATATATAAAAAAAATATATCAATTTAAGGATCAAAGTACGGAGGAGTTTCCGTGTAAGAATCAAGCTTGCACTTGACTGGTTTTGATTTTTTTATTAGACAACTTTTCGAATTTTAAATTTCTGAATCCTCGGTCAAAAGCGTACAATAAAGTATTTTGTGCTAAAACAATTTGTCACAACTATACGACAATGCGCTTCAAGCTTACTCGTGTTAGTCCAATTTATCATAGATAACAAATAACAACAATATTCACTATAACTTCAGTGAATAATCATCCATCAACCTCGCAACATTGAATTAATTGAGTTCAAAGTTGCACTGCCAAATTTGGATGACTAAGGTTATCCCGCACAGGAACCTAATTTAAGGAATACTGAAGAACTTTTTAATAATTAGGGATTATTACAAAATATAAATGATTGCTTGTATGTAAATATCTTTATAATCAAATTTACTAAAAATAATAGATTTATTCAGGCAGTTAAACCTCTTGGAGTAGGTATTTAATTTTTAGTGTATTTAATGCTAGCTGCGCCCCGCGGTGTAACATAACAGTCAAATGTACCCTATGTCTAAATTGTCAATTATCTTTGTACCAAATTTTATAACGATCGGTTCGGCTTTTTCGCCGCAAAAAGGTAACAAACAGACAGAGACAGACCTTTTATTATAATATTATCCAATAAGTTTTTTTATAACCTGTCCAGGTACATAGACCCGGTCTTCGAGCTTAAGTTCCTTAGGATTGAATTACTGGGGAGTTCTCATTATTTACCTATATCTAATATTTATAGGCCTAAAATGATTTAATTTATTTTGTTATCTAATTTACATACATCTGTTTTCTCGTTTACCTATTTTTAGGTAAACGAGAAAACAGATGTATGTAAATTCAATCATTTCAACTGCATATCTACTCTGTCTTTACTTTTTATCTATGTTTACATTTTATTCACCTGTTTTAAACGTTACCTATACATGTTTATTTATTTTGTTAATTTATGCTAATGGTTATGCCTATTATAGATTCAACTTTCTACACTATATTTAATTTATGATTACTCTCCTACTTAACTGAAACATTTTATATCTACTGTATTTATTTTTGCTGCGGTGTATCTACCAATAGTTTCAACCGCATTCGATGACCTTTTTACTGGTACTGGTTAATCTAACGCTAGTCTAACGCTGCTGAACGATTCTTCTCTCTGAAAAATATGTTAAAACCGTTATTAGGTTCCACCAACCTCATCTACCCTAGTACACTCATAGATTAGTATACTCGTCAACTGGTATACTCATAGCCTAGTATACTTATACCCTTAATCGAATTGAAGCTTGCAACAGGAGTACATGCAAAGCCATCAAAGTGAAATGTGCGCGGCGATAATGCTATCTAAATTCAGCAGTGTCAGTGGAGTCAGCGTCAGAACTTGCGCTGCAAACTTCAATGTTTGTCAGCTATATGTCGGCTATTCAGCCAAGTGGAAAATTGAACAGAAGGGAACATCTCTGATGTGTCTTAGTAAATAATAATTTACTCTTTGTTATTAAATACACATGGACATGGACAGATGACCTCATACAAGTGGCAGGAAAACGCTGGATGGAAGCCGCTTCCTTCGGTCTTTTTTGAAATTCATGGGGGCAGCCTATGTCCAGCAGTGGACTTCTTATGGCTTAAGTTACAATTTTTCTGACAATTTACTTTTTTCCTTTTAAAATAAGTAATTTAATACTAGATATTTTCATAACAAAAAAAAACAACTGTGATCTAGTCTCAGCTGTGATCACAGGCGCTGCAAAATATTTGTAACGTCAGGTCATAAAATTAGTATGTAAAATATTCGCGATAATTCCGTTAAAATATGTTTCATTTATTGAAATGTGAAATGAAATGTGTGTGTGAAAGGTGGAGCCGTCACTCTGCATTTGCTTGGTTTTTAATTGTTACTCCAATGAGTAACAATTCAAAAACCATAGAAAATTATTTATATTATTAATAAGACAGAGCAAGTGCAGAGCTGACGGATCCGCAACGATTTTTCTCTCTCTCACACACACACACACACACCCAATCTTTTCCTAAGTGTTTAGGGTTCCGTAATCAACTACGAATTTTTATAACTTCACCATCCGTCTGTCCGTCGTTCGCGGCTTAGCTCAAAAACTATAAACACTAGAAAGTTTTATTTTATACGTGTATACCCTATCTTGTGGGGTATCTATGGATAGGTAATCAAAAAATATTACGAGTGTGTGCGAACACCATTTCTCAATTTAGAGATGTGTGGGACTGTGTTTTTGTAAGAAACTGTAACTAAAATTTCATTTGCTGTGAAGTCAATAAAGATGAAATTCAGCTTATTTTCCAAAATTGATCTAGCTAAGTGAGTTGTGATAGAAGAAGCAAGCATAATCTTTTGCATCAACAAACAAAACTCTCCTCCTTGCGCAGCCGGGTAAAAACTAACAATTAAGAGTGCCCATACTGACTATCCGTATACTGTGTCCCAAGCAAGTTGCTCATAAGACTTGAAGACTGGCAAGTTCTCGTGCACTCTTGACTCTTAACTGCGACTCGAAGCAATTACAGGCTTCGTAATAGTCAACCAACTTCTGGACGGTTTCTCTTATTTTATAAATATGAACAACTTCTCTCGAGTGGGTAACTTTCTTGAGCGGTTCAAGTTTTCATTTCCATGTCTATGATGTAAAAAAATTATTGACTTAAAATGAGGCAATAATTTTGTTGTCTAGAAGGCAAGAAACTTTTATCACGAAGTACAAAACGTTACAATGCATAGCATTATTTTTTCAGCCTGATTCAGATTCAGATTCAGATTCAGATATATTTATTGATAGCTAATACATACAGATATGCTAGGTGATAGTGCATTATATAGAATTATCAGCTTACCTGTTTTTCTTTATTATATATTTTTAGCAAGTATAAATTCTAATTATCTGTTTAAATGCTAACGTACTCTTAAAAGTAGCCAAATACTATTGTATTATCATAGTTTAAAATAATTGGATTTTGCGGATATCATCTCTGTGTGAATCAGTTTCTTCTTGGTAACCGCGCTCCATCGTAGACGACAACGTCATTAAACATCAGGTGAGTTAGCGGTCAAGTGCAAGTTTACCATTTACTTAAAAAAAAGTATCTGTACAACTGAGCTCAGATCGGATTTTTTATGACTATACGATGAAAATATCGACAAACCCGGGTTTACTAAAAATAAAACTTAGATCGATCGATTTATCGTCCTACCTACATATCAAAGTTTATCAAAATCGTTGGAGCCGTTTCCGAAATCCTAACCAGATAATTATAAATATATACAAGAATTGCTCATTTAAATATTAGATAGATTTTATTATTTTATCTATTATTTTATCTACCTCTAAATTGACTGACAGAGATGACTCAAGCGATAAGGCCGCCCAGCCTTGTCTAATATTTCAGTTTTTTTTTTATGGATTTATATAATAAGGAGTTTTGTAATATTAATCTGTTATTGCATAGATTTTTACAGAAAATGTACGGCATTGCAGTGAAAGTGTTTTAATATATATATATGTAGATATAAATTAAGGTATTAACAAACACTGAAAAGTGAAACGAGATGCCTTCCAGACTAAACACCTACGAGTATCGCACATTAAAGTGTACCAAGTGTACGCCCCAGGCGTCAGACATCCCTTTAATCTTCGAAGTGTCTTCACAAAGTAATTTAGATGCTATCCGAGGGACACTGGATCTATACACTCTATGCTGAGATAGGGTTGTGTCGAAAAGCGTAAAAAAAGCTAGAAATCAAAGTCTGCGATGTGATGAAGGTACTTTGATGTGGGTGCTGGTGTGAATATTTTAATGTCTCAGAGGATCGTATAAGCTCCATTTTGAGATGGATTTCTGGAAAAATATAATAGTGATTGGATGTTGTGCGTCAAAATAATAACAGCTACTAGACAATAATTATCTATATTTTTTTTCTTCTATGCTGGACTGGGAGAAGAAGAAAAACATAGAATGTACCAGCTGCTTCTCTTCCCGGGCATACTGTAAAAGTCAGCTAAGGGACTTGAGGGAAATTAGCGTTTAAGTAGGCGATGGGCTGACCCCCTATCACAGCAAGCCAATATTACATCTTTCTAAGTAATTACCTCTCCCTTCCATCTAGGCATCTATCAACGGTCAAAGGTGGCGTCAAACGGCCTGTTGTCTTCGATGCTCTGACTACCCCGTAAGGGAAAACAGGCGTGATTATAATTATGTATGTATGTATCTATATATTTTCTTTTACAACTTTGGATATGTAGTTGTTATTTTTTACCATTGTGTAAACATAACATTGCTGAAATTGATTATCAAATTCAACTCATATAATGTCATATCTTATCATGCCATATATGTATGTTGACACATACTTACATACATTTTCCATTACCGATGAGGCCGTATGATGCCACTTATTGGCTATGATTACATGGTACAATGTAGAAGATGTTGGCTTGGATTGACAGAGAGTCAGTTCATCGCCTACATAAAGACTAATTTCCCTTGACTTTACAATATGCTCGGAAAGATGAGCAGCTGTTTATTTTATGTTTTTTTCTTTTCCTCCCAATCCTAGTTAGACCTAATTGGCCGGGAACTCATTCAATTCACGAACGGGTTCATTATTAACATTAACAATCATATCCACAGGGAGACACAAAACAAGTATTTATACTTGTTTTGTGTCTCCCTCAGAAAACAACAATATAATGAGGGTAGGTTCAAGTTATATTGCATTGTGGAATGTTAGAAGATACAAGAATGTTTACTAATCAAAACTAGAATGTTCTATTCGCGAAAAATAACCCGTCAATGCAGAGACAAACGGCCAAGCGACGTAGTTACGGATCAAATTCAATTTGGGAGCCGTCGATTGAAGAGGGTCCAAAATGACGGGTGAGAGGAGACGTGACGGCGCCATGACGAGTCCGGAACGGAAACGACGCACGGACAAAATAATGACGTGAACTAGTGAGCGATAACATTGAGTCTATAAGTATCATCGATGAATAAAAACGAGAAATTATTTTGCAACTTTTTATAGCAGGTAAAAGTTAAATAAATTAGAAATCCAAATTACCTGACTACATCAGAGCGATTTACGTAATATACACAGTTACGCTTGATTTTATGTTGATTGTACATGTTTTGCAAGAAAGTATGCGCAAAGCAGAGCTGTTACAATGAGTAGGTAGTCTTTGGAGACATTTAAGTAATTTGTAAAATTACTTATTTTTGTGGACCACGAAAATGTTTTTTTTTTTTTTTGCGCGACTTCTGTTATTACTATAAAAAAAAACACTCGAGAAATAATTTAACGACATCTTGCACATCGAAATTAGTCAAACTGATTAGGCTGTATGAAGTTAGTACTTAGTTGAAAACAATGTTCGCGGTGAGATATATCTTTTCCCCTATGATTTTATTACAAATTAGCAATTTGTGGACATTTTCTATGATCATATTCTGAAACCTTGCTTATTGAAAACAAATAATTAAAAAAAAGGTACGATTATCGAAATAGTCAAAAGGCAAAAGTAGTTGCTTTTAGGGTTTGATTTATTAGATTGATGTTTTGACAACTTTAAGAAACCAGGAACTTACGTTTTCAATGCATGAAACCTCCACGTGTTCCTGAGAAAAGGCATATTATCAGATAGAGAGACGGACAACAAACTGATCGATTTCGGTACGGAACCCTAAAATAGCTAAACTTTATTTTTTATTCATCATTTAAGGTAGCCAGGTATTATAATAAAATTCGTCCAGAAAGGTAGCTGTCAGTTTTCGTCAATCGGGTTATACGTCTAATCCATCTTGCCGTTTAACTAACAGGCTGGTTCGTCTATCTGGCAGCGATCTATAAAATACATATATCATCCTTTGTTCTTAAAAAAAAAACACGCTAAAATATAAAAAGACAGCAGTTTATAAGTAATGTACATTTCTAATGAGGGGGAGAAGAGGTAAGTCTAACAAAGTTAACCATGCATCCCCAGGCCCTGTGAAGTCTGCTTTGTACAAGAATTAGCAAATTGTTTTGCATTAAGTTTTAATTAATTTCAGTTTTGTTTTTTGCAACTACAATCAAAATTTAATAACATTAAGTATATTAAGTCTTAAACGTTATTTTATGTTAAAAATGTGTTTCACAAACAATTGTTTCTGTGGCTATTGATATTCGTTGAAATTAAACAACTTTTAAAGAGTATGTGGGCGCATGCCAGTTCTGTTTGGTCAAGACTTAAGGCTTGACAAAGTGGATAATTTTGACGAAACACTATCTATCACGATTATTCACAATTACTCAATTATTATTATGTAAATATAGCACATGAAAAGCCACTTGGCTTATCAATGTCTATATAGTCCAGACGTATTTTAGCAACTATGTTATCAGCTACATGTATGTTTTTTCACGTGGGGTCTGATACTCCTCTTTGTTTGTTCATTGGATAATTTGAACAAACAGATAAGCTTGTATACTTCTGTACTTTGCAAGAATGGTTGACGTTGACGGTTTCTCACGTCTTGGAAACTGGTTGGAATTTTTTGTACAACTTGAAACATATTCGATATTTTTGATTGTTTTACAAACTGAAGTATCTACAAATTGATATACAGTTAAAAAATTACACTTATCTGACGGAACTTGAACCCGCATTATCGCAATCTGTAAAAAAAACCAGAGGTACAGATCGGGATAATGCGGTTTCAAGTCCCATCGGATGTGTCATTTTTGAACTGTCTATAAATTTGTAGAAACTTGACATAAATTTTCGTTGGCATTAGTCTGTGTTTGTAGTATGTGTCTGTATTAGCATCAAAATTATATCCATCGCTCCTTCAATAAACGGCAAAATAGCCAGTTGATAATCTTATATGGATCCTTTAGTTACATAAAGCTACCTTGCCAATATGCTATGTAGGTATATGTTGTTATCATAAAGGCCGTCACATACGATGAAGATGCTAGTATATTTTATGTTATCTTAGAACATACTTAAGCTCACATGGCGGGGACACGGCCGTGCCCCCAGATATATTACAATATTGTTAGTGATACATTTGAATGATGCACCACAGACAATATAAATAATATAACATATTTTTTGTAAGGCTAGTGATATTTTATATTATATTATCTTCGTCGTTCGCAACTACTAAAAAAAAACTCACATAAGTGTAACTAACCACGTCATTTTGAAGATTACATTGTCGGGTCCTAGTATTTAGGTTGTTCTGTAAGCGCGTCACACGTCTCCCTCTGTTGGAATAGTTGCTATGAAAAGCGGTCTTATCCAGAGCCAATAAAACTTTCACTACCCAATGAAATGGGTAAATACCCGACCGTTAGCACCAAATAATGCAATCCGTTTAATTTCAGGAGGTGTTCAGATCGCAGTTAATTTACTTTATGAGCTCGTATTCTCGAATTGGGGTCGTAAAATCTGCGTGGAAAAGTGGTAAAATGTCATACTCATTTCTTGAGCTTCAATATGAAGTTGTACATATAAATGTTCTGATTAATCGTAGAATATTATATTTATTTATTTATAACTTTATTGCACACAATTACAAAGTGACAAGCTGTACAATAGGAGGACTTAATGCTAATGTAGCATTTTCTGCCAGTCACCCTCATACTTAGTGAAAAACAGACAGGATGTAGGCGTGCATCAAAACTTAGGTAATTGAAAAGATAATTATAATACACACTATATAACATACTAAATAATAATAATATTTAATACAAAAGTAAAATTAATTAATTGATTAAAATATTTTTTTACTTTTGCCTTTCAAAAGTCCGGGCTAGACCCGTGTATACATTTAAATATTTAATACATACTATATACACCTAATATATATGAAATATATACTTACATGCACGAACATACATAAATATATATATAAATTATACAAATGAATAAAGATCAGATGATTAAGGAGGAACATTGGGATAGTAATAAAAATAGAAAACTTATTTTTGGAAAAAAATACTAAATTTATTGCCTATTTATCTGTTTAAATGTATTAATAAATAAAAAATAATAGTTTTATGTGCCCTATTATATGTATATCAATTCAAATTCAGTGTTCCGTATTAACTACGAGAAACCCTTCATCATCTCAGCCATAAGAAGTCCACAGCTGGGCATAGGCCTTCCCTATGGATTTCCAAAAAGACCGATTGGAAGCGGCTTGCATCCAGCGTCTTCCCGCCACTTGTATGAGGTCATCTGTCCATCTCGTGGCTGGTCTTCCTACGCTGCGCTTGCACGTGGTCTCCACTCGAGAACCTTTCGGCCCCATCTGCCATCAGTTCTACGTGCTATGTGTCCTGCCCACTGCCACTTCAACTTGCTAATCCGCTGTGCTATATCGGTGACTTTTGTACGTCTACGTATCTCTTCATTTCTGATTCAATCTCGTAGCGAGACTCCGAGCATAGCCCTCTCCACAGCTCGTTGCGTGACCTTGAGCTTCCTTATAAGGCCCATAGTTAGGGACCACGTTTCAGTGCCGTATGTCATCACTGGTAACACACACTGGTTGTAAACTTTCGACTTGAGGGACTGGGGAATATTGGATGAGAAGACGCGAAACCCTTATAATTTCGCTATGTCCGTCTGTTTGTCTGTCCATATGCCACAGCCGTTTTACTCAGTGACAATCAGCCCTACATAAACTAAATTTAGAATGTAGCTGTGTTATGTGAAACGCTACAAAATACCATAGTGAAATTTTCAAAAACATGAAAAATAAGGGTGGCTCTCCGGACGTATAAAGAAGGGATGATTTTTTTTCAACCCCACCCTATCGTATTCGGTAGGGTGGGGTTGAAATAAATAATCGTAAAAAATATCGTTAAATAGGTTTTTCAAAATAAGACTAAGGTTTAACATATCATTTATTTCTCAGATATGATATATGCGAGTTATAGCCCGCTAAATGTGCAATAGTTGTTTCCCCTCCCCTGCCATAACCATAGTAGTAGATCATAGCAAATACTTTTAATGGAAATGATTTTGATTACTCTGTAATTACAACTTTTCGATATATAGCGATATATGTAAAACACTTAATGCACACAGGTTACTACAAAGGTTTTTTCAAAGTAATCTAAACAAACAATACTCACCAAGCAGATTTCCATAAGATTGCAGCGTTAGCTACGGAACCCTACTAGGTATATACGAGTATATATGCGTGTCTCGACACGGTGTTGGCCATTTTTTTAAAGTTAATTTATGAATATTTCTCTCGTCATTTTTGATCCTCTCCTTGTTTTTATTTCTAATTCTATGACAAAAATTTAAATTTCTTCACTATGTTAAGGTAATAGATAGATAGATAGACAACTCTTTATTAAAAGACCACGTTGTACAAACATATTAAAAGAAGACAATATCACTATGGCTAATCTTTCATTTGGCGGCCTTATCGCTTAAAGCGATCTCTGCCAGGCAACCCTGTAATTCACGTTTACTATAGAAACGAAACATGAAGTAAAAAGTACTCGTAGGTAATTATTTAGGCAGGTACTTTCGTTTAACAGCTTCAAAACATAAAATGTGAATTCTTTGTAGAAAAATCCAATTTTAAACATAATAAAACTTTGCTAAGACTTCTATGCAATAACTGTGACCGTGATTAAAACATAAACCGAGAAGTTAACAGCTTCGTTAAAGCTCTGATACTGGATTGTTACTTTGTTAAAAATACTGGGTCGCTTAAATGTTCGGTTAATTTGTATTTTTGTGACGTATATATTGTACTTTTTTACAATAGACAAAAACTTCTAAATATTTATATGATTTAAATTTAAATACTGAAACTAAGTTTTTGCCACAACCCGGCTCTAACTCAGCGTGGTGCCGGTTGTTGCCAACCGGTGCTGGCCTTCCACTGGATCCGGCAGGTGACGTCAGGAAATGTCAGTCTAAGCTTTTCTTAATGTAGTTAAAAACAAAAATATGAGGATACTTAATTAGATACAAATTATTTTAATTATGATAAGAGTATTATGGATTCAGATCCGGGCGAAAATACCGGTATTACGAACTGTCATAAAAACATCTATATTTTACCCTTATTTTTGAGTGGTTGATTAATAAACAAATAGCTTAGACACACGTCAAACTTATACTACCTACTCCTCGTTTGGGTTGAAGGTTAAAACTAGACTAGCGAGGTCTATTTGATACGTAACTAGCTTGCGTAGCTACTGATAAATTGTAAGTCAAAGTAAAAGTTTTCATTTCTAAATAGGATTCCATTGTAGTTTATATCCTTAGTCTTAAAATAAAAATACAGCATTGTAGTTATAAACTTCAATGCAGTACTGTACAGGATGTTTGATTATTTCAGGCAAAACCTTAAAAATTTTGGTAATACCTTAGCTCAATTAGGACGTTTTTGACTACTCATGTCTTTAGCCAAGTTTGTTGTGTAACTGTGTGTAATTTTGTGTTTATATATTTTTTATAATAATTCCAAAAAATCACTATAATTTGGTTGTTTATAATTAAATTTGTAAAATTAATGATTAATATGGTAGTTTTTAATTTAGGTACAATCTATAAAAAAATGTTTTTTAAAGTATTTTATTTATCAGTTATTTTTAGTTACATTTTTGGTGTCTTTAAATAACGAAAATACAAAGAAAGGCGGTATTTTGGAATATTTAAAAATAAAAAGAAATAACTTAAACGTTCAAGAAATTACCTAAATGTGCCTAATTAGTGTTATAAAATCTAGTTATGTCAATTCTTTCAATTTGTTTACCAGTTTGAAGAATAAATACGATCTTATATTAATAAGAGGTGAAAAATCTTCAAAAATTGTGTCTTGCTTTATTTGTTCTGTAGCTCTCACAGATCTATAAGTTTTGTAGGGAAATTCAATTGATTTAAAGAATTATATAATTTTAACTGTTAATAAAAAAATATTAACTTGATTTTTTACAGGAGTATAATTAATAAGACAATAATAATAAAAAAACAAAATAAATCAATAAATCTAGCTAATTCGCAACAAACTTTCAAAAGTATTGATTTTAGGACATATTAATTATTCAAAATAAAAAAAAAGTAAAAATGTATTCTGTAAGAACTTGCGTGCCAAGTGCGTCTTAACTGACCAAGATATGATCAAGGTTTTGCACCAAGTAACTAAACACCTTGTATATTTGTACCTATGAATAGTGAAGTATAGTTTCCAATTTATTTTATCTATTTCGCTCCATTGAACACTTTGGACTCTCAGTTAGTCTTTTGAAGCGAACTAAAAGCTCTCTCTTAAAATAAGTCACAAGTCATTTACTCTTAACTGCAAACAAAAATAACAATGTTGGAAAATCTAGGTGGAGTAAACGGTGTACTTGTACCTACCTTGGCCATTTTCTGCGCAACGTTTCTCTAAAGTAACAGAGTACCTACGTTGAGAGAAGTAAGATAGTTGCAGTAGTAAATTGTAAAGAATTGATGGAGGTATTTTCTTTTACCGTCTTTTGTGAGCTAGAATCAAATAAATACAATTTATAAAAATTAACCGATTTTAAAATAATGTAATTGACTGAGAAGGGGACTGAAAAACTGAAAATAACACAAAAAAAAAAAAACTGGCGTCTACGTAATTAAGTACCTAAACACGCGCACATGGTTAGAAGCTGGTATAGACTAACATATACAAAAAACTGTGCAGTTCTGACAATATTAGGTACATACATACAGTTCGAATTGATAACCTACTTTTTTTAAGTCGGTTAATAATGGTATTCAACGTTGTGATGAAATGGCAGTTGTTCAACTCACGCATTATGTACATGCACACAACGTTTGTATGTGTGCGTGTAGAACCAACTATAAGAAAACCGGCCAAGTGCGAGTCGGACTCGCGCACGAAGGGTTCCGTACCATTTTCTATAAAAACGGCAAAAAAATCACGTTTGTTGTAAGGGAGCCCCATATTAATTTTATTTTAATTTGATTAATTATTTTTATTGTAAATAATATAACTCAATATTCTGTGAATATTTCTAGCGTCTACCTGATGCCGTTATCAATATCGAGCAAAAACGAGCAAAAAAATCACGTTTGTTTTATAGGAGCCCCTTAAATATTAATTTTATTCAGGTTTTTAGTATTTTTTGTTATAGCGTTGTCCCCTGTTGTCAGAGTTACTAAGCCGCGTAAAGACCTCTGACTTGACTTGACGATTGCTGAACAAACAACCGGAACCTACAATTTAACGTGTCATCCGAGCTATGGTAGCGCTCAGAAAGGAATGCCACTCACGGTCACCCATCCGAAGACTGACCGGTCCGTCCGTTGCTTAACATTGGTGATCGTTCGGGAACACCTAGTCAAGCTTCTACGTCAATATTTGAGATGTTCCTTGTAAAACATTAAGGCATCTACAATTTTTTGTAGATAACAGGTAAAACCGCGGGATTCGTCATCTAGTGAAGATATCATTTCAGCAATGTAAAAACGTTAATCAAGTTTCATGTTAGTTTTGAATACAAATAAAATAAATAGTTTTCCTCAATAACAAAAACCATTTATTGTAACAAAACAAAAAACATTTTTACAGCAACACTCAATTATTTCCCACCGACATATTCTATCGTGTTATCCTCAAGAAAATCATATTTTTCGTGTCTCATCCCTTGTCCAATAACCTCTCAATTTTCCTTTAATCATACAGGATTTCAGACCGGCACTTCTTTTCTTATCTCTTTCAAAGGGTCTACAGGTAAAAGGTATTGCCTTCACCCTTACACTTTACTTACCTTATGAAGATAATATATCTACAAGTCAGTTATGCATCTGTAAAAGACTAATTATATAAATAATAATAATATAGAAGTATTTATTTCGACGCCATTTTTTTTTTTTACAATACATATTGTCTCAAAGGCTCCCGAACTACTTAATCAAAGTTTGCGTGTCGGATGCCAATGGCTTCTCCCTGCTTAATAAATAATAATTATGCCAAAATAATCAAATAATTTATAAAATTCAGAATATTATATATAATTCAACCAAATAAAATAAATCCAATAGACATTTAAGAATAATAAAAAAATACAACTTATCTTATAAAAACATACAAAAAAGAGATAACGACGTAAATTATGTGCAGTTTACAACTTCGTGTTTTTGTCACATGTGGACATTATCTAACATAATATCTTCAATGCCTCCATAATCGAACCCCTTCAACCAAATTAAAATAAATAAATATAAATAAATAAATATTTGTGGACATTTCACACAACACCATCTAGCCCAAACTAAGCAAAGCTTGTACTATGGAACTAGATGGCTGATAGAATACATATATACTTTTTTTTTGTAAATATATACATATGATACATAGAAACACCCAGACAGAACAAACATCCATGCTCATCACACAAATGTTTGCCCTGGGTGGGGATTGAACCCACGACCTTTCAGTTCAGCAGGTAGACGTAAACACACTACCAACTGAGCCACAAGGCCAGTCCAAACCAAACCAAAGCAAGGCCTCAACCAAATTAACATATTATATTTCTTTATTTCATTATTACTGTAAGTATTTCTTTGTGTGCTATGTTCCTCATTTAATTTTGTGTACAGGCGGGCGGCAACAGTAATATATCTTCTCTGCGCAAATCTTATTCTCGATGTAGGAACTGGAAACATTTGTAGTCTGTATTTCTCTACCTGTCATGTAAACAACAATGATAGTCTCATGATTAATGGGGAATTATATTTTTAAAATTAAGTTTTCATTGGTAATTCCGTCATTTTGCATTATATATAGTATATGTAAGGAATCAAAGGATTTGTGTGTTATACTATTACATTACTATTAATGTCTTCAGTGTCTGTCATTAGAATTATAATTTGGAATTAGCGTCTGTACTCATACTCTTCTGAAACTCATGGAAAAAACATTTTCTTAAAAAAAAAAACACTAATAATTATGATGTTTACGTTACTATTTTATATTATTACTTTAACAATGTTTTATTCTTTAATCGGGAAAATCAATCTTTTATTATATTATTCTTTCATATATTATATCGAATCTATATTAGTTTTAACAATCACATTAAAATAGTTACCGTATAAGGTAAAGTACTGTCACACAAAAGTATTGTTACAAAGCCAAGGCCATACGGAAGTTAACCGAAAAAATATAGTCCATAATTTAATTCGGGTGAAGGGTGGAATATCTATTTAAGGGACTACAAAGAAGCGCGACCTTTATTCAATGAAGGAGGTATGTCTGTATTAGAAACTTTTATATGATACGACGCGGAGGCGTTATTGTTATATTTTGGGTACTGAACAAAGACGGTCAAGGAGCCTTGGAATAGTAATAATATAAGCCTTTCTCAATATCTGTAGAGCTTTTTGTTTGATGGATATAGTGTGTAATACGCACATGTGATTATTTTAAAACATTAGAAAGGTTTCCACTTTTCCACTTTTCCACTTTTCAAACATTACCACATTTTTTTAATTTAAAACCTAGGAGGCCAAACGGGCTATAGCAACCCCGGTACGTCACTGCGACCTTTGCAGATCTATTGTGACAACCCCTTTCTACATTACCATTTTTCTTATACATCGAAATGTCGTTTAACATCAAGTGAGTTAGTTGTCAATCGTAAACCTTATATAAAAATACATTACCCTAGTTTTGTAGTCTGTGGTAGAGGTTTAATGTACTTTATTTTTAAATGGCAACATGACTCCATCGTAGCTAATTTTGAACCGACAAGCAACTGTCTGCGTGCGTACTTCTTTTGCGTACTTATATATTATTTAATAAAAATCGTATCGCATAGTATAAACGCGTGTCACCTTTTCACACATTACATTTGTGCGACATTATGGAGCTTGTGAAGAATTGTTTTATGCCTTTTCAGGGCAAACATGCATCCGACGTTTGCCAGAATACCTGCATATAATGAGAAAGTTATATTTTAGAAATAGAACATTACTTGCAACTAAATTTTGACCTGGGTATGTGTCTAAATAGAAATTAAAATGTAATAAATTTTCAATAATGTATGTTGAAATCCTTTTTAGTTTATATTATACAGTACAGAGAGCTTGTCATTAGATTTTCAGTCACCTTCTTTTAATACGATGCAGTCAGTATATAATTATTATTTTAATAAACTCAATTTATTTTTACATTTATATATATGTCTCGTCACGTAAAAAACCGGACAAGTGCGAGTCAGACTCGCCCACCGAGGGTACCGTACAAACTAAATAAAAGGGGGAAATCATATATATTTTTTTATATTTACCTTCATAAACCGAAAAATATATACCGTAAAAATATTTCACATTCCTTCCTCCCTTCTCGGATCCAAGTGGGGTGGGACTATAGTAGCGACGCCTCCCACTCGGATCCGAGCAAGCGTCCCGTTCATTTCGTAGTTGTCAATAAACCGCCGGCGTTTGAGGCAGTCAACGTTGCTTTGCACGGCTACTCTCTACTATCAAAATTCGCCTAAAAAAATTTGGTTCCCAGCTGAAGTTAAGGGTCTGCTGGGCGCGAAGAATGTGAGAATTTACGAAAACTGAGAAATTTTATTTTTCTTTCTACAGCAAGAGACTCTATGGATCTGCGTATATTGTTTTAATTTCAACACAATACCTTCACGCGTTCCCGAGATAAAGGTCTTGACACCCGGACGGACGCACAGACGGACAAACGGATAGACAGACTGACGGACAGACGGACAACAAAGTGATCTTATAAGGGTTCCGTTTTTTTCCTTTTGAGGTACGGAACCCTATAAACGCTGGTTTGTTCGCGCTCATAACTGAACTGTATTTATATGTAATACTATTCATGTCTTCTACGCGTAATATTAATTGCTAGACAGTTCCAACTAGTAGATTAGGAATTTAATCGTATCTCATGGTCATCCAAATAGACTATGAGATACGGTTAAATTCCTAGTCCAAAATGAAAAAAACACTCAGGACAGTTATTTATAGTTTTGTCTCATTTTAAGTGATTAAAGATAGATTAACTAAATTCTAGAAATAAAAAAATATTGAAGGACATTTTCACACATCGCTATCTAGCTCCAAACTAAAAATACCTTGTACTATGGGAACCAGATGACTGATAGAATACTTTTTTAAATGTTTATATACCTAGGGGCATCCAGACATGGAACAAACATCTATGTTCATCTGTTCATCACACAAACATTTTATCCTGAGTGAAGAACAACTGAACTAAGTAATCATACTTAGATTTTAAAGTAATAATGTAAACAGCAAATAGAGAAAAAAAAATCAATTACTATGCTAATTTAGAATTTTAATACGCTCATACGTAAATAGTGCTTGAATTTAAAACTCATGCATATTCATTAGTAAAATCAACCGCCACTTTGAAAACCCGAGAGCCCTAATTTCCACATAGCGTCCCATTTTCAAGCTAAAATACGAAATTCATTGTTAAAGGTGCGAGAAGCTTAATAAGAGAATATTCGCACAGATTACCTTTAGGATGTGGTACGTAATTAGTACCCTACAAATATGTTTTGAAGATTACAAAATTTCTATACTCTCAAAATAATATAAGGTATTAAAACATTATCTTTTATTACAAGTTTTATTCTGCTTTAGTTTCATTTTAGACATATTATGTACATACATTGTATTGAAGCGAAACAATTCATTCGCTCGGAGTCTCTCTTCGAGATCGAATCAGAAATGAAGAAATACGTAGACGTAGAAAAGTCACAGCACACACACCGACACAGCACAGCGGATTAAAGTGGCAGTGGGCAGGGCACATAGCATGTAGAACTGATGGCCGATGGCCGATGGGGCCGAAAAGAAAAAAGAAAAAAAAAGCTTAGTACCTCCTAGTAATAATAATTAGTTACACATAGACATAGATAATACAGTCCAAAAATAATAATGTCAAAAAACTGATGCAGGCTCAAAAAGCTCCCTAGATGATGTTTTAAATTCTGTGTAACGACCACACTTGAACTTCATCATGTAAATTATATTTAAAGTAAAAATATCTGTATAGCGTCTATTGTGTCATTCATCGAGTGATTCAACGTCCGATTCAGCCTCGCAAAGCTGTTTGCTGAGTCAATTAGTATGTACAAGTGAATAAAAAAAAACTTGAAAAACCCGACGTAAATAAATGGCTGAACCGATTTTAATGAAACAGCTTAGAAACCTCTCGATCAAATTCTCTTTCAATCCAAAAAAATAGATAAAAATCGGTACATCCCTTTGAGAGCTAAGATGTCACAAACGACACAGGTCAGGATATTATGACACACAAGATACGGCTTGTTTTTTTTTTTGTTTTCAATATGGAGAACATATTTTATCTGTTATAAATTAAACAAAAATATCAAGCGTAAAAAGTGATATCAAAATTTCGAAAAGATAAACTCCGAAATCCGACCAATTGTGGTACGCGCGGATTTCCCCATTCACTCCCAATAATTCACTCCGGATAAAGTTTGCCAATTAAATTTCGCCCAAACACAGAATTCCCAAAAAACCTATTAACATAAAACCGTCCCCATTTTCAAGACGAAGAAGTTTTATGGCTTGTAAAATATTGAGGGCATAAATAAAGCAGCTGTCGTGTATTACAGCACGTCGCATTTTGCTACCTACAGTCGTATTTTATCCGGGATTCTCTTGTTCTTTGTTATATAGAAAAATGAATATAAAATATCCGGTGTGCAGTTGGAACGATCTGTCCTTGGGGTGTTCTTGGCGATATTATTTATGTCTTATTTGGGAGGTATTGTTTTCTATTTTAGAGGAAATTTATTGTTTGTAACATTACAATAGAATACTTGATAGTACAGGTACAGAGCATTACTCCGCAAACACTTTTGATTAAATGTCAAATCTTGCTAAGTACGCCACAATAATTCGCATGTCAGCTTGCATATGTGTTCAATGCATACTCTTGTAAAAACCTAAATACACTTACAGAGTGCATATTTTTCTATCCTGTATCTTATCTGTTCTTGTGCTCGGCAAATTTGTTAAGTGTCCGGTTCAGCCGACAAGGTTCTTGTAATTTTGTACCTAAATTTAGTATACATAGTCAGGTAATATATTGCTTACTTCAACCACCAACTTGATCTTATTCTATATATTTATTAATTGCTCGTTTAAATATATTAGACATACCATAAAATACCCATCAAGATGATCAGTAGAGTTGCTGTAAGCATTACATATGAGTACTATGTAATGCTTACAGTAACTCTACTGATCATCTATCTATGTAATACATACAATACCATAACAAAGTAATTATGCTTCAAACGTATTAGTCTTATTATGATAATACCTAAGTAATAAAGAAATTAACAAATTATTATGGAATCAAACATTTTCGAGACAAACACAACAGCTAAAATGGTTAAAATGATAAAGTATTTCTGAACGAGGACAAAATCGATAGATCTATCGAATGGTAATAGTAATAGGTTTTCGTTCGTAGTTATTATTATCATCGTGTTGTCCGTGTTACTAAGTGACGTCAACATGGTACATTTCCTTTGACATCATTTGCCACCTTTCAATCATTATGAATAGATAGATAACTTTTTACTAAAAGACCACACATACAGAAAAAGAAATACAGAGAAAACATAAATACAGCTAGACTTTTAATTGGCGGCCTTATCTTAGAGCGATCTCTTCCAGGCAACCATACACGGGTAGGTATGAAACACGTTATTTCAAACAGGTTAACGAAATCTTCCTGAGTTGCAGTACGTCTACTTTGTACCGCTTACTATCAAGTCCAGACTAAGTGAAATTCGTATCATATTTAATATTTGTTGCCATTTTAGCTATAAATTAATTCACGCCATAACTGTTTATCCCCTCTCATCACCAGCAATTATTCATTAATGCTCAGGGGATAGGGATTTGTCTTGACGTAGTGAACACGTATTTATAATTCAACTTGTTATGTTACTCGAGTACTAGGAATCCTCCAGAGATTCATGATAGATGACTTACATCGTTAGTGTTTGCAAAGTACAGTTTAATTTGTCTAAAGGTCAGAGGTTGCTATATTTAATTGTTTACGTTAAGGCAACAAATTAAGATCTGTCTCATAGTAATGTTATTCTTATTTTCTTTTTGTGAATCAATGGTGATATTATTATATTATAATTATTTGCGTTAAAAATGTTTTTTTTTATACATTATAGATCTACGATTGACCACCAACTCGCCTGATGTTAAGCGACGGTGTGGCCGAGGATGGAGCTCGTCGATCTAGAAGATATCTATTCACTCTAGTCTTGAAAATTCTAAGGTTGTAGGTCTCAGGAAACAGAGATGGCGGCAACGAATTCTATTCTTGTGCAGTACGCAACAGGAATGTGGATCGATTATTCGATCGAAATTAGATAGAATAAGAAATATACTTCAACTTCACAATTTATTAGCACATTGGATTAATTTAAATGGTAATTTAAGGGCAGCATAGGGCACATAGCAAGTAAAATGATGCCCGATGCGGTGGAAAAGTTCTCGAGTGGAGACCGCGCACTGGCAAGCGCAGTGTAGGAAAACCAGCCACAATATGCACAGAAAACCTGATACAAGCAACCATGGCAGGATGACACTGGATGCAGTGCCGCTTCCAAATAGTTTTTTGCGAATCCATGGAGGATGTATATTACGTCCAGCAATGGACTTTAAAGTAAGAAACAATAATAAAAAATCTGTCACTAGGGCTGGCCACTCAGTCCATACGACTTACTTAATGGACTTTTTGTATCTTAAATGATGATGGTGATATAATTGTTGCTGTCTACGTAGTTAAGTATTACAGAAAAAAGATTTAAAAAAACCGAGCCGTGCATTTACGAATTTGTTTGGTTCGGCAAGTTCGTACACCAAAAAAAAAACTTAACTTTGAACTTAATAATATTTGTCTATACATACCAAACCTATGTTTGTAATCGTTTTTTTTTTTGGCACTGTTGACATTTTTTTTTTCATTCATTTACATCTTTTATATTATCCTTATCTTTCCTTCTTGCATAATTTCCTGATTCTAGGTCAATAGAATGTACCTGTAGAAGTATACTTTCGAGTATGAAAATACATTTAAAATAAAAAATTACCGTTTTACTGTTTTATTTTTACCCAACTGCGTAAGAAGGAGAGTTATATTTTTCGAGTGTATGTATGTAATGAATGTGGGTACGTATGAATTTTTGTATTTAGTATATTACCTCGTACAGTCTAAAAGGCTTAACCGATCTTGATGTATGAGGTTTGATTAGATTCGTTTTTATTCTTTAAGTGTCATAGGTTATATTTTTTTGTTATAATAATAATATGCACTTTTTCTTAACCTTCAACGAACTTTTTCATAATAAATAAGTGATTTTGATGTAATTATTATAAAAAATGCGTATTTATAATCTTTTGCAGCGATTTTACGCATACTTTCTCAGAAAAAAGGTGCACTCAACAGCTTACCAAGCGTAGCGAATTCGTAAGTTAGACTGCAAAACCGCTTTTCTTGCACTCGGGTATTTTGTTTTTCTTTAGTTTAAATACTTGTTTATTACTTGTACATATTAGAAACTTGGCTTTTTATATTTTAGAGGTACCGTGGTCTTGTTTACATTTCTGATATTAATTTTAGCTTGATATTTCCACGTGTTGCTGAAAAAAGGGTTTCGACAGACAGGCAGACAACCCTATAAAGACAAGGTTTCTGTATTATTTTATTTTAAGGTATAGAACCACTGAATCAATGTTACTGATTTTTTTGGAATCCCTTTTGAAACGTACCAGAGGGTAAAGAATACCTAACAATTAAAAGGTAATGTTAAAATTTGCATACAACCAGCTAAGATATCGCGGAAAATGTACACAAAAATACAGTCGAATTAAGAATATTTTAGGTCGGTTAAAAATTAAAAGACTACTCAGCGGATTCTTTGTTAAAATCGGAAAAGAATTCCCCAATAGTCTTCGGAATTTACGACTTAAATGGACCGTCCTAAGAAAACACGAGAAGGTCACGGAGATCCTGATTTCGTTTTCTGACTGAGATTCGGTTTGATTCGTTCGGGAGATTTATTTTCTTGTGGGAAGAGCGAACGAACTGAAAAACTCTATACTGCTATATTCTTTAGTAAAAAGCTGGGATATTGAAAGAAAATAGCCAGAGGATGGGTATGTAAAGAAAAATGTAACTTATGCTGATTCCAAAACCATTTCGAGATTATATGTCTATAAACCATATTTTTTTATTTAGGGCACATAAAATGATGAGATCGCGCAATTTTTTGCGAAAATATAAAAAATATTTGACCTTCAGTCGACCTCTAAAATGACTTGTTCTGTGAAAATGACGTCACAGATAGTAAAAAAAAAGATGAAACTGACAGCATTGGCATTGACAAGCAGAGACAATATCTCTATGACAACTGTCATACCAAAATAAATAACAACTCTCTTACTAGTCTGTGTAAGTAACCAAAGAATTGTTTTGTGTGTTTGGTGCTCTGCCTACTCTATTTATATTATTTCTATTCATTATCTTTATGACAACGTTACGTTGACCACTGCTTTGCTTTAAGGAACTATTTGCCTATTGATTTGATAAATTAACATGGATAATTATGTGCGTGCCGACTCTGCTAACTTACCTTAGATTCAGAATCTTATGATTCTGGAGTTCATCTCAACTAGCGACAAGAACAACATCGCAAAAATCCGAGGAGCTAAAGAACTAAAACTTATGAACAATGCCAGGATATGAAATAAAAGTGATTGACAATACATAACTTCTTTTTTGAAATGATTTTATTGTGTTTAATTATATACCAATTTTATTGTAATTATATAAAAGAGATTATTTTATTTACATTTATACATTATTTCTTTTATTCTGATTCCTTGTTCTGGTTCATTGTATTGCAGCATCAATGCTTCGCCCAGGAACATATTCTACGTTAACTTGTTCACAGCAGTCTTTTTAAGGTTTCCTTTACTTGAAAAAACAGTTTATAAGGATTTTTGGCACGAAACATTTCACAGTTGTAGTTTCTGAATAATTCATTGTGAATTTGTTTCATTTCAATGCGCAAACACAATCGCGAAAACCTTAGAAAACCTTAGATAACTAATTAATTATGAATTATTCTTTTTTCTAAAGGGCGAATTCTGTGTTTTTTTTTTCATTCTTTTAGTTTACACAACGAATTTGTTTTTTCGGATACCTAGCACAAAAAAAACAAAAACCGATGATCTCTTGTATCAGTCAGAGACAAAAACGAATATAGGTACATGTCACTGTCAAGTAGACGTATATGTATTTTTTTTAGTTCATGTTGGCTATCACAACATCTTATTCAGTATGAATACCTTTTACTCTAAAACTTTATGCCTTTGCATAAAAAAAATTAACTAACAAAAATTATCATTTCAAAGCTTATTATTTATGTGTAGTGGAGGTACACCATAAAAAATTTTTATTCTACGACTTTATCGGCATTATTAATATGCATATCTGTACAAAATTACAGCTTTCTAGTAAGTACTTATAGTTTATGAGTAAGTTTGCGGGCGTTCAGACAGTCAGACAGACGGACATGGTGAAACTATAACGGTTCCTTATTTACTACGGAACCCTAAAAATCAATTGCTGTTTGTTAGTCTCGTTAAAACTCAAAAATATACATATAATATGATATATATAAAATCATATATGTATATATGTAATCACGATTTTATCTTTAAAAAAATATTAAAAAATAAGTAATGAACAGCATAAAAAATATTGAAACTAGTTTTTCTAAATGATTCATTCTATCAAATAAAAATATAAAAATACAAAAAAAAAACTTTAAATACCTACCCAATTGAGTACATCTCTTAGCATTACTATTAAGTACCTGGGCGACCGAGCTCCACTTCGATTTTTTATGACTGAAAATACGCGCAAACCCGGGTTTACTAAAAATGAAACCTAGCAAGATCGATTTATCATCCCCTAGGTACAAACCAAATTTGATTAAAATTGTTGGAGCTGTTTCTGAGATTCAGATATATATACATATGTACAAGAATTGCACGTTTATAGGTATTAGATTTTACTAGAAATGTCGGCGGATTGAAATAACAATAAGTTTTTTAAATAATAAAAAAATAAAGCATTCATTCCAGAAAACAATACTTATTACATATAAAAAACTGTGGTTACGTATAAGGAAAAAAACTTCTTACTTATACTAGTATCGTACGAAGAATAATTATGTTTCGTACGTAACTAGTTACGAAACGATAGCTACGTACGCGGTCGAAGCGAAATTTTCTGCCAAACTATAAAATAGTTTGTTGGCAGATAAGCTCTCTGTTAGACTATACATTCAACAACGTTACATATAACAATAACAACATACATACAACATTCGGAGTTGTAGTTATACTATTCCTAGTTTGATTATCTAAATCAACTTCACAAACGCTTCCAGCAATTCAGTGGCTAAATTAAGAAGCTGTGCCCTGCAGTTCCAACCGTGACGAATACACGGGGGGAACCGCAGGACACAGCTTCTTCTATTCTATTATTATTTTCTTTCATACAAACATTGTCCTGACCATCACAAAACATATATCATAACGGTGAAGCCATTTTTGAGTTTTAACGAGACTAACAAACAGCAATTGATTTTTAGGGTTCCGTAGTAAATAAGGAACCGTTATAGTTTCACCATGTCCGTCTGTCTGACAGTCTGAACGCCCGCGAACTTACTCATAAACTATAAGTACTTACTAGAAAGCTGTAATTTTGTACAGATATGCATATTAATAATGCCGATAAAGTCGTAGAATAAAATTTTTAAATATTTTTTTGGTGTACCTCCCCGTAAATAATAAGCTTTGAAATGATATTTTTTGTTAGTTAATTTATTTTTATGCAGAGGCATATAGTTTTAGAGTAAAAGGTCTCTAAAATAAAAGGACCAGGCAAATTATGTTACTCTTCACTCGTTTCGTGACTCAGCTGGTTTATTTCCAGTAGCCGCCAAAATCTTCCGCCTCTACTGGTGGCAATCGAGAAAATATCGCAGTCGCTACTAAGGGATTTACTATCTGGGACGCATAAAACATACGGACATTTTTTTTTACCATTCCTACCTACAGTGTCTACATTGTTTAACTAATTCAAATTCAAAACTTAAAAAAGCTAGGTAGGTATAGCGAATCTGATAAGTTGAAAAAAATTGGTTGAAAGTTGGCCAATCGAACTACTCTACTTACTTCCGTGACGACAATTTTTCTTTGAATACATTTGTAGCTAAAATACTACCATATGGAAATTTCTAAGAACCAAAAACCTCTCCCAAACCTCTCTCAAAGTTGAACTAAAATGTTCATTGGCTCTCCGCTGAGTCCTATTCAGGTAAATTTATCTACTTTTCAATTACCACATTTTTAAAATCATTTTTTTTTGTTGTTGTGCGAAAAATTTATTTTACACCCTCACTTCTTCTCACCGACAAAGTATTTTTTTTTTTTTTTTTTTTCGCTCGCTACAATTGGCAAAATAAATAATTGGGAAAATATCTTCATAAGTTCACTAGAAACCATTTCCTTCAAGAAACTATGCATATTATGATGAAAACTGAGGAAATCGACGTAGTTTTCTAGTAATACAGGACGAAAGAAACGGATCTCTCACTACCCGTCTCATCTGAAAGCACTAAGCTAAGTGACTGAAAACTCAACGAATATTTTAAAGAAATTTCGTAACAATCGGTTCAGCTGTTTGATTCTGAAAAAGAAACAAATAGAAAGATTGATAAATAGAAAGACAAAGTTACTATTTATTTCATCGTGTTTCTAATATCACCTACCTAATACCTAATATTAGCTAGGACTTTGAAATTAAATTTACCTTATTTAGCATTAAGCAAATATTTTACATAATTTGCTTAAGTACTATACAAGCGAAAGTAACTCTGTATGTCTGTCTGTTTGTTACCTTTTCACGGCTAAACGGAGAAATCGATTATGATGAAATTTGTTACAAATATAGCTGAGAACCTGAAATTTTCCTGATTTGATATTTCATCATAATTTTACTTTTTTGTCACTACGCGGGTGAAATCGCGAAGTACAGCTATACTAAACTGAACTAAATAGCAAGTGTCTTTTTACAAATTTATAGACAGTTAAAAAAATACACACATCCGATGGGACTGGAACCCGTATTATCCCGGTCTGTGTCTGGGAGCCCTTACCAATTTGGCCACGGAGGTGTCACGTGAGATGGTCGAAACTTGTCTTTTGTTATGAAAATATCAATTACTTTCCGCCTATTATATTATAAATGTAAAACGTTTTCCATCCACGCGTAAGTTGCTCACAGATTAGATAGATCTCGTAACCTGTACGCTTTAAGAAACCATTGTATTAGGAGTGATTGATGACATGTGAAAGAAGTATCTATTAATAAAATAAATAAATCATTTCAGCTGTAAAACTTCTGCAAAGATTGCAACCAAATAGATAAAATCTAACAGGTAATTTCCAGTGTATCTCTGGAACTTTCCGGCACGTTTCAGTTTCGAAAATCAAATTTTTCCACCGTCGGAATCCCTTTTGAGAACCAGCGAGCTATCGCTTGCAAGAGAACGGTATATTGGCAATTCTAGAGAGCGTTCTACTCATTTGTTAGACTTTACTATTTATATTTACGAATTTGTGTTTCTAGTGATTCAATATTTTGGAACAGTAGATTGTGATATAAGTAGGTATAATCTGACCTATTAAATTAAGTTATATTATATAATATATATTATATTATGACCAGGCCTGATACTTATCAAATTATGTTCTTGAAAATGTTTGAAAAAGTTGGGTCAAGAGCAAAATACAAGGCAGTAAAAAAAAACATTGATAAGAAACGACACGCATTGTCAAAAAGATTGTCTGTAGCTCCTAACTTTAGCGGTTTCCTTGCCTTGCTGCTGGCGGCAATATCTAGGTTTAGATTTTTATAGAAATATTGCAGAAACTTAGTTTTAGGATTAATAAGTAATTATGTATAAACCTCAATATGATATGAAACTTATAATTGATTTTTTTATAAAAAAAGTTTTAGTGTAAGAATTAGTAACTTTATTCATCACAGTTTCAATATTTTACAAGAAACAGAAGGTAGAAATTTTAATATTTTCTTTAAAAGACCGTGGCTAAGTAAAAACCAATGTAACATAAATTATGCAATTAACTTTAAAACCTCGCCCCGATTAAGTTGCAAAAAGCCGACCATTTGCCACAAAAATAATCTCTAGGTCGAAGTTAAATCACAAATTATTCCACGGGGCAATGTAAATTCACCTTTTGAAGAAGTATAATGGAAATTTCAAGCAACCGCTTGGAAACTCTTTTGATCTTGAGAATTTTGAATCGTTCGGTGAAAGGCTACAAAGTACCAGTGTGAAAGCACCGTTGAAAGTTGCATTTTAAGTTCTAAGGTTTCTACTTATTTGAATTAGAAGTTACACACGCTACTAACAGTAATGAAATGAAGGGATTAAAATTGGAAAAAACTATATCTTTATACTAATCAGTATTTTAAGAAATTACTTACATGGGACTTATAACAAAAGATCTGCAAAGGACAACCAGAACACACAACAATTAGAAGAAGTCAGAATACTACCTCTCCTTTCCATTGAAATGCCAAAAATACGTACTCAACGATTTCGTCCCACGTGCTTTTGATGCGTTTTGTACAAAAATACGTACTCAACGACTTCGGCCCACGTGTTTTTGATGCGTTTTGTAGAAATAATACGTACTCAACGATTTCGGCCCACGTGTTTTTGATGCGTTTTGTACAAAATTACGTACTCAACGACTTCGGCCCACGTGTTTTTGATGCGTTTTGTACAAGAACAGAACTTTCTATCGCCATCTCTGTTTCTCAAGAACTACGAACTTGGAATTTTCAAGACTAGTCGATATAATATCTTTGGCTAGAGTTAGTACATATAAATCGTTGGGCTAGAGTAATATCTTCTAGATCGATGTGCTCCATCCTCGGCTACATAGTTACTTTCTATCAGGCGAGTTTATGGTCAAACGTTGATCTATTTTGTGTACAAAACCTCGCAGGGACTCGCTGGTGCTGTTGGGCCCGTGGACCTCTTAGTAAAAAAACTGATACGAGGCATATGAATCGCTGGCATATTATTTTTTACTATCGGACAGTCAAAAACACAAAAAGCGTCACCATTCCATGGTGGATATTCCAAAAACCCGGAGGAAAAGCTTTAATTCCACTTTCATCGTGCGGTCTGCTAGATTGTGGAATACGCTACCTGAGTGGGTCTTTCCGATAAATATAATCTGGGTGCCTTTAAATCGCGAGTGAATTGGTTTCTTCTAGGCGAGCTCCATCTTAGACCACAACGTCGCTTAATATTTAGTTATAGTGGCTTCAGTTTTATTTCCACAACAAAACTTTACACTCAGAACAGAGAGTATATTATAAATTTTAATTAGTCCCTATAAAATAAAATATACCTATATACCTAGTTAATTATACCTACTTAATAAACTCAAATTATTTTGAAACGCAACCACAATAGTTCCAAAATACACGTACGTGCGAGATTACACTGCACCAGAGTTTATGCAGAATTCACTTATTCTCCTCTTACTTGACATTCTCAAAATCCTTTCATCGATTCACAACATTTTAAAAGCTTGCAATTCAGACAAAAATCTTGTCCAATGCTAAAGAGGTGTACAAAAAAACCACATTGAGTTTGATTGTCGAAAAAAGCACGAATCTCATCAAAGGCAAGGTTGCATTCGCAAAGTGCACCGTCCGTGGCCGCTGCGGTCTGAATTTCACAACTTTGAATGGGCATTCACTAAATGCAAGCTTTTTCTGTGCCTTTTATAACTTGGAAAGACGGAGCTCATTCCTTCTAAGATTTCGAGCATTTTTTTCTTTGCAATCATTAAATTTTTTTGGTTGTTTTGTGAAGGCGGTTTTTTGAGCGTTGCTAACTGTACTCTGTTTAAAGATAATTGTATAATGGTACTTACAGCTTGAAAATCTGATATACAGAAACAATAATTCGATATCAACATCAACATGTCAAAAAATAGACACAATAAAACCATCTTCACATTCTGGATTTATATTTTTTTTTTTTGAATCAGGTGTCAATGTCCACCTATGGTGGACACGGAAGTGGAGGACAACGGAAATCAACGTTTTCCACTTGTGTGCTTATGTAAAATTCGGTAAACAGTGATTAAATACACCTTATTTTAATTGTGTTCGAATTGTTAGTATAATATATGTACATATTATTATTATATGCATATGAGGAGAGTACTCTTCGTTTTGCACAGTGAAAACTCGAAATTTGTACTAAAATCTACCCCTACACAGTATAAAGCACAAACAGTACTTAAACATTAACTTCTCTCTCCATTAAATACTTTGTTTCAAGTACCTCGTGATGTAAAAGTAAGAAAATCGGCCCACTACCATACACATATACATTGTAGATTTTAAGATTCGAACCAAACGGTTTAATTCTACGTTTTTAATCCGTACAGCTAAGGAATGAAATAAATTGCCGGCTTCTTTGTTCCCTGAGAGATATTCATATGAGATATTGATATGAGTTATTAGTTGTTGTTTCTTTGTTTGGGTATGCGTGCTTCATCATCGACCACATCGTCACTTTCCAACAAGCAAGTTGGAGGACAAACGCGGACTTGTTTGCAATAAAAAAAATGTACAATTAAGAAACTAAGTACATTACGCGTGGTACATTGGTCCATTTTTATAGATACTACCATTCATTTCTAAAAAAAACACGGTCTTAACAGACAGGAAGACATACAGACAGACAGATGGAAATTGAAGTAATCCTGAAGGAGTTCTGAAACACTGAACCCTAAAAATAAATTCCTAAAGCTTGGATTCTTTCTGCTATATTTTCGCTGTTATTCCGAGACCCCAGTTTGAAACAGGCTCTGGGAAGGCACAATAAAGTATTGATTGGTCCATTCACGGATACACTCTCTATTAAACTTTAACAATAAACGGAGAAAAGGTCTGTAAACTTGTAGCGAACTTTATTATAGATTCGGGAAAGTACAATATTAAGGACAGAGAATTATTTGCAGGGATGTTCGAGCTTATTTACTTCATCACAAATGTCTTAAACAAATGTAGGTATTCTGTTTATCGTTGAATCGAGTGTGAATAAGGATTTTTTTAAGCAATGTGGCAAACAAACGTTACAAATACTTATTAACCCATATTTTTTAGGGTTCCACCCCCAAAGGGTAGAAACGGGACCCTATTACTGAGACTCCGCTGTCTGTCCGTCCGTCTGTCACCAGGCTCATGAACCGTGATAGTTAGGCAGTTTAAATTTTCACAGATGATGTAATTCTGTTGCCGCTTTAACAACAAATACTAAAAAACGGAATAAAATAATATTTAAGGCTCCCATACAACAAACGTGTTTTCTTTTTGCTCGTTTTTGCTCGATATTGATAACGGCAACAGGTAGACGCTTGAAATATTCACTGAATATTGAGTTATATTATTCACTTTAAAAATAAATAATTATACTAAAATAAAATTAATATTTAAGGGGGGCTCCTAAACAACAATCGTGTTTTTTTGCCGTTTTTATAGATAATGGCACGGAACTCTTCGTGCGCGAGTTCAACTCGCACTTGGCCGGTTTTTTACTAAAAAAATATTTATTTAATGTGTAAAAACCATGTCAGTTTCCATCTTAAAACATTACAAATACATCAACTCGCTATCATAAATGTTTTCTAAGGTTTTCGAGGTTGTTATTCGTCATCATCTCAGCCATAAGAAGTCCAATGGACATAGGCCTTCTCCATGGACATCCAAAAAGACCGATTGAAGCGGCTTGCATCCAGCGTCTTTCCGCCACTTGTATGAGTTCATCTGTTCATCTCGTGGTTAGTCTTCCTACGCTGCGGTTGCCAGTGTGTGGTCTCCACTTGAAAACTTTTCGGCCACATCGGCCATCAGTCCTACGTGCTTTGTGCCCTACCCACTGACACTTTAACTTGCTAATCCACTGTGCCATGTCGGTGACTTTCGTACGTCTACGATCGACGTTCGTACAATTGTTATTAATTAAAATTAAACAAATTTTGACAAATTTATCGCGTACATTTTACAACATTTTAAGACCGTAACGTTTAGTTACCATACAGTAAATAAAAACAAAAAAAATCATTTAAAAAAACTAGCGTCTGAGCAAAAATTGGAGCTGGTCAAAAACCTGTTTCCTTTAGGGAAAGTAAGTACTGAAATGTCCACACCTTTCTAATACAGATAAAAAAAAAACTTCTTCATATTTTTTTTTACTTGCCTAGACAGATCTAGTTGTTGTTCTACTAGTGGAACTAAATATAACACGAAATAATAATGTGTATCTTTCTGCGTCTTTACGATGAGCTCGACAAATGGAAGCGCCGCTGCTGGCGAGCCAAGATAAAGAAAATTATGCCTCGTGTGTCGACGTATTTTATTGCAAACATTATATCCGTCTTATGGTAACACTGCACTGGGGTTGTGGCTGGTACTTGGCAACAATCCGATTATTATCCAACTACTCATAAGGAGCGTAGGCCTTTTGGATTTATGCTTTAAATATTTGTTATGTATGTATTACCATTTTCATCTTCATTATGTTAATCATCTACACACAGTTGTTACACCAGTTTTTGTTGTTTTTTTTTTATCTAACGCAAAATGATGTTCGCAAATTTTGTAGATAGGTATGTTTTAATTACTTCTTGTGTATCTGGCATGTAATAAACTAAACTAAATATAATATTCAAAATTATTAAACAGTGTACGGTGTACAAAAAAACCGTAACAAGAAATACAAATTAATTATAACAGTGGGCATTTGAAGTTGAAGTGGCAGTGACAGTGGGCAGTTTTAGTTGTCAGGATCGATCTTGTTCTGCAAATCGCACCTGTCATTGACACTTAAGGTGGCGTGTCACACATGTGACGTTTAGAAATTAAATTTTACAATTCAAGCGACCTCTAAAGTTCGTAAGCAACGTGTTACATTATTGATAGTTAGTTTATAAATTTATGTATAATATAAAATAAAGAATAACCTGCCGCAAATAATGTGATCACTTGTTATTATAAGTCGGGTAATTATTGTTACCCGAGTTAGCTACAAGAACAATAAAATTATTTGGAATTTGAACTTCCAGCCGCAGCTAGAAAATACTAGCTTTGCTTGTATCGTAGCGTACTTAAATAACCTTGAGAATCGTAGTGGTGTTGCATCTTTATTTCATCAGTGTCCTTGTCCCAAGATGATCATGCCATCATGCATCATATCAATGAATTATAACGTGGTATTAATACCATAATTATCACTTATAACATGGTATTACGAATGAGCGCACTTAATTCCATAGACTACGTACTTAACGTGACGTATTGAATAAGTAATGAGAAAAATATGATTCTTTTTTACTAACTTACAAAAAAATCATACTCTTTTTTATTTTCATTTTAAGGGTTTTGTCGCTACGCGACCACATCGCCCTGAAATGATACTCTTATTCATCTAACTTCCTTCGCCAGCCTACGTTCATAAAAAAAGATGAATAAGGTATATAAATACTAGTTTTTAATAGTTTTGCAAGTTATATCGGTATAAAAAATATATATTTTGTCAGTATAAAAAACTTCTGTGTGAGCGCGTATAGTAAAAAAAAATTGTGAAAGACGAGCAAAACAATTCGTACGTCTATTGTAGGCACTTAATAAAAAAATTACAACTATACTTGGTAGTTGGTATATTCATACCCATAATAGGTAAATAACTAATTAACTATAAAGATTTTATTTTGAATTAAGTTTAAGAAACAAAACCTGAATATGTGGTAAGGTATAAGGTTCCCTTATTATGTTAAAGGTTAAAAAACAATTTAGTAAGTAACATAAAGTACTATAATAAATCATGATCAACCGATGGCTACTCTCAGAAATAAAGAAAATTCTTTGACAAAGGAGACTATATTCGAATATAATTGAGCTTAACGTAGCAAAAATATAAGAAACGGACAATATTTTTCTTCAATTAGGCTTTAAGCGTTACGCCAGCTGGGGCTATTTGAGACGATGCCAGCGCAGATGTCTTACACATCTGCTATTTATGCTTTATGCAAAGAAAATCATGTTTTAATTATTTATTTTATAAAAGGAAAACTTGGGTAGCCGAAAATGGAACCAATATTGATATAAATCGTAAGAAAAAATACCAGAAATTTCTTATCGTTTTTAGCAGTTGCATGGTAGCAACACCAAAACATTGTTTTTTTCTTCTATAATCCGATTCCGAAGATATTTTCCAGTGATTAGAACATTTTTTTATAACAGTTTTAATATAAAGTCAAAAACAAGCTTTGCTAACGAAGGTTCAAATCACATAAGAAAAATCATCGAAACCAAACTGACCAACCAGTTTTTTGACAAAAAAAACTAGTGTTCTTAGATAATTCTCCATAACATTCTAAATCAAATCAATCGAAAATCACAGACGTTTAAAAATTCAAACATAATAGTTATTTGGAACTTGTGCAGACAAAACCGTTCAGTCAAAAAAATCTGTTTAAACTTCAAAACTCTCTTAACAAGTTCAGACAAAACGACTCTCAAAAAGTATTTTAATTAGATAAAAAAAAGTTAGAAGTCTGTATGTCGCGCCGACCGCTGGCAATACGTTGGTAGACAATTTGCATTTTTATGAAAACGTTTTACGGTGGTGAGTCCACGAGTAGGGTTCTTTTGGATGTCCAATTCGATTTCGCAGACACTAAACTTTTGTGATTGCTTTCAAACGCCTTAAATTCTCTTGGGTTACTCACTATATTTAGAATTTTGAAATGTGAAAGTAATTTCAATTGTTGATAGCGTGTCATAAACTGAATTTGGAATGGAATTAAATTTAACAAGAGTTTCTGCAGGCTTGCGCCAATATCGACTAATTAAAATAATTTAAAAAAAAGTATAAATAAAAGAGTGTAGTATAAAAAAGTATTTATGTATTCTATCAACCATCTAGTTTCCATAGTTGTTATGTGAAATATCCACCAATATTTAATTTTATTATTTATTTAAATCCCCGATTGAGTCAAGACCTGGCTCATCAAGCGAGTTGGTGATTTGGTGATCAATTGTAGATATATCTTGCGTAAAAAAATAGATTCCCACAATTTAAGAAATTACCTACAGTTTAGTAATACTGCAAATGAAAGAAGACGAATGTAAGTCAAATTGTCACTAAGGCAAAAAGCAATATTTTTAATTGACTTCAAAAAAGGAGATTATTGGGATTAGATTTAGGATTTAATCACACGTAGTTGCTCTTTTAAAATTGTGAGCGGCGGTACGGAAAGTAGTATTTTTATTCTTCGCGCAAGATAATTGAAAGCTTCTAATTACGAACAACAATCAGATTTTAGGCACACTAAAAATAGAATCACGTGTAGACCAAAGGATCAAATAAAGTGCATCAAAATGAAATAAACAAAATAATATTTATTGTAACATTATAGTATACTCAGACCAAGCAACACGCGGTTCAAGTTGTTTCTATAAAGTATACCAAGTATGTTCTATCAAAACACAACGCAATGTACCTAAGTTTAGATCCTGCATATAAAATGTTAAGGACTGTAGCTTCTAGGTCACAAGTCCTATTCATTCGTTCCTAGGGTTACTATTTGTCCGGACATGTCCGGACTATTGGGCTTCTGTCCGGACTTTGTTCGACTTTTTGATGTCACTGGCAAAAAAATGTTTCATTTTCTTTCATGTTCACTTACAAAAATTAAGCAAAAATGAATCTTCTTTCAATCTTTACAGAAAAAAAGAAATCAGTCTCATTTTAATTAAAGCAGTGAACTAAAACTTACCCGCACAAATTTCCTCTAGCGTCATTATGCGTGAAATTCAGTAAGTATCTGTGACTTTGGACTTTTTTTTTAAATGTCCGGCTTTTTGTCAGGACTTCTCAGAATTTGAAATGGTAACCCTAATCATGCCCCAGTTTCTGCTTTTTCACGTCGTGTGTTTTCCGAGATTTCGTTTGTGAGGGCGTGATGAGTTCTGTTGAGTACCAACTTACCTACTAAGGTATTATATTAGGATTTAATAACGCTGCGTCATCGTATTATAGTTTTTCCTCAGGTAAAATAAAGTACATTAAAAAATATAAAACCTACATCAAACAAACGGGTCATAAACTAGGAATCTATATGGACATTATTATTTCACTCATAGAGGGCGTAGATTCTGCTATTTCGATGCTTAATCAATCTTCAATCGCTGGCAAATGTTAACCAATAATAGCTTTCTATTTTTAAATCTAAGACTGCCAGTGGACATATTATGCCAGCGATTGAAGATTGATCAATCATTCAAATAACAGCCTCAATGGCTTATTCATACATTTGTAAAAAATATTAACCACCCAAATATTCTATCGAATTTAGGTTTGTATCCTATCATAATGTCGTATTGAGGCATGCGGCCATAGTGAATTTTATAACCAAGTTTTCAAATTTAGTCAACTAGCCTATTATATAAAAAGAACGAACGTTTATTTATAGAGCGTACACGCTAAACAAAACTCCACTTTTCGACTTCTGAAAACTTCGACCGCATTTTAAAATTATGAACAAGCGGAAGTTCAAAACAGTCTTAAGGAATTTTTACTTTAATAGTAGTCGGCCACTTGGAGTGAGGAGCGAAGAGATCCCAGAACTTAAGCAATTAGTGAGCTCCAGTCAGACAGCAATTAAGGAGAAATGCTATTTGAGAGCTGAAAAGGTAGAAATAATTCAGCCAATAACCGAGAGCCGAGTTCACTCGTTAACAAAATTATTCATTAACTGCTAATGACCGGTATATATCAAGAGCACTAGGTGATTGTGCCGAAAAGCTCTTTTTATAGGTAAAATAATACTATGAAGTTTAATTTAGCTCACGTCACAAATGTACAGTAAGTAATACATTTTTCAGGGCTGATGATTTCATGCCTTGAAAGCGTTATCTTTTATTTAAAGACTTTATTTAACTATCAAAATGTTTTGAGGTAATGGAGACAAATACATTTTAATTTTGATACTTAAATATTGGTTACAGCAGCCTATAGATAACAGCAATACTAGATTTAAGAGATTTCTAGAAGCCTGAGTGTGGTACGTGTGTGCCCACGTATCACCGCGGTAGTTGGTTCATTGTTGAAAGCCCACTTTGGGATCACCATACTAAAAAAATAGCTTCAGATTAGAAAAAGGTAGGCAGAGTGAACAAAACCCAAAAGTAAATAAAGAAATAATATTTTTATTTAGTTATTTATTGACTATGGTTAGGTATTAAAAATACGTTTTATTATTAATGTTGTCTGAACTAATAACAATTAACAAGTATAAGCTTAGAAAACTCAAAAACCCACCGCGAAAAAGGGCTGAACCAATTTTGATCAAATAGCTTAGAGCACTCTCGATGTCATACAAGTGGAAGGAAAACCCGTGATGCAGGCCCCTTCCAACTGGTCTTTCTGGAAATCCATGGGGGAGGCCTATGTCCAGCAGTGGACTTCTTGTGGCTGAGATGATGATAATGATGTTGACTCTCGATATAAATCCTCTTTCATACAAAAAAATAACTATATTAAAATAGGACCATCCGTTTGAAAACTAAAATGCCAGACAGACAGACACACATGAATACATATACACACATACACACACATACACATATACACACATGAATACATATACACAGATACGCACATCAAACTTAACACTTTTTGTGTCGGGGGTTAAAAATTAGTTTACTGTGAATTCACTTTCCTATCAAAATTAAAAAAAGATTAAAATAAAACTAATTTCATACGTTTGAAACAGTAATACTTACAATCAAAAGAAAATTGACATACATAAGTGTTAATTTTGAAACTATTAGGCAGGTTAGAACATGGGTGCAAGAGGAAAGCGCGCGTAAACTGAAGGCATACGTACTAAGCGTGATTTATTCCTCTACTAGTAAGTTTCGCGGGCCTATATAAAGGTTCGCTTCTCGAATTTCAGCCATTAATATTCATTATTAGTCCGAACTTGAACGTGTTTATTTAATTTTATCTGAAGCAATACTTAGCTACTTTTGTAAACAGGTGTTTAGCTGTTGGGATAATTGGTAATCCTTCCTTACAATTAATACAGAATAAAACACAATAAACTCGTCTGTTCTACGCTTATTAATAAATATATTTAGACTTCAAAGATGCAAAACATATTTATGATTACGTACTTATCCAAAAGTTTTACTGATAATTTTATTAAAATAAAATACTCGAGTGCATAAGAACGATTATGATTAAAAAAAGTTTTTTTAACATTAATCATGATGTTTTTTGACGCCATAACGTCTTATAAATCGATGAACGCCGGCTGCACGCACGAAAAAGCATGACTCATTGTCACGTTCCACCTGAGCCGAGCGTGCAAGCGAGAGCGCGGAACAAGCGATAGAGAGGCACGATCGGCCTAAGCGTTCGGCTTGTGACGCATCTATCATGACGTTATCACGTAAAATTATGGTCCGTAAACCGACTTTACAGACAACCATATTTTTTTATCAAACGGGATTTTGATGGTGAGCGGAGGTTTTACGCGAGAAAATAAACGCAAACTCGTTGTACAATTTGTATAGACGAATTTTATGAATCTGGGGGCACGACAGTGGCCCCAGCCAAGTCGATTAGGTATTTTTGTAAGATCACTACTATTTGACCTAACAAAAGCACATTACGATCCACTATGGCTGTACGTGATAATAAAGAACCATACTTTCATACATATTTACCCACATACTTACTTAAAAACATAATATACCTATATATGTAAGTAATGAACATACACCCAGAAAACATTTCCCACCTTCTTGCACAGTTGAGTTAAACTGTAGCCCAATTTTGGCTTAGGGTAAAAAATAACCTACATCGAGAAGTTCACTTATTTTATTGTCGTACCCAGAAACAATATTTCTCCTTATATCGCTGGCGGGTTATATCTCAGTTTCCTGTACCTCGGATACTATCGGTCATTTCCGCTGAGTCTTCAGTTTAATTTGATCTGACCTCCGCGGTCCTTCCGTTTCGGCTGATCCAACGTACAGATTAGTAAAAAGCAGATAGACAGTATTGAATAGCGTTCATCATCATCATCACTAAAAATCAAACAATATAAATGTCTAAATATCTAAATGCGAATTTGGCAATTTGATTTGAAAGTTGTAAAAATAACCAATAATCAATATTTTTCAATAATTTTTGACCATAATTTAAAAAATAATATCTTACACCATAAGTTCTTAAACTTAATATAAATCATATTAAACATAAAAATGATCTTAAATTATAAGTTAATAAATGCTTATTTAAAGAATTAATATTTATATTACTAATTAAATATCCTATAATTAAACCAATTATTCTTACATAAATTATCATCAATTTTAAATTAAAAGGTAAATAAATTATATTAGGATAATAAAAAATTAATATTCTACCTCTAATAATTCTTATAATAAATAATGCGTTTATTTATAAACGACCAGTTATTATTTATATTCAGAGATATATCTCTGAATATATTTTCGATCTCAATCGGCAATTATTTCAACAGATGTAAATAAATAAATGTACTTGGTATGCACAAGTATAGTACACAGTAAAGACTTTTTTCTCTACTGGACTAGTCATAAAATATACTGAAGTGAAAATACAGGTTACTAAAATCTCTCTATTTATATTATTATTTTACTATACTTCTCTTAATACATATACATTTCTATAATAAATTCAAAGATTTATTTATATAATTATATAAAATTGACAAAGGTTCTGTATCCTTGTATCCTGCATCTGTAACATACTATGGCTGTCTTTATAAATTCTTTTAAATCCTTTCCTGTTCATCGAAGAGATTAAAATAGAAATGGACTTTAAAATAAAATAAATAATCCAAATTATTTGCATACAAATGAAATTAGGCTCAATTGAGAGCCAACTCTCATTACAAGCTACGTGTTTTGAGAAAAACCGTTTTTGCTACCGCTCCTGTTTTGTCCGCTTTTTGGTAGGTATACTTCAAACCTATATTCTAAAATACATTATGTTGTCTGTTATCTAACCCTTTACCCAGCAAAAGCCAATAAAGGCACAAGACTATGAATTTTTCCGACTTGGTTTATATACGAGTATAACTATATATGTGTATTAAGCACAGCAATACAATAAATACCTACATATAAATCCTAAAGTAGAACTTAACATACTCAAGTTAGTTTCTTTTCGTTCCTCTCCATCCTAAGGTTGCCTGGAAGAGATTATTAGCGATAAGGCCGCCAGTTGTAACACTAGTTCTTATTTTCATTTCTCTTGATTGTAAATTGTATGGTGTATCTAAGTACACTATTTTACCTAAACTATAATGTAGGTTTATATTACATACTTAATTTGTGGAACCAAATTAATAATTATTTTCTCCAATACTCCGGACATTCTTACATACTTTAACATTTGGTTTGTGTAAATAGGACCAGTGGACCAGTGTAGATATTCATTTTATGCGACGCGTGACCAAAATGTTTGTGCGTATCTGGCCCAACGCATAAGCATTGCCATTCAACGTGGCAATGCGGGTAAGCTGCCAACTGGTAGTGGGTTTGAGCATTTGGATTGTCTTTAGACCTTTATCAGTCTGGTTAATCGATTTGCTTTTTGTGTAATAATTTATTTAAGTATGTGTAGTTTGTATATTGTTTTGTTGTAGTTAAGTTTATTATTTTTAATTGGGCAAAGGCCTTTAGCCTTTGCCCAATTAAAAATAATAATAATTTCAAGAAAATTCACACGACAAAAATATATTGAAAAGCCTTTTCTATATTATCGAACTCATTTTTAAGACAGTTTCGTTTAGTAGCACAGAGTAGCATCAGCTTCGTTAAATGAGATTTCTCTTTTACGTTGAATCAGCCGCCATCTTGAACGGGAAACTATATACCGAAGTTGTTAAACACACTTTAATACTGATGCGATGGAGTATCTTGAAGGTAATCGAATACTCAAGGCAGGAAACCAGCGAAATAGTTTTATGGAATACTAGGTGTGTGCTGCGTTTCTACTTGCGTGGTAATTGACTGGCCTTGTGGCTCAGTTGGTAGTATGTTTACGTCTACCTGCTGAACTGAAAGGTCGTGGGTTCAATCCCCACCCAGGGCAAACATTTGTGTGATGAGCATGGATGTTTGTTCTGTGTCTGGGTGTTTCTATGCATCATATGTATATATTTACAAAAAAAAGTATAAGTATATGTATTCTATCAGCCCTCTAGTTCCATAGTACAAGCTTTGCTTAGTTTGGGCTAGATGGTGTTTTGTAAAATGTCCACAAATATTTATTTATTTATTTAATGAAAAATCTTAACGATTATGCAATGTATCCAGAGTTCTAAAACTATTTTACTATGGAAACTAACGTGGTTTTCACACATTTTTGAATAAAAACTATGGCAAATGTTGTCAATATTCGTTGTATCGTTCAATTGTATATATGTATGTATTCTATCAACCATTTAGTTTCCATAGTACAAGCTTTGCTTAGTTTGGGCTAGATGGCGTTGTGTGAAATGTCCTCCAATATTTATTATTATAACCCTTTATTTCAATTTATACACGGGTCTAGCCCGGACCTTTGAAAGGCATCAGTGGGTCCGGAACTAACACTGAGAGGCCTTTTTACAAAATATGTCTAGTAAAAAATACAGATTGGGTATATGGATGGACTATGGACGGATTACTGTACAATATGGAGTTTAACAGATCTTGGCTATTGTGATGGAATGTTAGTGACTTAAAAACTAGGCTATAGGCTGATGCTCTCCCACAGCAGGTAAGATGAAGTACCTCTGTGTGAGAGCACCAGGATGAGAAAACGGCACCTACCAATTCTGTCTCATCATGCAAAAATACCTAGGCAGGTGATGACTCGCCACCCACTAAATGGGCCCCCCATAGTGACGCCGCATATTGGCGCCGGAGAAGCAACATTGATGTGGGTAGCTAAGGGTATCGAGAGGTGTGCTGCGCGTTCACTGAGAGCTACTAGCGGCGTTATGCCGTTAATACTTCCACCCTGGAGCTTAGGTACTTAGCTCTTGCGGTTTCTACCACACATCCGACCGGTTAAGGCAAGTTGGAGGTCAGGGGTCTCATTTAGCCCCAGGGAAACATCGGGGTACGCGGCGTCGCCACTCACCGACGGCTCGCCACAAAGCCGCCCCTGCAGTTTTATTATTATTATTGTGAAACAAGGTTTCGCTGGTAATGTATAGTATTTTTGGATGAAAACTGTAAAACTACTCTTAGCAACAGAAAATGAGAACAGACGTTTTGATTGTGTTGCTAGTCGAAAAAAATAATGAAAAAATAAAGACAGCAGCGCCCTTATACCACATTAATTCTCTTCCCAGACTACCATTAGACCTGTGAGACCTTTTTGTTCGTGAAAAAAAAAAAATAGTTGACATTTATACAGCTGATAGTTAACATAAAAACAGCGTCTTTATTTGGATATAGCTATATACCATGTATCCATATAAATGATGGTAAGCAGTTGAATAGGGAGGGGCAACTTACAAAGATAAGTATGACATTTGTATGTGTAACATGGAAGGAATGACTGACTGACATTAACTGAGTGAAATGGTGAACAAAGCTGTAGATGATTATCGAAAAGAAACGCATTTAACAAGATAATGAATTTATTCCCACAGTTCATTCTAAAAGCGTATAAGGTAAACTGCAGTAAAGTTCGTCCTACGTTCACGTAACAAAAACGTTTCCGGGCACAACAAACAAACTAGTGCCGTTAAAACTAAATAAACTTGTTACATCGCGTCGATGGGGACGCACGCGCCGCCATTTGCATTTTTATTGGTATCATTAAACATACAAAAGGATACGCGTTTTCGTTTTAACCTTTTGGGAGTTACTGTTTTTCCTGTATTTTGTATCGACACGGATCTCTGTGGACTTTGCTACTGCTGAAATCGAAAAAAAAAACATATGAAGGCGTACGATTATTTCGACTGCGGTAACCATTATGTAAAGACTTAATACGTACAAGTACTTTTTTCCCGGAAAACGACAATTTAAAAAACAAACCTAAGCTTTATAAGTTTTTCAACTTTGTATCATATCGAAAAATAACCTTACATAAATACTGTCAATTGTTATAAAAAACTGCAATGATATACGAATAACAAAAAGAATACCTGAGTGTTTTTGATTTAGATTATGTTTTTCTTTTATTAAGAAATTAGGAATAAGCAAATTTTTATACTTTATTATGTTATTATCACTCACTTTATACCTATTAGCACTCATTCAGATATGTATTTAAGAAATTCCAAGAACTTGTTTGTTTATTTTTTTTAATCATGTCTCGAACCACATAGCGCATAAATGGGTTTGAAAGGTTCCAAAAACAGCTAAAAAGTGAAGCTTATTACCTCTCCGTTTTACCAAGATCAAAAGACTATAATTCCCAGTACAAGGGAATGCAAGTACGAGGGTTGACGTCGCTTGCTTTGTCGAGAATATGGTATGAAGCATAAACATGTCTGCGACAACGGCGAATGAAAGACTTAAAGATATCGCATCGCGACGAGGATCCTTTACATTTGGTTGCATCTGGCTTAATATTTTGGGTAATTCTGAAAATATCGTATATATTTTGTAAAAAAAAAAAAAAACGCTAAACGTATCGATGTATTGATCAAACGGAATCAATTCAAAATTGGATTCAATTGAATTGCCTACTATTATGTATTTCATAATTGAACCTTATTTTTTTAATTTTTTTTTATTATTTTGAATGTTTTAATTTGCAAATTAAAATTGAGGTAAGTATAATTTATGTACATACTTAAAATTATACTCTCTTATGGCTACATGTGTATTTAGGATAAATACAAAGCGATTCAAAACGGAACAGATATTCTAACTGAATGAAAAAAGCTGATATGGCATTAATAAGAAATGAGTTGATTTATGATTTTAAAAAGTCGTTAACGCTTGACGAAATTTATATAGTCGTTCCCGAACTAACTAACTTTATGTAATTACAAATAAATTAGAAAGAGTATTTAATAAAGTTATCATTAACGTCTTTGCGAGCAGTAAACCTCGCCAACAAAACAATCAGTAAAACAAAAAAAGACATAGGTGTATAGTATACACACGATTAACAAAATAATGTTTCATGTTTCATACGTTCTGTCGATGAATACATTGAGCTCTTGACTAACTCGTTTTATAAATCCTAAAAAACCTCCGTTAATGTAAACCAGTCAAAAAACCATAACGACTTATTTAAAAAAAATATTAAATACTTACATGTAACAGACTACGATTATTTGTATCTCTCATACTCTTAAAGTACTAGCAAAAATGTCTTAATGTGCTTTTTAATATTTTTTCGTTGCCTTCCCAGCTTCTGTTCATCTGTCGCGCTGCGCTTGCTAATGTCACGTGAAATAAGGCTAAAACAGGCATTTAAGATGAGAGGTGCCTTTGAAGGACTACGCCGAAATGAGTGGAGGGCTTATACTCTAGTACCATCAGCTGCATGAGTCTGGAATCCCGTAGTGCAGCTACCATTGTTTCTGTTATGCCGTACATAGACGTTTGAGTTAATTTTTAGTAAATTCTACGATGCAGGAGAAAGTCATATGTAGGTATAGTAAGGTCAGAATGGTAAGACGTCGTTGTAAATAACAAACGACGATCTGAGTAGCATTGGTCTTAACTTGGTCTTAAGACAATCCGATTTGCCCGAAGCGAACAATCAAAATTGTTGGTTGTGACGTCACAGCGCAAATTTGAAGTACTAGCCATTTCGACGAACATGCGCTCATATATACGATCGGTTTTTGGAGGTTCGCATGTTGGGAGCATATAATTCGACTCATTAAATGTACTGCACAGAATAATCTTACTTATGTAACTATAAAATGTAAAATGTGTGTAACAACCATTGTAAAATGACTTGCCTAATATGACAGACATGTTATAAAATGGCCAATAAAGAATCAAATCAAATCAAATCGAATGTAGTCTCCGAAAATGGCGAGATGAGTAAATCCGAGATTTTCTTGAACAATTAAAATGTTCCAATCCAATCGGTATTTTTGGAAATCCATGGAAAATGGAAATCCATGAGGCCTATGTCCAGCAGTGGACTTCTTATGGCTGAGATGATAATGATGATGATGAATTAAAATGTTACATTTAATTTATATGTAAAAATACTTGATCAACGTTGAAGCCACCTAGAATACTATTATTATAGGTTTATACTGTTTATATTCACTACAAAAAACTTATAATCATTATGCCGCTGGCAGCAGGGCAAGGCTCAAGCTGCTAGTGGTAGGGATGCGACAGAATTTCCAGGCAAAGCACGCCGTGTGTAGGATGATTAACTGAATTATCCAATTGAATATTATTATAATATAGAATAGACCTCGATATAGAAAAAACTAGATAATGAAAAGCGTTTCAACCAAGTTCCAACCGTATTCATAATTCATTCTTGTCACCAAGTCAGTAACATTTAATTTGATCTATACAGATTGTAGGTATTGATGTTGCCAGCAAAACGACTGCTCTCAAATACTTCGAACAAGATTATGCTAATGTGCAGTGGGAATATTCTTTTAATAATCAGCTGAATATGTCTGAATATTCAGCTATTTGGCTGGCGAAAGCCGGGAAAGGGGGTTCAGTAGGCACTCACAATATTGTTGTCAAATGCTAGGGCACAGAGAAAGTACTAAAGATATGGGAATATAACTAAAATAGAATAGAAATAACTGGAATAGGAGTAAAGCGAGCGAGTAACTATGAGAGAAGGATTAAACCGACAAATATTTCTAGAGTTTATTATAGTTACGTTGCTGGATGCTAGAAATCATCATCTAGACCGGTCTTTCTAGAAATCCATGTGGGAGGCCTATGTCCAGCAGTGGACTTCTTGTGGCTGAGATGATGATGATGATAGTTACGTTAGTAATTTAGTAAATTATCGAGCAATTACGCGGTAACGAGATGTCACGTGAATATATTCATGAATATCGCTCTTAATGTAATGACATTTAAAGTGATAGTTTCATTCAAATTTCCGTTCGTAGGTAAAGCCAAAAATCTATCAAAATGTATACATGACCATCACTTTTTCATTTCACTGGCCTTGTGGCTCAGTTGGTTGTAAGTCTGCCTGGTGAGCTGTAGGTCGTGGGTTCGATCCCCACCCAGGCCAAACATTTGTGTAATAAGCATGGATGTTTGTTCTGTGTCTGGGTGTTTCTATTTATCATATGTATATATTTACAAAAAATACTATTACAATGTTACAATGTTTCCTGAGACCTACAATCTTGGAATTTTCAAGGCTAGAGTGAATAGATATCTTCTAGATCGACGAGCTCCATCCTCGGCCACGCCGTCGCTTAACATCAGGAGAGTTGATGGTCAATCGTAGATCTATCTTCTATAAAATAAAAATTGTATGTATTCCATCAGCCCAAAGACTTAGGGCGAATTCTGTGCATCAGCCATTGTAGCGATCAGTATCGCTACTGTAGCTTAAAATCTTCGTCCAGGAATATTACACGGGAATATCCTGGAATTCTAAGCTACAGTAGCGATACTGATCGCTACACCATCTAGTTCCATAGTACAAGCTTTGCTTACTTTGGGTTAGTTGGTGTTGTGTGAAATGTCAACAAATATTTATTTATTATTTATTTATTTATCCGTATGTACTGTCTTTGACATACACGTGAGCGATCAAATTATGTTTCAAGTCAGTAGACGTATTTGTCACAGAGTTAATAAGTGAAATGGTGTCAAAATTTTCTTACCCATCTTATGTAGCGAAACACAGTTACAAGCCTTAAAAGGTTAGTTAAAAGTTGCTTCAATCTACTAGCATTTTTCTTATTACTCTAGCTTATTCAGTTCAGTTTTCAGTTTTAAAAGATCTTTATTCAGTAATAATAATAAACTAAGAACATGTACAATACCAGTGTGAATTATTTCCTAGCAGTACAATAGTATGGCGAAAGTACAATAGTCCTTCTATACTTCATAATCAACGCTTGCTTAGTGCGTTTCGAAAAAGCGCTCGTATGAAAAATTTTCACTATTTTACTAAGTTAGTAACATACTTTGAACTATTTGTAGATCCATATCATATTTAAAAAAAAAAAAGTTTACACTTGAGCTTCGTCTACTTGCAAAACCAATGGTTATTAAAATTACGTATAATATTTAATGTTAGACCCAAATAAAGTAAATAAAATAACTGGTAGCAAATTTTCCATTTTCCGAATCCTTACTAATTTCATCTAAAATTGATTTCTTCGCCATCAATTTTGATTTACCCAGATCTCGCTTCAAAGCGAACCTTATTAACCGTAATTAATTCATCTGAAGCTCCCATTACCAATTTCTTCATCGAAAGAATAATTGTTATTGATTTGAATTTCACATTCCGTTAAATTTATTCCCTTATACAGAGTGGCAAGAGAACAAAGAATATTTTTAAGAGGTAATTGTACTTATAACCTACAAATATAGGAACGTAACCAATCCCGATACCGTGAAAAAAATCAGTTGTTTCCACCGACATTCAATTTTTTCGCTGTCTTTGGTTGTTTCATAAAAACATTTCATTGACCTTCCACAAAATATTCGAATTTTTTTTTTCAGTTCACGTTGCTTAATAAAAGTTGTCACAAGATGAACAAGACGACCTAATACAAGTGGTAATAATACGCTAGATGAAACCCTGTCAGATCTTTTTGAAAATCCATGGAGAATGCCTACGTCCAGGAGTAGACTTGTTGTGGCTAAGATGATGATGATTATGAATAAAACATATTCATAATTATGAGAATCCAGCAGCTTTTGTCTGTAATTCACTATTACACTACATTACACAATACTAGGTACCTACATAAGCGGCATGTAGTACCTACATACATGTAAGGTTTACATAGAGATTTTCCTATTTACATATATTTATTTTTCTTTCTTCTTTTGTTTTACATTACTAATTAGGAAAATTTCTCTGTTATGTACTTATGTTCATTTTTTTTCGTCACGTTTTGATAAAATACTTATCTAACAATACCAAACTCGCGTATCACGTACATATTATGTATTTACCGCTACCGATATACCGACGAAGGGCCAAACCATAATGCATCCTTAAAGAAGCAATATTTCAGGTAAAATGTGGCAACATCCATCGTGTACGAAAGAGCACTTCAATTTATGTGCGTAATTAAGTGGAGTTTGCGTCGGGCCGTCCGCGTCGCTCGGCACTTTCCACAGGTAAATGAAATTTACGTACGCCTCCATCTTTCGAACGTATCTTGAGTTTATGGTGCAAAACGTGGGCTTCAAGCTATAATAAAATTATGTTGCATTTTAAATAGACATCGGTAAAGTAAATAATTAAGAATAAGCGTTGATATTCAATGTTGTTATTCAATTGACTGGCCTTGTGGCTCAGTTGGTAGTGTGTTTACGTCTACCTGCTGAACTGAAAGGTCGTGGGTTCGATCCCCACCCAGGGCAAACATTTGTGTGATGAGCATGGATGTTTGTTCTGTGTCTGGGTGTTTCTATGTATCATATGTATATATTTACAAAAAAAAGTATATATGTATTCTATCAGCCATCTAGTTCCATAGTACAAGCTTTGCTTAGTTTGAGCTAGATGGTGTTGTGTGAAATGTCCACAAATATTTATTTATTATTATTATTATAATGTGGGAATGCATATTTTGGGCATAATGCCTACTAGTAGTGGTATGTTAGATTAGTTTTAGTTTTTAGTCTATTATTTAAAGTAGTTTAATTTATATTTTGTATTTTTTATATAGTTAGTGTTACATATTGTTATTAATTTATATATTTGTTGGCTTATATTATATACATATTATTATATATTTTTACCATTTGAATAAACATTTAAGTATAAATAAATTCTAACAGGGCACTTCGTTCTCATTTTAAGTTTCATTGTGCATCATAAATAATTTCAAATAACTATAATTGATATTGAGTCGTAAGGCCAAAATTTAACTTCATCATCATCATCTCAGCCATAAGAAGTCCACTGTTGGACATAGGCCTCCCCCATGGATTTCCAAAAAGACCGATTGGAAGCGGCTTGCATCCAGCGTCTTCCCGCCACTTGTATGAGGTCGTCTGTCCATCTCGTGGCTGGTCTTCCTACGCTGCGCTTGCCGGTACGTGGTCTCCACTCGAGAACCTTTCGGCCCCATCGGCCATCAGTTCTACGTGCTATGTGCCATGCCCACTGCCACTTCAACTTGCTAATCCGCTGTGCTATATCGGTGACTTTTGTACGTCTACGTATCTCTTCATTTCTGATTCGATCTCGTAGAGAGACTCCGAGCATAGCCCTCTCCATAGCTCGTTGCGTGACCTTGAGCTTCTTTATAAGGCCCATAGTTAGGGACCACGTTTCAGTGCCGTATGTCATCACTGGTAACACACACTGGTTGTAAACTTTCGACTTGAGGGACTGGGGAATATTGGACGAGAAGACGCTTTTAAGTTTCCCGAACGCTAAAAGTTGACCTGCAAAGTAAAGTTGGACCTGCCTAATCGGACCGTCTGTCCTAGGTAGACGTATTCGTCAACAACTTCAAGAGTGAAGTTCCCCACAGATATTGGGGTGGGCACTACATGGGCGTTCGACATAACCTTCGTTTTGTCCATGTTCATTTTGAGGCCCACCCGTTGGGAAACTCTATTGAGGTCTTCGAGCATCGTACTGAGCTCTTCCATCGACTTTGCCATGACTACTATATCGTCGGCAAACCGAAGGTGAGTGATGAAATTTAACTTAAATTTAAGTATTATATAGCATTGCTTTGAATATAATTGTCATGGGCATGATTTACTATCTTATATGTAACCAAAATTAACTGTAGATATTGCTACGAAAAATACTGCTACATGCATACGCTACATGTGCTACAGCACTACGAAAGCTATAAAACTAAGATGTTTAATCTTAGTTTTAAGTAGGTAATAGATTACCACAGACATTTTTTTTTTCTATATATTTCATGTCTTTGATTATTACATTGATGAAAGATAAATATTTTTGAATTGATTACTGGCTGCCATAAAGATGTGATTTCTTGTGTCATTCCGTAATATAAAACATGTAGGTAGGTACAAATGTTATCCTATATTTGGTCATCCGTATCATTATCAAGTTGATTGATTAGATTGTTAAAAGTAAAAAAAGCGCTCGTGGCGTAGCTTGACTAGGTGTTCCCGAACGATCACCAATGTTAAGCAACAGACGGACCGGTGACCGTGAGTGGCTTTTCTTTCTGAGCGCTACCGTGGGTCGGATGACACGTTAAATTGTAGGTCCCGGTTGTTCAGCAATCGTCAAGCCAAGTCAGAGGCCTTTCGGCGGCTTAATAACTCTGACAATAGGGCTGGCTACTCAGTCTATACGACCTTACTTACTTTATTAGATTGTTTGTAACTTTTTTGGTCAAACTAAAGTTTTTTAATGTAATTGAGTGCTGTCAGCGTTTCAAGACAAAAGCCTCCATTTCACGTCCAAGGGAAAGATTCTATTCAAATTATGAAAGTTTTTTTTGTACTGTCACTTCAAATGCAGTTGTTAAACTATCATGATTTTCTTTAATTTGATTTAAATTTATTTCATTGACGAAAAATAAAACGCTACGTCTTTTCCCTTGGAGGTGAAATTGAGGCTTTTAGTCTTGAACCGTAAGAGAAAAGGGTGCACGGAAACGCTGACTGCGCTCAATTACATTAAATAATATTTAGTTTGACCAAAATAACTAGTCAAACTATGAGCTACTTCGTACCCATGGGTACTATGGATATAATAACTACTTGGAATCTTACCTCTGGCTTTTCGGGTAATAACTCATTCCCCTTGCTTTCCTTCTTGTTTTTGTAATGTGTAATGTACCAAACATGTTGAACAAAATACTGGTTTTATTTTCATAATATGAAACTGTTAGGTTCAGGAAGAATGGGTTACTAACAATGAACCTACTATCAGTGAATTAAGAGCCTTCAGTTCAACTATCGCCGTCTCACTCGCGCATACCAACATTTTTGAAGATATACATTTTTTTACGTTAATCTGTAAAAATCATTTTTATGCATAAAAATCACCGTGGATCAAATTGAAATTTGTGTCCATCATTTGTGATGTTGTGATGTTTCTTTCTAGTGTTTAGTTCGACGATGTTTTTAAAAGTTCATTCAGTCATTTAATGTTTTCAAATAATTATGTTGGTATGCGCGAGCGAGACGACTGATGGTCGAACTACAGACTCTTGAGCGTTGACAAAGTCGAGAACACGTCTGAATCTTTAGATTAATAACGATTAATGGGAAAATGTAATGAAATATCTCGCTTTTATAAAAAAAAGTTAAGTACATTGAATATTCAGTTTACCATCTTCTGTTAGTAAAAATATTTTGTTTACTAAATTATTAGGTAAAAAAACGAATATCGACACAAAACTAAAGTTATCAGCATCTTAGACGCTGTAAGCCTCATTAAGTTTAACTTTGAAATGTTACACGAAAGGTTACCTTGACCCGCCGTAATAATGTTAGAGCATGTCAAGGTTTCCCAGAAGGTAAGTAATAAGTTTATTAACACGTGTGCCTCCACTTTCTGTACCGGAGGGCTGACGTCAGAGCCCCTCTAATACGGACCCTTAGGGACGCTTTGTTCTATCCTGACCCTATTAACCGCATTAAAGGTATTTAGCTGACAACGAGGCACATATTTTGTAAGATAAAATGGAGTGCAGGCACTATTAACTACGGTGAACTGACTGCCAACAGCTGGTACTATCATTGTACAGCCGTATAAATTCCAGGTTTATTGTAATCTCAATATATTAAGCTTATGAAATTTGTTTATTGACCAAACCCAATTTTATGAGAATAAATGTTCAATAAGAATGAATGTTTCTTTATATATATGGTACTTAAACAGATACTACAAAGTAGCCAAAAGCAAGTCACACTAACAGTTTTTAGTTTTTTTTGTACGCCTAGCTTTTGCACTTTGGAAACATTGCACTGAATAAAAAATTTTAAGGTTACAAACGTATTTCTGTCGTACGTTTGTATATCTATACAGACATAGATAAAAAAATTATGAGTAACTTGCCTTAGTGTGAGTGTTTACTTTTTAAGGGAGTATAAAAGCCTCGAAGTGCGAGTCGAACTAGAACTTAACCAGTATTATTCTTGTTGGGGTTCTTAGATGGATCTTCTCGAATTTATGAACTGGATATAAAAGAATATTGGTATTCACAAATGGCAAAATTTCATTTTTGACTCGACGATCATTCATATTCTCTTCATCAGCATTCCATCAAGTAATTAATGCAAATGTGTCTCGTCTCCATGGAGCCGTATGCAAACAAGTCTGAGTTTTTTCACGCGACACCGCGAAAGGATTTTCATCCGAAATGCGCCGTTCCGGTCTCACACGAAACTCTCAAAAATTCAACAGCGCGAGACGGCCACCTATTCTGGAAAAGGAATTGTTGAATGTCACTTGGCTGAATGAATGCTAATGAAATGTGATACGGAGGCGTTTTTATTCAGGATAAAGTGTTGACGTTCTGTCTGGAGAAAAAACAGGCCAGTACTCAGAAGATGTCATAAAACGAAATAAATAAACAAATTTATAAAGCATAACTCTCCACTAGAATGACCTAGTGTAGGAAATACACAACTGACCTGGTAAATAAACAGGTTTATTTTAATGGTTTTATGGTTTTCGCGATTATTACTCATTGAAATGAAACAAATCCGTTAATATTTGTTTCATTTCAATGAGATTTATTTTAGGCAAGCACACTTCTTGCAACGCGTTCGTGCACCGCGTGCTTACAACGCGTATGTAACGCGCCTACACTGTATTGTTCGTGGTGTTGTAACGCTACGATTTACGATAGAACTCGCATACACATGTGACTGAGCAACAACTCTGATCAAGCGCACGCATAAGTGTTAAGAAGTAGAACTTTATGTTTGACACTCTAAACTGCTCTGAAAATCATCGTCTCATATTTTTTTTAATAACACGTGTTTTAATGTCCAGAATACACCCACGAGTAGTAGAACTCGTCGTTTTCGGAAGCTTGTGGGTCTCCAGACGTAGGCTGATGAATATTTCGCTTCATTACAGCGGCACGCTCCTTGTCTAATATTCAACACGATCGCATAACCTGCTCTACCTATATTAATAGCTTCCCATAATCTAGATTTTTAGTGTAGGTAATTTGTTCAAATTTGTACATTTCAATATAATCTATTAGCATACCTATTACTTACCTTTGTATTTTTTTTTGATAGTTTAGTGATGCCTTCAGAATTGATATCTATGCCGCACAAAAAACACAAGTGTCAATGCCTTTTGTCCACATGGTTTAAAATTTCGCCTGTCTGTAAGATTAAACAGGCATGATAGTCTAGTAAAAATGAATCCGTTTGTATGGAGCAGATCACAGTATTTGCAACTGGGAGGATTCTTTGAAGTTATGATAGGAAAATGACTAAAAATCATACATCAACAATAATCCCCGATTAATAGACTAGCTGCGTTCCGCGGTTTCACTCGCGTATTTATGACAAACGGTGATGATTTTGATGATGACAAGTATCTTATGTCAGTCTCCAGACCCAAAACTATCTCTATACTAATTTTTATAACGATCGGTTCAGCCATTTGAACGTGTAAAGGTAACAAATTTGCATTTTTAATATGAAATTGTGTCAAATGTAGGTATTTCAAAACTCCAGTACCTACATTCATTTAAATAACAATATACTTACCTAGTTGTCTTTTATGTTGTCACAAATCTTATTTTTACTAGACTATGAATTTATCAATTTACTTCTGTAAGAAATGTAAAAGAGTTCCGGTTAAATTATTCATATTGCTGTTGCTGATAGCAGTCATCGTAATCATATTTAATATTTCTTAAATAAGTATATCTTAAAATATATATAACAAAAACAAAAATAAATGATAAAATGAATACTGATTAACCTCATGTCTGTATCAAATTTAAAAGAATATTGAGAAAATCTGGTTAAATGCTTCATACTGTTGTGGTTTTGCAGTATTTTAATAAAGAATTCCCTAATATTAAATATCAAAGACAAGAGAATACAAATAAATACTGAATAGCCTCATTATGGGTCTGTGGATTATCCAATTATTACGCCGATAATGAAGGTAAATTGGTATTCAATCATTTCCATAACAAGCTTAACCACGATAGAAATCGTCGATTAACATCAAATAAGTTGGCACAAGTGTATGATATACGGAGTCACACATGAAGCACGCTGTGATATAAAGATATACTTATTGCGCGTAATGTATCTCGTAACGACATCAAAATGGCGGCGCTTCTCCCTCCGTGGTGTGCGGTGCGTCACAGTCCTCATTCAACCTCAAATCTTCTGTGCAGCAAAACCAAACTGTATTACTTTTGTTATCATCAATTTTATGAAATACCTCCCGTTATGATAACAAATTGAAAGATGTATTCATGTCAAAAAAAACGTTAAACCCGTTGGGTCTCGGCTCTACTTGTGTGTAGCACATAGTATAAATACGAATAACAAATTTTTTGTGTAAACTCTTTTCTAGTACCTACAAAGGACTGTACAAGATAAGTCCAAACGTAATATGGGATGCTAAGAGTCCTGCAGGATTACTTATTAAGCAGATTACAAGAGCGGCTGAGAAGTCGGCAGAAATCCATTCAGACACCAGACGGGCGATGAATTTTTAAGAGGCCTCCACGATGCCTGTATGTATGTGTTTGTGAGCTTGTATGTCTGTGTTTGAGAGTGTAACTGAAAGCTTTTTGGAGTAGGATTCAGCTTCATAATGAAGGTGGTACAAACGGTTTCTGGTTATGAATTCGTTTGCGGTTTTAATTGAAATGATTATTATTTTTTATTTCTATCCAAATGTCCAAGAAAAAGTACTAATGCTCGGATTTATTTAAATGAGTATTAATATTTCTAAGCTTCCATAGATTAGATTTTGACCGAGTTTGTTATGCAAATTCCTAAATAGCAAATGTTATAGCTATATATATGTTTTATAATAAATCGATTATTATTGTTAATAGTTTTGCTTTACTAACTAAACTCAAGAAAGCATCGACTGTACTTACATTTCAAACACTTAACTCTATCGCAGTTCAATGAACTTTGAAATAAACAGCATATTTTCGGCGAAATTCACAAGTCGTAAAAACGCTACCCTGTTTGCATACATTATTTTCATAACCACTCGTTAGTTGATTAAAGGGTAGATTGTATTCATATAGTATTTTAACAAAATTTCAATTAATGATATCCAAATCGACCTATGAAAAGCTTCCTATTTTAAAAAAAAACACATAATTTTAAAATCTGGTCACTCCATCTATGGTTCACCTAAATCTAAGGAGCCCTTGATAATTTTCTTCAAGTAATATTATTAAAAATCAAAATAAAAAGTAGAAATCGTAGCAAAAAAGCCACGGAAAAAGAAAATACAAATCTAACAAACACCACGCACATTAAAATCTTTCATGCAGTTTAAACTCACACTATAGTTTAAGCAAGCAGAAGGCCCGTAAGTATATTACTCTCGAAAACCGTATACAGCTTCTTCGGTCCATATTTTTTATTCGTACTGCAAAGGAGTTGGACTCCCTGTGAGATTGAGATTTTGTATAATCTCAGCTTCACAGGGAGGCCAACTCCAACTCCAACAAACGACGTGCTGCATTCTCGGGCACACCGTAACTCACCATCGAACGAGTTAGTAGACAAAGGTACTACTTATAAAAAGCCTCAAAGAGATAATGAATATGTAATACAAACCTTCTTTCGTTTATAATCGGGTAAACGTACTAAAATCATTTATACAGTCGGTCGTCATAAAATTACTGCTTAGACCGATGCTTTTAATAATATCTCTGGGTTTGACATTAATTGGCCCGTTAATTGTTCACCCTTTGTCAAATTTCACGAATATTTTGATGACACTAGAACAACGAGGGGCCCTTAACGTCAATCTAGGTGTCTATCAAAGGGATAAAAAACTGAACTGTCAATACCAAGCACAAACCTTTGTCAATCAAAACCTGAAAAAAATATAAAATCAAAAAAGTAAAATAATATTCCGAAGTTTGAAATACTTGAGACGTTTGGGTAAAAAAATAGCAGAGCTATGATTTACTCGTACCTTGGGAGCTTGTATTCTTTAAGATGCACTGTAAACACATGCCAAAACATTAAAAGCAAGCACCTTAAGATTTCTAGCATTCTCAAAACTTCGTCTGAAAAACTCACAGCATGTAAATAAACTTACCATTGCAAGGGCCACAAGAATTCTCCGAGATATTTTTTTATTTTCTTTCTACATTTTATGCCCTTAACGTTTTGACTCGCACTCCATGCATGTATCACCCCCTTAACAAGCGAGTAAAGAATTTCTGAATGTGAGATTTCTGCATTGAAAAAGTGCTCGTTATGTTATCTTTAGTTAGTTTTTTTTTTTAACATAAAATTTTCTTTAGAAATATAAAATTTTATGTTAGCAAAATAGATACGTAACATATTGTCTTTAATAATTTTTTATCATACATTTGAAAATTAATTTAACATTCGTTTTTATCGCTATTTATACATACAATATATCAACAGTTAAAATGACACCAAAAACTTTATTTTGTAATAAAAAAAATAGATAAGGCAGTCTTACACTTCAAACGGTGAATAAGTATACATTGTTTATTGTACTTTTATTTTAAGCCTGAAAAATTAACCAAGACAACCATAAAATAGAGTAAGTTAGTAAAGAGATACAGTGCTAATTAATACTCATACAAAATGGTCTTAAACTTTTACACCTTAATGTAATAAAAAATACATCTACTAAGTTGTAGCGTACCCTAATTACTAAGTACTAAAAGATGTCATTACGACACTTTGAACTTTACGATGCCAATTAACTAGAGCGCTAACAGTTTCTGGAACATCTTTTACATGAAAGGTTTTGACATTTACTAGAAAAATTAGATGGTTTAGTTTTATTGATGTAATGAAAAGTGCTCACGGAGACTAAAAAAATAGTCTCGACGTTTATCTATCGCCCGTCCGTATGGCACAGTCATGCAGTTTATTCGGAGACTATATAAATCGTAGACCACTTATCAACTCCGTACCAGACCAGCGCCTGACAAGTATCAAACTAGATCAGTCAAAACAAGTACGCTGAAGCGCGTTAACCACGAGACTCACACCAGCATCATTACTGGCCTAGTGGCTCAGTCGGTAGTATGTCTACCTGCGAAGCTGTAGGTCGTGGTTTCGATCCCAATCCAGGACAAACATTTGTGTGATGAGCATGGATGTTTGTTCTGTGTCTGGGTGTTTCTATGTATCATATGTATATATTTACAAAAAAAAGTATATATGTATTCTATCAGCCATCAAGTTCCATAGCACAAGCTTTGCTTAGTTTGGGCTAGATGGTGTTGTGTGCAATGTCCCCAAATATTTATTTATTTATTTATTTATCATTACTGTAAGGCGCAAGGCGGCACCTGTTTCATAAGGAACTGATGTGTGAACCTTATGGATGCGCTCAACGCGCGCAGCTATCTCTCGCGCATCACAACATTTTAAAATAAAAATATTTTTTTTATTGACAAAGTTACAAACATATTCAGGAGGCAGTTATTATGTAAGTATATGAAACATTTCGGCAATGTGGCAAAATCAGCTTTATGCAGTAGCGGTGCGCTGGTTTACATTTTGCACTTTTACTCGAACTTAAATTTTAGAATTTTGTACAGCGGGTATTTAACAAGAGCTGCTTCACTTAGGTAGATGATATATGTATTATTTAATTATTTAGATATATAAACACAATTTCACAAATACTGAGTAGTAAAAGAAATCGAAATGGAATGAATACGGTCAGTCAGCTTATCGGGTGGGTATATTATTATATGTCATTTATAGTATAATTAATAAGTTAGTCAGTCGTCTGTCCGAACATCTAAAAGAACAAACAAGTAGCATGTTATATTCTTTTACTCTTTAAATACTTAGTAAAAAACGTTATAAAAGTTAAAAGAAGTTCAGAATATCTTAAATGAGGCAGGATTATATCGAGTTCCCCGTAATAGTTTAATTAGTTTAATCTTCGAGTCAAATGGGCGGGTATTTTCAAGGCGAGCTCGCTTATCGTTCCTAACTTTTCTTACATTTTTAAAAGAATCGCCAAACGTTAAAATACCTATTTTTTCAGATTATGCTAAATATCAACAACATTGAATAGTACTTTTTTAAACTCGTTAAGAGCTAACACCAGACTTGCGAAAACTTGGAGAAATTCAACAGTTTTTTGTTCTTCCAGCTAGCTCGGGTATTTATTTTAAGAGATCGCAATGTTTGCGAAAATCTATATTGTTATTTATTATTATCACTATAATTTAACTATCAATAATACGCCTCGTTTCTTACATATCCTGAGAAGTTGCTTTAATTAGAACAAATGAATCTCTAGGTTAATATAAGTACTTCACAGAATGTATTATTAGTAAACAGAATGGTATGATAATATAGCAAACATTGTGATCAATTACAATATATTAGAAAGGGTGGTTAAGTCATACCCTTATGTTTGATCGTTAAGTACCAGGGCTATATTTTCCACATAAACATCCGAGCGTAATAATAATCCATGATTCGTGACACAACAAGAGTCTTTGAGCGTTATCTTCTCATTTCAACTGGAGCTCCGTGCCGAGTACCCCAATGTGTATCGACACCGGGGCTGCCACCGGCGGCCTAGGGCTTCGTATATGCCTCGTCTTTAGTTAGATCACTTGTTAACTTCTGCAGCTTAGCTTGTTTTTCCATCTGAAACACACTATGACAGCCCGCTTAATTATCTGTCAAAAACCTGTCGCGCCGTATGTTACTTTTTTCCGTCGCTGGCCTCACCAAATCGCCTCATTTGCTGTTCATCAAGTCACTGTCGCTAACAAATATATAGGTAGGTACCTAACTTGGCTACAAGAATAAAAGAATAAAAAAGACATACCAGCATTGCCATTTAACGTGGCAATGCTGGGTATGCTGGCAACTGGTAGTGGGTTTGAGCATTTGGATTATCTTTAGACCTTTATCGGTCTGGGGTAATTGATATGCTTTTTGTGTAGTAGTTTATTTAGTTGAGTTTGTATATTGTTTTGTTGTAGTTAATAAAGGCACTTGCCCGTTTAAAAAAAAACTAGGTTAAGTAATTCCATGCTGAAATAAGTGGGAACTGAGTTATCAGACAAATCATTTACACTGACTGAAAAGTTTATACTTACCAAGTCTATGTTCGTAGAACTACTATAGTACCTAGTAATCTGGAATCAAGCATCTGAATCGAGCCTGTTTTTACCCGACTGCGTAAGAAGGCGGGTTATGTTTTCCGAATGTATATACGAGTATATGTACCTATGTGGGTATGTAGGTACGTTTCTATATGATCGCCTACAGCCTAAACGACTAAAATCGGCCATTTAATATGCAAAGTGTCTAGATTCATCTTTATTCCTTGAGTGTTATAGGTTATTTTTTTTTTTGTAATAATAATAAAAATGGATATCTCGCACAAAAAAAATGTGTTTTTTCGTAACCTCCAACGAACTCAAAAATAATGCGCAGCCATAATTTTTTACAGCGATTTTACGCATACTTTCTCACAAAAAAGATACACTCAAAAGCGTATCGAGCTTATCGAAATCGTAAGTCTGCAAAAACTGCTTTTCTGCAGTCGGGTATTTTGTTTGTCTTTTGATATAGATACTTATTATAATCTGTCTTACTTTTGGGCTCAACTGTTGTCAATATGGGAAATTTAAGTCGTAAGCCTTCCTCCTTCAAAAATTTTATGTTTCGAACTTAGTCCCTCCAAATCTGGTCAATTGGTCTTCCATCTTTACTGTCGTAGTTTATGCAAGTAGTATATCAATGTTTGCCGTATAAACTGTAGTGCTGAAAAAGTTTCAAACAATAGAACGGCGAACAATTATAACAAAATTTTGTGTTACCTGATGGACCATGTAAACTATTTTGAAATATCTGTCCACAGATTCCATTTACGAGTGCGCTGAAGTAACCGCAGCCTGTCTGGTACAGTTTGAATGTTGGATTCCTGAATTTATGCACCCCACTCGTATCTTTTACATAGAACGATACGATATTCTGATACAGACTAAAAATAAAATCATCAGATAATAAAGATATACGGCCTTACCGAAAAACGTTACTTAACTTTAAGCAATACTTAACATATTTTGTCAATTACTCGCTAGTACGTAATGAGACTTGCGGAAAGAAGACAGAGAAATTAAGACGTTGGTTAAAGTTAAGTAACGTTTTTCGGTAAGGCCCATAATTACTATAAGCACACTTAATATTGTCGTTGTAACTTTTTTAATTTAGTTATGTGTTAAGACTAGGCCAGTTGGCCTAGTCTTAACACATAACATAGTCTTAGATGGAGAGACAATATCGTCAGTCTTAGTGCAAGAACTGGATGAATTCTGTGCAGGACTAGAAAGTAGGGTGTGATGAATAAGAGGCCAATGTCTAGCAATGAATGGGTAAAGGTTGAAATGATTATCATCATCATCGTTTCAGCCTTTACCCATACCATTACAAATCGTAATAGAAAGTTGTAAATACTCCGTTGATATTCTGTTCAACGTATGCATGTACAGTTTCGAACCTCCATCAAATTCACGGATGAATTACTTTTCAATAAAAATCTGATGGAATTCGGACTTTCAGGCAGATTTTTTACATTGGCGTGTAATATTCATAAGTTGAGACATGTCTGGAAAATTTACGGCCTTACCGAAAAACGCAATTTAACTTTAAGCTATGCTTAACATATTTTGTCAACTTCTCGCTGACACGTAATGACACTTGTGGAAAGAAGACAGAGAATTTAAGACATTGGTTAAAGATAAGTAACGTTTCTCGCAAAGGCCCCCTTATGGCAGTTGTTAATTTGATTTATTGGAGCCGTGGTTTTTATTATCCAAACCGATATACTTACTAATTTTTAAGCCCTTGCAAATAGAAACACGTGTTGAATCAAGTAAGAAAATTTATACTAGTTCTAGAAAAACTATCTTTATTTTTAGGCTTCCATACTTACAATGATGATACAATGAGTGTGCGAGTTTAACTCGCACACTGAGTATACTGTCGTACTTTACCAGATTTATTTATTTGATGCTTTGATGATTTATTTATTTCACCGTCAGTATGAAATTATAATTATAATAGAATAATGAGCGTGCACCGTTTAGCACAGACCTCAGGAATGCGTGACACACCGTGCGCGATATACGCCTTGCACTGTCTGGATCCGCCTTTAAACGGGTAAGTACTATAGAATGCAATTAAAAAGGTTTAAAAGCTTTGATTTATATGAACTTGTTTCAAAAAAGGAGAAGGTTCTCAATTCAGTTGGATTTTTATATTTGTTAACCTTATAACCGGTCATATAAACACCGATTTTTTTATTTGAAAGGATATATTTTCATAATGGTTCCTTTACAACTTCGAAATCGATCGGGTACTTAGGTTTTTAAAACAAAATAACTGTCGAAAAAATAACATCCAAGTAAACTAAATTATCCTAAATTCAGATGTTACGCGCACTCGATCACTCGTATGAATAATGTAGGCAATGTATTATGTATGCATCAATTATATGAAATATAGTAGATTTGGCGGGAACGTCATGGAAACATATTGTTGTTTTATTTTATTTTCCTAAACTTCTGTTACTTTGAACTTTAATGCTATAAAAATGGTGGTGTTGATCAAACACTTAATGAATAAAACGCCACTTTATTTCACGACGCTTTATTTTACTTGCCCATACTCACGTACTTACGTCAGTGTGGACAAGTGAAATAAAGCGACGAAACTAATCTTTTCACGTTGTCGGCAAAACTCCTTATAGAAGCTTCTATTAAGTCGCCACCACTTTAGTGAAGCACGACTTGAATTTGAAAATTACTGTATACGTGACTTAGATTGTGACTAGAACATTTATAACTTATTCAAGAAACTTGAAGAAATCTTAATACTTGACACTGGCAAATGGTCTAAGCGGGTCCAAATCTAATTTAAAAAATTAAACCTACTATTTCAGTCCACTTAATTAATTAATGTTGTCCTTGTGTCCTCCCAGTGTGTATTACCGTGAGTTCATGCATCTCCACGTGCGTTTGACAAAGCCGAGACATCCGCCGCTCGAGTTTGGCAAGAGATCTTCGTCAGCAGCCGCCGTCGCCGTACGCGTTCACATTATAATTACTCTGTCACACAAAATATTAAATATATAACGAAATAAGTTATGTAGTTATAATATTATATAATCAGTAGCTATTGATATAATTTCGTTTTGAATCTCCTAGAATGTTGTTTGTGAAACGTATTCTAATATCTTCGAGATTATTTCTCATACTTAGTAGAAATACAGTAGGTATAAAGTCTAGATTGTGGTAGCATGATATTCGGTTTCATTTTAAGTATGTAATTATCTCTGTTCCTCCGCCATCTCTGTTTCCTGAGAACTACAATCTTGCAATTTTCAAGGCTAGCGTGAATAGATATCTTCTAGATCGACGAGCTCCATCTTTGGCCATACCGTCGCTTATGATCAGGCGTTAAGAGTTGGTGGTCAATTGTAGATCTCTACAATTGACCACCAACTCTTGCGTAAAAAAATTAATATATACCTATATTGAATTTATTCTTCACACAAAAGTAGGTAGATATTCAATACATCAAGTAAATATCAAAAAGTTTTGGCAGAGTTTCATAGAGCCGACGTTTCTGAGTTTGTTTTATTTTCCTTTCCATAGAAATGTTAATTTCTTGATGTTTTCTTAAAGTCTGAGGTATTTGCCGTGTTTGAATTATTTATGTGTTACTAGCAAAAATTACTTCTAGTTATTTTTACCTGGCTGTGTAAGAAGGAGGGTTATGTTTTTCGAGTGTATGTATGTATGTATGTGGGTATGTATGTATCTGTGTTTTATATGACAGCCTATAGCCTAAACGGCTTGACTGATTTTGATGTGAGACGTGTCGTTAAAGTTTATTGTATATTTTCAAACAATTGAAAACAGTCAATACGAAAACTCATCAAGTGATCCGCTCCAGTCAAAAATAATTCTAGTCTAAACTTTTTAAATCAGGATTTCACACTGAACTTTCCAAAGGAACTTTCTTTACATTTTCTTAGTCTGGATCGCCCTGTAAATATAAATATCCTTACGTACCTCTTTGTCACCTTACTTTATCATATTTTCTTATTGTTATTTTAGGGGTAGAAAGGGATACAATTAATATAGGAGAATTTCATAAGGGATTGGTCAGACAGGAAGCAGTCACGTCAAACGTTCAGCGTTCGCGTTCTGATTTCAAACCTACAGTAGCTCGCGAGCCCCACTGAAGCTAGTCTACAAGGTGCCACTGCCACTACTTTATCACCATAATTTTGACGATAATTCTTCACCAGAGGATCAATTAAGTAATAATTTTGTCACAATTGGCAGCTTCAAAACGTTCTGATTAATCGACGCGGTCAGAATGCTTAATGTATGATTATAACATAAATATAAGACAAGTATATGACGCAATTTTGAAGAACATCCCTCATTACGCTAAGGCAAAGCGGATTTCAACTAAGCACTTTATTATATTCAGATAAATTATGCTTTAAATAAAGTAGTGTACTTCATGTCTTAAATACGTATCGTGTGTCTCATAGCGGCTCATTTCTCGTGCCATTGAAATACTTCGTTTTCAGATTCTTAGTTCCAAATATATCCGCCAGTGATGCTATACTATCTTAACAATATACATTGCGTTAATTGTTGTAATAAGAAAGTGTAGATAATATTGGTTTCTCGACTCTCGACAGTAAAATTTTTAAGATTTGTTACAAAATAAATGTATATATTCTTATGTATACATTGTTAATAGTTATAATCTCATTATATTTTGCCCTTTTAATAGTACAACCTATACTTTAGCCTACATTGCGAAGAACGTATTGCAACTGTAATCCAGCTGAATGTGAGAATGCTGTATTAGAAAACAACTCAATTTTGTAACCTGCCTTAATATAATATATTACGCCGCATTCCTCAATATGGATGTATCACAACAAAACACAATGATCGCAAAACTCAAACGCCCACGGCTTGAATGCGTGACGGCTTTCTATATGACCATCCCCTTAGTGGTAAAATGCCAAAAGTGTCAAAGAAACCCATTAGTAAAATGAGCTTCTTCGGTAAACTAACTCGGAACGATCGTAAATTGCTATTGAACAAGAATATGGAGCCTCGGTCATTCGTCTTTTGGGTTAATTTATTCACTCACTTTAGTTGATTGTATTAGTTTTTTATATTGTGATTAATAGAATTCGTTCCGTATTTTCCTGTTAGCTAAGAAAGCAGGTTTATCCAAGACTAATAAATATCCCCGAGCCTCGTAATATGTGCGTGTACGGAACCATCCTCTGCTCAAGGGCCGTCTACGTGGCGTAGAGTGCTCGACCTTTCCCAATATAAAGGAAAGTCTGTTTTAACTCCATCTCGACGACACTTGGAGGCCTATTGATTGCTGGCTCCGGCTAATTTCGGCTTGAGATGAATCAGCAGGGCGCGGGAAATATTTGATTAGGTGCCTCATTATTTCCGGTTCGGGAGAATTATGGTTGTGAATTTGGATTTCGCAGTATAAGTTTCGGCAAGGGATATTTGTGCAACGAAGAATTTGTTATTAATTTTGCTAAGAAATCAGAAACGTATTTTTATTTATGTTGATAGGATTATGTTTAATGCCTACCTCAGTCTCGTTCGACAGATTACATGTTAATTAAAACATCTGAGACAAAAACAAACCAAAAAATTAAATAGTTTATAAATAACATAGTAAAGTGGTAATAAACTTCGAAAAAAATCATTCTACATAAGAAGCTACCAATATCGGATAGGTACTGATTCAGTGTAAAAGACAGATTTATCTTTTTGTACATTAGAACGACGACAACGTTTCTCCAATCGCAAAACCCTAAGGAACCGTCACGTAATTTTTCATGGTAGGTAGATAAAAAAAACTTCTTCATAGCTGCTGGCTATGCTGCGCTATGCTAAATAAAAATAATACAATAAACTATATGATATTTTAGTCGCAGTGTGTAAACTTAGCCACAGCTATACAAAACTTTAACTTTAGTGCAACTGCGGTTTAGGATATGGCAACTTTGTAGTGAAGTAAAAAAGTATTTTCGACATTATACAAACTAAACACAGTTTTTAACATACTCGCACTTTTGTGCTGAGAAATTAATGGACAGGAAATTATAAAGTGTATGCGCTTTTAAATAAAATATCACAAATTAGCATTTGATACCTACGTTCACGCAAATGTTTATTTCTTTTTTTTTAAGAAACTTATCTACTTATGTGATTATAGAAGCTACAGCTAGCGTTTTAAACTATACCTGAACATCTAAATTATGTAAAATCTAATAAGAAAATACCTAGAATATATAGCTTACATCGATAATTTTAGCCGAATACCCGAAAACAAGGGTTATCAATTTTCTGTGAATATATTCAATGTTCACACGTTCCTTCTTATCCCAAATATGTATACTAAGATAGATAAACCTTTGAATCAATAGCAAAAGGCAAAATATAAAATAAAACCAGTACAGAAACGGGTAGCCTTATCGCTATAAGCCATATTTTTCAGGTAACTATGGAACGTAAAAATATTTATTTTATTTAATTACTCAAATGAACATTAATATACAATAAATACAGTAACACCAAAAACCTCGCCGAGGTTTGTCTTGACGTTACTCCTCGACACTTTTAAATACAACAATGTTAGGTACATTAGTGGAGTCATGCCACCGTCGCGTGAACAGTGGCCGACTGTTCAGTTTCTATGCAGTAAACCACTTTATACAGGCTGCTCCTCACTACATAACTTATTTATGAAATAATGTTTTAACACTCTTAACACTCATATCTATACTTAATGGAAACAATAAGTGGAAATTAAATAAAAATGAACTATTGAAGCTAAAACAAGAAGTAAAGATAAAACAAGAAGTAGAGACAGATACTAATACTTAAATCATAAACAGAATGCCATAGACAGCTTCATAATCATAAAAACGATTACTACGAAAATATGAGAGAAAAGATGCAGTGCAGTGTAAGTACATAGTCTGAAATCTGTTTTTTTTACCCAACTGCGTAAGTTTATGTAGGGTTATGTATTTCGAGTGAATGTATGTACGTATGTTTCTATATGTTCGCCTACAGCCTAAACAGCTTGATTGATTTTGATGTGCGAGGTGTCGTTAGATTCGTCTTCGCTCCCTGAGGCTATATTTTTTTGTTATAATATTACATCTTTTACAAAAATGTAATTGAAATGTAATTATTCCAAATTATCTTCATTTGTAATCTTTTACAGGCATTTTTACGCATACTTTCTCTCAAAAAGCGTATCAAGCGTAACGAATTCTTAAAATAAAATACAAAAACTGTTTTTCTGTGATCAGGTATTTTGTTTTTCTTTTAATATATATACTTGTTAACTACGTTGTGTAAGTTATCCATCTGTTCTCTTCTAAACTGCTCGTACGTAATTCATTTCCATACAATGTTAACTTAGCTTTCAACACACTCCTCAACGTGTTATCCCAAATTAAGATTTATCCGGCACATACGTCGTAATCCTCAAACTCCTCACGCCGGCCCGCTCGAGTGCATTACGCTGTATCTCAAATTATGTACTCCCTTTGTCTTGTAACTTAATGCTATTGAGAATATTTTCCCTCTTCACGCGCTGAAAACGAACGAAAATGTGAGATGTAGGAGCCAAACAATATTATCCGGAAAAACCGGCCAAGAGCGTGTCTGGCCCCGTGCCGAGTGGAGTTCCATAGTTACACCTCACGATAATGAATGAAAGCCTCTCCTTCTCCATGGATTTCCAAAAAGACCGATTGGAAGCGGCTTTCATCCAGCGTCTTTCCACATCTTGTATGAGGTCATCTGTCCATCTCGTGCTTGAACATACAAGTACGAAATATATTTTTTTTATTTCTCCTAGTACAATGTTTAGTCGAACAACTATTACTCGTTAACTTTAATTTTACGTTGCTGTTACAGTTATCCTATTTTTTTTTATTTGTCCATTTTCATTCAATTATGTTTTGTTAATTTTCATACATAGAAATAATTATTAGGGTTCCATAGTACATCTTATTTTTCTTTATTTGTCCATTTTCATATTTTTTTTGTTAATTTCCATACTTAAAAATCATTTCTATGGTTCCGTAGTAACTACGAGGAATCGACATATTGTAAATCCACAATGTCTGTCTGTTCGTATGTCACAGACTCAATTTTATTCACTGTTATTACTACATAAATAAATCTGGCAGGTAGATTTTGGTTCAGTAAGCCGCTGTAGTGATGTGCAACGGCGGCCTTATCTCATAGAGCGATTTCTTCCAGGTAACCTTAGGGTATCGGAAATCTGGCAATTGTGAAAAGGAGGTTGTGGTGTACAGTCCATATTAAATAATATAATTGTATGTACAAAGAACATAATAGTATATACCTACAAGTACTAAATAATATAAAATATATATCAGATCGTCTGTTAGTACCTTTAATGGTATGTGATGTACGAGTGATGTGGTAAGACTGAGTAGCCTCAGAACAAAGGGTGTTCATTATATAAATAGGAAAAGTTACGGAGGACAAAGGCTAAGGCCCAAGCTATGCGGGCAGTCTTTGGTTTCTGTGTATCCCAGGGATTATATGCTGGATGACAAATTGTAGGCAGATTTGTATAAAATTATTAACAATACTGAATGTACAAAATCAGTTCATAAATCCTGCTATTAGGAGTTACTTTATTTTAATACCCCAAGCGGGGGTGCCGAGTTGTCTCACTTGCAAACAAACTATTTTCAACCAACTTCAAAAAGGAAGAGGTTCATAATTTGGTTGTATTCATATGTTTGTTATATCTGATTAAAAATATTTTTTGTTTGAAAAGATACACTTTCAGATTGGTCCCACAGAAATTACATCAAAATAAGTTAAATAGTTTGAATTTTAAAGCAAAATTGCGTATTTTGAAAGCGATTGCTACAGTTTTTTGAGAATTGTTATGAAATAAAATTACTAAACATAATTTTGATAAAATTATGCATACGTTAGCCTTATAAAACACTATAACAAAAAAAAAGAGAACATCTTTTTCTACTATTATCAAAATAACATAATCGTCATCATCTCAGCCACAAGAAGTCCACTGCTGGACATAGATTTCCCCATGAATTTCCAAAAATACCGGTTAAATAACATAATTAGTACCTGGAATTCCGAGCTTTGCTCGGTTTTTTTATAATAGTATTTCTCATAAAAGAAAGAACTTGAAATCGAACCGAGGTCTTCTGATCGAATTGCCCGATTTCCCACCTGATCTATTACCACCTTGTAGACAGTGGCGAAATTTACCTTCGTTTTCTAATGATATTGTACCAGTTTTTCATTGCCAGAAAACACGGATAAAATGAAATTTTCTAAAAATGAAACCTAGCTAGATCGATTTATCGTCCCCTAATCTACCTACAAACCAAATTTCATTAAAATCGTTAGAGCCGTTTCCGAGATTCCGATTATATATAGGTATATATATACAAGAATTGCTCATATAAAGTATTAGATACATCATAATAAAAACTTTAAAAACATATTGTGTAACTTACTTTCTATTATTACTCTAATGAGACTATGTTTGAATTTGCGCATTTATAAAAGTTTAGTTAAATGCCTTTTAGGTATATAAGACGTCTAGCTAATGAAAAAGATGTTCAGCTTTTTATACACTTTCTATATTCTGCTTTCTATACAAGTTTGTAGTCTCAGTTATTAATTTTCTTTCTTATTTTATCAAAAATTTACTACGTTTAATACATTTTCTGTTTCTGACACACTTTTCCTTGTTCTACTCTACTCTGAATGCCATAATTAATTACTATTAAATATAATAAATTTACATAAAACACCTTACAAATTATTACTTATTGTATTGATAGAACAATATTCATTAGGGGGAGAGAAAAAAAGTTTTTATTTTTGTTTTTATTATTGTTTCTTTTTGACTGACTAAACTGATTCACCCGTGTCGGTTCAACAGAACCTAGTGTAAAACTCATTTGTATTTCTAGCCTTAACCTTTTTTTTTTCAATTTTAGTATGATTCCAAAGCCATGAAAAGAAAAAAAAATTGAAGAATTAATTCTTAAGACACATGTTTTCAAGGTTCTAAACAGACTAAAAATATAAATCGGAAATATCTCTCTACGGATAGAAATAAGTTATCTAATACTCTTATCACTTTAGTACTTATGTGTACCGCTTTGGTCCTGCTAAAATATAAAATATGTCAACTGGCATTAGCCATCCTCATCAGACGTTAACGGATGCTTAACATCAGGCGAGTTGGTGATCAAGCCAAAGCATATAAAAGAACAAAAATAGGCTTGCCATTTTACAAAACAGTATGTCCCAAGTAAAAGTTTTGTTGTCTCTACGTCAGCCTATCGTGGATCCAGTGAATTATCTCAATGAGTGCTAATTAAATTTCTTAACGTCTTTACTATGCGGGAGGCGTTCTTAGTGAAATCGTTAATTCCCCGGGCGAATTGTTTTGTTTGTCGCGATCGCGGGAATTTTCTCTCATCTCGGGATTCCCGCCGCGGGATTTTGCGTCGTTAGCCATTCCGCGGGGCTTTTGTGAGATAAAATGTTGTTTATTGACGCTTTGGTTTGTTGTTAATCAGTACGATGGCTTGATTAGGCGACTTGTTATTTTTGTGGTTATTTATAAATAACACAACTCAGCGGTGTCTACGGGAACCGATATTACAAGAAAATTATTTAGTTGTGCGTATAGGAAATATCTAGCAAGATTAATTACTTAGCTGATTTAAAAATGAACTTAATTTACTGAAGAAAATGGGTAACATTATAAAAGATAATGTTGGAGGGGTATTAGCTGTAGTTATGAAGATAGAAAAAGATATAAAATACTTAAAGATGGTTCGAACTTGTTGAGAGGGCAAAGGCAAGTTTTTCAAGATAGATCAGGTCAAAATCCCGCATCCGATAAAAAATTATCTACTCCGATGGAAAAATCACTAACTTTGTCTTAGTATTTTTTTGACCATTGATTGATTGATTGATTTTTGATATTCAATATTTTGTTTAAGCGTCTATTGCTTTATTTTTAATTATTTTATATGCTTGCACTTGACTGCCAACTCGCCTAATAATGTACGTTTTCCATGCCTACTATAATTATGAAATAAAGTTAGGCCTAGATAGCTTATAATTTTTTTATTTTTTTATCAGCCCTGTTTGTACAAACTGTCCCACTGTTGGGAACGGGCCATCTTCTCAATGTGAGAAGGGTTAGGCCATAGTCTGCCACGCTGGCCAAGTGCGGGTTGGCAGACTTCACACATCTTCAAGATCATACATTAAGAACTCTCAGACATGTAGGTTTCCTCACGATGTTTTCCTTCACCGTTTGAAGTTGGCGGCAATCAACAATACGCACATAACTTTGAATTGACAGAGGTGCGTGCCGTGGGATTCGAACCCAGGACCTGCGGATCGCAAGTCAGACGGTCTCCCGACTAGGCTGCCGGAAACTTAAACTTAAACTTAAAAAAAATTAACTGACACCAATGACTTTCCATCACGTGGACGTAAATTCTAAAACAAAATTCACGAATAAAGTGTCTTGGGTTGCCCGATACTCGTATATCAACAATGACAATCTTAAACATTTTGTTATAAAAACTCTATGTCGCCGCGCTAAAACCTAATTTAGATTGTGAAGTCTAAAGACGTCTATTTTCGAATTATTTTGAAAGTGTAAATTATTTTAATCGTGTAAGAAGTCTAATTAGACCTCATTTAGGTCGGACGTTTTTGACGACTATCGCTACATCCCGCTGATACTTTAACAAAAACTGACACGTCATTTTGTATAGCTATAGCTTTATATCAGGTATTTTCCAAATCATTTCACTCTAAAAGTTATATGTAATCGGAATGCCTCCAACAAATATTTTCCTATTACTATATTTTCAAAAACATCCTTGATGGTCACGTAGACCCGGGTCCGGTATCCCAGTCACGGGTGAGCGTGTAACTCATTGCACCCCCGGGATATTACCAGGTTAATTACTATCTCTGTTATTGCTATACTTTCTTGGCAGGGACTTGGAAAAATTACCGCAAAACTATGCCTCTACTTGTAACTTATCGGATACTTTTTACACAACTATCGAAAGGTAGTTAATAAAGGCGCTTGCCATAAAAAAAAAAAAAACGAAGAAAAAAAAAGATAAGATGGCTATGTAAGTATATAAGTACTTATTTATTTATTGTACGTTTATTTTTATTTTCTATTTTGACACATGTATTTCAATATTTTTTCTTAGTTTTACCATACCGTGAACATAATTTATTAGTACTTCGATTGAACTGACATGTAAATTGAGTTCATGAAATAACTATGACTATACGAACGTGCTGCAGTCATCGCATTTTTATTAGGGTTCCGTACCTCAAAAGGAATAAACGGAACCCTTATAGAATAACTTTGGTGTCCGTCTGTCCGTCCGTTCGTGTGTCGGGTGTCAAGACCTTTATCTCGGGAATGCGTGAAGATATAGTGTTGAAATTAAAACCATATACGCAGATTCATAGTCTCTTGCTTCAGAAAGATAAATCAGTTACAACCGAATATGTGGTAAAAAACACACACATTTTGATTTGCTGGTCGCGGGCCATCTTCTCATTGTGAGAAGGGGTTACTTGACAGATTGTGACACATAAAATGTTACTGAAATATCATAAGCTGCAATAGAAGTATTATAAGTTATATTTTAAATCTCTTGATATTATTACTTGAAAGATGTTAAGTTCTAAGTTAAGAAATTTTCTCAATTGAAGTCAGAACTTCAATTTGCTTAATTATGGCAATGTTATCGCGCGTTACACGGTCTTTTGAACTCACCGCTTTGTGATTTTGATATTTGCTTTACCCCGTATATTTTGAAGATATAGCTCTCAAGTTTCTAAAATTAGCTATCATTTTATAGTTCAGAAAATGTTCAAATATTAAACTTTCTCATGGATTCACAACTCTAAGAAAAAATATCACTTCAAAGCAAAGCTTAATATTTCGCAACAATGAACGCAATAATATGGGGGTGACAAAATTTATGGAATAGATAATTTAGATAAGTGAATTTTAGCAAGTCGTAAAACAAAAATTATTTGTTATGCTGTCTTCTTCAAATCTTTACAATGGTTCCCTAAATGATTCAAAAGCACATTTATAATATATACATAAATGTATACTTACATGCGAATCGCCGACGTATTAACTTAATTTACGAATGAACAAACATGTTTTAAGATATTTACAGTATTTGGGATAGGTTCTAGGAAACTTTAGGGTCAATCTTCAAAGGTCTTTTGAGCTACATCTTCCAGTAACAACAAACTTTCGTTGACACCACAACTCCTGTTTCTGTAACGAAATAAGCTCTTGTCTCGCCTACGAACCTAGCCTTTGTCTTGAATAGTTGAACTTTGAGTATTTCAGTAATCGAATACATTAAAAGTTTAAAAACAGACTTCTGAAATGATTTTTGTTTTATTTTCATTATTTTTTTGGATCCGTAGTGCTAACTGCTAAAATCCTAGAATATGCATCCTGAGCATCCGTTCTGATAAATACGAGTATAATTTTGGTGTCTTTAAAACGTGATTAAATCGCTTTAATCTTTCCAATCGGGCTAATCTTTAAGGTAAGAGCGCTCCATCGTAGACTATAACTTCGCTTAACGTCCGAAAAGTTGCCAGTCAAGGCGCTATATATAAAGTATAAGCACAGAAGACATTATCAGTATATGTATGTATATAATAAATAATATTCTGACACTTTAAAGCTTTAAGTACTTATATTGAAGCCATTGATATCCACAGCAGATCCACTTTACGTGACTTCCAATCCGATTTTAAACCGGATCGTGACTCTCGAAATTCTATAACAACCGCCATTAGAGCAGACATCGGAAAACCGCAAACCTTGAAATCGAAATGACCCGAGTCGTAAAAATCGAAACGTCATGCCATAAAACCACAGACTAAAATCTTCCCTATCCTGGAATCTGAAAAATGGCAGTTGAAAATGTTTTCTTAAGGTTATTTTCTTGCATAGATGTTTTGTTGAAATAGATTTGAGTCCTTTTTCGAGGGACGATGGTGGCGGGTGACGTCTTCTAATATTACCATTTAAACAAGTTTTATGGTAATCGCGCCGGGTCGCAGCTTATTTTCGGACGAAATTTCCAAGAACGTTTTTCTTTGTAACTTTTAAGGCGAAAAGTTACCAGATTCCTGATACCGCCGTCTTAATAGGATTGGATGTTGTTGTAGAATAATTTAACATTAATTAAATAAGTTTGTCTGATCTCTTACAAATTATTCAGTGATAATAATTCCGTTCATTTCATTGAGTTGGTAAATGAACATTCCGAAACGGAATCAGATAGCGTTGTTTAGATTAATTAAAGATTATATAAACCGGAAGTGGAATCAAGCGGAAAATTGATTAAAGAGTTTTTGTTTAAACCCCGTTGTGGTTAACAGATAAATAAAAGCTTTTAAAAATATGAAAAAATATCAAAACTGTATTTCATAATAAAGTAGAAAAAGTACCCGAGCATTTTAAGTAAGTTTTAAGCATTTAACCTGTTGTATGTACTTATTTGAGCTGTTTGAGCTGAATGGTAACTTATTTCATATAAACTTATACATTTGATGCATTTAATAAGTCTAATCGATTTTAAGTTTGATTTTGTTATATATGTTATGAATGACGATATTCTTAAGTTCTTAAGTTCGTTTGACGCCACATTTGTCCGTGGTTAGATAGAAGGGAGAGGGTTTTGAGGGATTTGAGAGTAAGATGTAATATTGGCTTGCAATGATAGAGGAGTCAGCCTATCGCCTACATAAACGCCAATTCCCCTCAAGTCCCTTAAGTGACTATTACAATATGCCCGGGAAGAAAAGCTGCTGGTACATTCTATGTTTTTCTTTCCCAGTGCAGCATGTAAGAAGGACAAAATACATAATGCCCGTATTAATCACTTGGTCAATAACGTATAAATCTATATTCAAATGCAACCTCAAACAACACTATAAAAATAAAATTTATCATAGTATTACGATAGTTCAGTAAAGTTTTACTCGACGTCATGAAACAAAGGAAATTGCTTTGTACAACATTTTCCCATATTGCATCTCCAGGTACCCATAAACATATTTCCAATATCTTTTATGTTCGGTCCGCAATCTTTTAAACCCAAGTGTACATTGTAAACCCCTTGCTCCCCGGCCATGGAATAGTTTCCATACGTTCTTAGCTTTACAGCCAGCCTGCGGTTCATAAGTTTCGTAACGTATTAGGCGCAGCGGGACTTGAACGGGTTCATATCTACTGTTTAACTTGAACAGATATTAGTTGTTAACTAATATTTTAGTAGATAAGTAGTAGAAACTGTTTCATTTTAAAATTTGGGGGTGGCGGCGATTTGTTTTCGCTTGTTGTGTTTTTAACCCCCGACCCAAAACGAGGGGTGTCGTATCTAAGTTTGAAGTGTCTGTCTGTGGCATAGTAGCTTTGAAACGGATAAGCCAATTTTGATCTAGTTTTTATTGTTTGAAAAAGGATTTAATCAATTGTGTTCTTAGCTATATTTAATTTAAATTGGTTCAGCCATTTTTAATTATGTTTTTTTTAATTTGTAATAAATAAAATAATAATATCCTAGTAACTAAGTTACAAAACAATATCTACTATTAATTTCCATTTTACTTACTTAATACAATGTATTTCACTCAGTCAAAGGCCTCTTCTCTCTTTTTACGATGAGTCCTGTATTCCTGGCATGAATTTAAAAATTATAATGAAATGAAACCAATGGAAACTAATCCAGATAAAGTTTCCAATTGCAACTATGAGACACAGTAGACTTTAAATAATATTAGCGAGTGTAATACCCATAGGCATATTCTTTATTTAGGATTATTTGTGCGGATAACTCTCCCATAGTTCTAATATTGATTTTGGTTCTGAGTTTTCCCATCCCCCCGTAGGCTAGCGGTTTTCCTTAGAGATATTTACATCACTTGATTCTTACTGCCTTTGTGTTATTGGAACAGCATTAGGTAGATTACGTTACATGTTATTTTCAAATATTTATTTTATTCGTTGACTCAAAATCAAAGTGCCAATCATCCTTACAAAAATAAAACGGGAAAACGGATAAGAAGAGGGTCTATTACGTAAAGAGGATAACACTTCCCGTGTAAGTGTGGAATCGATTGAGCAAAGAGAAGCAATAGGTATTTGATAGCTCTGTTTCACAAGATAAGTATAATGGTGTATTTATTTGTATTTTACGTATATAATAAAGATCGCTTGTCTTTGTGGCTGTGATTGATGACAGGACTTCACGTTTATTGTGCCTATCGCCAAAATGTGTAATGGTGCTTTTCAAAGACGACATCCTGATATTATTGTATCAGGTTTTGTATTGATTTGTATTAATTTAATATTATTGGATTAGGTACGTATCCAATAATCCCTTCACCATGGGATAAACAAAAAAACTCCTCCCTACTTTACGTATAGGGATCTCTCCTATACGTAATGGGGGATGACTTTTTGACCATAAAAATTCAAAGAATAATTTTACTACTTTGTTGGAAAAATAAATACGTATACGTATACGTACAAAGTTCCAGCTAGAATCTTCCGTCGGCTTAGAAACTAACTCTAGGGCTTGCCACTCAGCATTCTTACTCATTTATTTAAAAGAAATTTAGTCTGTAACACAAACGGCTGTTACACTAGTTAAAGAAGACCCGGATATAAGTGTTACAACAAGTTTAGTATGTTAACAAGTATAAGTTTAGAAAAGTCAAAAACCTCCGACAAAAAAACGTTGAACTGATTTTGATGAAACAACTATGAAAACTTTCGACATAATCCGCATTCAAACAAAAAAAACTAGATCACAATCGGTCCATCCGTTTGAGAGCTAATATACCACAGACAAACACACGTCATCTTGTAACATTCCTCTTTTTGGGTCGGGGGTTAATAATTATAGTTTAAAAAACTGAAGCAACCGACTTCTCATGGATGTCATTGTCAAAACTGAACCAAATTGAACATTTCCCTACGGGAAACACCCAGTCGAAAGTTATGAGGTAACAAACTTAAAAAAAAACAGTCGAATTGGAAGTCCTCCTTTTTGGAAGTCGGTTTAAAAGATAAATATTCGGTAGTGACGTCACTCATTACAGGCTCGTGGCAATTGTTCTCTTAATCTGATAACCAAAAATGTAATTTGTGTTTGTCACATATGACAAACCATAGTGTTTTTCGGTCTTAATATTCGCAACTATTGTACAAGTATTTGTAGAGTTTGGACAACTTACCTCTCAGCATTGTCAGTAAATAGAAAGGTCTGTAACTAAGCGTACCTAATTGTGTCCGAGAGACTTCTACGAAAAATCCAATTGTAGAAATACCTATATTGAACTTTTCTATTAGTTATAACACCCATCACTAATATCTATATATAAGGGTGATGCTAAGTATAACATATATGACAACTGTTGTAATATATTTATATTAATAATAATTAATATTAATATTAGGATTATGTCTACCACTGGACTGAAGTAAACTGATGATGATAATGATAACTTTATATTTTTACCCATACTTAAAACCTCCGCATTTGACATATAACTTGACTATTGAGTACTCTATATAACTTTCTCTTATTTTTTCTATTATCAAAATGTTATTTTGAGCTAATTTTAAGATTCTTTTTGTGTTGAGCTCAAAGTTTTTCAGTTTTTTTTTATTTATTTTACTACAATATGTCATTATACTTGAAATTGGTTTAAAATTACAGAGATAAATACTATATATGTCATGTTTAATCCAATGAACATACTTTTAAACACATAGTTTTTTATTAGTATAGATAAAAACATCCCAGCTTAACTTTTTAAATGGAGGTCCGTGCTGGAGTGATTCATGAACTAGAAGCCGTATCTTGGAGCCAAGAAAACTATTTAAATGAGAATGTTGTCTGCCCGATAGCTCCAGCTTCGGCGAGAATGCGGGTCGATCCATTATCAATTGAATTATTAGGTGCACGTTTTCAGGAGTTGGACTTTAAAAGGGTGGTACAGGAATAATTATAGTTTAAAAAATTAGTTGTCTGTAAAGTCGGTTTACGGACGATAGTTTAACGTGACAACGTCATAACAACATATCGGCCGCGCGCGAGCTCCGAGGTATGATAAGGAATGTTGACGTAATGAGCTAGAGTGAGATGAAGCAACGATCGGGCGCGGCGCACACCCGCCCGCTTCCTCAGCCACCGCGCGCGGTTGTAACGGGACAAGAGCGTAACGTAACGGGAATGAGTCATCCTTTTTCGTGCATGCAGCCGGTGTTCATCGATTTATTGGACGTTGTCACGTCAAACACTGGTACAACCGACTTTAAAATACGCAATATGTATACGCCTGTAAAAAAAGTGAATAGCAAATCGCATACGTGCGTATATACGCGTCTTGCTATTCACTTTTCTACAGGCTTTTGGTTTATATTTTACGAGTTATTTTGTTATAAAAACCAAAGTACTGCATCGATTTTGATAAAATTTATATGGCACCACCTCTGAAGTATGATCTACCCAAAATAATCGGCCAAGTGCGAGTCGGACTCGCGCACGAAGGGTTCCGTACTATCATCTATAATACTACAAAGTTTAGTTCTGTTTATAAAATAACGAGAAATCAACGAAATTCCAAGTAGTAACAAACTTATAGGTAGGTTTTCGATACACATTCGGGCAGCATGACGACGCTTGCGCGAATACGCGCGGTCATGGCTCGCTCCGTGATGTTACCTCCCCCGCTACCCGTGAGACCGTTGCTTAGCAATCGCCTCGCGCTCGCGCCACCACCACACCTCGGCGCGGCGCTCGCACCGCGTTTAGATGCACGTATTATTTTCATTTTGTGAGTTTTTATGTATTAGATTAGGTATTTATTTTTATAGTTAATATATTTCTAAATATTTACTTACAAATATTCAAGTTTCTACCTGTTAATTAAGATCGAGTAAAAATTGCTTAAAAATTACGTTTGTTGTATGGGAGCCTCCCTTTAATATTTACTTTATTGTTATTTAATTATTTATTTTGAAAGGTAATATACAAGTAAATATTCTGTGAAAATTTGAAGCGTCTACCTGTTACCGTTTTTAATATTGAGCAAAAAAATACGAAAAAACACGTTTATTGTATGGGGACCCCCCTTAATATTTTATTTTTTTAAATTTTTAGTGTTTGTTGTTATAGCGGCAACGGAAATACATCATTTGTGAAAATTTCAGCTTTCTAGCTATCACGGTTTATGAGATACAGGCTGGAGACAGACAGACAGACAGACAGCGAAGTCTTAGTAATAGGGTCCCGTTTTTACCCTTTGGGTACGGAACCCTAAAAAACATTAAAATCAATGCACAAGTGCCTGAGTAATCGGTGAACAAACATACAAAAAAAACATACAGACCGAATTGATAACCTCCTTCTTTTTGGAAGTCGGTTAAAACTACGTCTGTTCTTACGTAGTTGCAATAGGTTGATTGAATTTGTTGTATTCAATCATATAGGTACATATTTATCTCTATGTGTCCAATGCTAGTATTTTAATCGAGCTGAGTTTATAATTTATGTATTTTCATACCAAAAGCAATACGTTTAAACCTTAAAAACCGTCTGAAATTATTATACCTAATGAAACATATTTAAGAATACTCCCAATTAAATTCTCTTTCAAACAAATAGATCCAAATCTATCCATCCGTGTAAGAACTGCGATGCTGTGGCATCGTTGGCAGTCATACACAGTCAAAACTTAAAGCGACCCACTTTTAGGGTCGGGTATTAAAAAGACAATAGTCATCTAGTTTCTCATCATTCTTATAGAAAATAACCTGGTTTATTAGTTTACAGCTATACTATTAAGTCCATCACAGGCAAAGACCGGGATTAACGTACCTACCCAATTTTTATACCCTACCCATAGTGTTAGTTTCTGATGTTATTATTTTGAATAACTACCTAAATGGTTTTTGTAATATAAATATTTCTTGACAAACAAACACATCACTTATTACTATGTAAAGGAAACGGCTCATTTTTAAATCAGCCTAAAATAAAACTACGCAATATGCTCATTTTTAGGGTTCCGTACCCAAAGGGTAAAAACGGGACCCTATTACTAAGACTTCGCTGTCTGTCTGTCTGTCTGTCTGTCTGTCTGTCTGTCTGTCTGTCTGTCTGTCTGTCTGTCTGTCTCCAGGCTGTATCTCATAAACCGTGATAGCTAGAAAGCTGAAATTTTCACAAATGATGTATTTCCGTTGCCGCTATAACAACAAATACTAAAAATTAAAAAATAAATAATATTAAGGGGGGTCCCCATACAATAAACGTGTTTTTTTCGTATTTTTTTGCTCAATATTAAAAACAGTAACAGGTAGACGCTTAAAATTTTCACAGAATATTTACTTGTATATTACCTTTCAAAATAAATACTTAAATAACAATAAAGTAAATATTAAAGGGGGGCTCCCATACAACAAACGAAATTTTTAAGCAATTTTTACTCGATCTTAATAACAGGTAGAAACATGAATATTTGTAAGTAAATATTTAGAAATATATTAACTATAAAAATAAATACTTAATCTAATACATAAAAACTCACAAAATTAAAATAATCCGTGCATCTAAACGCGGTGCGAGCGCCGCGCCGCGGTGTGGTGGTGGCGCGAGCGCGGGGCGATTGCTAAGCAATGGCCGCGCGGGTAGCGGGGGAGGTAACATCACGGAGCGAGCCATAACCGCGCGTATTCGCGCGAGAGTCGTTATGCTGCCCGGATGTGTATCTAAAACCTACCTATAAGTTTGAAATATACTACTTGGAATTTCGTTGATTTCTCGTTATTTTATAAACAGAACTAAACTTTGTAGTATTATAGATGATAGTACGGAACCCTTCGTGCGCGAGTCTGACTCGCACTTGGCCGATTATTATTTTTTATTTTCGCATTTGCCTGGATTGGAGATGTATAAGTAAACCTGCGAGGTGTTCAAATTTACAAATGCTAAATTAGCAGGACAATTGAGTCATATTCAATATATATATATAAAAGATTGCAAAAAAAAATTGTTATTATTTTAACATTTATCATTTTCTTGCTTTCCTAGATATTACCTAATGACCTAATCAAGTATAGACGGTACTGCGTACCTTCAATTATATAATTAATACGTACCAAATAACGTAAATATTGAAGTAAATAATATATAAATATTTATAGGTAAAAATCTAAAAGAGGCTTCATTAACTTCAAGATGACCATTTCATAGTCTTAACTCTAAAAGAATAAAGAAAAAAGAAAGAAAATTATACAAATAATTAATGCATTTTTGCTTTAAATTGATGTAATTTTCATTTACGCCTTTCGTGATGGGCCACCTGAAATTATAAAATAAATATAAGTGCTTCCCAATTTAAATCTTTCGTTCAGTACCTATAAGGGTAGAACATAAAAGAAGACAAGGATAATACCAAAAGAAAAACATAATAGCAAGCTGAAAGATAATCTCTCAATAGCCCCAAAGCTTTTAATAGGTACTACTTCTGAACAAATAAAGTTTTTCTACTACTTCTGATATTTCACATGAATATTCAACTTATACATACAAAAAGTTCGCTGGTTAAATGTATGATTCACTGAATTAAATTACAATATTTTTGGATTCGTAGAAAAATTTTTTTCAATCATGCTGTATTAGAGCGGCCATTAAGTAACGTCTAAATAATTATTATCTGGGGGCACGGCAGTGGCCCCGCCAAGTCGAGCGGCAAGGCCACGCCGTACCATCCTTTTCTCGAAGCCATTCAGAGCACTTTTGACCACCCTGTAACTTTGTTGCGGATAAAGCTAGAAGCCTGAAATTTCAGAGATAAAGAGAGTATAATAGTACTAAGTAGATTTCTAAATTTTATTCAATTTGAACCTATAGTTTAAGAATTATTGCAAGTTAAATTTCCTTGATTTTGTCACTGACTCATCTACTCACTCACCGATCATCAAAATTCTAAGGTACTTCTAGCAGACATACAAGCTTGAAACTTTGAACACAATTAGTGTTTAGCCTACAAAGTAAGGAAAAATTAAGACATATAGCAATTTTAGTCCCATTCTCAAGATATGTTAACTGCATAAGTAACTTTGTAATTTCATACATTTATATAGGATTACTAAGTTAACTTTGCGGTTCATGCGAGTTTTTATCGGTTAAATCCGCAAAATTATGGTTTGAGCCGATTGATAGGTAGGTATTTAGGTAAATATAGAGTAAAGTGGAATATAGGAAGGCCTTTTCAATAAGTAATTCTTTAAAAAAAAAAAAACTTCAAAATACGCAATCGTTTATTACTTGGATGACATGAAATGAATGATGCTGATGAAACCAAAATACTGAAGCGAATTTGATAAAATTTCTACGGGATCACTTGGTAAGTATACCCTTCAAATTGATTGGCGAGCCGAGATGTTATAACAGATGATAATAAACTAGTTGCCAAGAAGCTACTTAGTCTCGAGCATCTTTTTTTTCGATGCAGACAAGTATAGCCGGAAAAATTTAAATGGAGTCCGTTGATTGGCGAGCGAGATTAATGATAATAAACTAGTTGCCAAGAAGCTACTTAGTCTCGAGCATCGACGTAAAAGATCCATTTCGTCAAGTGTACGCAAGAGCAGCACGACCTTATTCCGCCCATAAAAACGTACAGTCAAAGACGATATCTCTTAAAGTATACTTATATATAGCCCCAGACCTATAGTATACTTATATCTGTGCTTTTATATAAGTCGGAGCAGCGTGTCGCTTATCAAAGGCCAGCTTTTGTCATTGACAAACTCACCCGTCATCAAAATTATATGGTACTCTCTTCAAATCCACATATTTAAACAAAATTAGTGTTTAGCCTGTAAAGTAAGAAAAACTAAAACAACGTAATTTGAAACTGAGCGTGTGTCATTCCAAATACATACAGTCTAAGTGACATTCAATAGCTTAGCTAATTAACAGGCGAGTTGACGGTCAAGCCAGGTCTATTACCAAATTAAAAAACAGTCATTATGTTTTCTAGATCAACAAAGTCACAATCATTGAGTTGTCTCATGTTTATGGTTAGATTCACACGTGCTCCACCTTTAGCCACACCATTATTTACCATCAGGCGAGTCAAATGTAGATCTATCTCGAATAAGCACAGTCAGTTACAGACGATGTCTCTTAAAGTATACTTATACCTATAGTATACTCATACATGTACCTATGTATAAGTAGGTGCAGCGTGTCCAGTATCGGAGGTAAGCTTTTCTCACTAACAAACCCACCCTTTATCAAAATTCTAAATTACCTTTTTCAAATTCACATGTTTAAGTTTGAAACACAATTAGTGATCAGCCTATAGAGTAAGAAAAACTAAAACATACTGTAATTTCATACTGAGATAGATACACATTACATAGTTACTCTTGCAGTTTATACATTTTCCCATCACTTACGCTACCTACAATTATGTAAATAGGTAAGTAAATAGTTCATATGTGCAAGATATGATAGTACCTACATCAAAACCTCTGCAAAAAGTCCACAGAGACAGGGAGTGGGCTTTGAAAAACTCCGTAGCTGACGCACAAAATAATATTATACGTGAAAAGAAAAAAGACCAACAAAAAGAAATGAGATCCCATCAAAAACATAACATGTACAAAAGGCCAAGTCTCGCTACGCAGCTCTCCTACTACAAAAAGTTGTGAGATCTAATGTAAAACCAAGTCAATTAATAATTTTAGTACTATCTATGAGAGTATTTATCCAACTATTTTGTAATAAATTGTGATTTAATTAGTTAACTAACAACTTTTGTAGTAACCGTAACGATATTAAACATCTTTATTTCTTTAATAATTAAAATGACTTGGCCATCGCACGACAACACAATCACATAAACATTGATCTGTTGTTTGAAATAGTCCTAATTTTAAATAGGATTTGCGAGCCTAATTTATGCATATAATATTAGGTAGATTTTGTTGTATGTAGATTATATCATGTGCGATTGCCAAGTCATTCTAATTATTAAAGAAATAAAGATGTTTAATATCGTTACGGTTTCTACAAAAGTTGTTAGTTAACTAATTAAATCATAATTTCTTACAAAATAGTTGGATAAATACTCTCATAGATAGTACTAAAATTATTAATTGACTTGGTTTTACATTAGATCTCACAACTTTTTGTAGTAGGAGAGCTGCGTAGCGAGACTTGGCCTTTTGTACATGTTATGTTTTTGATGGGATCAACCTTATTTACAATAATATATATTGATAAATTTGCTGTAAACCTATAACCTGTAAATACCTGCAGAATTAGACGGACAATCATATAAAATCTTAGCTCCATGCTCAGACTTGGATTTAAAACCAATCTGTATAATTTCTGGGCGATAGATTCCTAAGTTATCTGTAGTACAGATTGGTTCAGAGTCACATTGCTTGCCATATCTCAACGTACCTGAAAAATATCAATCATAATTAATTTTTCACGCATTTATCCTCAAAAGTATAACACAACTAAAACAACAATAAAAATAACCTTCAGTATAATAATTTAAACAGCTTTAGATCCCTCATACTCCTTAGATAACTAATATGTATATTAATAGGAATAAATTAATAAAGTTATTAGAAAGTAAGTAATATTGCCGTAAAAATATTATTTTATTATTTTTACTTACTTACTTAATAAACTTATTGAATAACTTTACTAATTTATACTGAAGTAAACTAAATTTAAAAATATCATTCGATAAAAAAATTACTCACCATTTTCTATGGTAATGTAAAATTTCTCATATTTATTAGATGACAAAATCTGGCTAGTATTTTTTAAATCGATAAACTGCATATTGTGATAACTCTCAGATAACACCGAATAAAAGAACTGCGAAAATGTATTATTATCTGTTCCAAGCCCTGGAAATAAGATACTTAAATAGTTATTTGTATATTATGTTGCAGGCGAATTATAGAATCAGACCCAACATGAACGGCAGCCATTTTATGATCAATCGGATCACGTGACGGTAAATCATGATAAGGTTACAAGCAGCTACACTACCAACCATGTTGACCAAAAATATTTTTGATTGCTTGGAAACATATTTTGACAGTTACATAGTCAAGAACACCATAGCTAGGCAAAAAAGAGTAATTTTTAAAATACACCATCCATTACATTCTAGATGCATACAAAAGATAGATACTTCCTACCGCTTCCTAGTTTTTAGAAAATATTGGAATTATCAAGGCCAAAGTGAATAAATTTCTTCTAAATCAACGTGTTCTATTGTTTCCCACATCTTCACTTACCATCAGACCAGGTGATCAAAGGAAAATCTGCATATATAAACAATCGGCGGTTTCCTTAGAACTTGTTTGACACAAAGTTTTGCCCGCCAAGAATCCGCCAAGAACCCTAGACTTTTTAGTAAAAAAAAAAAAGGTTCGAATAACCACTGGCATACACAAACAGAATTCAAAATTCAAATCGAAATATTTTAGGTAAGGTAAGGAGTATGTAACTGTGTCAGCCAAAACGATATCCTCAAACAAAAGAAATCAGAAAACAATGTAATTTTATAGTTTAGGCTTGTCACTAGATAGCAGTTCATGATAAACTTAGCCATATCATGAAAAGCCTAAATTTACGATCAGCTAACACATACATATACACGTATAGTCACGATAGTAACGATATACATATATATAATTGCATATGATAAAATTTTGATACTACGAGTATTTGTAAATAGAAAATTAGTTACATACTTATTTCATAGTCTGGTTTCGATTGAGATATCCTCACATACTGTTGCCTTGTGAACAATAAAACTATCAGATCAGAAGCGGATTGTACGGCAAAGTTCATTTCGAATTTCGGTTTTGGTTCTAGTATCTCAGCAGATAGAAGAGACATAGTGGTATGCTCCAAGTTTCCGGTGTCCTTTTTATACAACATACTTTCGCCGTTTGCAAGAGACAAGAATTTGCAACCTGCAAAACAAAATATTGATAAATTAAATTCATAAGTTAAAATGAAGGCTCATCGTCCAAAGAACCTTTTGAGCTGTATATGTACCTATAGACAGTATAGCTACTGTTTCAAAGAATATACTTATATGATGTGTGAATTTATCAATGAACATAAAAATGGGAAGTTTATTATACACAAATGTTTTTTTTTTGGTAACCTATTTAAAATCCGAAATAAATTTGTTTGAATCTTACTTGCCCGAATCCGTTTCATAGTACTACCTGATTCCAGATGACTTAACACAAGTTTTTGATTCCATAAGTTTGTTGACATCTGTATCATTTTCCCGAATAATTATTATGTTAGGTTTGTTAAGTTTTTTTATCATACACATACATTTTCGTATTACAAAGATTCGGTGTAAAAATGAGCATTTGTTTAATTTAAAAAGAAAAAAATTCGTTTTCGTGGAAATTATATTCGATATTTCACAATTCGGATTATAGATAGGTAATTTTTTTCCCCATAAAGACAAAATACATACAACCAAAAAAAAACTCTTTCTGGGGGGCTTACTCACATATCTTAGAACGGTGCAAAAGTTGGGTAACGCTCTATTCAAAGTTGGCTCATTTAACATTTTGTCTCACACTCTTAGAGCAAGATAAAAACTTTACACCGCTTCAAGAGATGAGAGTAAGCCCCCTGGTTAGTCAGGTAAAATTCATAAAACAAAACATTGGAAAACTACTAACCTGTTTGCTCGATGATCAGTCTGTCTGATTCTTCCAAAACATCTTGTGTGGGTGGACTCTTATTATCTTCTACATTCCTATAAATTCGATATGCTGACACGTAATTTAAGAGCAGCAAAGTGATCAAAACTAAACACTGCTTAAAAATCATTTTATAAGAACTTTGATAAAAATTAGAATGCGGAAACTGCGTGTCGTTAATCGTTATATCATCTGAAACCTAATAGTCTGAATTACCGTTTATATACCATCTCGAAATATAATACTTAGATAAGTCAAAATAAATTATGTAATTCTATTAAACTGGTAACACATCGATATGAGTACTCTGCTAACATAAATATTTACCTTTAGATTATCAAATATAAGGTCAATAGTTCAATAAAACTTAATAAAACTTAGTATCAATAAAACTTATGAATATTGTCACCTTTGTGTATTATTGACGATATTCTCGTCAACATGTAGTTCTATCTATCTATCTCTATTCAGCCTGTACCCACTGCTGCGTAGCATAGGCTTTAACTTGTTCACGCTATCCTTTTCGGTCCTGTGGGAGTCTCATCCAGTGACATCCAACGTGTTTTGTAATGTCATCTGACCGGTAAGCTGCCTCCGTACCACATGCGTTATTTCAATATTACTTTGACTATTGTCTCGCTCTTACTACATTTGAGAGAGCAAGAGAAAGGTCAAAGTAATATTTAAATAAGATTGCTATTACGATTGTGGTAACCCGTCGTCGTAACATGTAGTTACTATATTTTTTATTACTACGTATTTATCAGAGGCAAAATATTTTATGGCAATATTACCTACTAGCTTTGAAACTTTGCAAGACTTTCTATGTAACCTCACCTACTAGTCTGTATCGCATTCTTCATCATGATCATCATCTCAGCCATAAGAAGTCCACTGCTGGACATAGGCCTCCCCCATGGATTTCCAGAAAGACCGGTTGCGTGCGGCCTGCATCCAGTGTCTTCCTGCCACTTGTATGATATCTTCTGTCCACCTTACGGCTGGTCTTCCTACACTGCGCTTGCCGGTTCGTGGTCTCCATTCGAGAACTTTTCGGCCCCATCGGCCGTCAGTTCTACGTGCTATGTGCTAAGGTACATCGCATTCTTCGGCGCCACAGAATTCGTGGCCGTATTTTCATAGGCCGTATATTCATTAAAAATCAAACAAATAAATAATATTTTATGTAAATAATCACTGAATATATTATTTTATACTATATCTGACTTTAGTAAAATCATTGATGATTGATAAAATTGTTTCCAATCAATCAGATTTGAAGTTTCATCTCATTTCGCAGCACATTTTTCCATTGCGAAATATATCAAAATATCTGTATGATAATAGATAAGAAGTAGCTATAAGACAGATGGCACAAAACTGTTTGTAATAAATTCTAAAACATACATTACATAACATTTGAAACTATTAAATGGGTTATTAATAATTAATAACCCATTTTGAATCACAAGTCTGCCATCTAGAGTTGACATTAATCTCACGTTAATTTACCCATAAATTATATACGTTTAAATAAAATATCTACATCAATAAAATTCACATTCACAAATCTGTTAATAAATTCACACAGAAACACCACATTTAAATCTAAGTTAGCTATTAATAACCCATTTAGACTTACGACTCCGCCATCTTGAGACGACATTAATCTAACGTTATCTCTAACCACGAGGATTTAACTACTTTACAAAGTTTGACCCAATTGTCATACATATACATAGGATGCCACATGTACATAGGCCACACACACATAGACGATTCCCGTTTGTCATGTACGCTCACTAAACACGACATGTTCGTATTGTTTAGAGGTTGGATGTAGGTACAACTGTAGAAATAGACCAAATATTTTTGCTCATCTTTGTAGTTTTGCCTAACAATCCATTTTACAAATGTATTTTCTAGAGTTTCGTATTTTTGTATAGTCTGGCTGACTACCTACCACCATAAGTACACCTTAGCCAAAACTCATCGTAATTGAAATTACGATGAGTTTCAGCTAAGGTGTCCGTTTTGGACCACATCTTCGGGTAAACTTTTATCTCGGTGAACCCACAATCCTACAATCCTATAAATTTTTATACTTCATCTTTTACTGTGACAGCTGTTAGATTGTGGAATGACCTACCATTGGAAATAAAGCGAGCTCCCTCCTTAGCCGTTTTCAAAACACGTTTAAAAGCACACTATTTAGATAACTCCCACTAAATACTATCAATAGAGATTTTTATGTAAGTATATAAATGAGAATTTGGTCTATTATAATATTTTGTTTTCCTCTTTTAACCTAGGTACCTATAATATAATTAACTACTGTTGTTTTATATATACCCATTTTTTGTTAAGTTTTGCTTTAAGGCCACTATCTGTTGCCATCTGTCCTATCCGTGCAAGGTTGCCTGGAAGAGATCGCTCTAAGCGATAAGGCCGCCAATTAAAACACCTAGTTGTAATATTATTCTCTATATATTTAATGTTCCTGTAACTCTGTCTTTTCTGTATCTGTGTCTTGTCTGTATCTGTGTCTTGTCTGTAACTGTGTCTTTTAATAAAGTGTTATCTATCTATATATATCCTATTATAAAAGCGAAAGGCGCCTTTTCTGTCTCTCTGTTTGTATTTAACCTTTTCACAACTATACAAAATAACAGATTAATATGAAACTTGGTATAAAGATAGCTGAGAACTGAGATGAACTGTGATCAAATGCCTAATCTATTAAACATCAAAAATAACCATCATCTCAGCCACAAGAAGACCACTGCTGGACAAAGATGGGGGAACATTTCAAAAAAGACCGGATGGACGCGGCTTACTTCTAACGACTTCCTGCTATTATTGTTACCATTATCTCATTAGATACACCTAATCGACTGTTAAGTACTTATTTATTTATGGGCAAGTGCCTTTATTAACTACAACAAAACAATATACAGACTCAAATAACTAAACTACTACACAAAAAGCATATCGATTACCCCAGACCGATAAAGGTCTAAAGATAATCCAAATGCTCAAACCCACTACCAGTTGGCAGGGTACCCAGCATGCTGCCGCATTGCCACGTTGAAGAAAATACATTTTACAAATGTATTTTCTAGAGTTTCGTATTTGTATTGTAAAACAATGACTTGAAATAGTTACTGTTTCAAGTCATTGTTTTACGATACAAATTTGGCCACGAAATGCCAATAATGCATTTGAGGTTTCGGACAAAAATAGCATTACTAGCAAACATCAAGCCAAGTATACAGAGCAACAGAGAATCGCACTTAACGCCGCAGGACCGAGATATTTTGATCGCTCTCAATGCGGAAATATTTACTAAAAATCGTACTCACGTAAACAACTCACGGCCACTAAGTTTGCAAGCACAGGCAATATTCATGTTTGGCTTTCAAGATTTTCTCTCGATCTCTATTTAAAAATAAAATAGGTAAAAAGCTTTTTAAGTTAAACGGTTTACTAGAAAATAAAGGTAATAATGATATAGATAATGTAATAAAAGCTAAAAAATAATAAGGTATGTCCTAGGTACCAATCATCACACCGCTCTCTTCATCATTCTAGGGCATATTCACGATGAAGGAGTAATAAATATATACAAACATAAATTTCGCATTTGTAACAACAGTTCGATAACATTAACGTAATCCTTTCCGTTACTGTAATCATTCAACAGAACTGTCATTCAAAAATACTGTAATCCTCTATCTCCTTCTGTCTTGTCTTAATGTTATGATTCCGGAATACAATCGCATGTTTCTGTAAGTCCACCGTCCCAGCATAAGAACCATCAAACCCGAGCGCCTGACGTAAATTCCGGGCGCGAACTGAAGCCAGCTGTTTCGTTGTTTCAGGGAAATAAATACCGATTAGAACCGTAATGTCCGAAGATAGAGAACAGTATGGAAACTACAGACAGATTAAATGAACAGTTCACATATGCTCAATCTCGTCTTCGTACAGGCAAGAATATACATCCAATATATACTACTTTGACTGGCCTTGTGGCTCAGTTGGTAGTGTATTTACGTCTACCTGCTGAACTGAAAGATCGTGGGTTCAATCCCCACCCAGGGCAAACATTTGTGTGATGAGCATGGATGTTTGTTCTGTGTCTGGGTGTTTCTATGTATCATATGTATATATTAAAAAAAAAGTATATATGTATTCTATCAGCCATCTAGTTCCATAGTACAAGCTTTGCTTAGTTTGGGCTAGATGGTTTTGTGTGAAATGTCCACAAATATTTATTTATTATTTTATTTTTTATTTATACTAAGTAGGATCATAAATTCTCATCCACACAAACATACACTGTATATAACATGCCGTTCCATGACACATTAAAAATACGATTGCTAGTCAAATTATACATAAATTACTTTATAGAATACTTACCACCCTTTTAATAAATGGATTTATAGCTCCCAGTTCCAAAATCAAGAAATATGGTCATCATGATCACCATTAATTACTCAGGGCTTCAATATTGGCTTTGATTGATTGATTTGATGAATTTCATCTATGTTCATTGAGTGTCTGTTGTCTGGAAATGGTCTTGATGACCATATCTAGATTCATACAACTCTCTCGTTGACCACTGTTCTAGGAAACCTTGTGTTACAGCGGTCAACGATTCCAACCTCAATCATTTTCCAATTATCGGCCTTCGCGAAAAAAGCTACACAACTTCGATCAACGTCTCAAATTCAATGTCTTCCTTTCGCAAGTGCATTTACGTACTCTACCGTACCACGCCTCGCTTTTCACACACACACTTACTTAGGATAAATCACATATTACATGTCTAGTATTAGTATGTAAAACCATTTCTAAAATCCATACTCTCATTATTATTATATACTATTATTATTATACATCCTATGACTGAATTATTGATCACTCGTGTACAGTCAGCTTTATGTAGAAAATTGACGACGGGCCTACGGGCTATCTATTCCCATTCGTTTTGTGGTAACGATATTCATTGTACAAAGTGCTGCTTTATTTAGTGGAGGGTACTTACCCTCTAATAAAGCAAAACCTTACTAAGTATAAGTACTGGAAAATCTTACTAAGTATAATACTTAATAATATTTTCCAGTTAGAACCCATGGCTCAAAATGGTTCTTGCCAAAAAGAATTCAAAAAAAATATATAAACATTATAAAAATATTTAAACGTTATTTTACTGTAAAGAAATAAATGGTGCTGAGCTGGTCAGACAGCAAGGTTGATAGACAATTAGAATAACAGACTAACAAGTGCTAGCGACCAGTGGATGAATTCTGCGAACAATAGGAATGGCATATTTCGTATTGTTCGCACACTTGCATATCTCTCGAGATTAATCTTTGTAGATCTCTGTATTTATTTCACCTTATCATTGATCGAAACTTCAAACAAATAAAAAATACAGGTCGCATTAAATAGCAGCAGATTTTATTGAAACTTCTGAATTTGCCACATAATACGAAAATAATCGTCAAAATTGGTTCACACATGGGGATAATATACATAACACACAGTTTTTGGAGGAAAGAAAGTGTACTCATAATCATTTTTTTTTCAGTCGGTTAAACATGGAAATTGAATAATATGAAAAGTAGAAAATAAAATCCTCCAAAACAAGGGTTGAGTCACAAAGGAAAAAATGTGTAAAAAAGTAACTTATGCTCATTTATGTACCACAGATACAAGCTAAATATTTCGGGGTCTTTCTTTTCCCAATTTATTCTAGTACAATTTTGTACCACGAAAGCACAATATAATTAATTAGTACTAAGTATTCTAGGCTATGTCTCAATTTAAAACGTTGATTTCTTGGACACCTTGGATGCATATTAAAGCCAATCTTGCGACCTTTGTGATAGCTAGAGTTAAAAGTAAAAGGACTTTGTCTTTTTATTTCATGGTATTTATAACCGACAAAAAAGGAGGATGTTAATATCGTACACGTTTTAGAATTGTGATGAATTCAGAATTTTGTTCGTAATCTTAGGATTTTGTCACAGAATAAACCACTAGTATAAAATAATTATAGTTTTAAAAAAACTTTAAAAAAAACGACTTCAAATACACTTACTTGGATGAAAATTTTCCAGTTCTTTTGTTATAAAAATCAAAGTACTGAACAGATATTGATGAAATTTTATATGGGACTACGTCTAAAGTATGGCCCACCAAACAAAAAAGAATCAATAAAATAAATTTATAATTGGCGGAGTAATATATAGATAGATAGATAAACTCTTTATTGTACACCATTGAACAAATACAATATTACAAACAATTTACACAAGTAGTGTGACAACAGGCGACCTTATCGCTAAAAGCGATCTCAAAATCGGTGAACAAACATACAAAAAAACATACTCGACTGTATGTTTTTTTGTTGAGAACCTCCCGCTTTTTGGAAGTTGGTTAAAAATTACCACTACAATCCTGCCATTGTTGGGTTCCTCACCGGGCCTCACGCTCTCTATCATTATTTGAATTTGGACTGCACGAGTCGTAACGACAATCAATTTCATACTACTAAATATAACAATTCCATTCAATTCAATTGAAGTTTCCGGCAGCCTTTCGGGAGACCGTCCGACTTGCGATCCGCAGGTCCTGGGTTCGAATCCCGCGGCACGCACTTCTGCTTTTCGAAGTTATGTGCGTATTGTTGATTGCCGCCAACTTCAAACGGTGACGGAAAACATCGTGAGGAAACCTACATGTCTGATAGTTCTCAAGGATCTTGAAGATTTGTGAAGTCTGCCAACCCGCACTTGGCCAGCGTGGCAGACTATGGGCTTATCCTTCTCACAATGAGAAGATGGCCCGCACCCAACAGCGGGACAGTTTGTACAAACAGGGCTGATAAAATATATTATCGTAACTCTCAAACGGATACTTAGTCCAATTTTAATCTAGTTTTTTTTTTAATTTGAAAGAAAGGTTCATCGAAAGTGGCTTTTAGCTATGTTTAATCAAAATTGGTTCAGCAGATTATTTTTGTCGGGCGTGCTTGTGATTTTTAAGTTTATATTTGTTTAAGTTTCGTTATAACTTCGAAGTTTAAAAAAGTGAAAAAGAGATTTATGGTTTCAATGGTTAAAAAAAGAATCATCAAAATTTTTCAATATTTAAAAACACAAAACAGTTTTCGCCTTTAGTATCAAAAAAATCTAAATGTATTGTCAAAATAGCAGTCTCATCATTCCTTATGTTTAAAGCTTCATCTTTGTAAGTACTTGTGGTAATCATTTTAAGGCCACTTGTGGTCACACAGATTCAAATACTAGCAAATTGTCCGAGTATTTATTAGCTACATCATCATCATCATCATCTCAGCCATAAGAAGTCCACTGCTGGACATAGGCATAGCTACATCACCGCAAGATAAATAAAATAAATGAATGGACTTTTCATACACCATCTAGCCCAAACTAAGCAAAGCTTGTACTATGGGAACTAGATGGCTGATAGAATACATATATACTTTTTTTTTCTAAATACATGTCATACTTATGATACATATAAACACCCAGACACAAAACAAACATCCATGTGTTCATCACACAAATATTTGCCCTGGGTGAGGATCAAACCCACGACCTACGGCTTAGCAGGCAGACATACTACCAACTGAGCCACGAGGCCAGTCTGAATATATTAAAAAATCTGAAGCCTATTAGATATAAACGAATATCTTAGTACCAGCATTAAAGTTTTGCACCATACAATCTATTTAATTACTTACTAACAAACTACCCGCACACGTTTGATAAACAAAACAAAAAGCAAGCGCGAACAATAGTTAATTAAATACACACAGACGCCCGTATGGCGCTTCGGAATATTTGCCTGTGTTTCATTACGAGAACGATAATAATGATTATGTGGCAGAGATAGGTACTTATATACTATAGAAGTAATCACGTAAGCTGGATATTGGCATAGAATATTTAATATAGTTAATTACATGTACAGAAGACTCATTCTGTAAACACATTTAATTAAATAGGTAAAGATTTCTACGGAGCAATTAAGCGTACGTCACAGGCGTTAAATGCAAGTTTTAGTTATACTTTCAAAGTGTGTCTCATTCAATTCTAATATATGTATTTAATAAAAAAAATGGCCAAGTGCCTTTATGATCTACAAGAAACCATATATAAACTACGCCTATACTTAATTAACTAAACTTACTACACAAAAAGCAAATCGATTATCCTAGACTGATCAAGGTATAAAGACAATCCAATGCTCAAGTCCACTACTAACGTATCAGCATTTTCTCACGCGTCGTCGTATCAGGCGCTCAGATATTTTTTTGAAAATAAGAAAATTAACATTTCAATTGCTAAAAATCATAAAACAATATCATTTTGCTAAAAGTAGTCTCTAATTGCTTAATCCAGTTAATTTACAATACCAACAAAACTACAAATCCCTTAAACAAAGAACAATCCAGATGAAAGATTACCAAAGCATTGTTTGATGCGTCCCAAATTTGATTAGCTACTAAAACTATGTGCAAACGTCCAGGGAGGCCCTTGTAAAGTCTTTGAAGTAACACCAAACCCCTAATTTGTCTTCTAATCTCGTGTGTAGCAAAAGTTAGGAGCCCTTTAATGAAGTTACCCTCAGTTTTAAAAGCTTAACGATGTTTGATGGTGGTTAATTATTTTGTGTGAGTCGTAAGCCTGGTGATTTACGTTTTTGTGTGCATCATACATAAAATATATATATATTTTGCATTTTGTGCTAATACATAAAAGATATTTATACTTAAATATATTTTTACCGGGCAAATGCCTTTATTAACTATAACAAAACAATATACAGACTCAACTAAACTACTACACAAAAAGCATTACGATTACCCCAGACCGATAAAGGTCTAAAGACAATCCACTACCAGTTGGCAGCGTACCCAGCATGCTGACGCGTTGGCACGCTGAATGGCAATGCTTAGTGCGTTAGGCCAAATACGCGCCAGCATTTTAGTCACGCGTCGCATCGATCAGGCGCTCAGATAGATTTTTGAAAATGAGGTGAGCTCCCGGTCCCACGGACCCAAAGTCTCGACACCAAACGGCTCAAATATGTAACTTCTACCGAGATAAAAAGTAGTAACGTAACCAACATTTTCCCTACTTAGTTTTATAATTCTTCCAATGTAGAGTACGATAAAAGATTCTACAAACTAATTAATACAGTCATGTCATTTATAGTCAATCATTATGTTATGAGCTAAGAATGTATTCAAATAAAATCAAATATTAGGAAACAATATATAAAATAATTCGTTAAAATTATATTATAATTAATTATATCGTAATAGTCGTTTGCCTCTAAAGATTAAAATATGCCTGCCTGGAATCAACGTATGATTTCGTCCCGTTTGCCGTCGAGACAGCGGGACCTTGGGGCTCAGAAGCCAGGGAATTTGTTCAAGATCTAGAGCGGCGAATGCGAGAAAGAGGTCGCGACCCGAGATCTGGGTGGTACCCAGTTCAACAAATTTCCTTGGCCATTCAGCGCGGTAACGCTGCGAGCGTGATGGGGACTCTCAGATCAGGGTCTACATGCGTGGGACTTGCAGCCTTACATTAACATTTGTTAAGAATTAGATTTTATTTTATTATATTTATTATGTTAATATATTTAGTATTATGTGTAGGTATCTTATATATTGTTTCCAAATATTTGATTATATCATTATGTTTATTATTTACCTTATAATGACTCAATACACGTTATGGAAACTATACAAAATTTATGTGACGTATGAATTAGCTATTATCTTTGTTTCGCGGATTCACTTATGTATTGTTTTTGTATTTAATTTTTTGTAGATAATAGTAATATCTTTGATAATGATTACGTTCATGACATATGATGATATTGAAAAAGAAATATGAATACAGATTCTCAAGAATTCTGGCATACAATCTGTAATTTTTGTGACATTTGTTTGTGTAATTATGACATCTCGGTCCTTAAGGCATTTCTGTTTTTAGTCTAGTGAAAATAAATCCGTTTGTATGGAGCTGATTAAACGCACTTTGAGGGATTCTTTGAAATTATAATAGGAAAATACCTAAAGAATATACATTCACAATAATCCCTGATCTATAAACTAGCTGTGTTCCGCTGTTTCACCCGTATAGTTATGAAAAGCGGTGATGATTATGGTGATGATCATTAGCTTATGACCGTCTCCAGATCCACAGCTATCTTTATACTAAATTTCATAACGATCGGTTCAGCCGTTTGAGCGTGTAAAAGTAACAAACTTCGATTTTTAAAATATCATTATGAAATTGTGTCAAATCTATTTCAACTACTACTTCACTTTTATTACTCATCTTTTCATTCTCTCATTACATAACTGTAATTTCATTAAAATAACACTATTCTTAGGTGTCTTTTATGTTGTCACAAATCTTATTTTTACTGGACTATTAGTTTCAACCAACAAACATCAACATAGGTATCACAGACATATTTTTTCTATGTGTTCAATAAACAGGAAAACGAAATTTGTTGTATGAGATCACGAACCTTTACGGTAAAACATATTAATTGCACAGGGAAATTACCTTCATAATTATAGATTATCATAAATGTGAGTTCCCTGTGCGTTGACGTGGACACTGTCAACACACTGTTTTTGAGTCATGCTAAAATGAAAACGGTTGTAGTAAAACAGGTTAAACAGGTACAGCTCTGGGTCTGATAGATTTTATTTCGGATTAATTTTCCTTCAACGTTCAACATCCTCTTAAAAACAATACCGACCACTTTGTGTTCTTTTTAAACCTTACCGAAAAAACGTTACTTAACTTAAATGCTCTGTCTTCTTTCCGCAAGTGTCAGCGAGCAGTTGATTAAATTTGTTAAGCATTGCTTAAAGTAAAAATTTTCGGTAAGGTCTTTAATGTTTATTTTATTTGCTCGTTATACTCGAGATTCAATATGTTATCCGTGACATAAGCACTACTTTATCCCCTTTATGCATAATCTACTATCTTATGCATATATCTAGCGAACTATTTCTCTTTATATGTTTCGCCAGTCTTGAAAATTTTACTTCCTCTTGAGAGCCGTCATACAAAAACAGAATATCGCCCCAGTCGATTGGTACTAGAACCAACACTGGCACTACACTGCTTCTACCACTTGCTACATGACGTCAGCCATCCGAGTCTTATTGTAACCATCGAAGTGACCACACATAGTAAATTACGTGATTCACTCTAATAAGTTATATATATTATTGTAATAACATTGAAATAAACTCCGTAATTTTACAATCAAATCAATGGAACAATACAAATTGATCTAAAGTGTGATTTAGTTATTGACGTGAACATGGTATATCATAACGATCGTTCTTATTATCTAGTTCGAAATATGAACATGATGTTGATTTTGTGGTCGCGTACAATTGCCGGCGTATGTGTGTTGCTAGCAACGAATATACTGGCAAGTTCCGAGCTTGCTTCTCCAGTCTATGTTCATTCTCCTTTCAAAAACTGGGTTGGAGTCGGAGGTGCATTGTTACCGGAAAGACCAGCTCTGCTACAGTGTTTCCACAAGCTCTGCCGCTTTATAAGTCATAGCAACTATAACCGCACGAATGGTAGTGACGGAATATTCTCCAATTATTACGAAGTAGAAGGTAAGGAAACTTATTTACTTTCTCTAAATTTAGTATTTTTTTGTATCTACTTAGAGGTAACCTACGATAATCCAAAAAACATTTGTTTGAATCTTACTTTCCCGAATCCGTTTCATAGAAATATCTGATAGCAGATGTTTTATTTGTCACGAGTTCCTAATTCTATAATTTTTTTTGCCATTAGTTTAATTTGCTCGAACAATTATTAGGTTAGGTTTGCTAGATTTCTGTTTTATTGTATCCAGAATCTTTTTTTTTTTTTACGTAGGTTAGATCCACGATTGACCACCAACTCGCCTGATGTTAACCGACAGTGTGGCCGAAGGTGAAACTCGTCGGTCTAGAAGATATCTATTCACTCAAGCCTTGAACATTCCAAGATTGTAGGACTCAGGAAACAAAGACGGTGACAAAGAATTTCATAATTATTTACAAAGTGGTTATCAAATATATCAATTACTTATTAGGGTAGATTCGTTATTTTATTTTATTTTATTATAAACAGAAACTTTCATACAATCAAGATTCTGATATCAAATGAGTTTTCGGGATTTTGATAGTGTCTTTTGAAAAAAAAACGGGGAAATAATATCTGATTTTAAAAATCAGATTATTTAAATTTAATTAAATAAATAATCCTACTTACAATTTTAATATTTTCAAGGAGCAATGGCTGCTGCCTATAAAGACGTTCGCTAGCCCAATCAATTAAAAAGGACTAATGCCAAACTTAGCTTAAGATAAAATGGTTCTTTTCAGGTAACACGGTAGAGATATATCTGTCTGACATCCTTGGATTTTCTTTAGTAGGAATCTATTGTGTAGGAGTCGGCGTACTGGACTCCCCTGCAATGCCACGCGCCAGGACTGATGAGCATGTGTATGAAATAATACTAGAGAACTGTCCACTGCCTGCTGGCAGCTCACTGCTGAACACGCTCACAAAACTTAATCTTGAATCAATTAAGACACTGAAAATTAAGCAAGAGAAAAGTTTCGATGCTGAAGTAATGCTTCCTACGTTGCGCGAGCTGATGTTGGAGTCACCCGCCACAAAGCTGCAGCTGTATGATCTCGGACAATTAGATAAGCTCTCGTTGGATAACTGGGTGGAACTGTTGCCGTCACCAGTGTCAAGTTGCAAGGCGTTGCTCAAGATGCATTTGAAGACGCCCCAAATGCGCGCACTGCCAGCGGACTGGCTCGGAAACTGCACGAACTTGCAGGAGCTCGTTATAGAAGGTGCGCGGACCTTGACCACTCTGCCATGGAAGATGTTCTCAAAAGGGTCTCCACTCATGCGATTTGCTCTCAGAGAAGGAGCACTTGAGGTGCTGCCAGAACGGCTACTGGATTATTTGCCAAATTTAAAGTTGCTCGAGTTAGATGGCAACATTTTGAAAACCTTTCCAATTAGGTAGGTGTACGGTATATTCCAAAGAAGTATGGCTATATTGTACTGAGGAATTACAGTTATCACAACATAAACGTACGCAATTTTAAAATGTAAAACATCCCAGACATTGAAATAACTGCTTTCTTTATATTGTACAGAAAAATAAACTATATTTTGTATTTGTGTTTAGTTACAGTGGTTATCGAAGGGTTCTGAAAATGAACCTGTCTAGAAATGATCTCGACGGTAAAGTATTGCGTAATTTGGTTCCCTATCCTGCCTACGAAATCACTGAACTCGATCTGTCGCACAACCCACGTATTAGTGACGATGACGTCTGCCCAAACTGTGGTGAGTAACTTTTTTTGCTCGACTGAAAAATCTAAGAAATAGAATTTCTTAACAAACACATTTTTTTTTATTTCGCTGCCTCAATTGGAGTCATATATTTTATATGTCGCACTTACTAGATACATATAAATGAAACGAATTTATTAGTTTATTACTACTTTATCCAAAAATTTTGCCCGGTAACATACCATATTACCATGAATATAATATGTTCGTATTTTCCTATGTTTTCGTCCACAATCTTATAATCACAGTGTCACTTTTTAATCGTGTTGGAGACCTAAACCATTTAAAAAAATTACTTGAGTTAACTTTTGATTGAACAGGTTTACGTCTAACCAATGTTTTTTTTTTTACAGATTATTCAGTTTTACGCTATGTAACATCCTTGAAAAAATTGTACTTGAGTGGGACCGGCATGGCATGTATTTGCAAGGACTGGCAGGAGAAAATGAAAGGTCTCAATTTTCTAGACCTAAGTAACACGAACATAACTATGTTGGCGGTGAGTCGAATACTATAATAATCGAAGATACTCGAAGGTACAAACTCTACACAGTAATTCTACTTCTGACTAGAGCAAATATTTAATCAGTCAATATTATGTCAACCAAGTCCGTTTATTTTTAACCGTCTTCAGAAAAGAACAAAATTGCATATTTGGTCGGTTGCTTCAGTTTTTAAAATTTAATTTTGGATACAAGCCGCTTCCAACCGGTCCATTTTGAAAATTCTTGAAGGAGGCTTATCGGCATAATCTGTGGACTTATTGTGTCTGAAATGACGATGATGATGAAGATGGCAAGGTAATAAGTGTCTGACTGACTATCTCCTATAAGAGTCTATAATTAACTTATACTGAAAATAAAATAAGAATATGAGTACAAAAAGACTTATCTAGATACAGATGAAAGTCAAATCATCAAGTTTCCATTTGTATATGCTTCGCTCCGTTTTAATGCCAAAGTTTTCCACGGTCGATATCTGACAATGATGCTTAACATGCTTGTTTCAATTTGGTTTCAGTTCAGGGATCTGCAGTTCCAGCGTTCTGAACCATCTGAAGTGCTTTTGCGGGGTTTACCGGTAAAAAAGTTGGTAACAACTTACAAAGATTTCAACAGCACCCTATCCAGCTTTACCACTGTGTACTTCGACGCAGAACTCGAATGTGACTGTAATATGTATTGGACTCGACGAGCGCTGGACCCTTATCTTCACATGCTCGACCACGTGTACCAGCTACGATGTGTCGGTGGAGGACAGCTACGTGATATGTCGCCTGATGATATGGTATGCTTGCGGCGGGAGGAATGCACAGCGGCCCAACTACCAAAGGAATGTGAGTGTGGCGCTTGGGCTGACGACCATCCAAATCATGATCCACGGCTGATTCGTGTGCGCTGCGAGAATGGCTCGCTTGACTACGTGCCACGCCTCCCCGGTAACTCCACCAGCCACCTTTACGAGCTACTGCTGGCACACAACAACATCACCAAATTCAATAATTCATTGACAAGAGTTGATGAGGAGACGGCGCTGAAACTTGGTCACGTGAGCGGTATACTGCGACTCACCGGCAACCCACTCGAATGCGACTGTAGCATCGCTCCGTTGTTACGAGCGCTGCACGCCCGCATTCCAGGCGACACGGACCTGGGCATTGCCACATGCCGTGACGGTACAATGCTATACGCAGTTCCTATTGTGGATTGTCCGAAGCCGGTGTCATCAAATGTGGCACTGATTTCGTGGCTCACAGGAATTTTAGCAGCAATGCTGATAGCTATAGGTGTAATCGTAGTGTATCTCGCATCTCGCCAGCGGCGATACTTTTTATTAGCAGTTTTGAATCGTTGGGGTATCGTGTGGCACACCGCCGAACGTAAAGAAGATAAGGAACGCAGCTACGACGCATTCTTAACCTTTTCTCATAAAGACGAGGCAGTAGCGTATGAAATTATGAAACGGCTTGAGCCAACCTACCGACTTTGCTTACATCATCGCGACTGGACTCCTGGAGACTACATTATCGAGCAGGTTATGGAATCAGTGCGCGATTCTCGGCGCACAGTAGCACTGGTCTCGCGACACTTTCTAGAGAGCAAGTGGGCACGCGTCGAGTTTCGCGAAGCACATACGGCGGCAATGCTAGATGCCAGACCCAGGCTAATAGTGGTGCTTTTGGAGCAGCCAGCCGCGCTACCGCTGGATGAACAGCTACACCTCTATCTCAGAACGAACACATATGTACTGTGGGATGATCCCTGGTTCTGGGATAAATTAAAGCTTGCATTACCGCCACCGAGATTAGCTTTTCCGTCAGCACTTAAAAATATTTCGCTAGCACAACAAGATTCTTTACATAACCTGGGGCTTATCCAACAGCTGGAGCCACTTCTACCGCCGAGTCACCCGTAGAACTGTCACCTGTGAATCTAGTACTAATATAGGTATTGACAAATGATTTGAAACATGCTCTTAAATAATTTAGAAATATACTTGGTTATTCGAACAAATCGACGTTTTGAAATTTACTAGACACAGCATGTTATTGTTCGATAATAACTTAAATCTTTTGATCAAATCGCAAATAATGTTTATTATTAAATAACTACTCGTTACCTCATATTAACTTTGAAGATCATTATCATCATCATCTCAGCCATAAGAAGTCAACTGCTAGACATAGGCCTCCCTCCCCCATGGATTTCCAAAACGACCGATCGGAAGCGGCTTGCATCCAGCGTCTTCCCGCCGCTTGTATAAGGTCATCTGTCCATCTCGTGGTTGGTCTTCCTACGCTGCGCTTACCGGTGCGTCGTCTCCACTCGAGAACTTTTCAACCCCATCGGCCATTAGTTCTACGTGCTATGTGACCTGCCCACTGCCACTTCAACTTGCTAATCTTCTGTGCTATATCAGTGACTTTTGTACGTCTATGGATCTCTTCATTTCTGATTCGATCTCGTAGAGAAACGTTTGAAGATATAGGGACAAAATCTCAGGTTAGCACAGCAACGATATGTTATTTCTGAATATTTTACTAAAAAATCACATATAGTTCGTTTGATCAAATCTATTACACCTAGTTCCTAGGTAATGAAGAATACGGTAATTACATTGTATTTATTTTGCGCATCATACAAATACGTCTGGTTGAAATACGTAAAAATCGTTGTCTGTTTCTGATTTTGTATCAAATTTTATTGAGTTTTTGTTGTAACGCATTGAACCAGAGCATTTGCCAATGGAAAGAACACAGAATTCGTGGCCATATTTACAGGGAAAGTTTAAGGTAGAATAAGTTTTTAATTATTTTCCTGTTTCAACGTCAACGTATTAAATTTAATTTTAATGTAACTCCAAACGTACTTATTTGTCTAACTGACAAGCCTTATCAGGGTACGTATTACTGACAAGCTTGATAAGCTACTAGATGTTTTCATCAACGGTATTGCTAATAAATCTAGATTTTTTTAGGCGTAGTACATATAATGATTAATACAAACTATTGGTATAGGAAAAAAAATACTAACATTGATTGTTACGAGTATGTATGTTTTTTTGTGACGTTGATTTCAATTATAAATGTAACGAATTTTCCTTACGAACTTAGTCATTTTATATAATTAAAACTGTTGGTATACGCGAGTGAAACATAACCAAAAAGATTGTTCAGACCACAGTCTAATAAGTAACTATATTTCTTAAAACCCTTTTATTATCCCATAGATTATTTTTATCGGCAAATGTAATAAACATAAATACACTGACCTGAATAAGTGGCGGCCGTTTCGTTTACAGAAACGCAATTCAGCGTTTTCTCCAAAGCAAAAAAATATTTTATGCGTCCCCTAAGATCGATACAGAATGCTTAGAAACTGAATTATCCACTAGGGAGGGAGGGCAAATAAAGCTCACCCCAAATAAATAGGGCTAACAACGTACACGTAGGCAATCATTTCGTTAAGAAAGTACGAGAGAAGTTATTTCTCCTGGGTGTCAGGAGGAAGTTGGGGCAAAGTTGGACTACAAATCACTATTATGTCAAGAGAGGTCGCGAGCTGCAGTGGCCGGGTGCATGGTTTTGATAGTTTTTCAGGCGCGGCTATAAGAATAATAACGGAATAATATACAGGGCTAGCAAGAATACGTTACGTCATTTTTTAGGGTTCCATACCTCAAAAGGAAAAAACGGAACCCTTATAGGATCACTTTGTTGGCCGTCTGTCCGTCTGTCAAGACCTGTATCTCGGGAACGCGTGTAGGTATATAGTTGAAATTAAAACCATATACGCAGATCAATAGTTTTTTGCTGCAGAGGGGAAATCAAACTTCTCAGTTTCATTAGAAAAAGTTACAGCTGAATACTTATGTCGCAAAAAAACGCATATTTCGATACTCTCAAGGGAATCAAAACCTATGGGGTACTTCCCGTTGACTTATAACTGTGAAATTGTTATTAACTATAATACTATACTAACTTTTTATTCTATTTAAATTTTTTTTTTTTTTTTTTTTTCAAAAACGTAGTAATTTATTAAATATTTAAATTAAATATTTCTTTACGAGAAATCTTTTCTTGCAGCTCGTTACGAGTTGTACATACTTGTAACACTACAAAAAGTACTCTCACAGTTAAATACGCCTGCCATATCTGAACGGTTTAAGCCCAACTATGACTAATTGCCCTTCTGACGCTCCTTTGGGACTGTTCACGGTATTCTAATCGTGGATGAATAAAAATCCCGACAAGATGATATGGCACAATGACAGATTATGCCATATCATATTTTCGTTTGTTATAAATTATTAGATATTTAGCTAGTTTAGGAAACATGACACACAACATATGATAAATAGGTAATAAAAAATTTAATAATTATTTTACCTTTAGCAAGTACAAGATATCTTTATTATAAGAACAAAATATCTTTGATAACTGGCTACAAAACACTATTATAATGACGAATAAAAAGGTAGCAAAGTATAATAGTTCCAATTACGATTTAGGTCCTTTGGTTTGTTGCGTTGAAACATATAATTTTGAGATGTTACATTAGTTATCTTTTTTTGCATTGGTGCACCAAGCGGCTAATAAAGTTATTCAAGAAACTTTTTGACGTGACTACGTCTAATAAATCGATGAACCCCGGCTGCACGCACTAAAAAGTGTCCCGTTACGCTCATTGTCCCGTTACGCTCATTGTCGAGCTCAATTTTATTCATAAAAGTATGCAATCATTTCATCAATGTTTTGTTATGACGTTGTCACGTTAAACTATCGTCCGTAAACCGACTTTACAGACAACTAATTTTTTTTAAGCGGTCCGTTATCCAACCAAACATGTGCGCACCACAAGCCAGCGAGAATTTTTATTATACTGTTCTTCGGACAAACAGTGTATTTTTTCGCGATTGATCGCCAGGCACACCTAAAATCTGGCGCCCTAGGTCTAGGCCTTTTCGGCCTTTAGGGTAATCCGCCTCTGCTGTTAGCTGTTTTTTTGTGTCATCTTATTCTCTTAATATCAAAAACATACACATCGAATTGATAACCTCCTCCTTATTTGAAGTCGGTTAAAAATTATTACGTACTTATATAGGACTTGTTTACAAAAAATGCCTTGTCTGTTTCACTTACCACATCATGTAACGTCAGTTAGGTAAGTGACACAAATAGAGTGGCACCTCAGGTTGCATGCAGGCAATATAAAACGTGCTTCCGACTTATTACTCCACATATTGCCTCACAATGCTCTGATGCTTCAAGAATCTTGTGTCAAAATAAACTGAAGAATATTTTTATTGCTCCTATTGTTAACTTTGAACAAAAATAAATAAATAAATAATAAAGATTGGTGGACATTTCACAACACCATCTAGCCCACACTAAGTAAAGCATGTATTATCCATTATATTTTACATCATTTCGACTAATCATTGTCAACTTGCTGACTACTGAGATCATTCTAACGACATCTGATTTATTGAAATCCGCCTAACTGTTTAGGCTACGAGCGTGCCAATTAATTCGACTCGAAAAATATTAAACTCCTACAGTCTACTACTAGCAGCAGTCGGGTAAAAAGGATTTCTACACACTCCAGTCTGGCTAGTTACTTTTTATACTTTCATAAAGTATCGAATTTCATTGACAGAAAACAACAAACAAGCAGACGGATCGTTTGATAAACCTAGCCTAGCTAGATACAGACCATTTTCAGGGTTCCGTACCCAACAGGTAAAAACGGGATTAAAATAAAATTTATATTTAAGGGGGGCTCCCATACAACAAACGTGTTTTTTTTTTGCCATTTTTATAAATAATGGTACGGAACCCTTCTTGCGCGAGTCCGACTCGCACTTGGCCGGTTTTATTATATACGAAATCGACCTACGTCTGGCCACCAACTCGCTTGATGGTAAGCGACGGTGTGGCCGAAGATGGAACGCCACGATCTGCATCTTTATGTTACAAATCTATTTATTATTTCTAAATGAAAAAATGCAATGAAGTTTCAGAATACACAGAATGTTGCAGGGAGTTTCACTCCTGTGTAGTATGCAACAAAATGTGGACCTAAATCATTGCGTATGAGTTTTGGGAATTTAAATGAAAAATGGAATATGGTGTATAGTGAAATGGGGATTGTGGAATAAGGTGGTGAATCTCTTGCGCACATTCGACGAAATGGAAATCGCCGAAATCGAAATGCTTCGAGACTATAACTCCAACATTAGGGAAGTATAGTGTTGTAAGTGCTAGGAAGTAAAATACTATCACGACTCCACTCGGTATTCGTTTAGATAGATCAACAAATTGCCAAGCCAGTCCCCATTCATTAAGGCTCAAGCAAACTGCGACGAAGTTCCCGTCCGTCAGAGTAAGGTAAGTTCGCTGAGCAATTTGTGGCTTCCAAGTCGCTGCCGTTGTCTCACAAGCCGCAGTCCGACAAGTTCACTCTATGTGCTCACATAACTAACTGATGAAGATTTATACATATAATACAGTACCTGGGCGACCGAGCCCACTCGGTTTTTTTATGACTGAAAATACGAGCAAACTCGGGTTCAATAAAAATGAAACCTAGCAAGATCGATTTATCGTCCCCTAATCTACTTACAAACCAAATTTCATTAAAATTGTTGGAGCCGTTTCTGAGATTCAGATTATATTATATAAATACAAGAATTGCTCGTTTAAAGGTATTAGATATATACTTGTGCTTTTGTCACTGCAGTACAACATTTTATTTTATTTTTATTTTTACTTAGTGATTTATCATAAGAACAAAATAAGCAATATTTTGGTATCAAGTTAGTTGTACGCATTAGCTCTTTGATGTAATACATCTATTCGCGCACCTTGGTAGTAAAATCAACTCGTATATCGTGACGGGAAATGGCATAACGCTACTTCATGCCGTCACTCTCCAACTACGTTACTACTTGAAACTCCCTTGAGTGTGCGTGCGCGTATACTATACACTTTGTTACTTCTATGTGTGAGTTGTATACTGTATATGCTTACACAAATACAAATATTTATTTATAACTCCATAGTTACAAGCCAGTAGTTATAGGTACACGTGTAAGTTTATAAAAACAAAATTATTGATGACGTGAGTTAGGTAACGGGCGAGGGAGATAGGCTTTTTAAAAAGTACAATTGAGAAGTGTGTTCTACTTGAGAACTAAGTCGAGACTGATCTTTATTTTCTCACAGTTCTTTTTATATGTAACTTAAATAACATAAGTGGGTATTAATGCTAAGGTTACTTAATGTCTATATCCTATGACAATAGGGCAATAAGGTTTCCTATTAAAGTCTACATGATCTCTATTATCTACTTATAACCAGACACCGTTGTGGAATGGTGTGGTTACGGCGACATAACTCCTCCCCCCTTAAGATGGAGGCGCATCGAAGGCTGCGGGTGAAGTTGGAGTTCTTCATCTTCAGGTTGTTCTGCCGAGATTTGCGCCGATTTCCGGGGTTTCCACCAAAACTTGTCGACGGCTGCTCCTGTGACTGCTAGGAATAGTATGACATATAGTACGATTGATGGCCAGCTTGGTGTGTTGGGAATGGTGGTGAAGTCTTCTTCCGGGATCTTGATTTCCTCTGCTTGGTGCAAGACGTGCTTCAGGTTGTCTAGTTCTGTATTTTCCAATTTTATTTTTATCGGGGAAATTTTGGGTGTTTGGTATGCGCGTGGTAGCGGTATAGTTTCTCTGACGTTGACGTATCTCTGGTGTGTCGTTAGTGTTTTGTCCAAAATTTGTACTTTACAGTTGTTATCTGTTGTTACTAGGAAGACTCCTTTGTTGCGTTGATATTGTACGTCGTTGTTGCAGATGGTCTTCATTACCTCTTCATGCTTCATGATGACTATCCAGCTGTTGTCTTTGATCTGCTGTATGATGTTGTCTTCGTACGTGGCTGTGGCATAGGTACAGTTGTGCGGCTCCTGGTGTTGTATGAGCTGAGCAATACAGTCGCTTGAGTGCTGCAGTGGCTGCCAATCCAGGTGTGTGCAGATGACGTTGTCCTCCACGATTTCGGTGCATGGCTCGTGGGGGTAAGCGAACTCATTATTTCCCAAGACAAGGAAAGGATTTTTAGGGATAAGGATGGTGTTGTTGTCGTTAGGGATGGAATAAAGGTGTAGGAGGTTATAGGGCTGTTCTGTAACTAGTGGTATATCTAGTATGAAGTTAAGTGTTTCATTAGTACTATAAGCTTTTACTATAATGGCTTTTTCCCATAAGTGAATGTTTTCTAGATTTGGGGGAAAAGCCAGGTAACTATTGGCCTCGTTTTGGATGTTGTTTAATTCTTCAATTAAGTAGGATGGCTCGATAATGCTAGGGTGCATCTTTTTCAGGTGAGAAAATGTTAATGCGTTTTCTAATGTTTCTAATCTATCGTAGAGTTGTTGAAGCGAAGTCTCTATGTTACTAAATATGGTCATGGTTAAGAAGTCTGTTTCAAATTCGGTGCTTTGCTTAGAGTACCTATCTATTGCAATATAAATTTCTTTTTGGTTATTTTTAATGTCATTTAAACTTTTTTCGTATTCTCTCATAAAATCCTGCATGATACTTATTGTCTTTCTCTGATTTAATTTATTGTTGTTGTTTGCCAATTGAATTGCTTTTATTTCGTTATCATACTTAATTGCGTCGCTTTGGTCTAAGTTTCCTGTGATGGCTTTTACTATGGAGCCTAGTCCATCTATTAGTCCTCGTTTATGTCTATATATTGACCTAAAACCTATGTTTTCTAATCCTAGGTACATTAACCTATTTTCTATAATATCGATAAGATAATCAATTTGCTTAATTATTGCTACTGAGCTGTTCTGCTTCAATCGCATAGTATAATAATTACTACATATATCTACGTAAACATCTCTTAATCGTGAGGTGTTATAAACTACAGCTAAGTGGTACGTGTCTGTCTGGTACTGTGCTCTTGCTTCTGTAAGCACTAAAATTCCGTTATGGCTATCTATTGGCTGTATGATTGCTGCGGTTGCTGCGAGTTGGAGCACTGCGGCGAGGGTGATTGCGTTTCTGAAACATTTTCAGGTCGCCTTAGTAAACGGAAGTGGACTCTAATTGTTTTTGCGTTTACATGTTTACCTACTATTTCGGCTATTTGTTCTGGGTGGATGCGTACTATGGTATAAGGTCCTAAGTATTTCGGCTCTAGTTTATTGCTCCTTGCTGTTTTAGCAACTTGCTTGTAAACAATGTCACCTACTCTGAATTGTGCTCTCTCTGTGTTTCTATTTGCTTTTTCTATGACCTGTTGTTTTTCGCTAGCTAGCTTGTTGTTTATAAGTTTTTGTGTGTTTTCCATTATTTGCCTGTGTTTTAAAACGTATTCCTGGTAAAATTCTTTTGGGCAGTATAATTCTAAAGGGTTCCTACTGTCCGTGTGTCCGTATAGTAGCTCAAATGGTGTAAATCCGGTTGCTGAGTGTATGCTGTTGTTATAAGCTATAATGGCGTATTTCATAGTGTTTATCGGTTCGTCTTTGTCTGTTATTCTGTGAATTCTAATTATTTCCGCTAAGGTAGAGTGTAGTCTTTCTATTGGTGAGTTTGAATTCGGGTTGTAGGGAGTTGTGAAATGTATGTGTATATCGTGCGTAGCACAAATTTCCGTAATAACTTCGTTGTCGAACTTTGAGTCTGAGTCTGTTGTTATTCGTTTTGGTACACCTATTACTGAGAATATGTTGAGTAGAGCTTCAGCTATATGGATACTGGTTGAGGCTGTGAGTGGCATAGCTTGTGCATATTTCGTAAAATTGTCTATTATTGTCAAAAATGTTGTACCTCCGCTACTGTACAAATCCATGAACATATGTTCCATAGGTTTGTGTGGAGTGTCTGTTAGGGATAGTGGCAACTTCAAAGGGTTGCGCTCATACTTGCTTTTCAGACATTTGTCACATTTATTTATGAATTTTTGTATTGTTAGCAACATTTTTGGCCAGTGGTAATTTCTGTGTATGTGTTTGTATGTTTCCTGAATACCTCTGTGTATTGTTTTACCTTCGTGATATTTTCTAATAATGTCTGTTTGTTCTGAAGTGCTGTCTATAAGTGTTACTCTATTCATGCATCTAATTAATTTTGGGCCGCGATTACTGAAAATATTTTTATATACTTCACAAAATATGGGGTAGTACTCTTCGTGATGGAAATAACAATGAAATACTCTATTCGGGATTGTATTTTCTTTTAGGAATTCTATAATTTGTTCCTTTGTATTGTTAATGGGGATCCAAACATCTTTAATTATAATTTTGCCTTTTGACCTGTCATCTATCCTGTACGTGTCTCCGGGTGTTTTTCGTATGTGAAATTGTTTTAACTGTCTGTCAATTGGGTCATTTATTTGTGGTATTTTGTCTTTAGTATTTTCGATATTGGTTTCGGGTTGTGATGTGGAAGTCTGTGGTACGTCTTGTTGTTCCGGTATTTCTGGTGTGATGGGCATATCTAATAGTGTTCTTATATCTATATTTGCTAAATCCGGGTCTATAGTAGATGTGCTTGGTTGTGGATCGTTTGTATTCGGGGCAATGGTACTTTCATTGTAGTGTAAAATTTGTACTCTCGATAATGCATCTGCATTGGTATTTAATTTTCCTTTTTTATACTGTACGTCAAAATTATATTCTGCAAGTCTCAAGCGCCAGCGTGTGAGCTTGGAATTAGGATCTTTTATGGACATGAGCCACGTGAGTGGGCGATGGTCTGTGTAAATTGTGAAATGTGTGCCATACAGGTATGGGCGGAAGTATTTGGTAGCCCATACAATGCTTAGTAATTCTTTCTCTATTGTGGAGTATCTTTGTTCTGTGTCAGATAGTGTACGTGAAGCGTATGCTACTGGTTTGTCTGTTCCTATTTGTCCTTGTGACAAAACTGCTCCTAATGCTACGTCTGATGCGTCCGTGGTTAAGATAAATGATTTTTCGAAATCTGGGTACTGAAGTATAGGTGCGTTTATGAGTACTTCTTTACATTTTTCGAATGCTTCAGTGTATTCTTTTGTCAGTTCTATTTTACTATTTTTCTTTAGACATTTTGTTAGTGGTTTTGTAAGTTTTGCGAAATCTTGTATAAATTTTCTATAATATCCAATCAGTCCCAAAAAGGATTTTATTTCTTTTTGAGTTTTAGGCAATGGGAATTTCTTTACTGCTGCTATTTTGTCTTCGTTTGGCTGAAGGCCTTTGTCTGTTAAGGTGTGTCCTAGGAATTTGACTTGTTTTTGTAGGAATTCCGATTTATTAAGTTGAATTTTGAGGTTGTGTGCCCGAAATCTGTCAAATACTTGCTTGCATTTGTCTAAGTGTTCCTGTAATGATGTGGAATAAATAATTACGTCATCTAAGTACGTTAAAACATTATCTAAACCTCGTAACATTGAGTCCATAAGTCTTTGAAAAGTACTCGGTGCGTTCTTAAGTCCGAATGGCATTCTGAGGAATTCGAAATGTCCTCGGTCGGTTGTAAATGCCGTTTTCTCTACGTCTTCTGTCTGCATTTCCACCTGATGGTATCCTGAGGCTAAATCTATTGTGGAAAAATACTGTGCTCGTCCTATTTTGTCTAAAATGTCGTCTATGTTAGGAAGTGGGTATTTATCTTCGATTGTTTTCTCATTAAGTTTTCTGTAATCTATTACTAGTCTATATTTTTGTTTTCCTGTTGCATCGATTTTCTTCGGGACGATGTGTACTGGGCAAGACCATGGGGAACTACTTTCTCTAATTATATTTTGATCCAATAATTGATTTATTTGTTCTTTTATTTCTTGTTTTTGTTTTGGGGCCTGTCTATAGTTTCTAACAAATATAGGTTTGTCGTCTGTTAGTCTAAGTTGATGTTTAATTTTGTGTGTGAAAGTTAAGGGTATTTCTTCGCAATGGAAAATGTCACGGTAGTTATAACAAAGTTTTCTAATTTCGCGTTCTTCTTCGGGGTTCATGTGGTCTGTTCTTAGTCTGTTCAGATTGTTTTTTAATAGTTCATCCAATTTTTTTGTTTTATTTTTAGAGTGCATAGCCTGTGGTGTTTCTTTCTTTGTAAAGTTTAGTTGTTGTAACTTCAAATGACAGCTATTTTTGAGTCTAATTTGTTTATCTGATGTATTAATTACTGTAGTTAAGGCGTTACCGTTTTTTACTGAAACTATTGCTGGTGGGAAAACTAATCCGCTTTTTGTTGTAGTACCTTCTGAGAAATAATCTCCTTCCTGATAGTTACACAAGAGGTTAACTACCTTTTCGCATTTTGATTCTAATTTTGTGTAAGATTTGATGTCATCTCTGATGGGGATGTTAGCCTTATCTGTACGAAGTTGCATGTTTTTAATATCTATCCTGCAGTTTAGTGGGACTAGAAAGTCGAGTCCCAATAAACCTATAAAATCCGAATCGAAATTAAAAATTAAGAATTTGTGGGTTATTTCTTCATTAAATATCCGTTTAGGTAATTTTACGTAAGCTACTTGCTTGTGTTTGGAAGTGGCATGTGCTGTTTTAATGTAATGAATTTCATTTTTAATTTTAATATTATTTCTTTCAATCGTTTTCAAAATTTTTGGTGCTATTAATGATTGAGAGGCTCCAGTGTCTACTAAAAATCTACCTCCTAATTCGCTGATATAAATATAAGGGAGGCGACTATAATTTTGAATGCTGTTCATAAATACTATATTGTTAGGTTTCTTTCTATTTCCTGAAAAAAATTTTCGTCTAGATCCTCCTCAGACAGATTTTCTTCGGGATTTTCCTCGGAGGATGATTGATCTTCATCATCATCATCTATTTCCTTTTGGAAATATAATCGTTTTTTATTGGATTCCGAATTTTCCGCATGTTGCTTCTTAAACTGATCTCTTTTTTTGAAATTGTTCGGTTTTTGTTGTTTATTGTTATTAAAATTATTTGCAGGGTTTCTAGACTTGTTTTGTTGTATGCGCCTAGCCCTGAGTTTAGCTTCCTCCTGTTTTGCTGCCGTAATGGCTTGCTCCAGAGTTTTTACATTTTTCAATCTAATTAAGATGGCTGTTATTGGGTTTAATTTATCTAAAAAGGTTTCAAGAGCCATTTGTTCGTAATAAACACGCTTTGCAGGCTCTAGTGATATGAGAGTGCTCATTATGTTCTGTATTTTATCTCCATAGGCCTCTAAGGAGCTATTTTCCCTATTGGTCTGTATTAATTCTTGGACAAGTTGTAATTCTGATCTATATTCACCGAATTTTCTTTGTAAAGCCTCCTTGACGTCTGACCATGTCTTGGCGCCAGGGCTTTGAGATATTGCTTCAACAGCTTTACCTGTTAATTTATTTCTTATAAGGCAGGTGACGCTAGGGTCGTCCCTGCTGTTTGTTATTAGGCTTAAGGCATTTTCTACACCCTCTACATAAAATGCTAGAGTTCTTCTATTTCCGTCATAGCTGGGTAATAGTTGTGAAAATGTGGAGAGGTCGGTAGGTACCGGTTTTTCCTCTGTAAAGGACCTTTCATCGTGGCTTTTCCTATCTTGAGACATTTTAACTCTTGATCGAAAAACACAACAAAATGAAAAAATCAGCAAAAATGCGTGTGCATAAATGTACACCGCTAGGTTAATACCTCGACACTAGAAACACCAAAAGTTGGATTATATTGTGCCAGGAAGAGAATAGGAATGTCTTGGGAATAACAAAGTTTACACTTACCCCAAAACCATTGCCGAATTTATGGCGTGATGAGTCTGACTATCTTCAACTGCTGCTTTGTTGCCTGCTTCTCTGTTGCGCTGCGCCCGTAGTAGGTTCTTTTTCGCGCGCGAAACGAGGATTCGATTACTAGGATGCGATTATCCAACCAAAAACTGTTCCGGTTACGCGACTTTCCGACTGCGCCAGTTAGGTAACGGGCGAGGGAGATAGGCTTTTTAAAAAGTACAATTGAGAAGTGTGTTCTACTTGAGAACTAAGTCGAGACTGATCTTTATTTTCTCACAGTTCTTTTTATATGTAACTTAAATAACATAAGTGGGTATTAATGCTAAGGTTACTTAATGTCTATATCCTATGACAATAGGGCAATAAGGTTTCCTATTAAAGTCTACATGATCTCTATTATCTACTTATAACCAGACACCGTTGTGGAATGGTGTGGTTACGGCGACATAACTCGTGTCAAATAAATTAAATTAATAAAAAATATAGTAGATATATTTGACGCGTGTTCCGTATATATACGCATTTTATGTTTCTCGCAATATTACCTTTTGTTTCAAATCTGCTGGCCGAGTGCATGTTACTTAAGTATTAACAGTTATTAGTTAAGTATTAACGTCTTCCTCTTGTACTCTAGTTTAAAAAAAATGTAAAGTTAGCTAAAAAAAATAAATTATCTCGTGACAGACAACTTTTTTTATAATAATAAAACGATGGCTGTGGAATCAAATAATGAAACTCTTAAGAACTCTCAACAAAATGAGTTGGTGCAGTCAGGGTTCAAAAGTACATTTTCACCTTAAGGTATAAGTATATTATTATAATGTATATGTTCCGTCGTGAAGCAACCAGACAAATACGTATATAAGTGCGAATCAACTCCTGTAAACCCAATTTTTTGGAATATTGCTTTTTGAGACTGCAAATAGACTTTTGAACCTGAATGTACATTTATTCTAGCGGGAAAATAATTATTCCGTACATGGTAAGTTTAATCAAGGTCCCAGAGCCCTAGATAGCAGACATCTGCCGGATAATCGCAGCAATAGGCAGGTAATATCGTTACTGGAGGGTAATTCCGCACATGTGGCGGACTCGTGCGTGATTATTGCACATTCAAATATGAGCTCCGATATAATTGCTAGATGAAATGGTGGCAGATAAAACTAACTCAAACTTGCTTTCGAAAAATATATATAGACTAGGGGGGAAACCTAAATCATGTCTGCAAGGAGTAGCGTATGACCTAGACTCTAGATAAATAGATGAACAGGAGCGTAAAAGTGTCAAGAAGTTTTTTGTGACACATTATATACTTTATCAAAGCATATAAAAGAAAATCGCTATCATCCAGCACGAAACGGTGCGCATTATCAGAAGGTTTTTACCCGACTGCGCGACGGAAAGGCGGATAATGTGTTTATCAGTCTATGAATGTGTGTTCCTTTGTCCAAACGCGTCAACACAATTTTAATGATTTTTACGTCAATAAATTTGTCCGAATGTCACTAAAAACATGACAGTAATCAAAAGTCAATATGGCGACAATGAGACGCCATAATGTGCGTACGCCCATCGCTGCGACGACTTTTTAGGGTTCCGTACCCAAAGGGTAAAAACGGGACCCTATTACTAAGACTTCGCTGTCTGTCTGTCTGTCTGTTTGTCTCCAGGCTGTATCTCATAAACCGTTATAGCTAGAAAGCTGAAATTTTCACAAATGATGTATTTCCGTTGCCGCTATAACAACAAATACTAAAAATTAAAAAAAAATTAAGGGCATACAATAAACGTGTTTTTTTCGTATTTTTTTGCTCAATATTAAAAACGGTAGCAGGTAGACGCTTCAAATTTTCACAGAATATTTACTTGTATATTACCTTTCAAAATAAATAATTAAATAACAATAAAGTAAATATTAATGGGGGGCTCCCATACAACAAATGCTCATGCTCATGCTGCCCGGATGTGTATCGAAAACCTACCCATAAGTTTGTACTTAGTTTACTACTTGGAATTTCGTTGATTTCTCGTTATTTTATACGATTTTCTATTATAGATGATAGTACGGAACCATTCGTGCGCGAGTCCGACTCGCACTTGGCCGATTTTTATTTAATAATTTAATGTATTCAGTTTGTAGCCACTACGGCCAGCAGCTTAATACCAGAGAAAGTTGTATTTTCAAAAAATTTGGTAAGTATGTGAAGTTTTTCCATTTATTAACCGACTTCCAAAAAGAAGGAGGTTCTCAATTCGACTGTACGTTATTTTTTGTATGCTCAGCGATTACTCCACCAATAATAATTTGTTTTTGATGATTCTTTTTTTGTTTGGTAGGTAATATCTCAGAGATAGTCACATATAAATTTTATCAAAATCGCTTTATTGCCCTTGGTTTTTATAACAAAATAACTGAAATAATATAATTCAAGTAAACAACTTGCGTATTTTGAAGTCGGTTTTTCCAGTTATTTAAACTATAATTATTCCTTCATAATTGTTGTGTGAATGCATTGACATTTCGCTTTTGGTGCTATTCTATGTATATTTGTAACTACTTGTATACTTCTACCTATGTATATTTGTAACTTTATATTTATTCAGTAGGAATAAATATAAAGTTACAAATATACATAGTTATAAAATACGTTTTAACGATTAACTAGACCTAGTAGCAGGTATTTATTTTGTTTCTACAGGTTTTATTTAAATATTAATTTCTATTTCTAATATATTTATTGTAAAAATATTGATGTTTCAAGAAAATAATACCACAAAATTGATACAGAAACCAATCAAAACAATCGCATAAAGGTTAATACACAATCGGGAAAAATCCAGAGCCGTATCGGAAACATGGCAGTGGCACAGTACGAGTACACAAACGATCAAATATGACCGTTGATCGATTCACACGGTAGGCAAACAAGAATGTGGATTCAGCACTTCAGTTCTTCTATCCAGTATCCACGGTTCCTCTCTACGTTAGTAGTTGTTGACAGACTTCTAGGTCGAGTTTTTCCTTTAAAATGGTGTTTAATAACACCATTTTAAAGGAAAAACTAATGCTCAGTACATACTACTTTAAAAACATTGATAAGTTTGATAATTTGCAAATAGTCGCGTTGATATTGAATGTCTACTGTACTATTATAAGCTTTCAAAAAATTTAGGTAAAATAATGGAATGCCGTTGGAGATCAATCAATGTAGGGATTCGTTTGCATAATATGAAATTAGCCGTTGAAGATCAATGTTGGAATCAATGTAGGGATTCGTTTGCATAATATGAAGCTTTATAGTGATAATTTTGAGTCATGAGCTCTGCTATCTAAATGGTTGGAGTTGGATATGAAAAAAAATCACGGCAAATAATCTCGTATATTTAAAACGTTCGTAATATCAAACAAAAAGCCGTGTTCAGTCCACACATTGTGATGTGCAACTGTGAAAAGCAACACTACACGTAGTCCGACACGCACTTGACCAATTATATATTATATAGCTTTCAAAATGAGCATCATAGCTGCTGTTACGAATGTCATAAAATCCATACTCCGTTATAATTGTCCATTAGTTTGCGAGGAGCCAATTACGTGGCTATTAGGCGTGAATCTCCGTAATAGCAATTTCGCAACGTCGACTCGGGATTCTGTAAAGACACGCTCACATAAATGACTTTGAGAGGCTTAGAGACTCGCTCTAAACTCTTGGTATGTTAAACTAATACATCAGGATCAGGATATTGTGCAGATCATTTCGTACCCAGCACATACAGCGTGAAGTAAGGGCGCAGTGCGAGTTTTTATTTTTGTTTTTATACGGTGTACACTTTCACGTAAACTATGATTTGTAAGCAAATCATGCAACGTGAGTACCGTCAGATGTCGTGGTTCTAATTTATTACGGGATTGATCAATAAAGTAATACATAAATCTCAGTTGACCTTTAGGCGCCGTAGCACGTATGCGCTTAGCTAGTGATAGATAATGACATGGGAGTCGAGGCTGCTATTTCAATGATTAATCAAACTTTAATCGCTGGTAAATGAAGTTTTAATAACAGCTTCCTATTTACAAGTTTAAGACTGCTATTACTATTAGATTCCTATTGCTATTTGTTTGCCAGCGATTAAAGGTTAATTAGGCATTGAAATAACAGCCTTGACGCCCAGGTTGCTTTGAATATTTTGATAGACTTCATGCGGCTGATGGTCGTAAAGCTAATGGAGAGTGGCCCACCTCCAGGCAAGCAATATGTAACATAAATGTCGCCTGAAAAGAAAGAAAGAAGAACACATTTATAACGTGTTTCAATAATATGTCACACATCAATACCGTGCCTACTTGACCATGTATCATTGGTAACTGTAGGAAGTCACTGATTTCGTGCTCCATAATGCGCGAACTCCAATTTGGCATCTTTGCTGTTTCCGAAATCAGACCAGACCAGATAGCAAATTGATATGTTTGATAGAAAATATGTTTGGCGTGGTCTCAAAGACGATTGCTAAAACAGAGAAAATGCTTTACAAAAGAATGACAAAGATATATGCTTTTTGTGTACAAAATAGTTTCGATGTTTCACATCTGCCATACGTCTAGCACGGCAAAAAAAATTCGTGTATTTATTATTCAAAACAAAAAAGGTTTATTAACATGTGATTCACCCTAACCCGCATACCACGTATACTTTGAATAAAGAAATAACTTTATGCCCATAAGTGAGTCTATACCCTTAAGATCTGCGACCGAGATGACACTTCCCTTTTTGAAGTGGTTGCCTCAGAACCTCAGATTTTGATCTGACCTTAAACAGATTTTATGTTAATAAAGATAATAGGGGGCCCCTTTCTTCTCTGTCTGAGAAGAGACCTTGAAGATTTTACGAATTTCACAAAAAAAAGGTAGGTACCGAAAAATTCAAATATTGTTAATTTTATAAAGATGGTGAAAATAAAGTATTTTATTTCATATATTTAACTAAAAGAAATGTTAGTTTAACTACTAAAATCTAATCTAATATCTATGTAATGTATGTATTTGTTTTTTTGTGTAGTAGTTTATTTAGTTAAGTATATCTAGTTTTATATTGTTTTGTTGTACTTAACACTTGCTTATTAAAAACAACCGACCCAATCATTCATAATATAAACAATATTCAAAGTAGTTATTTGCTAAAACCTAGGTACATACCAATTCATCTCCCTGGCATACGTTTTTAGAGTTACGTTAAAATTCGAAGAACCATTTCAAACCATCGATGTAAAATAATTGACACTATAAATAAAATAATTTTAAAAATACACACAATATTACATTCCAAACAAGCTTTAACAAAACAAACACGAAAATAATCGCTCAAACGCGCTAGTTCCCAACGCTCCAACAACGACGCCATGTTGTTGAGAACTGCGAACAATTCAGAACCAGTTATGCAGTTTCATGCTGTTTAATTTGTTGTCCAACAAACTACCGGACATTAGAACTAAGTTGCATTGATATTAGAGTTTAATATCAATTAGTAACAGCCGATAAAACTTAATGTGAAACTGTTAGTTTAATTGTAGGACTTTGTATAGCGGTCATCACTAAATAGATGAATCCATTCTCCAGTCGAGTAGGCTGTCGTTGCTGGATGGATGAATGCACTCTTCAATTGTGATGATTAGCTAACTGTTGAATAAACGCCTACATCTGACATCGCTGAATAGATGACTGCGGTCTTCAGCTAGCATAGCTGTTTAGCTAGGCTGTTAAATAAACGCCTACACTCTAAAGATGCCATGCTTGAAGTATGAAAGCGCAAATGTCAATATATATGTTTGAATAGTATCCATCCTGATAAGGCGTTTTAATATTATGATATAGGACGATAATTAGATGCTGAATCTTGAAGGAATAATGTAATGTGCCATATACTTAAACGGATTAGTTATAACAACTTAATATAAATCAGTAGGTTAGTTGTAATAACAACTCAACTAGAGATTGGTATGTTAGTCTTATGTGAGCCTCATATCATAGCAGTTTTTGGCAAACTACTTTGTTCCAGAACTAAATCTGTTAGAAAACTGCTTAAAATTCACGAAAATAAAACCATACCAAATAAAAAGCTCATTGGTTTGTGTCAAAGTGTGTGAAACAACAGATTTTATTTTATATCGTAAAAATGACTACAGGTGTAGAATAAAAAAAAAACCCTCTAGTTAATAATAAAAGTAGGAGATTTGAAATTCCTGTCACGACCTGATTTCTCTGGTATTCTAAATAGGTCAAACTTATTAAAAGACGGAAGTACCACAACGTTGGGATCTCGTCCCATTTTGCATAGTTTCCGACAAATGTGTTAAAAAATTCGTTTGACGATTTAATGGAAAACGACATTAGCTAAAACGAATTACTCGTAAGTAATTAATAAGCGTGATTCAATATTTGTTGTTTCAATCAGAAACAAAAAATAGAAAATCGATATTAGTACATTGCCATATGGAGTATTGACCTGTGGAATCCAAAATTCTGGTGGACATTGTATACTGATGGCAGGTAATATGATTAGGGCTGGTCTTCCGATAAACCTTAGATATTTTTTGTAGCTATATTTATATATTTATTATATATATTTTGTTATATATTTATTTTATATTTTTATATATATTTTTCCGACTTCAAAAAAAGGACGTTATCAATTAGACCTTATGTACCTAATATTGTCAGAACTGCACAGTTTTTGTTATTAAATTAGTTCGTTTGCGTACACAAACATTATTTATTTTAAATGTTAGCTTATAGATAAATCAGTGATATGTAAATATTACATAATTTATCATACATAAATGCACGCAGTGAAAAAGACTCAGAGTCATCACGCGCAGTGGTAACTTCCTCGTAAAATAACTCGACATGTTTATAGTCGTATCCATAATTTTTTTCTCTCGATATGTTTATTTTTGGCCATAATCAGCTTGACCTTTCCTACACACTGGCATGCTTCACACTTGTACTTAGCTTCATGTTCGAAAATGTCAATCTAATACGATTCACGCACGACCACGCTATAAATGCGTTAATTTTAGACTAAATAACAGTCCCGCCAAACTTTATTAAACAGCGAAACTATTTTATCGAAGTACCAACAGAAAAACAAAACCGCAGTCCAGACAGATGAACGAGTAGCGAGTAGGTAATCAACGTTGTCAGTACAAATAATCAATAGACGGTCTGCTGATTTGGCACATCCATTATGTTATTAGTTACACTGTCGCTTCTCTCTGACCTATTTCACCTCTCTAACTGAATTAACTTTGTTCTGTCATCGACTGGTATTACGTCTTTGCCTCGTCTTTCGTATATTGCGTTCATATTCATCAGTCTTCTGGATCTTAACATGATGAAAATAAACTTTAGAGTTTATTTTCATCATTTATTTAGATACAATCTATGTAATATAGACAATGCAATAATACCATAACATAATTAATAATCATTGCATTTTTGCTCTTCTTTTTTCACTGTTACTTTGTTACTTTGATAAACTGCTGAAGCTTTACAATTAAGAATGACACTAACGGGAATGACACTCCAGTGTCATTCCCGCTTCTGTCACGGTCATTCAAACGGATTCAGCGCTAAATTCAATCTAACTGTCCATCAGTTGATTGAAGGACTGTCCAATCGTGTGTCAAATGTAGGTACTGCTAGTTCACGTATCGATACAATAATATTATGGTATCGGGCGCTTTCGCTTTGACCTACAACAAAATATAATCATGATGATAATAATAAATAAAGAATAAGGAGATTATTTGAGATGAAATCTTGCGGTAAAGTGGTGATCCAGATCATTATCATTAATTGATTTGTCGTATCGGAAGCATATTTAAGTAAAACGCCCTATGATCACAACACCCTAAAAGCAAAACGACGTATAAGCAGCTCGTCCTATGAGCAATATGACCCAGTAGCAAAATATGATGAATGTTCTGTGAGTACGAAGACTATTTTCGAATAGTCTCAAGTAGTCTCCATATTCTAATCATCACCATCAGCCCACAAAGTAGGCAAGACGCTTATAAACGACCATGCGCAAAAGCTGCACGTCCCTGGTGCGCAGGGTTCGGGCCAGCTCCAACACCATCCTGAACGTATTCGCTAACAGGTTTTACTATCAGTAATCATTGCTGTATGGTTCATGTACTGACTAATAAGCAAATGTGTTATTGACAATTTAACGTTTGTATTTCTACGACTTGGTCGAAATAAATGGATTTTGAATTTTAATTTGAAAGTGATAATTATGGAACTCTAAACCGCGCGTGGCCAGTCTCGAACGGTCGACATGACATGTGGTATGATATCTGGACGTTATCGGTGTCGATATAAATAATAAATAAATAAATATTTGTGGACATTTCACACAACACCATCTTGCCCAAACTAAGCAAAGCTTGTACTATGACCCTAGATGGCTGATAGAATACATATATACTTTTTTTTTGTAAATATATACATATGATACATAGAAACATCCAGACACAGAACAAACATCCATGCTCATCACACAAATGTTTGTCCTGGGTGGGGATCGAACCCACGACCTACAGCTCGGCAAGCAGACATACTGCCAACTAAGCCACAAGGCCAGTCATCATATAAAAATTCAAATTCAAATTCATTTTATTTCGAATAATTAAAATACATATCATGTTTTTATAGAATAATTACATCCCTACATCATTTATTTTATTTTATTTTATTTAGGTACAAAAGCAATTAACAAACCAAGCCTATTAACTTAAAAAAAAGAATCCTTATAAAAACAATATAAATTTGTTAATCTATTATATTGTACACAGCTTTTAACCATATTATGAATTTAAAATAACAACATCAGACTAAATGTGTGGGTGTTGTAGATTTGCATGTAAATAATGTGGGTATAAAATAAAATCAATCATGGCTACGTATCTAGTTTTGTTTCACGTCCCTCTTCACAATAATATCCCCATATTATAAATTTTGTGAAGTACTCTTTTAAAGCTATACAAGTTCAGTTGAAATATGTCAAGTTCGGAGCAGATTTCGTTGTAATTTTCACACATACGATGAAGTGGATTATTACACTCTACATTATTATGAGTCGGTGGAATATTAAAAAGCGTTTGGGGTCTGCGTTTAGACCATTCCGTGTAAGAAACTCTAAATTCATGAGTGATTCCTCACTAATTAAACCATTCGAAATTTTATGGAGTAAGCATAAATCGGAAGTTTTACGTCGTTGAATGAGACTGTGAAACTTGAAATGGTGAAGTCGGTCTTCATACTCAGGCAGTTTTTTTCCTTAAACCCAGCTTAGAACTCAAGTGTCTTAAAAATCGTCGCTGGATCGACTCAACTTTGTCTTTATCAACATTATAGATAGGTGCCCAAACGGATAACCAGTATTCTAGTTGAGATCTGACTAATGATGTATATAAAATTCTAAACTAATTAATTTGCTTAAATGGCTTGTTTGCTGTGTGCATGACAAAACCCAACATTCTACTTGCTTTAGCAACTATAGATCAATTATATAGTAATCTAAAGTAAATTTTAAAGCCCATATTATTTATCTCAATAAGCAGCATTCTTTAGAACAATACTTCGAAAAAAACTTTTAATTCATATAAAATTGCACAAATTTATTAGAAGAGGCTTATTTAGACAAAAAACTTTATTTATCTTTTGTGAGTTTTGTTAATATTATACATACTAAAAAAAATAACCAATGACACTGGGGAAAAGATATAATGCCACTCGCACACTGAAATTGGTCAAGCCATTTAGGCTAGGTATAGGAGGTAATATAAAAACATACAAACAAATATACATACAAATATTACATTACCTTATTGTAAAATATAATCCTTCTTCTTGTTCAGGTAGGTAAAATAAGCCTCCACATCTCTTCACCTCGATGGAAATACATAAAAAATATGAATATTGAATCCTCTAATTGTATATGTTACTATTTTATCACGCAATTTCTGAAAAATGTAAAACATATATCAAGGTAATTTACAAAACGTAAACAAATAGAGACCTGTAAAACTTTAAGGTATACCAACTTTCATACGAGAAGACAAATAAAATAGATCCGTCTTCCTTGCTGTTTCGCGTAAATAAATCTTGCAAGATACAAGACGACCGGGCCATCGCCACAGCACAAAAATAAGTAGTAGGTAAAGTTAATTTAGGCAAATAATGTGTTTAAATTTCAAATTTGGATATCAAAGATGAAAATAGATGAAAGCAGAATTCACGATCTGTAGAACGTGAATTCCGTTTTCATCTTCCTTCAAAATTATAGAGATGTATAAGGACACCTTAAATTTTTCTTTGCAGCGTTTGTTCTATTAATTAATTTATTATTATTAATTCTTAAAATTATTTTCAATTCATGACTACAGGTGGACAGAAAATATGGCGCTTATCTTTGATAAAGTATCAACGGGATGAAGCGTTAGTCCTCAAAAACGTCCGAGCTCATGCAATAAGGTCTAATTAGACCCCTTACAATATTAAAATAATTTCGTTTTTCAAAATAATTCGAAGCGGCTAAATAGACGTCTCTAGACTTCTTAATCTTGGCTTTAGCGTGGCGACATAGGATATTTATATCAATATCTTTAAGTCGGTTGTATGGGTACTATGGCACCTATGTGCCGGTGCCGGAAATTCACTTATGTGCCTGAGAGGCACCTATTTATATAGCGCTGTGTTCGCCTAACAGGGATGTTTCGAATAAAAGATAATATTCTCGATTAATTACTTATTATTTATTAATTTTTACAATATTCTAAATCCTACTTATCCGTGTGGAGGGCGTGGGGCAACTGGCGCCTGGCAGGCGCTGAACCAAAACCACCGAATCGGCATAATCGCTACGCCAGTGGCCGCTACATTGGTCATTTTATCGGTCAACCCAACACTATATTCATTAATTTTGTTTAGACTTTACGTCCACGTGATGGAAAGTCATTGACGCTTATGAAGCTCACGATGTTTTTACGATACTAAACTACTATACTTCGCGGTTTCACCCACGTACTTAGTGATGAAAAAAGATTCAAACAAGTGGATTTCGGATAATAGATAGGTTTGCCTATACTTTCTCGCGTAATCGTACACTCAACATCGATTCAAGCGTAATCGCTCTTATGCAGTCGGGTTTTTTTACTTTTAGGTAATAGGTTAGTTGCCTAAATTTGAAAACTTGGTTAATTATATACTTTAATATCTATTTTATCCCAAAAAAACTATATTTGAATGAAAAAGTAATATATACATTATGTATTTTGTATTTAAAAAAATAGATTTCCCTTGAAAACGATAAATAGTGTCATGGCGTCTTGAATGACGTCACAGTGTGCGAAATCCATGCGAAATCAAACTGTTTACATCTGTGTCAAGTGTCAAAACAATACGGAATAACCATAGTAACCTGCTCTGTTGTTGGAAAACGTCAACAACAAATTGCGGCTCGTTACGTAACACTTTCTGATTGGTGTGATCATGTTACTTAATAACTATTTATTACGAATTTATTTTCTAAAAATATTAATAATCTTTAATTTTTATGAGAAATACAGTGTTTTTTTATTATCTATTTCTCTTCATTTATAATTAGAAACTATAAACCAAGCAATTTGTTATTGATGGCAACAAGCCTATTAGATAATTGTTGTATCTCCTCGTTCTTCATTGAACAGACTGTGTGACGGCGGGGGCTAACTGAAAATCAACAGTGGCGCCGCCCCCTTGTTTGCCCATTAGCTTCCCGCTAACAGGGCAAATATAGAAAAGAAGGGACAAAGACATTGTTTTGTTACGTCCAGCGTTTCAGTGGGAGGTTTCTAAAAGGACTTGAAATCTGGTTAAATAATTATTTAAGTCGTCGGAGTTTAACAAAACGTTTGCAGCTGTATTTTATGTTTTGCTTATTTTTTTCACCCGCCTTTGCATAAGAAAGAGTTATGTTTTTCAGGTGTATGTATATAATTGTTTGTGTGTGTATTGGTATGTATGTATTTATGTATGTGGGTATGTATGTATGCATGTGTCTATATTACCCTCTACATCCTAAACGGCTTAACCGATTTTGATGTGTGAGGTGTCATAATATTTGTGATCCGATACCGATGATTCTATATTTATTAGAAACTAGCTGCGCTCCGCGGTTACACCCGCTATCATGCAGTAATTATTTTTTCGAGATAAAAATGTTTCCTATATTAAGTAACGTATTATTCCAGAATATAAGCTATCACCATACCAAATTTCATGTAAATCGGTCTAGCCGCTCTTGAGAAATAAATAGTGTACATTATTTGACTTTGTTTATTGATTTACCTGTAATAATAACGTGATTGACCTACATGATACATAGATGGCAGGTACCATAAAAATTTATCTTCAGTATTCAGTTACAAGTAATTCATGCCTATATCTAGAAAGAGGTTACACTCATTGAATATGAAATAAAAGCATTGCAAATCTGTTTTTTTTTTATTTTTTTTTTATACAAGATAGATCTACGATTGACCACCAACTCGCCTGATGTTAAGCGACGGTGTGGCCAAGGATGGAGCTCGTCGATCTAGAAGATATCTATTCACTCTTGCCTTGAAAATTCCAAGATTGTAGGTCTCAGGAAACAGAGATGAATTCCATTCTTGTGCAGTACGCAACAGGAATGTGGATCGATATCGCTGAGTACGGATTTTTGGCAGTTCTCAACACTTTCGAAGATAAGACACATCCTTAAGGCAATTTACTATCTTGGCCTTATAGATATACACAGGATGGTATTGTCACTGTTCACAAGTCACGACACTTAAACGTCTAACAGCATTGCCCAACATGTCGTGTCTGAAGACAAGTCGGTCGATTATCTTCCTTGGCTTGCCACGCAGAACCGGGGAAAACCTATCTACGTATAATATACATCATTGTGTGTATGTGTGGCGTCGTAGCTCTTAAACCGACTGACCGATTTTGATCTATTTTTTTTATTTGTTTGAAAGTGAAGAGTGTAGCTAGTTAAAATAATAATAAATAAAAAAATAATTAATAATGAAATGAATTAAATATTTTCGTGAAACTGCGCGAGTTGATCCCATTCTTAAAGCGGAGATCAACGCACGCAGAGCTATCTCTCTCGCGCATCATAATCTTTTTAAACATAAAAATATCTTAAGTTATGGATATTAAAAACGTGAGAAATGAATTTGTTTATTTAGATAGGAGAAATATTTTAGAAAAAAGTTTGATGCAGTTATCACTTACACTCACGACAGTGTAGTGAAAAAAGACATAAGTTTTCCTACACTTAGCCAATTTAAAAATATCAAAGAAAAACTTTTCTGCAAATAGGTATTTATCTTATCTAAATAAACAAATTCGTCCCTCACTTTTCTAATAACCCTACTCAATGATTTTAGGTATAAAAATGTTGTGATGCGCGAGAGAGATAGCTGCACGCGTTGAGCGCATTCTTAAATCTCCGGATCTCGTTCCGCCATTGTGATGGAGGGTGTCTGTTTGTAGATCTCCACTCTGTGAAGATTGTGACTAAAACCATAAAGTACTGTCCAATACGTTTACTTGCAGTACTCATTTGTACTACAATTAAAACCTCAGCTGATTTTTCTTTATATCTGTTCTTTCACGTTGATGTGATGTCAAAAACATAGACATATATAATTTTTTTGACATATATGATCATCTTTTCTTAAAAATTTACCAAAGAAATTTACGTTCTTTGATTTACTTATTTTATAATACATCGTAGGTAGTTATTTATATGATTTTATTTTCTAATATTTTTATTTTTCTAAGTTTATATGTAATTTTTTTTATTAAACTTCTCTAAAATGAATTTTCATCAAGAGTATCATGAAGAAGTTGTACAAGATTTGTATAAAAAATCCTTGTTATTACCTATACCGGAACAGCCATATAAGTTAACAACATTTATTGTTACATTTTGTAAGTTATTTTTTTATTACATGAAATAGATCTACGTTTGACCTTCAACTTAAGGAATAATTATTATAGTTTAAAAAGCTGAAGCTGCCGACTTCAAAATACGCAATTTCCTTAGTCAAAAAATCTCCACCTTACGTGGATATTTGTGGACATTTCACACTACACCATCTAGCCCAAACTAAGCAAAGCTTGTACTATGGAACTAGATGGCTGATAGAATACATATATACTTTTTTTTTGTAAATATATACATATGATACATAGAAACACCCAGACACAGAACAAACATCCATGCTCATCACACAAATGTTTGCCCAGGGTGGGGATTGAACCCACGACCTTTCAGTTCAGCAGGTAGACGTAAACACACTACCAACTGAGCCACAAGGCCATTCAAAATATAGGATAGGTAGCTACCCTAATTTTCATCGATAGTTGTCCAATAGATTCGCCGAATGGTTCAACATATAAATTGATTTATGCGTTTGTATATGATTTTGCTTGTGGCTTCCATATCTTTTCAAGGTTTCTATACCCTCTTATGTTTAATTGTACAGGAAGTTCTAAAAGTAAAATTGCAAAACCGGTGAATTATTAACAAAAAAATTGTTTCATGATTGATGATTACAAAAAGTACTTTTGTTTGTTTTCAGGTGAAGGTACTCTTTCTTCTATAGACATACGAAACTTCCTAGAAATGGGCATGAAGATTATACATTTTAAAATGTCCAGCATAACGAAGCATGACAAGATAGCAATGCTAAAAATGTTAGATGACGCGTTAAAGGGGTACTGCGAAAAATATGATGTACCAACATGGCCTATTGCAATATCGATAGACATTCCGAATGCCATAATAAAAACTGGATATAATAAAGTACTTAACATTGTAAGCATAATATATAATTAACGTATTTACATGGACAATAATAAATCATAATCATCATCATTATTTTAGCCTCAAGACGTCCATAGCTGAGTGTAGTCCTCACCCACAGATTTGCTAAAAGACCGGTTAAAGCAACCAAAAAAGCAACCTGCAAACACCGCCTTTTTTAACCGACTTCCAAAAAGGAGGCGGTTCCCAATTCATCGGAATCTTTTTTTAGGAATGTTCCCCGATTACTCGAAGACACCTGGACCGATTTGAAAAAATCTTCTTTGATTTTAAAAGGTGATACTTCCCAGGTGATGATCCCACAGCAATATTATCAAAATCGGTTCAGTATTTTGATTTTCATAACAAAATAATTGGAAAGTCATCCAAGCAAAAGAATTGCGTATTTTGAAGTCGGTTTTTCAAACGATTACTTGTTACATATTGACTTACTTCGATTTGCCGATTAACAACAAGCTATAAAAACCACTACAAATAACACACGATTGTAATTTGACCTAAAATATTTCAAATAAAAATAAAATATTATATTTTTTGTGACCTTGTGACCTACACTTCGAATAGGCTCTTAAACTTAAATCAATATTGTGTTTTCAGGGAATTCACAAAGCATTAATTGAACTAAAAGAAGGTTGGATTATACAATTAACAGCCGATCCGCACCACCTGAAGTCATGTGACTCAAGAATGATTTTCGTCGATGACCCATACACAATTGAACATGTGCCTGTCGGTACAGAAATAAACATACGTTTTGGGCAGATCGTCTTGATTGTTATTGAAGTTGTGAATAAGATTACGTTAAAATGTAAAGTAATACGAGGAGACACAATGGGAGACACGGAATGTATTTGTTTTCGTGGGATTAAGTACCTTAGACCGTCACTTTCTAAAATCGATATGGCCCTTATCAAGTTTGTAATGAAATTCAAGGTATTTTTAACCTTACAAAAATATATATGCTTGCTGCAAAATTCTAAATAAAAAATTAATTATAGATTATTCGATTTGTTTTTATTAGCCCCCGCAGAACGAGGGATGTTATAAGTTTAACACATTATGTATCTGTGTGACTGTCTGTTATATTGTAGTTTCTAAGCAAATCCATTGATTTGAACTAGTTTTTTTTTGTTTGAAAAAAATATTTGTTGGTGATTATCTGTTCAGCCGTTTTGTTTTGCCAAAGGTTTTTAAGTATTTTTATCTGTAATTGTGTATTTTGAAGTTAAGTGGAAAAAAAACTGCGTTTTTTTATATACCTTTGTCCACGAATTTGACTAGTAGGTATAGATAGATACCTACTGAAGTTTTTTACATACCAATATATGTACATCCATAATGTCTTTCGGAATTACATCCAAAAATATATTAATTTATTGTAAAAAAGAGTGATTATCTAAAAGTTTGTATATATATAAGTTAGTATAAACTAATAATAAACTCTAAACACCAGGTGAGTTGACGGTCAAGCGCCTATCTCTATATATATATATAAATTAATTGCTGTTCGTTTGTCTCGCTAAAATTCGAGAACTGCTGGGCCGATTTAGCTGATTTTGGTTTAGAAATGTTTGTCGTGGTTTTGAAAACGTAGTCCAGGGAAGGTTTAAGCGTTGAGAAAATATCGGGTCCACTCATCGATAGGTGATACGAAGTACGCCGGGTCATCTAGGTTTCGAATAAAAAAAATTATCTGGGTACAAAATGAAACCCTGTCTTAAAGAGACCAATCATCATTATCATCATCTCCGCCACAAGAAGTCCACTGCTGGTCATAGGTCTCCCACCATGGACTTCCAAAATTACCGGTTGGAAGCGGCCTGCATTTAACGTCTTCCTGCCAATTGTATGAGGTCTTCTGTCCACCTTGTGGATGGTCTTCCTACGCTGCGCTTGCCGATTCATGGTCTCCACAATATGACTAATGCATTTCCTTATACTGAATGATCTGCCAATCTATTTTCTGACATGATCTTTTTAGCAAAATTTAAAGTGTAATTGAAATAAATATGTTTCATTTTCTTCAGCTGGATATCATTACAATTAGCGCCACCCGTTCAGCAGAAACTCTGCGACGTATTAGAAAACTATTTACTGGAATGGACACACCCTTACTTGTAAGCTCTATCTGTGAACAAGAAGGGCTTGACAATATTGACGAAATTATTAAGGTAATTGTGTTCAAATTATCTTGGGGCACGGCCGTGCTCCCGCCATGTGAGCCAATGGGCGTGGCCGGTATTTTTACAGGCAAGGATTGCGCGCGACTTTTAGTTCTGTACGAGTTGAGTATGTTTTTGTTCCGTCGCACACACACTAACGCATTGTGTATAGTCATTAACAATCAAAGAAATTGCAAGTAATATAATATCACTAAGTGAGCCCCACGGCTTCACCCGCGTAGAGACGAGAAACACTGATTATGCTGCTGAAAAGAAGCCAATGTCTGTCCCTAGGTTCACAGCTATCTCTGTACTAAATTTCATAACGATCAGTTCAGCCGTTTTGTCATGAAAAGGTATCGGCCAGAGAGATACAGATAGAGTTTCTTTTTCTTCGATAATATTATTAGTTAAGATTTCAATTATTGCCATATTATTTTTAAGGAAATAAGTTCATGTTTCTTTATAATTTCAGGAATCCGATGGAATTATTTTGGCACGAGAATTCTTAGCTTGTCAGATATTGGATCCATTAAAAATGCCTGCTATACAATTACAACTCAGCGCTAAATGTAAAAAGGTTAATATAACAAACGGTGATGCCACAGTATTTTCGTAACGCGCACAAACATAAAACTAATACTAGCACGTGGACTTGGAGGAGTCGTGAGGTGCAACTGGCCTATGCGTGATAGCTCCTCTCATTGCATTCCGCGACCCACATATTTACATAACATCGCGTCTATTTTTCCTTACAGGGTAGGCCTGAGCATCACAGACTATGAGACAGTTTAATGCCATATTTAAATTCTCTTAGAAAGTAAGACGTATAAAATGTTGCCTTGCAGTGACAGCCCATCACCTTCGTAAATGCTAATTTCACTGGATGCTTGGGAAGGGAAGTAGCTAGTGTTATTCTATGATTGATTGTCGCTAACATGTACATGTAACATGTCGCTTTACGGTGTGAAAACACCTCTCTCGCGTAGCTGCGCGGTGACAGATCGCCCGTCCCGCGTAGCTGCGCAGTGCGAAAATGCCGCTGACGTGTAGCAGCACGGTACAGCCACCTAAGAAACCGCCGCAATTAAATGGTAGACAAAAGCCACGATTACACTTAAATGAACATGGTGCGACGTGGACGTCCCGAGAGATAATATAAATATTTAGCAGGCCACACCAGTCCGTCAGTCCGTCATGTGTAACTGTTGTTTTCCCATAAAGAAATGTTGAGAGGCACATTGTGTATATAATTACACACTCGGTAACAAATGGTGTAGCACTGGCGTAGCACAATGCAACATGTTCTGTGTTACGTAAATGCATCTCAAAAACGGTGCGGGACAAGATGTCTGACACTGGGCAACATTGCAGCGTCCCGTAGGTTGTGTGTTGCCCCTCATGTTGCAGGACATGTTGTCCCCGAGTGTAACTTAGTATTTATAGTAACATTAGTGTGGATTTTCAGTCTGGTCTACCTTTCTTCATATCGGGTAATATCCTTCAACGCACGTTACAAACTGGCACCATTTCCGGATGTGATGTCGACGACATTACGAACGCTGTGATAAACGGATCAGGTTTTATCTTAAAGAACTACAGAGATGCAACATACGTGAAGCAGGCTATGAAGTTTCTTGACGAAATCTGCAAGTGTGTAGAGCCATTTGCATCAGAAATCAATGCTTTCTGGAGATTGGTCGATGCGGTATTTATACACAAATCTCTTCTTATTTCTTGGATAATTCCTCTCTCTCTCTATATATTTTTCTTGCACACACTCGTTTGGTAGTTAGTACTTACTAATAATATCATTATTATACTCTTCCTGCATTTTGAATATTTTTTTTTTAAATTGCTTAAAGAGACTATATAATATGTGATTTAATTTTCAGCCATTATTGCCAGTAAATGCAGCAGAAGCCTGTATCATGGGATGCGCTCTGCTAGCCAAGGTAATTGATGCAACGGCTATTATTATAATTACCAAGACCGGACAGACGGCCATAAAAATATCCCATTTACTACCCGAATCTCTGATATTTTTTACTATTAGCAAAGACGCCGTGGTGGCTAAGAAATTGCAGATGTATAGAGGAATTATACCTATTATATATGACAGTAAGTATTTTAAATTATTGGAAATTTATATTATTTAGAATATGAATTTAACATTAGAATTATATTTATTTATATTTTATATGTAACAGAACCGTCCAAGGCAAACTGGTTAGATGAGACGTCCGAAAGAATTAAGTTTGCAGTGACTTACGGTGTAAAGTCCGACATTTTCAAGTATGGTTCTCGATATGTCGCATTCCGCAAGAACTCGCCGATCAGTGCTTACGCAGACCACGTGTCAAGCTGGACAGTGACATGCGAGGAACACAAAAAGAACTAGTATGTATTTATTTTTTCATAATTTATTTGGAATATTTAGGTTCTAACATTTTAGATCCCTCATAGAAATACCGACCATAACTCTTTCGATTGCTCCACTGAGCTACTTTACGTTTATGAAACATGCCAACTGTGGGCTGTGGGTGTCCACGTTTCGGAACCGTAGATCATGAAAGGAAGGAAACACTGACTTCGTCTTGAAGTTTGTAAGATGAAGACTTGACGTAGTTTGTCGAGTTTTTCTCTCACCTACGACTAACAGACAACATCGTCATAATGGCAAATTCGCTAGAAAATTTGCAGTAGATGCTTGATGGTCTGGCACATTCTATCCAACGCATTGATCTGTACTAAAAGAAAGGATTTTATACCAAAATCATGTTTAAGGAGCACGTTGTTCCGAAACCAATTCAATTACCACAGAAGATGTCCCACTCAAAATCGTTCAAAAATAAGAATACGGGTAGGGCAGGGTTGTATCTAAATAACAGAGATGAAGATGTAGATTCTGATTCGAATCCGAACCCGAAAAAATCCAGAATCCTGAATCCGAATCGAGTTGTGAATAAGGGTGCAGAGCGGCTCTAGCAAGTTTGCGTCGAATATTGTGAGATAACGTACATCACTAGTGAAAATTTGTAGTTTTTGGAAACTTCCGGAACTGAAATGCACTGCACTCATCAATGAGATTATTCAATGTCAAATCTCACTATGCCCAAGAACTTTCACTGGAAATTCGCAATTTGTTAAACGTTTTAAAAATATCTTTTTCGAACTATGTTAATGTTATTTTTTTTTTATTTCAGCATGAATTGCCCAATTAATCCAACCGAAAGTCAACTAGATATACAACTGCCTAATCGAATATATACTTGAATTACCTTTAAGTTTTGAAGAAAATAGAGACAAAATATAGTTTAAGAAATATTTTATCATCATTATCATCTCAGCCACAAGAAACCCACTGCTGAACTGACCATGGATTTCCTAAGCAACCGTTTGGAAGTGACTTGCATCCAGCGTCTTCATGCCAATTATATGAGATGTTCTGTCCACCGAGTGGCTAGTGTGAAGAAGTATTTCTTATCTTCATTTATTATAATGTTAATTTAGATTACTTTATTTTTTAATTTAATTTAGATTTCTTATATTTATAATATTTTATTTTACAAAAATATTCTTTTACTAATTTCATTTTGTAACATAATTTTTTTGTAATGATATTTTTTAATTTTACGGCAAGTTTTAAAATAAAAAAATAAAACAGGATGATATTAGTTTTTTTTTGTACGTTGGATTCGAGGATAGTCTATTACTGGGTTTTGTTGTTGGCCAATCCTTGTTAAAAGTATCGATCTAAGCTCTCCACTTCATTCTAGACGTTTTTGTTGTACAAACGGATTACTCTCATCTCTTATAGTGGTACAAAGTTGGTTCGCGCCCGTTTTTATAGTTTTTTGTAATTAAGTTGACACAAAAGGTGAAGCGATTATTAAAAATATCTCAATTCAAAGCTGGCTCATTTCAACTTTTGTTTTACCCTTTTAATTTCAGAAAAAGCGAACGTGATCCAACTTATACTATTACTATTTAGATCCAACTTGTATTCTACCATCCATCTAGTTTCTATTGTTAACGCCTACACTTTTCTTCATAATATCTAATTTTTAACAGTGACAGAGATATTTTTATAAGGCACCTTCAGTGCACACTCAATCTTTTTACGAACAACATCACTTTGCCGCATCCCAAAAATAATTGTTAAAATTTTGATATACGCTGTGAAAAGTTTTTGGAGGTTTCATTTTATGTCCATCCGGGCATAAACATCTGGCGACCGTCAAAAGAACCTGAAAATCGTAGAAAAACAAGAAATTGAAAGGTGCAACTTCAACATACTTAGTCGGTGACGAATGCCGTGAATAACTTGACTGAAAAATACGCAGTACTCGACTGGCCCGTTACTACTTGCATAGAGCTAAAAACCAGTATCATGAAGACCGGGTTTCTGGATGCAGTAAGTAACTGCATTGTTTACGATTTACATACAAAAGTATTTTTACCAAATATGGTCGAATTACTCTGGTAGAATTTTACAATGAAGTGAAGTGATATGTGGCTAGGTTTAATATCGGTTTTTATTGTTGGAAAATCTATACGTTGAAGAGAAGAGGAGATTATAATATTTTTTTCAAATATTTTTTTATTGAAAATTATATATATTTTTACTATTTATCTCAACTTTTTTCTTCAACAAATGTGATATGCTTATTTTGTTGTGATTTATTTATATATATTTATTTATTTCATTGCAGAACTATACTCTTTACGACCATATTTGGTAAAAATACTTTTGTATAGGAATCGTATCACCCTTAAGAAGATGAAGCAGCACCTGATTATCATAATTATTTACGAAAATAATAGCCCACCCGGAATCACGATCTCGACTCGTGCGTGTTTTTATTCGGTCAGCCAGTCAGACAATTTTTACAATTTCAAAACTTTTTTATTTGTCATAGAGGAATACAATTTGATACAACGCCATTGTACACAATATAATTATTTCTGGCCGTACAACTAAGATATAATGTTTTTTTTTCAAGCGCAAAGACTTCTGTATTATCAAAATGTTTAAAATATGCTTAACATCAGCGGGCACGTAAAAAGGGTTGTTAGAAATATGTCAGTCTAGACAATTAAATAGAATACGCGCGACTCAAAATAGTTTTTGTGAAAGGACCCTTACCTTAGCCCTTAGGGATGAAATTAAACAAGGAATTAGAACTTTAAATTATTATTTATTACTAAAACAATGGTTTACTTCCTCTTTCGCTTGATTTGATGATAACTCAAAAAAATCCGGTAAAGTACGAGTTTCACTCGCACACCGAGTCTTCCGTACATGACACAATACACTAACACTGACACCAGGGCTAATTGCTCAACTAGGTGTGCTTTATATCTTATAATATTTATAACTTCACATATTTTCTTTAGTAGGTAGGTAGTAGTAGCCTGAAATGCTAGGCATTTCAAATAAGTGCCTAAGAATTAAGGACCTATTTTCTTGATCGAACTATATTTTAACCATAGATTGAGAATTTTTCAATACGCTCAATAGACGGGATGTATTGCAATGAGCTTGAATGTATGTAAATAGTGAACCTGGTGTTTTACACCATGTCCACTATTTGCTGCCAAAAATATAATGGCGACAGCGCTTATATGTCCATATTTTTATCTAGTACGTATAAATTAATTATTAAAATTATTAGGCGTTAACAATTAATTTACCTTCATGTGAAGCCAACATGACCGAAAAGTCGGAATGAAGCAGACACGTTTTAAACAATTGAGCTGAAACTTCTTAATTTTAACACTACCGTTTACACTATTTAAAGTTTGTCACATGATCTTCTTCTTTTTTGTATTGGACCCGCATTAAAGCATTTGCCAGTGTCAAGTATTAGGATTTTTTCAAGTTTCTGGAATAAAACAAGTTGTAAATGTTCTAGTTACAATCTAAGTCACGTATACAGTCAATTTATAAGTCGAGTCCTGCTTCAGTAAAGTGGTGGCGACTTTACTAGAAGCTTCTATGGAGTTTTTCCGACAACGTAAAATCACACGTTTTACTGCTTTATTTCACTTGCCCACACTCACGCACTTTATCGATCACTTAATGAATAAAACACCACCATTTTTATAGCATTAATGTTCAAAATAACACAAGTTTAGGAAAATAAAACAAAGCAACAACACGTTACTAAGACGTTCCCGCCTAAACTAAGTCACATGATACCAACTGTCATCAAAACGTTCACTTGTCATTTTTATTTCTCTTTTTGTGGAATCAACAAACAGGTTGTATTTCGCACAATAATTTCCCATGAATTATAAACGTAGATAGATAACTTTTTATTAAAAGACCACACATACAGAAAACGAAATACAGAGATAACATAATTATAGCTAGGCTTTTAATTGGCGGCCTTATCGCTTAACTTAAGCTTGTCTCGCTCTTGATCAGCTTTTTGTATTTGTAGATTTTCATCAAAGTAAACCCTACAATCGATCCAATTTTTGGGACTTACATAATTATATTACCGTTCAATAGATACAGCCGTTAAAGTGCAGACAGACAGACAGAAAGACACCGTACTCTCATGAATAGGCTCCTGCAAACCTTAGTATAGTTTAAAAGGGTAAGAAAGTTATATACGAGAAAACTTTATGAAAATCAAGCGCTGCTTTTTTTTATTTAAGGGCATTGTAAGAATTTTCCGATATTTAAATAACTGTTTATCTTTTTTTAAGCTTAAATCAGAATGTATTTTAAAAGAAGGACAATCTGTAGTGCTGATCTACGACATCTCATTATTCGATAAGTGCTCAACTCATTTGATATTTGTCGATAATCCATACATAGCAGTTGAATTTAAACCTGGAATGAAAGTATCTATAGATCGAAATGAAATTAGTATACTGAAAGTTAAAAAGAAAATCGACGATAAATCTGTACAATGCGTTGTGACTAAATCCGGTAAACTAACAGATATGTGTTTTGTCGCTTTGAGTGGAGGCGCAAGAACGGCAACCCCAGTTGTAACGAAAAAAGATTATCAAATAATCAAATTCGCCATGGACTGCCAGGTAAACATAAAATGGAAATAGTAAGTTAGTTTTTTTTGTTTAAAAGGGTATACTTTTTCCAAACGGTCCCATAGAAATTTTATCAAAATCGGTTCGGTATTTTGGTTTTTATAACAAAATAACTGTAACAATATGTAATTTAAGTAAACGAATTGCGTATTTTGAAGTAGGTTTTTTTTTTAGTTTTACTAAACGACAACTTATTGATGACTTTTTTTCAGTTCGACATGATTATAATAAACTATGCTCGTAGGCCAGAGGCAATACGTAAAGTTAAAGAATTCATTGGCAAGGGACGAAACAATCCCATTCTTTTTGCTGGCGTATGTACTCCAGAAGGACTTGAAAATATTGATAGCATAATACAGGTACAGATTTGTATTATAGTTTTAATTTCTATATTTTTTTGGATGCCTCAAAAATTCACAAACTTGCACCTCTCCAACACGTAGATTTATCAAGGTAGGTACACTAAAGATACTCATTTTTAAGTATGCATAATAAATATGCATACTTTCCCTTACGGGGTAGGCATCAAAGACATTTTGTTACCACATTTGACTGTGGTTAGAAAGTTAGACGGAAGGGAGAGGGTATTGGAAGGTTGAAGGATATTAGAAGGTGGTTGGTTTGGGAGTGATTGGTGTTCAGCCGATCCCCCCACATAATGCCAATTTCCCTTGACTTTTAAAATGTGTCCGGGAAATAGTTGGTACATTATATGTTGGTACATTATACCTTGTAATAAAGGTTTATATTAACTTTTCGTGTTTTTCTGTCTGTATGTACGAGTCAAATCTTGGAAACTAAATTAGACCCACTTTCTGACGTTCGATTAAGCTCGATTTGATGTGCTTGCATGCATATATTTAAGTTTCTTTTCCAAAAAAAATTATCTGCTGTTCCATACATTTCGTTGATGTTAACTTCTGTATAGAGTCATGAACTACTTACACTTCTATTCAGCAAAAAATATTTATGTTTACACGAAATTAAGCGGTAGTGTAATAGTAATAACACATCATCATCATCTCAGCCATAAGAAGTCTACTGCTGGGCATAGGCCTCTCTCATGGATTTCCAAAAGGACCGATTAGAAGCGGCTTGCATCCTGCTTTAATAATAATACATACACTCAATTATTATCGCTTTGTTGCCGGTAACGCTTTTAATATATGTTTGCAGTAAAGTGTGAGTTGAGGTAAGATCCAACTAATCACTTCTTGCTAATCACATCAAGGTTTCGATAAAAGAGTAGATAACACTGGTATTAACTACTTGAACACAATGGAATAATTTTTTAAAGTCGTATAGGTACCAAATAAGCAGGTTGCATGGGAAAAGAAATATCGACCGTAAAGTTGCAGGGTAAGAAACTATACTAATTCAGCTCAAATTTCGTGGTGGTAAATACGGTCTGTTTCAAATGAGCAGCGCAGTCACTTGGCGATGCGATTTGCACTTTACTTGAAACCGATGTCAATCTATACTATATGGGAGCTCGTGCGGTGGTAATGAAACACAAGTGTCTTCCGTAGTAGCACGTTTAATACTGCAGCGCGCACCGCGCGCGGCTGCATATATTGCACTCCTCTTACATTATTTCAGTTCCTGGCAATATACAAAACATAATTAAAATATATACACATAACTATTAATATCATTAGATATAATAACTTAGTATAGTCTACCTTAGCTCTATTTCTACGTAGTCGCACGGGCGTTCGGTTGGGCGCTGTCGATGGAACCAATTCCGGTAACAGTTCATCTCGATTACCAGGGCCTTCCCGATCGCTCGAGCTTCCTACATCTACATCGCTATCAGCAACACATTCATTATCCTGCGCCTCCTCCCACACTTTGCCGTCCCCCTCCTCGACTCCCGGGAAGTCGAGACCTGTCGCGCTTGATGACGGCGACGCCTGCGCCACCACGGCCTCGATGACCGGTAGTGGCGGCGCGGGCGGCGCCGGCGGCACCGGCGCGCCTGATTGTTTGTTATTGCTATCTTCCATAGTATTCCCAGAAGCTAATTGTGTAGCAGGTGGTGAAGAAGACGGCGAGTCATTAATTACAGGCGATGTTGATTGTTCGGAGTCTGTTGGAAGATAAACATTTCCTTCCGAATCTTCAGCATCCCTGTCTGCGCAGAAGGAAGAATTTACATACTTCCTGATCTGGTCTACATGTCTTGGACAGATAGTGTCAAACTGTTCAAAGTAAACTTTAAATAATCTGTTGCCCATTTTATCAGCGATTTTACCTACCATCCATGTAGCTTTTCGGGCAGTAAACCATCTCGCCCATACTAGCTCACCTATTTCGAAACATCTGGATTTTTTAAGATTTGGTATATTATTATTTGTAATAGAATCCATTTGACCGGGAAGAATCAAATCTAGCCTAGATCTTAGATTTCTGCCAAACATAGATTCTGCAGGCGCTGCCCCGGTATTGCAGTGTTTAGTATTTCGATACTCGAATAGAAAACCTATCAGTTTATCGTGAATTTGTCGAGATGTTTTATTGCCCTCATTCAAAATGCATTTAATCATCTTTTTACAGGTTTTTACAGAATTCTCAGCCTGGCCGTTGCTACTTGGATGGTAGATAGGACTATTTAAATATTTAATACCATTATTTTCACAAAAACCTTTGAATTCTTTTGAACAAATTTTAACGTCATTATCTGTTATTATTACGTATGGTAATCCAAATATTGAAAATAAATCTTTTAATTTTCCAATTAATGCGCCAGTGGAGGTACTGCCGTTCATATTGATGCATTCCAGCCATTTACTGTAGGCATCGATTACAATAAGATACACCGCTTGCCCTACGGACATATAGTCTAAGTGTATACGGTGCCACGGTCCGGGTGACCTTGGCCAAGGTGAAGGAGGCGCGCGCGCGGGAGCGCTCTGCACGGTTGTGCACGCGGTACAACCACCTATATGTCGTTCGATATCGACATCGATACGAGGCCACCACATCCTAGACCTGGCGGCACTTTTCGTTTTAACGATACCGAAGTGTGCAGAATGTAATTCCTTCAACATTTCCGCTCGAAAAATTGTAGGAATTACTATTCGATGACCTCGAAATAAACAGTCATTAATAACCTCTAATTCGTTTTTACAATTAAAATACGGAATAATATTTTCGCATTTTACAGTACGTGGCCAACCTTTATTCATGTACTTAATAACGGTCTTTAATACCTTGTCATTTACAGTGGCTCGCTTGATTCGTTCGAATGAAACCGGTTTAGTATTACCTTCCAGAAATAAGAGGGGTATAGGCATGTCCCTGTCGCTCCAACTATCATCTTCGATCTCCGTGGCCGCCGTCGCCGCAGATAACGGCGCTCGAGAAAAATAGTCGGCGACTATATTTTTCTTCGCACTAATATATTCTATCTTGAAATTATAAGCAGATAATATTATCGCATACCGCTGCAATCGGAGTGCGGCCGTTACCGCTATTCCGTCCTTCTTGCCGAATATAGAAAGGAGCGGCTTGTGATCGGTACGCAAAAGAAAGGGTTCCTGACAGCCGTAGATATACTGATGAAAGCGCTTAACACCGAAAATAATCGCCGCCGCTTCCTTCTGAATTTGACTGTAATTCTTTTCGCTTCGTGATAAGGACCGCGAACCGAACGCGATCGGCCTTTCTTCGCCATTCTGCATCACGTGACTTAAAACACCGGACAAACCCTCGGGGGACGCGTCTGTCGTTAACACCATCCGCAAGGTCGGGTCAAAGTGCGCGAGGACGCGCTCGGAGGCCAGCTCCCGGCGCACCGCCGCCAGCGCCTGCTGATGGCGCGGCTCCCACCGCCACTCGACGCCTTCTCGTAATAACTCGTGCAGCGGGTGTAACAGCGCGGAAGCGTTCGGAATAAAAGTACGGTAATAACATACGACGCCTAAAAATTTTTTTAAATCTGTTGCGTTTTTTGGTATCGGGGCTTCCAAAATCGCTTGTACTTTACGAGGGCACGTTCTCAAGCCGTTTTTATCGATCGTATAACCTAAATAAGTTACACTTTCCTGGAAGAAGGCACACTTCTCCTTTTGAAGTCGCAGACCAGCATTTTGTAGCCTGCACAAAAGCTCGCGAAGCCTAGCTATATGTAGGGACCTATTAGGCGCCGTAAGACAAATATCGTCGTACCAACATGAGACACCTTCTATGCCCGCCACCAAGGTTTCTATCGAGCGCTGAAAAATTGCTGGCGCATTCGCAAGTCCGTAAACAAGGCGAGTGTATTTAAATAGCCCTTTTTGAGTATTAATGGTGGTCAACTGCTGTGACGACTCCGATAATTTAAATTGATTATAAGCATTACTCAAATCTAACTTAGAATAATGTTGACCGCCACCAATCTTTGCAAAAACTTCTTCTATATGGGGTAATGGGTATTTATCTATTTTTAATACTTTGTTCAAAGTACAAGAAAAGTCTCCCGCTATTTTAACTTTGCCGTTCTCTTTTGGAACCGGGACTATTGGTGTTGCGTAATCCGAAAAATCTACTGGAATTAATATGCCCGATGACACTAGCCTATCTAATTCTTTTCCAACCTCTTCTTTTAAGGAGAATGGAACTGGGCGCGGTTTAAAAAATTTTGGAATTGCATCTTCTTTTAAGTTCAGTTGAACTTCAAATTTATTGAAACAACCAAGTTCATCTCGCCAAAGATCCGGGTATTCGTTCAGAACTTGTTGTACCTCCGCTGGTGCATTTATACACAAATTGTTAATATTATTATTTTCACAAATTGGAACCAAGCTCAAATTAAACTGTGTCATAAAATCACGCCCTAGCAGGGGGGGTCCGCCGTCTTTAAAAACATAAAACTGAATAATATGAGCTTGATTATTATAAGTGACTTCACATTGAAAACAACCTATAGGTGTAATCTTATGTTTCGTGTACAAACAAAATACAATATCAGCCTTGCACAGTTTAAATCTTTTGAAATGTTTCAAGTAAAAGTTTTCTGACATAACACTACGTCCCGCACCGCAGTCTAGTTCCATAGAAAAATTATTTCGGCCTATTAATACATCTAATGTAATTGGATCGTACTTGACATACCTCATATTAAATAAGTCGCATTCCTTGCAGCTGTGTTCGTCCGAGTCCGACGTTACGCTATTTAATGCTACGCTCACTTTTTTTGCACTGCACATTTTCTTGAGATGCCCTGTGGCATTGCAGATTAAACACTTGTAATTTTTAAAACGACACTTATCCGCCGAATGGTTACGCATTCCACAAACAGGACATCGCGCTCCAGCTTGCGCCGCGGTCGCGCCGGGCGGCTGCGCCGGCGCCCTTTGCGCACGTCGCTCGCCGACGCCGACCCTGTACACAGGTTCATCCTTGACCTGGTGTCCTCCGGCACCGTCACAGGCACGTGCAGCTCGGGCACATGCCGCCTGCTGGGCTACCTCCAACGCTTTAGCGAGCGTCAGAGACTTGGAATCTTGCTCGAACAATCGGTCTTTCTCCCGACTCGCCGGTAGTCCGAGCACGAACCTGTCCCGTAGGAGCGTCTCCAGCTCCCCGCCAAAATCACAGTACACCGAGAAGCCTCTTAGACGCGCCGCCCATTCTTCCAGACTTTCATCGTCTGACTTGCTCGCTTCGTAGAACTTCGCCCTATCAGCAAACGTCGATCTTTTCGGCTGGAAGTGTCCAGTGAGCGCTGCAACGAGCTCAGCCCACGGGACATCGTCGAGATTTCGGGGATGTACAAGGTTTCTCACCAGTCGATACGTCTCGTCCGAAAGATGCGTTAACAAGATGGCGCGCCAATTCTTCTCGGCCACGTTGTTCAACGCAATGAAGTTTTTAATTTTTCCGAAAAAAATGTCAAATTCTTGTAGTTTGTGATCAAACACCGATAAGGTGCCGAGAAAATTCATTTTAACACGTAGGTACGTAAAATCGTCGCCAGTATATATTGCACAATCACTACGTACTAAGTAAGTTATTCGTTACAGGAAGCGGATGGATTAGTATTTTCTAGAGAGTTTCTAGCGTATACAATAGAGGAATCTCAACAGTATCGATTGATACACATACAGAAATTGGTTTGCGCTAAGTGTCTGCAGGTAACAGCTTACGGTATATTCTTACACAGTATATTTGAACTAAATATTTTCCTCGTTATGTTTACGCTAGCTGCGGCAAAAAAAAACATAAACATTTATCTGATGCGGCGACGGTCTACATACGCATTCATCGACCTTTTTAACAGCGCGCATCAATCCTTTTTGATCTGACACCACTAGGATAGATTAAAACGCTATACGAGTAACTTTAACTTTGGGAATACATAATTGAAATCTTGTTAATACTATTCAAATGATCCTGAACCCATGGTTCTTTACGTTTGTTTCACCCCTAGATCTGCCAAACAGTTTCATTATTTTGTTCAATCGAAACATCAGTTCCATTTTTAGGGTTCCGTAGCCAAATGGCAAAAAACGGAACCCTTATGGATTCGTCATGTCTGTCTGTCTGTCTGTCCGTCCGTATGTCACAGCCACTTTTTTCCGAAACTATAAGACCTATACTGTTGAAACTTGGTAAGTAGATGTATTATTTGAACCGCATTAAGAATTTCACACAAAAATACAAAAAATAAACGGGGGTTCCCCATACTTAGAACTGAAACTCGTTTTTTTTTTTTTTTTTTCATCAAACCCATACGTGTGGGTTATCTATGGATAGGTCTTTAAAAATGATATTGAGGTTTCTAATATATTTTTTTTCTAAACTGAATAGTTTGCGCGAGAGACACTTGCAAAGTGGTAAAATGTGTGTGTGTGTGTGTGTGTGTCCCTGTAACTTCTAAAATAAGAGAATGATAAAACTACAAATAAATAAATATAATGTACATTACCATGCAAACTTCCACCGAAAATTGGTTTGAACGAGATCTAGTAAGTAGTTTTTTTTTATACGTCATAAATCGTAAACCGCAATTTACCTTTAATTCAATCAACTAAATTTTCCCCATTTTATCTACTAGTTTGTACGGAACCCTCGGTGGGCGAGTCTGACTTGCACTTGTCCGGTTTTATTTCTCTATCCAAACAGACTACGCATTATACTATTTTAATCCACAAATTGTTTCAATTCAGTAAATTGACTATTTTCAGGCTGGAAAACCATTTTTCCTCTCAGGCGAGGTATACAGAAACGCTCTAGAAATGGGTGAATTCGCAGACAACGAAACTTCAGACATTACGAATGCGTTACTGGATGGAGTAACTGGCTTTATACTGAAAGAGTGTGATACAATTGAAAATCTTCGGGAAGTAATAAAAGCTATGAACGAGTTGTGCAAGACCGTGGAGCCTCTTAATAACAGCAAGACGAACTACTGAAGAGCTATTGAAGGAGTAAGCCATTTAATTACATTACTATTTATTGATTTTGGATACACATCACGTGCACATTCTCCACGAAGAAAATGTTCTTCTATCTTCGTTTCTTCTTAAGTCAGGGCGTTTCTCTCAAAATCTCGAAGCGAAACTTCACCTAGTTATGAAAGCGAAACTTCACCTAGTTATGAAAGCGAAACTCTCTTTCCAAGAAGCTCGTTCTACGCAACAAAGCAACTCGACTTGACGGCTTGTGCTTTACAAAGCACAAGTGCATCCTCGTATGGAGTATTGAACCCATCCATGGAAGAGTGCACGGTTTAGCAGCTTTAACCTTTTAATTCCATAAAAACACAGGCCATGTATTAAAATTGTTGACTTTTCCAAGCATACCAGCAAGCAAAGGCCCACTTTGCGAAGTTATGTGGAATACTTTGTATTTTCTTAACCGCTTGTATTTTGGAATATGCTCTAAAAAGCTTTGTTTTAGGGTTCCGTACCTCAAAAGGAAAAAAACGGAACCCTTATAGGATCACTTTGTTGTCCGTCTGTCTGTCTGTCCGTCTGTCAAGACTTTTATCTCGGGAATGCGTTAAGGTATCGAGTTTAAATTAAAACCATATACGCAAGTCTATAGTATCTTGCTGCAGAAAGAAAAATCAAATTTCTCAGTTTTCGTAAAAAAAAGTTATAGCCGAATATGTCGTACAAAACGCACATTTCGACACTCACAAGGGAATCAAAACCTATGGGTTACTTCCCGTTGACCTATAACTATGAAATTTGGCAAGAAGCATTGTGTTAGAGTACACATATAGTGTGATGGCCAAAGCCCAAATTGTGGGCAGTCAGGCCGATCACGACGAGAGCTGAGTTTAATTGGTAGAACACAATGGAAAACAGATGAGGAAAAATGAGTAGGATGCGAACTTACTTGGTATGTGCTTGGTATCGACCTACAGCGGTGTCCAAAATTCGTCCGGTGCTGAGTATTGTGTTATGTTCAGAATAAGCTGAATGGTTTTACACCTTCACAATGAGCTGAATGATTGTCTTGTAACACTGAAGACCCGTTATAGCGTCCAGGGCACTGAGATTAGTTATATAACTTTATTAGTTGGTATTTGCACACTGAAGCACTCTGAAGAATACTTTTCGAGTAGTAAAACCGATTTATTTCTTACTAGACTCGAGAGCCGACACGCGTGATCTAACCGCCACAGACTGACAGACCACTTTGACATTCCGACGTCACGCCATCTTTTTTGTGGCGGGAACATCTTGGGGGCCGGCAAAAGACACTTGCTAGTCTTCTTCTTCAGGGCTGAGTGGAAACCTGGCAATCTTGAGTACAGGTCGTCTCAGGGTACCAAGCTGAGTGTCTAGGTCGACTACTCTTACAATACCATCCTTTCCGGGCAGAAGTTGACTAATTCTTCCCATCTTCCAATGGAGCGGAGGTAGATTGTCTTCCACGATGAGTACTAGTTCGCCAATTTTAGGAGGGGAAGAGGGAGAAAGCCATTTGGATCGAGTTTGGAGTGTGTGGAGGTAGGATTTGGACCATAGTGTCCAGAAGCGCTGAGAAAGTGCAGAAATGAGCTGAAAACGTTTAAGAGCTGATAGGGGTCTATCATCATAAGATAGCTCGGGCAGAGCAGTGAGCGGTCTGCCAATAAGAAAGTGGCCAATCGTTAAGGGTTCGCCGTCCATGACGTCAGAAGAGGGCTTAAAAAGTACCCTGGAGTTTAGTACGGCTTCAATTCGTGTTAAAAGGGTGGCAAATTCTTCGAAAGTGAGGTGCTGTTCGCCAATTACGCGATATAAAAGTTGTTTCGCGGACTTTACTGCTATCTCGTGAATACCTCCAAACCACGGACCTGTGGGTGGATTCAGTAGCCAAGTTATGTGCTGAGTGGCTAGTTTGTGTGTGATTGCATCATTGTTTGAATCTAAGAAGTTCTTAATAGCTGTGAGCTGATTCTTTGCGCCAACAAAATTTGTACCGCAGTCCGACCGTATGAGAGTCGGTACGCCTCGGCGTGAGATAAATCTTTGTAGTGCTGCGAAAAACGCTTCGGTGCTAAGAGAAGATACCGGTTCTATATGTACGGCTTTTACAACCAAATCTACGAATATACAAAACCATGATTTCAAGAGTTTAACGTTTCGCAAAGTACTGGATTTCACTAGAAATGGTCCAGCAAAATCGATTGATACTTGGCTGAACACTGGCTGAGGTGTAACTCTGTCTGCGGGCAGATCTGCCATTACCGGGGGCCTAGTACGAGGACGACAACGGAAACATCTTACACATTTGTAAACGCAATGTCTTATAACGCGGCGTGCTGATAAAATCCAAAACTGCTGGCGCAAAATAGCATGTAGTGTGTCGGCACCCGGATGACAATATATTCTGTGGTAGTGATTTATAATGAGATGTACTAGTGGACTTGAGCTGGGGAGAATGAGCGGGTGTTGAGCTTCGTACCTAATGGGAGCTTGAGAGAGACGGCCACCTACTCTCAGGAGTTCATCCTTCATGAATGGTGAGAGGCGTTGGAGCCGGGCTGTGCAGAGCCTATTTGTTCTAAGGCGGTCAATATCTTCTGCGAATTCATTGTGCTGAACTGAGCGGACCCAAAAGAGTAGAGCTTCGTTGCGTTCAATGGCTGTCATGGAGCCAAAACGTCTTGCTGTCTTATCATGGCGGCAGTTGAATATAAACCGTTTGATACAAGCTGTTACTCCAACTAGCTTGTCAAGAGAACTGAAGCGCATGAGTAAATCTGTGTCAACATCTGGGACAGCTATATGCGCTACTACCTTATTTGCCTTTAGGCCTGGGAGAGCGTGATGACCTAGGGCTGGTGGCATCTTTGGCCATGTTTCGGGAGATTCTTTGAGCCATTCAGGAGACCACCAAAGCTTGTGTTTTAAGAGAGATCGAGCAGATGTTCCCCTACTTGCACAGTCAGCAGGGTTGAGCTGAGATGGCATGTGTCTCCATGTGAGACTGGGTGAGGTAGCAGTGATCTTGGTCACTCGATTAGATTCGAAGACCTGAAGTTGATGTGGGGGCGTATTGATCCACGCAAGAGTAATGATACTGTCCGACCAGCATATATGATTGCTTATAGGTATGTGAGATGAAATCTGAGCTGATACACGGGTCATAAGCTGAGCTAGTAATGTAGCAGCTGAGAGTTCCAACTTTGGAATTGTTAGCCGATTTTTAATGGGCGCGACCTTTGACTTAGCCAAAATGAGATGTACATTGGTGTTTCCATTTGCAGAGACTTCATGTAGGTATACTACAGCAGCATAACCAGACTCAGACGCATCCGAAAAACCGTGAAGCGTATATGTAGCTGTACATTCTGGGCGGATGTGTCGTGGAATACGAATTTCGGCAAGATGAGGTAGGTCGTCTATAATCTCCTGCCATTCCTTTTGGATGTCCTCTGGAACTGGATCATCCCACCCTAATTTAAGAAGCCATAGTCCCTGAAGAAGGACCTTTGCGCGGAATATTACGGGAGTGACCCAACCGTTAGGGTCATAGAGGGTAGCCGCTGTACTGAGAATAGTCCTCTTTATGACCTTCGCCCGTGGCGAGAGTGATATTCGATATGTGAATTCATCGGTATGAGGAGTCCATTGTACGCCTAGTACTTTAATTGGGTCGAAATCAGGGCTGAGGTCAAAATTCTTGGGCATATTGCATTGATCGTCAGGGAATCGTTCAAGTAGTGCTGATGAGTTTGAGGTCCATTTACTGAGCTCAAAACCTCCTTTGGCTAGTAGTTCTATGAGTTCTGTTTGAAGCGCCTGGGCTGCCTGTATTGAGTCATGCCCACAGAGGATGTCATCAACGAATATAGCCTTGCGTATCACTTGGACTGCTGCTGGGAAGCGTTGACCTTCGTCATCAGCTAACTTGAGAAGAATGCGTATTGCATGATATGGGCTTGATCGTAGACCGTAGGTGACGGTGTTGAGACGGTAAGTCAACAAGGGCTGATCTGGAGATGCACGCCAGAGTATGAGCTGAAACTGCCTGTGATCTGGATGCATAAGAATGTTCCTGAACATCATCCGAATGTCTGTGCTGAATACAACAGGATGAACCCTGAAGTTCATAATAATATCCACAATATCCTGCTGCAACGCAGGCCCCGTATGTAGCCGTTCGTTCAAGCTGACGCCATTGGAACTTTTGCAACTGCCGTCAAACACTGTGCGGAGTTTTGAGCCCTTGAATACGGCATGATGCGGTATATAGAAATGTGGCTTATCTTGAAATGTGCTGGGGTGACAAGGTTCCATGTGACCTAGTTTTATATATTCGGACATAAATTCACTGTATTTTGTGCGCAACGTCTGATCCGCCTGTAGTTTTTTCTCTATGTTAAGAAACCTTCTGAGTGCGATGGCGTGAGTCTTGCCTAACTCTGGGGCGTTGTGCAGAAAAGGTAGGGTGACCATATATCGGCCCGTCTCGTCGCGACTAGTAGTGGAGCAGAATATCTCTTCACACTGACTATGTAATGAGCTAGTGGGCTTACAGGCTTGGAGTTCTTCCGACTCCCAAAACCTTTCGAGATTCTTGAGTGTGTCCCACTTTGAACACTCAGACTCCGATATTTCTGTGTATGCTGTGTTCACTTGATGAGAATGTGCCGAGTGTACATCCAGAATGGGTCCTATCAGTGCGAAATCAAAAATCGTGCCGTAGGCTATTGGCCTGCCCGGGCCCAATGAGACCTTAGTTCCATCTAAGACTTGGCCGAGCACATCTGAGCCGAGTAATAAGTCTATGGGCGCGGGTGTATGATAGTCTTTGTCCGACAGTGGAACCAGGTCTTGACTCAAGATATGTGTAATGTTCGGTACTTTATCTAATGGCAAGTAGCCAGTCACATGTTTTAGTATATGAGCTGTTGCTGTAATTGTTGGTGTGTGCGCGTGAATCGGTCGACACATTACTGTGATGTATGCCTTTGAGTTTTGTGTATGCTGATTACCTATTCCTGCTATTTTTAATGTAGCATTTTTTAAAGGAAGTTTTAAAGTATGCGCCATGCGCTGAGTAATAAGAGTAAGCATGCTGCCACAGTCAAGTAAGGCTCTAACTCTGTGGAAGTGTCCGTGTAAATCTGCAACCTCTAAAACGACTGTAGGTAACAAGATTGGTGTATTTGTGCAGAGTGTATCATGTTGTGAATACTCCTCTTCACTTGTAGGTGCTGATGGTGTGAGTTGTGTATGGGCTGATTTTAATTAAGCTGAGCATTGTCGTTCAGCTGCAGGGTGTTCTGTTATTGTTGCTAGTCACTGTTGACTTGGTCTATCAGGTGACCGAGACTGATGACGTATAGGCTGATTACTAATGTTCGCTTGTGTAGCGTGTGCGGATTGTTGGAAATGTCTTTGAGCTGGACGCTGCCTTGGCTGATCGCGTAAGTGGGCGGGTAAGAATTGTTGTGCCGAGTGAGTAGGTGAATTCGCACCATGACGGTGTAGTGAAGTGTGATGATTCTCATTTCCACACTCTTTACATCCCCGGGTTGATTTGCATTCATTTTGGTAGTGCGGACCAAGACAACGGCGGCAGCGATCGTGGGCATTAATAAAATCCCAACGACCTTGGACTGGTTGTTTGTTGTACTCCGCGCACGCTATCAACTTGTGGCCGCGGGTCTTGCAGTATGGGCAGTACATATTATTGTTCGGCGAGCCACGGTTCGGCTTGCTCGAGTATGTCGGCTGATCCGGACTACGGGCGGGTGTAATAGGGCGGAAGTACTGAGCGGGGGGGCTGGCTTGAGCTGAATATGTGGCACGGTAGGGGGCGCGGGTGGAGTCCATGCGCCGATCCTCCATCATGCGTGGAATGGGCTGATTGTACCGAGGAGAGAAATTGCGGTGTGGTACTGAGGGCGACTGCCTACGTGGTGGGCTGGGTGCTTGATGAGCGAGCGAGGCAGACCACTCGGTCTCATTGCAGCGTGTGTTAGGTTAGGGATTTATTATGATGTTTTGAACTATGATAATTGGATATTTTATCATATAAATTTGTGTATAAAACATAACATGGTGATCCAGTAAACTTAAGGAAAACTGGGGTTTAATGGATCACCAAGTCCACCACTTAATCCGTTATTAATTGTTTACTATTCGTCGGAAGCGGAGTGGTGTTTTACTTAAAGATTTGGTGTTGTATTGATTCGATTAAAGTAAAGTAAATGAACATGTTAGCAGTAGAATCAAATCCACCATCGAGGCCGCCATACTTGTTTTGTAATGGAATTCCTTTTCTACTTTGCAAATGGCGACAAGCCTTTAAATATGGTTCGATTGGGACATTCTGTACATTCTGTTGAAGGTGGCCGGGCTGAGCTGACGTCCAAAGCTAAGTGTAAACTCTGTATCGTTAACGGTGTACCCATTCTATATTCTATTTTGATATTCTATATAGATCGTGGTACTTATTTATATTGTACCTGTGATATTGGTGTAACCTATACTATGTGTTTAGAAATAATGATGGCGCTGAGTTTTCTTGTCCACGTTCTTTCTCAGACGTCTAGGGCCTTGTGAATGTGGAGTTAGAATCATTGCAGTGCCATGGAATACCCTCTCGGGATCCATAGAATAAAGGATACTCTGATAAAAATAATAAATATGAAAGTTGAGTAATCTACTTATCGTTTCCTTCCATCTAATTACAATCTTACCCTAATTATAGGTAGATAATACGTCAATATTAGTCATCATGGATAGTTTAAGAATATAATCAAAATGACAAAATCCCACTACCCCATGGCGAATCTAACATCAGAAGTGGGATTCACCCAAATTGTCCAGATATTTTCGTGTTATTTTTTTGTTCCAGTGAAACCGCGACTTGTGGGTCCCAACTGGTTTCTCGGGCCCTGAGTCAACATCGTCAAGCAGCTTTTGCCTGTGCCACATGGCTACGCGCTGCAACCGCAACTGTGCCACAGCCGTTAAAAATTGGAGCATCGTTTGCCAGACAATGGATATCAAAGATGAGTTGAACTTTATTTTCTTTAAAAGAAATGCTAGTTTCAAAGAATAGTAATCACAATCATTGTCATGCAAAATATATACTTGCAAAAACAAAATAATCTCATTAAAATTGATTGGTCCATTCTACCAATTATACCTATTCTACAATGAGGTTTATACAATTGTTAAATAAATAAAAAAAAAAATTACTCTTATAAAGAGGTGATACCCTTATGGTGGGGTACTATTATTCGATATCGTGAACTTACTTTTCGAATACATCAAATTATGTTGCGTAGTGCCCCTATTACACTACTGCGTTATAATAAGGATGTCGAAATGTGCGTTTTTGTGAAATGTTCGGCAGTAACTTTTTTGTGAGAACTGTGAAGTTTTTTTTTTTTCTGTAGCAAGAGAAAAACACAGCAGTGTGAGGTACGGAACCCTAAAAAATAATTAAAAAAAAAAACTCCTAATACCAATTAAATGACAAATAATATCTTGATATTACGAAATCCCAATAAGTAAAAGTCACAAGAATAAATACCGAATTATTTTCTTTTTCTTTCTTTTTTAATGGTAGGTAATAAAATCCTCATATTTATATATTTTTTTTCTCTTCAATCTAAATATCATGATATATTATATCACATTATAATTCGTCAGTTTTATTCTTAGTGGATGCAAGTACGTTGTCCATAGGCAACGGTTATCGCTTATCATAAGTCGAGCCGTCAGCCTATTTTCTGGTTTTTGTATAAAACAAATGTAATAATTAAAGTAACAAACAAACTGGGAGGACCAGAGTTTACGTTACAATTAAATAGATAAAAATGTCAGGATAAGCGAGCACTACATGTGGTTATTTTTCTTCCCAGATAATCGTGTTGGCGCAGTGCACTGGGATGTCTACAATCTACACTTACAAAATGATTCAACATTGAGAAACCCTCGAAGTAAAGAAATACAAGTTACAGTATATTTGTTACAGTGCTCAAGGCACGTGGGACCCTGAGAGGGTGCGATTTGTTGTGGTTTGGGGCTGTCGGTACCATTTGACAACAACTTCTTTAGATTATTTCGTTATGTATATAAAAACGACTTTATGGTGCTTTGTGATATGGAAATATGTAAAATGAGGTACATCAGTGATGATTCTAGTGTATTGAAAGAAAGTGAAGCCCTTCCATCGATATCGTTACTAGTTCTATTTAATTACTGAGTTATTTGTAATGCACCAAAAATCTATAACATTTTTTTTTCCTCACTTTCACTCTCAATTAAAACGTAATAGTAATAAAATTGGATCCAGGTGTATTATGAGTAACTTCTATTGATTTAAATAAGTTTTTATTGTATAAATTATGGTATAATTACTAATTATCGCTGGACGGCCGTCTCTGAGTGGCCCTGGTGAGACTATTGGCAGCGAGTAGTATCAGTGGCACTGGACTAAGATTGTGACGTTTATGAATATATAACTTCTTGATAATGACTATGACAGTATGAGGGTGAGATGGTCGGACTATTCTCCTACAACCGCCAGTCGACCTGGTGTAGTTGTTCTGGCGAGCTCGGCGGTGGTGGACGATTGGCGCCGGGTTCATTTCCACTAGGTAATGTGTGGGAGGATAGTCCTGTTTAGGTTTAGTTTTGAGATTATTCTCCTACAACCGCCAGTCGACCTGGTGTAGAGATCTAGGCGACGTCGGCGGTGGCGGACGATGGGCGTCGGACTCGGATGCACTAGGTAATGTGTAGGAGGATAGTCCTGTTCAAGTCGATAATACTAATTACTTTTGTATTGTATAATTATTGCATAAGCTACTAACTATCGCCGAACGTCCGTACTCGGGTGTACTGATCAGGCTATTGGCGGCGAGTAGATGTTGAGAATATCAGTGTCACTAGACTAAGACTGTGATGACTATGGCTATATAACTCTCTGACAATGACTATGACAATGAGGGTGGGTACGGACGGATTATTCTTCTACAACCGCCAGTCGACCTGGTGTAGAGATCTAGGCGACGTCGGCGATGGCGGACGATGGGCGTCGGACTCGTATGCACCAGGTAATGTGTAGAAGGATAGTCCCAGTAGGAAAGTTAGGAAATCATGTAAAATACTAATTACTAGAATTATATTTAGTCATAATTAATTTTTAAGTAATTTTCTAATTTGTTTTGTTTTTGTGCTTCGAGGACGCAGCACTGTCAGTCTGGCCGTGTTAGGTTAGGGATTTATTATGATGTTTTGAACTATGATAATTGGATATTTTATCATATAAATTTGTGTATAAAACATAACATGGTGATCCAGTAAACTTAAGGAAAACTGGGGTTTAATGGATCACCAAGTCCACCACTTAATCCGTTATTAATTGTTTACTATTCGTCGGAAGCGGAGTGGTGTTTTACTTAAAGATTTGGTGTTGTATTGATTCGATTAAAGTAAAGTAAATGAACATGTTAGCAGTAGAATCAAATCCACCATCGAGGCCGCCATACTTGTTTTGTAATGGAATTCCTTTTCTACTTTGCAAATGGCGACAAGCCTTTAAATATGGTTCGATTGGGACATTCTGTACATTCTGTTGAAGGTGGCCGGGCTGAGCTGACGTCCAAAGCTAAGTGTAAACTCTGTATCGTTAACGGTGTACCCATTCTATATTCTATTTTGATATTCTATATAGATCGTGGTACTTATTTATATTGTACCTGTGATATTGGTGTAACCTATACTATGTGTTTAGAAATAATGATGGCGCTGAGTTTTCTTGTCCACGTTCTTTCTCAGACGTCTAGGGCCTTGTGAATGTGGAGTTAGAATCATTGCAGTGCCATGGAATACCCTCTCGGGATCCATAGAATAAAGGATACTCTGATAAAAATAATAAATATGAAAGTTGAGTAATCTACTTATCGTTTCCTTCCATCTAATTACAATCTTACCCTAATTATAGGTAGATAATACGTCAATATTAGTCATCATGGATAGTTTAAGAATATAATCAAAATGACAAAATCCCACTACCCCATGGCGAATCTAACACGTGCGTGCTCCTCAAGAAATGTAGTCAGATCCTCGAGTGTTGGTAACTCGTGTGCTGGGCCGAATTTCCTCTCAAACAATGTGCGGAGCTCCCCCTTCAGTTTTCGGGCTACTATTGACACAAAAATGTAGTCGCTTCCGTCGGTTAACGGGAGATTTAAATTATTAAGAGCTGACCGTGCTGATATTAACGGAGTGAGGAATAATGAGCGGATGTCTGAACGGGTGGTTATATTTGGTAGGCCCAATATGATGTCGACAAAACGGTCGATTAGTACTCTTCTATTTTCGTAACGCTTTTTTAAAATGTCTAGTGCCACCTCGTAGTTTTCGTGCGTTAGCTTTAAGTGCGCGACCAGCGATAGTGCATCACCTGTGAGGCACGTGAGCAGATAATGCAACTTGACCGCACCTGTCAAGTTGGGTACTTGTGTTATGAGGCTTGTAAATATGGCGATAAATGACGGCCAGTCTTCTACGCGTGAGCTGAATTTTGGCAAGCTTATTTTCGGGAGTACATTCATATTGGGCTGATGATGATCTACTGCGCTTGCCGCGGGTGAAATCGATGCTTGTGTATCCGCCGCGCGCGCGCGTATTTGCGCATTGATTGTTAAAAGTTTGTAAAACGCTTCGACTGCCGACTCGTAATTACGTGTATACACCTGTTCCGTTTCCGGGTCGAGCTTCGGATCGTCCAAAATCACGCTATATATGTCAGTGAGCTTCTCCTTGCATACGTCTATGCGCGCGAAACGTTCCGTAAACTCAATTGTGTTTACCTCTGGATTTTTGATACAGCTCTGTCCTATTTCCAGGAGCTGTATGATGATTTTTGAGTTCTCCCTGAAAATCGCTGCTTGTGACTTAGTAGGCATTTTTATTTAGTATAAATAGGTGCGCAGTAAAAATGTTTTGTTGAGCAATTAAATAAAAAAAAAGATATGTGATATTAAATAAACAAGTGTGTAATGAATGGGCTGAGCTGTTGTTCAATGGTATGATATGGGCCGACTTAATATTAATGTTGCTATGTTGAGCTGAATAAACACAATGTAGGCTAGCCTTAATAAACTGGGTTAAGCGCTGTTAAACTGTTAACAATTTACTTCTTATCCAATATTTGTGTAATTGTTCTGCACTAAAGTTTCAAAGTACCATTCAGAATACACTGCAAGTATTATTTAACACACAAATATAATAAACACACACACACACATGTATAATACCTGTGTATAAACAATGATGCAATCACATGCGGATCAAGTGTAGAATGGTTGATAATATTATTGTAACACGAATTGGCCGAACTAGAAAAATGAGTGAGTAGGTACAGGTAGTTGATAAAATATAATTATTTGTTTGAACTTGGGCTGAACAAAAATAAGGTTTTCTCGAGATGTGGGTAATTGAACGTATAAAATTGTTTGGTAATTGAATTGAATATTATTTATTGCGTATTTTTGAGCAGATATTACCTTATCACAGGTGGATACAAGAAATATATTTGAGCTGATGGATTGGGAGAAATGGACTGTATTAGAATATACTCGTTGAAAAAAAAAAATTGAACGATTGTGTGCCGATTCGTTTTTAGGCTCGAAGGAAAAATGTGATGGCCAAAGCCCAAATTGTGGGCAGTCAGGCCGATCACGACGAGAGCTGAGTTTAATTGGTAGAACACAATGGAAAACAGATGAGGAAAAATGAGTAGGATGCGAACTTACTTGGTATGTGCTTGGTATCGACCTACAGCGGTGTCCAAAATTCGTCCGGTGCTGAGTATTGTGTTATGTTCAGAATAAGCTGAATGGTTTTACACCTTCACAATGAGCTGAATGATTGTCTTGTAACACTGAAGACCCGTTATAGCGTCCAGGGCACTGAGATTAGTTATATAACTTTATTAGTTGGTATTTGCACACTGAAGCACTCTGAAGAACACTTTTCGAGTAGTAAAACCGATTTATTTCTTACTAGACTCGAGAGCCGACACGCGTGATCTAACCGCCACAGACTGACAGACGACTTTGACATTCCGACGTTACGCCATCTTTTTTGTGGCGGGAACATATAGGGCGAATCCGAAAACTGGTCATTTTTAATTTAATCAGAAAAAATAGTGTCTCTATGCAAGGAATGAGGGCCCAAATTTTAAAGTGAGTTATTCGTATCATGTGGGGTATCATATGAAAGAACTTCATTATCGCATGCTAAAACAGATTTATAAATATTTTTACGATGTATATTTTTCGGTTTATGAAGGAAAATATAAAAAAATATAATAAAAACACACCTTCGAGAAAATACCCAGGTTTTTGATTGCTAGTTGAGCGACTTATAATGTAGCATCCAAAATGTCTATCGTTACCGACATATTCTCAACATTTGTTAACACATAATTATAAATTTTGCAGTAAAAGAAAGTTTGAAGAGCGAATAGGAGTTTTCACGTCAAAAAATCAAAATAAGCAAAATACAGCCATTCATGTTTTGAATCATATCTTTATAAAAAAAAAAAAAATCGCTTCTCATGTGTTGTATAAACAAGTGGTTGGTACTGGCGCTAAATGCGCACTGAACAATTTATTGTTCTGAATTTTTTACTTCCAGATAAGGATGCCAGTGAACGCAGCTGAGGCTTGCGCAGTCTCTTGTGCAGCAATGGCTCACCAGACCAATGCTCGCGTTATCATAATTCCAACAGTAACTGGGTATACCGCCAAAACTCTGATGTGGTTGCGTCCTGCATCCATAGTAGTAACAGTCAGCACTAGAAAGTCAACTACGAGACGCTTACAATCATATAGATGCGTTATGCCGCTGTTGTTCAAAGGTTTGTACATTTATGACGATACCGTAGATAACGGTAACGGATCTATATTTAATTACGAGCCATAGCTTTAATTTATTTATAGAACTTTGCCCCCGAAATGTTCGATGCATTGCCCGGTTAAATGAAATCAATGATGGTGCATTAAAGTTCGATGTGATGTCACTTTGCACTAGCCAAACCAGGACTTGATCAATCAATCTAAGTGAATAAAGTTTGGTCAGCCAGAAAGTGTTCACGCATTCAAGCTTGCTTTGAACTCAAGGCCTATAAAGCACTCTAAAGGCTATCAACGGCTAGCGGCTGGACTATGGAACGGGCGTGCATCAAAGACAAGGCACAAGCAAATGAAGATGACACACGATCTCAATAGAATTGTGGACATGGGAAGCGACAAGATAATCCCAATGTAAACTGGGAATATCTTATCGCTCCAAAAACAACTGTTAGCGCCACTCAGCGACGCATCCTTTTTTAAATAAAATAAAACCGGACAAGTGCAAGTCAGACTCGCCCACCGAGGGTTCCGTACAAACTAATAGATAAAAGGGGGACATCGTATTTTTTTCATATTTTCCTTCTTATACCGAAAAATATACATCGTAATAATATTTAAAAACCTGTTTTAACTTATGCTAATAAAGTAATTTGATATGATACCCCACATGATACGGTTAAAGAACTTTAAAATTTGGACCCTCATTCCTTGCGTAAAGACACTATTTTTTTGTGATTAAATTAAAAATGACCAGTTTTTGGATTTTTTCCTATATGTGTACTATAACACAATGCTTCTTGCCAAATTTCATAGTTCTAGGTCAACGGGAAGTACCCCATAGGTTTTGATTCCCTTCTGAGTGTTGAAATGTGCATTTTTACGACATATTCGGCTGTAACTTTTTTTTATAAAAACTGAGAAATTTGATTTTTTTTCTGCAGCAAGATACTATGGATTTGCGTAAATGATTTTAATTTCAACGCGATGCCTTCACGTGTTCCCGTGATAAAGGTCTTGACATCCGGACAGACGGACAGACAGACAGACAGACGGACAGACGGACAACGAAGTGATCCTATAAGGGTTCCGTTTTTTCCTATTGATGTACGGAACCCTAAAAAGGATGCGTCACTGAGTGGCGCTGACAACAACTATAAAACAAAAAAGTGCATGCCATCTTTTTGTAGACAATTTTATATAGAATTTTTTGCTATACCACCACCACACCACCAATTTTCAATTATTACCGAAAACTAAAACTAAAAAAACTAAAAAAGGATTTTACACCCCCCTCCACCCGATACCTCCACGCCCATCCACCAGTACTTTTAATATGTTATTTAAGCCTCATAAACTACTGAACGAATCGCTGTGAAATTTGGTATGGCGATAGATGAAACACTGCAAAAGTACGTAGGCTATATTCCGTCATTATCACCATCATTTTCCATCACTGCATAGATAAAACATCGGGCTCAGCCAGTAGTTTATATCAATACATCACTGTGACACTCAGTCGTAGGCGACTGCGAATAGCAACATAACTTACAAGAAAAGAAAGTCAGCATGATGGAATGAAAGTAAATATTGATAACAAAGTAGATTTCCTACGAATCGGGGTTCCAGACAGATTGTGCCGTACGGGGCTTGTCGAGATTAGGAAAGATTGATGTATATACTCGTATATTTCAATATATTTTGCTGCTTGATAACTTGATAGAAACATATGGTTTTCCGAAACAAATTTCTCTCTCTCAAATTTATCTAATTTATCTTGTCTATTAGCTTATAATAATGTTAATGGTTATATTATTCGGGAAAATGTATTCCATTATCACGCCAATAAAATACTAGAGAGAGAAAAAATAGGGTATGTAGGTAAGGTAGTGTAGGGGAAGTAGGTACGTCCCCTACACAAAAAGTGGGGATGAACTGTTTTTTCTCGTTTAACTCTTGATCAGGGGTGTCATTGGATATATAAATAATTAAAATATATAGGCAAGTCAACTGATTTCTATTGCTATTTTGTGTGTTTTTCTTATAAGAGTTAACTATAATAAGTTCAAATATCTTTGCCTTGGATTGTACAGCAGACCTTCTTATTAAAAAGTCCAAGAAAAATTTTATGGATCTGTTTTGTCAATTATTAATCAACTGGCAGTTGGTCGATTTGTACATTATTTGTTGTTGTTGGTGATTAGAATCTTCTTCATTTGTCAGGAGGCCGATACAAGAACTGGTATAAGGCAGTAAGCGCAAGAGTGGAATTTGCCGTGAATTTTGCCGTAAAGCAGGGCTGGCTGAGGACGGGAGATAGTTACGTCACACTGCAACGAGGTAGCGAGAACAGTGCCTTCTGTGACATGGTCAGCAACTGGCATGTCACTGTAACTCAGAAGAGTGTATTCGAGTAACTATCATTTAAGTATATAATTTTGCCCTGACCATCCAAACTTGACTTGCTGCGAATGAAATTACTTAGACAAAGTTACTGCTATCTACCTTTGTCGCCTTCTATTTTACAGCTTATTTCTCTTCTCGTCGTTTCCTAGTCACGATTGAAATATATACTAAAATAGTGTGTATACAGACTAACGTTTCTCGGTGTATGTCGCGAACAAATAATATCTATTTAGACGTTGATTTCAATCAGACATGTTTGTAAAAATATATATTATTTAAAAAAATGTTTTCAAAACTATTTAATTAACTGAAATAGCAGCTGTTGCATAACAACGAAAAATTAAATCAAAACTAGGCGTCCACACTAACTACTGTAACACCAAATTTAATGAAATTAGTAATTAAAATATTGTAATATTTTTAATATCATATATATAAGTATATATATATATTGTATGCCATGGTGCTAGAGGATGGTGGTTACTATTATGTATATTTACATCTGCATTTTTGTGCAATCTAGCGTCGGATGGCACCTAACACCGGACACTAGCTCGATCTCAATAAATCGAAACACATTCAAATCAAGAAGAGACAGAAAGCGTGCGGGAGTGTGTAGAGATTCATGATCACAGGACTTGATCTTTTATTAACATCAAAACTTTCGTTACAGATGCCCAGACGAGACTCCAGAACAAGGGCGTAGAGAAAGTTCATCCTCAGTCACTAGAAATTCAAATGAATTATTTAAATAGAAGATGTTTAGTAATAATAGTGCAATAGTCTAGTGATTACAGTTAATTATCTAGTACAGGGGTTCCCAAACTATGTGCCGCGGTGGCCTGATGCGCCGTATAGAGGAAAGACAGACGCCATGAGGTGCTTCTGTTTCTTTTTTTTTCAAAAACTAAAGTTTGAGGTATGAGCAGGCACAAAATAAAAAATCTAAATTGCTCGCGTTCCATACGCGCTGACGCACTGATAAGTACTTACGCTTGAAAATTGATATATAAACAGGAAAGGGATGCTCTGTCCCTCTCTTGCTAAGCAACAGTTTGTACTGAATTTTCGATTTCCTAAATAGGTATATTGATTAATAATAAAGATATAATTTTTAGATAATCTTTAGGATCGGTTATTGGTAATTGTTTAGTTATATTGACCTGTATTTTGTACAAAATGGTAACCTACTATTATATTTAGTTCACGAGGAGTTTTTTTATTTTATTTTATAAATAGTGTTATATAATAGCTATTTATGAAACTGTGAGGTACGTGAAGATATAGCGTAATGAGAGACTGTAAGCACAACACCTTTTCACGATAAGCTGAATATCTTTCTCATTTAATACTAAAAAACCGGCCAAGTGCGAGTCGGACTCGCGCACGAAGGGTTCCGTACCATTATCTACAAAAACTGCAAAAAAATCACGTTTGTGGTATGGGAGGCCCCTTAAATATTAACTTTATTCTTGTTTAAATATTTATTTTTAAAGTGAATAATATAACTCAATAATCAGTGAATATTTCAAGTGTCTACCTGTTGCCGTTATCAATATCGAAAAAAAACACGTTTGTTGTACGGGAGCCCCCTTAAATATTAGTTTTATTCTGTTTTATATTATTTGTTGTTATAGCGGCAACAGAAATACATCATCTCTGAAAATTTCAACTGTCTAACTATAACGGTCCATGAGATACAGTCTGGTGACAGACGGACGGATGGATGGACGAACGGACGGACAGACAGACAGCGAAGTCTTAGTAATAGGGTCCCGTTTTTACCCTTTTGGGTACGGAACCCTAAAAAGTATTTGTTAGCTCAAACCAACAAAGGTCTAAAGACAATTTGTCCTTATTTATTTTTTATTTAATACCTATACTTAAAAGGAACGCAAACTACATACCTACTACTAATTATGTAAGTATGGAAAAATGCACATACCACAGATATGTGCATTTTTTCATACGTAATATGGCGCTCTGACTTGGCCTATGAGAACAAATCAAAAGTTGATGCAAGAAGTTTGCCAACGAGTGATGGAGAGCAATATACTTGGCGCTCCAAAACTTTGATCTTCGACGTAACTCGAATAGCCGTTACAATTATTGGATTGAGCTGGGTATGTCCGCTGAATACCAAAAGAGTGAGTCGCTTTGCTTTTTATGTAGTTGTTTAGTTAAGTATGTGCAGCATAGAGATTTATTTATTTACAGAAACGACATGTAAGAAAACACTATCTAAGAACTATAACTATACCTCTACTATATACACTTTAAGACTACATAAAAAACAATTTGAATATATACATATACAAGAAAACAAATAAAAAAAAAAATATAACGTTTATATATTATTTTGTTCGCTACTTTGGAGATAATAAAAGCACTTTGCTATTAAAAAAATAGGACTGAAAACTTTTTCTCTATTGGGATTAATGACAACGTATTTTATTTAGCAACGTCAATTATAACACATTCTTTATTCAAAGATGCCTTATTTCGCTATTGTATTCTCCTTGCTTATTTCCAGAGAAAATTAAAATTAATAACTCTCTTATTTTAAAGCAAAGAAAATTAGGTTTCAAAGGGGAAGTTTTCCTATTTTCTTGAAATGCTTCATTATTCATTGAAAATACGTTGAAAATGGACGCACGTCCAGAAATTTTGATCCATGAAGACCCTGATTATAGTAATAATAAAATTTTGGATCGGCCGCAGTATCGACTTAGAAGAACCCCTGTTATGGTCACTCTAGGTACATATTTACTGATTATATCTGCTGAAACTTTACCAACTAATTTTTAAGACAAACAACATCAAAGATCAGCCTCGGATTATACTTCTCTGACTCTTTTTTACATTTGATAGATCTACTTCAACAACTCTCCTGATACTAAGCGACGACTGGTGTGGTCGAGAATGGAGCTCATCGATCAATTATATAACCACTCTAGCCTAGAAAATTATAAGATTATAACGCTCAGGAAACAGAGAAGGCGGCAAAGAATTCAATTCCTGTGCAGTACGCATTTAGACTAGAACATATACCGAAATTATTGAGTACGTAATTTTAACATTTCAATGAGAAATGGTTGGTAATGTGCTCACTTTCTGCTAGTCCTGTAGTGGAATGAGAAGGATGGAATAAGATCGTCAAGCTCTTGCGCATACTCGCCGAAATGAATCCTATAAAATATGGAGAGACATGCTAAATTACGGCAGTGCGCGAGACTACGTAGCTTCTTGACAACTACTTTATCGTCACTGATTAACCACATAGTTCGCCGGTCAAACAATTTTAAAGCTTCCATGTGATACTTGGCTGCTCCAGCAAAATGGTGGCAGCAGTATTACACACACGATCAGACTTTTGATTGATACAAGTGAAGCGGCTATTCTGGAGACGTAACACCTAATCTTATTGAGGATGTTTTTTTTTTACAATCCAGCTTAGCCTTAGACTCAAGGTAGGCTCTAAAGTTCAAATTTCATCTTAACGTAAATCCCAGTAGTTCAAGATGGTCAGTCAATGGTAAAGACACATTTCGGAGAGTAGGAGATAAAGGGAACTCTATTTTTTGGTGGAGAAAAGTAAATTCAACTTAAACAAGGAAAATCTTTCACAGGGGATCCAGGTATTGCATCGCAAGATATTCAAAAGATGATAGAACTAGGTATAAATATTGTAAAATTTAAGACATCGCATTGTACTGAAGGGGACACAATCAGACTTTTGAGGAAAATGGATAAAGCCGTGAGTATTTTGACGAAAAGACACTCAGTACTCGAATGGCCTATTACTACTTGCATAGAGCTGAAGACCAGTATTATGAAGACCGGGTTTCTGGAAGGAGTAAGTATTCATTTTTTTCCAATTGATGAAGTAGCGCATGACTATGGTAATATGATTTTTTTTATTTAATGAAAGTGAACAACTTAATATATTTGTTACTATTATTATCTCATAATTGAAGGTATTCGTAAACAATATATTAAATGGAAACAAAATCAAAAAAATATTGCTAAACCAAGATTAATAAAATTACTAACTAATATTAGCTAACGGAATCATTTCTTTAAGACCAAGGGAGGGTGCCGCAGCTGTGTCACTCACACTTGATACCTTTTAAATAACAGTGTAGGTATTTATAACAGTAACATAAGCAATTATATTAAATACTGAATAAATCATATATAATGCATTTATTATAAAAGCTAATTTATTAATTTGTCATTATTGTGTATGTTGGCGCAGCGACTGTGTCTTGGCCTCCATTGCTAAGTGGCACTATCCCTATCTTGTGTAAGTTCATGTCAGACATGGATATCCTGTTTTTCTATATCTTTGTCGACCTCATCTTTCCATCTGTACTTAGAACAGCCGACAATTCTATGGTTCTAGCTTTTAACGGCACGATCTTCACCAATTCTTTCCAGTAGGCCGAGCCATCGGAGTCTATGGGACTTTATTTCACCAATTTTATAATTGGTAATTTTACCGTACTTGTGACAAATTAATTGGCATTGTAAATATGATTAGTATTTTAATAGTTTAAAAACTTTTTCATGTCTTACACGCATTATACTAAACAAAAACTTTATAATTTTCAAAAATAAGTTCAACATGATTAACATGATATATCATGCTCGAGCGAGACAACTGCTGCACCCCAGCGCCACTACAAAATTGAATCAAGCGCTGTATTTTAGTTAAAGGTATAGGGTATAAAATTGAATCAAGCGCTGTATTTTATTTAAAGGTATTGTTAAAAAATCAGATATTTTAAATGAACGATTATCATTTTTAAGGATCGATCGCATATCATTCTGAAAGAAGGACACACTGTGGTACTGATCTACGACGTCTCATTATTCGATAAGTGCACAGCTCACTTGATATTTGTCGATAATCCATACATAGCAGTTGAATTTAAACCTGGAATCAAAGTATCTATAGATCGAAATGAAATTATATTGAAAGTTAAAAAGAAAATCGACGATAAATCTGTCCAGTGCGTTGTGTTTAAATCCGGTAAACTGACAGATATGTGTTTTGTCGCTTTAAGAGGAGGCGCAAGAACAGCAACCCCTGTCGTAACCAAAAAAGATTATCAAATTATCAGATTCGCCATGGAGCACAAGGTAAACTTACGAAAAAAACTAATATTTTTAATATTATCACATTCACCATCAATTGAAGCTATTTTTTCGTATAATTATATCTATATGTCTCTATTCTTAACTAATATCGAAAGGAAGTATTATTCTCAACTTCAATTCCAACCTGTCATCATATTTATAGCCCAATGTTGAAGTAAATCTCTAACACAATAAATGAATTCACCAGAGAAACAAAGTCACCAACACAGGGTCTGTTAGGAAAGAGAACCATCGTGGTAAAAAAATGGAAACTAACGTCTCGATTGTGTTGCTAGTGAAACAAAATAATGAAATAGGGACAGCAGTGCCCTCCGAACAGATTCTAGCTCAGCATATTAGCGGGCTGAATTCAGTTATTGATTCTACGAGATCCTAGAATTCAATAACGTTGGGGTAGATACGTTCTAGAGCGGAGACCACGAGTTAACATACAGCGCAGAATGCTCTGAGCTTTTATATTAATATTATTATATTATTGATGCTCAAAATACTTGAGATAGAATGCATTGACGATATATGTAAAGCAGTTTAGCTGAAAATGGAAAGTGATAGTGACATTCAGTGTAAAAGGCCTATGTCCAGCGATTGGAAAAAAAAAAAATTTGGATCCAGAGAGCTGCACCCCTATTGCATTATAATAACAATAATTAATAACATATTATTAACTTTACTGAACGTGTAAAAACAATGATAAAATTATTTTTTATATTTTTTAGTTTGATATGATTATAATAAACTATGCTCGAAGGCCAGAGGCATTACATAAGGTTAAACAATTCATCGGCAAAGAACATAAAAAGGTCATTCTTTTAGCTGGCGTATGTACTCCAGAAGGACTTCAAAATGTTGATAGCATTATAAAGGTATTGAGTTACTATTTACAGTAGAATATGTCTCAGTGTCTCAGACATTAAGAGTGCAAGTTCGACCATCGTCCGTCTAGCTTGCGCATACCCACATTTTTTTAAATATAAAATGACTGAATGAACTTATAAAAAAACGTCATTTGTAAAACTAGAAAACATCACAAATATTCGACAAAAATTTCAATTTGATCCAAGGTAATTTTCATACATAAAACTCATTTTTGCGTTAATAATTTCTAAAAATGATTTTTATGTATGAAAATTAACTTGGATTATTCTGCAGTCATTTTATATCTTCAAAAGTGTGGGTATGCGCGAGTGAGATGGACGATGGTCGTACTACGGACTCTTAACGTCAACTAGCAACTCCAACATACTATACCTATACGATGATATTCGGACCCTGTGGCAAGCCAAAAGATCATTGAGCTAGTTAGTAGTTCTATGAACAATATACTTCTCAAGCGCAAACTTAGACAAAACTACTTGTTGTAAATAGATCTGTGTCATCATACGTATTTTTTTTAGAAAAGTACGAGTTGAGTCGTATACACAGAATAAGATAATAGTGTAACGATGATGATGATGATGGTGAAATTTCTAGAAGGAAATGCTCCTCGACTATTTAAATAGAGAATCTCGTCAACATTCTAGAAAGTTCGGAACAAATGACAAAAACAAAAGACGAGCGAAAAGACGATCGAAATTGAACATTCTGGAAGAAACAAATGACGAACGAAATGACTATCGAAATAAAAGCTTCTAGAAGGTTACCCAGCAGGGGTAAGGAGCTTCAGTCGCGGACAGAGGGCAGTTGAGATACAAGTAGCATACAGGAAAGAAGAAAAAGTTACATGTGAAAGTGAAGTGTTGAAGTGAACAGTATAGTGAAGAGACGTTATAGTAGTAGTGTGTTGAACGGAACTCGGTCTCTGTGTGTTTGTAGCGCGTCGATTCTGTAATTATTGTCGGTGTTCGTGTTATCGACTGTGAGTGCTCTGTAGAAGATACCACGTGTCAGTGAATTAAACGGGCTTGAATAACATCGTTGTTTCCTTCCAATCCCTATACCTACTTCCCGTAACAATAGTATTCACATACTAGTGAGTTGATAATGTTATGGATATTGGACACAATATTTGAAACCGTCAATATCGATTGAGTGTGCCCAGAGTTAAATCTTCGATCCTGGGAGACTGCTCTCCAAACTGTACTATAATATGTAATGCAAAAAAGTGCTAAATCACTGCTAACTCAGGAAATATTTAATAATATCAATAACAATACCAATTTCTAGGAGTATAATGCTATTTTAATATAATTTTACAGCATATTTTTAAATTTCTTGAAACTTTTATTTCTTGCTAATGAACAGGCACAGGGTCCCGCTAAAATGGTCATTTTGATATTCCGGTGCTTGGTATCTTTTATCCACAGTAACTTATTTCTTGCACATACATTACTAAGTTGTACCGTTGCAGGAAGCGGATGGATTAGTATTTTCTAGAGAGTACCTAGCGTATACGGTAGAGGAATCATCCCAGTATCGAATGATGCAAATGCAGAAATTAGTTGGCGCGAAATGTTTGCAGGTGAACGTTTTTACACAATCGGTCTTACCGAAAAACATCTCTGAAATTTGATCAATGCTCAAAATATTTTGTCATCTTCTCGCTGGTATGAAAAGGCAATGGAATTTGTACACATTTTCAACAATTGAGAAGTCTTTGAGACATTGGTCAAAGCTAAGTAACGTTTTTCGGTAAGACCGCATATACCATTCGCCTTTTTGTAACTAACTCCAAATAATTATAGTTTAAAAACTAAAAAAGCCGATACGAAATACGCAATAAATACCTACGCGACTTTCTGTTCACATTTTCTACAGGCATATGGATGATATTTTACCAGTTATTTTGTTATAAAAATCAAAATACTGCATCGATTTTGATAAAATTTATATGGGACCACCTCTGAAGTACGATCTTCCAAGTACAGAAAGAATCATCAAAATCAATGCACAATTGGCTGAGTAATCGGTGAACAAACATATAAAAAACATACAGACCGAATTGATAACCTCCTTCTTTTTGGAAATCGGTTAAAAAGGAGGTTCTCAATTCGATAGTATTTAATTTTTATATTTCTTAGGTCATAACTCCGTCATTTATGAAATGATTTGGAAAAATCTGTTTTCTGTGTTTAATATGTTTGATAGATTATTTAGGAACTTAACTAAAGTAAGGTAATTTAACTAAGGTATCTTGTTAACATCTGCCCACAGAATTCGTGGCCCTATTTACTTTATTTCTACCAAATCTCAGCTTGTTATTTCAAATATCCGCGTTCGGCTTAGACATACCTAAATATGTATGTCTAAGTTGGCTGATCAGGCAACTAAATACATTTGTAAAATAGAATAATATACTATTCCATTTCACAAATGTGTTTAGTTTTTTGTATTAAAAGTTATTTATAAAAGTATTTTTTGTGTTTTTTTGCCTAATTTCAGGCTGGAAAACCATTTTTCATCTCAGGCGAGATATATAGGCAGGCTCTAGAAATGGGTGACTTTGTCGACAATGAAACCTCAGACATTACTAATGCGATACTAGATGGAGCCACTGGCTTTGTACTGAAAGAGTGTAATAACGTTGAAGTTTTGCTTGAAGTAATAAAAGCTATGAACGAGTTGTGTACGACCGTGGAGCCTCTTAATAACAGCAAGACGGACTACTGGAGATCTATTGAAGAAGTAAGCTATTTGATAATAATACTTGTTTGATTATTAACATGGAATATGCAGACTATCCATGAAGGGAAGTTTCCGGCAGCCTAGTCGGGAGATCGTCTGACTTGCGATCCGCAGGTCCTGGGTTCCAATCCCGCGGCACGCACCTCTGCCTCTTTTTGAAGTTATGTACGTATTGTTGATTGCTGCCAACCTCAAACGGTGAAAGAAAACATTGTGAAGAAACCTACACGTCTGAGAGTTCTCAATGTTCTTGAAGATTTGTGAAGTCTGCCAACCCGCACTTGGCCAGTGTGGTAGACTATGGCCTTATGGCGTAATGAGAAGATGGTCCGCGCCCAGCAGTGGGAAAGTTTATACAAACAGGGTTGATTTTGAGGCAGACTATCACATGCATTTGTATATATTTAGTAGCGTTTGACTGCCTCATCTGATTTTAAGCGAAATTGCGGTACACGATAGAACTCGCTTATGTAGAAGCTCTCATTTACATACATACATTATAATTCACATACTAAATGTATGTGAATTATAATGTATGTATGTAAATCTGTTACTGAGAAAATCCACTCAAGAATAGTATTGATTTTGTTCTTCGGGTTTGTTTTCTATTTATTTCATTTCTTAATTGCGGTAATTGTTGTTTTTGTCACAAATAAAATTTTCTACTTCACAATTCAGCAGTCCACGCGATGAAAGTGGAATTACAATGGAACACATTTCGTTCAGGATTTTGCCCACCATAAAATGATGACTCTTTTTCATGTGTCTAACTATCCGATAGGTAGTTGTGTTTTAAACAGTATGAGCTGTTCCGGCGTGAAGTACCGAACCGATGCACCTTTAAGAAAATATTTGGCATTTTAGCTGCTAATTGAGGCTATGATTTAATAAAGATGCCTAAATTAAGCTTCGACGTTCGAGGTGATCGATTATTATCGGCACAGAAATACCACGGAAAGTGGGAATAATTTGTAATGGGCTCTTTTGGTCTCAACCGGAGATCAAACCAACCTCAAGGGACAAATTCAAGCGCTCTACCATAGCCTCTCTTTGGGAGTGGATATTTGATGATTCACTAAGCGTTTCCACCCCCAATTTCTTAATGAGACTGATTTTAGGGAAACTATAAGGATTCTTAGTTGACTCGGAACCCTAAAAACTGATAAAAATAGTTTTCCCTTGGTTGTATAGAAAAATATAAGTCATGGCGCCAAATCCATGCTAAACAATGTATATTTTGTAACTTCCAGGTAAAGGTACCAGTGAACGCAGCTGAAGCTAGTGCCATCTCTTGTGCAGCAATAGCTCACCAGATCAATGCTCGTGTTATCATAATTCCAACAGTAACTGGGTATACCGCCAAAACTCTTTTGTGGTTGCGTCCGGCCGCCATAATTATAACAGTCAGCACTAGAAAGTCAACTACGAGACGCTTACAATCATATAGATGTGTTGTGCCCTTATTGTTCGAAGGTTTGTTTGTACATGTTAACAACGTTTATACTACTCGTATATGTATGTACGAGTATATATTGATGTATGAAATCAGTACGTACTAAGCCCATTTTTTACCGACTTCAAAAAGAAAGCGTAATTCGTCCGTATTATTTTATAATTGTTACCATAAATCCGTCGTTTGTAAGCCGATTTGTGTGTTTGAAAGGATATACTTTCATATTAGTGCCCTAGAAATGTCGTCTACTCCCACCTGTTCTGTTGAGTAGTTCTGTTGACAGAACTACGTGGATTTTTTCCCCCATTAGTTCTGTCCACAAAACAAATGGGAATACAATTTCCACTTGTTCTGTTGAGAAGTTCTGTTGACAGAACTACTAAGATTTCTTTTCCCTTTAGTTCTGTTCATTAAACAAATGGGAATACAATTCTCACTTGTTCTGTTGAGTAGTTCTGACACGAACCTTGTGATTCAAACTATTTACTTCTCCATGCAATCAATTATCAAGTACTGGGCACTTGAGGTAATTTATTTTTCAGTTATGATTCCTGACAACGTCACGATTACAAAAATTTATTTCAAGCTTTTCAAGATTTCCCTGAAGAGGGAAATGATCAACATTTGTTGAGTAGTTCAGTTATTAAAACAATATTGCGCATTTTGCAGTTAGTTTTTCCGTTTTTTTTTATCTGTAACTATTTGTAAACATACTTCATTTGTCAGGAGGCCGATTCAAGGACTGGTATAAAGCAGTAAGCGCAAGAGTGGAATTTGCCGTAGAGTTTGCCGTAAAGCGAAACTGGTTGAGAATAGGAAACAGCTACGTCACACTGCAACGGGGAAGCGAGAACAGCGCTTTCTGCGACATGGTCAGGATCTGGAATGTCACCATAACACAGAAGAGTGCTGTGATGCAGTAATTATCATTTAATTATGTAAATTTTGCCTTGTCCATCGAATTCATATTCGAATTTGCCGTGAAAAAGTTTTTTTTTTTTTAATTATAACTTTTTTACTTTAAATTTATAGTTCACAAGGCTGCATGTTTTTGGGTACCCACCCAATAATTGTGCGTAATTATCTCGACGCAAAATCAATAACCAAAATTATAATTAATTTTCAGATGCGAAGAAGGAATGTTAGCAAAAGATTGAACCATAGAAAAAAAGAAGCTTCTGTTCAGTGATTAAAAATGTTATATACTTATTTCCGGTGCTCTAAAGGTTAATTCTCATCAACCATCGCGTCTAATCCAATACTTTGATAATACGCATAGTGTTTTTTTTTGCTTTGCGCATTTGCGCTTCTTGTGCATTTGCCATAATCAAGTTAATACGCATAGTGCTACTTATCTACATAATTGATCTTCATGGACTTAAAACAAGCCGTCGAAGACAGATTTTATAAATATATTTTAGAATTAGTTATTAATAAATAATCGTTTAGTTGTATTTACCTGTATTTGTTGAAATGGTACTGTGTACTATTATATACTGGTAACAAAAGATTAGTTATTGATAATTGTTTAGTTATATTTACATGTATTTGTTAAAATGGTACTGCATTATTATATTGATATTTTTAACAATTTTTTTTTATTTTAATTTGATTTTTAGAGTGCTTTATATGTTGGCGACTATGGCAATAATACATACGAATCATTAGTGGCTAAATGGCCACCTCGTTGATATTAATTTTTGACACCAAACTATTTCGTCAAACTCTATACATATACTTTTTAAATATGATACATAGAAACACCCAGACACAAAACAAACATCCATGCTCATCTCATATTATGAATTTTATATTTTAATTATCTAAATGTTTAAGGGGTCGGTGAAAGGTTATTCAACGACTCCCTTTATAAAAATAAGATTCAACATAAAAGATTCACATTGGAATATATTACATTTCACATCGAACGTCTTGACCAAACTCCAAAACTAAACTGTAAATAAAATCAATAAAATAGCACTATTCTAAAACAAAATATAAATCTAAGGAACCTACTAATTCGAATTTTGAATTGAAGAACATGGCCAGTGCAACACCAAATAAATAAGGATAATACAATCAAAGGAGGCCACATGCTTATAGATACGTAATGAAAGTTCTATGAATACTTTATCATGAAACTCAAAAATTCTCAGGAAAATTTTAATGAAACACAAAAAATTGTTGACATATCCTTATAGAAAACTATTATGTAACTATCATACATATGTGAATTTTTTTATGAATAAAATTGATTAGGAATGAATATTTATAAGATCTACCAGTTATACTTACCTATTTACAAAACCTACTGTACCTACCTATTTACTAAACACAAAATGAGAGGCTACGTTAAGTATTATTTTTTGATAAGGTCTGAAACCTTATCTCGTCTTGTCTTGTCTTCTTTCGTCTGAAACGAATAACTTTGTATCCGACTACGGAAGAAGAACTAATAAAACACATACTGAAACACATACTGATAGGACGTTGTAAATAGAGCTATATAACCCCATACATGACTTTGATAGTAGTTTTGATAACCTTTCCTTGGAATTATTTATACATTCTGACAACAAACAAGCAGTATTCCCAAGACTAGTCACTAGAAAGGATGAAGAATTATTCCTACGCTAGTTCCCATAAGACGACTCTCTAGTTTTCATAACCAATTGTTGTGGAATAATCAACTGGAATATTTCGAAATATATTCACTGATATTTCAGCATTGTGAGGCAAAATTTTATCGCTTGGCTTTACCAGTGTTGCCATACAAGTAAGATTGTCACGTAGCGTACCATACATATGATAATGAGAGACTGGTGACCGAGCTGATCAAAAGTACTGTAACTGTACTGTAAGTACCGTAACAGTACAACTGTACAGTATTACACTGGCAGATATGGGGTTCACAGCTCCCAAACGGAAACTGACTACTAGACGAAATTAATGCAGTTGGATCTAAAAGACAATCAGGTATTAAAAATAAGCATAACTTGGAAACAAAGATGCGATTCCCAAACAGAAACTCCCAAGAATACAAACATAATCTGTGACGGTAGTAATTATCATAATCTCAGCCACAAGAAGTCCACAGACAAAAATTCCAAAATATTGAATCTTAATATTAAGCAACTTTAGCCACACTATATTTAATTAATTAGTTATTATTTTCTTTCATAAATACATAATTATAATGCATGTATGAAAAACTGTGAGGTCGTTATAAATATTAGTGTAAATTTACGAGACATTTACCTACTGCTAATTGAGTGTTGAAAACAACAGTATTAGGTTAACAGTGTCTGCATTATGGCAATATTTTTCTAAAACTTTCCTCGACTTTGTTTTCATTGGTTTAGAATAGCTGGCAACACCGATGCGGGCTTTAGGGACCAAGTTTGACAGCACAAAGGGTTTTACGCACCAGACGGACGAGAGTTTTATAGATTGTGGACCCCAAGGGAACGGATACCCGAGTGCGGCGAATTGAAGGCACGGTTTTATAGAAGCCGCGAAACTAGCTTTACTAACAACTCTAGTGGATTGGGCTTTACAAGCGGTGAGTTAGAACAAACATAAAATCATTGTTCTCAAGATTTAACATAATCAAAATTTTGTTGCACTTTACGCTTTTGTTAAGAACAGCACGGCTCAATCGTCTTGATTACACAAATCGGTACTCCGACTCGAGTAAGAGTCGCAAGAGTGTTTTAAATGTTTACTTTTGAATGTTTTTATCCCACAAAAGCAAACTGAAGGGTAACGTTCTGCTGAGTACGCTTTTGGTTTGTGTCATTAGCCGCGTACTGACTGAGCGAGCAGGCAACCTCGCGAAGCAGCCTCGGACGTTTGCCGCGCAACATTTGTCGCGCGAGGCAGCCGCGATGTGTAGATTTTTTTCAAGAGGCTGCTGCGCGCGGCAAGGCGAGCCACGGTGACGCTGAGCCAGTGTTGAGTGCTCAGATTTAAGACACGATCCATGGCCCAATCGATTCCATCGTTTGTTGAACAAGCGAGGTAAAACACAACCGTCTTGAGTGCGCGCGGCAAACTTAGGGTGTTACCACACCAATCGATCGATCATCGATTGATGTCATCCATCGATTGCAATCGATTAGTGTGGTAGATTTGTCTGATCGACGGATACACTAATCGATCAATCATCGATTGATACCATCGATCGACATCACACCAATCGATCGTTGGCTGATCGACGGACATCGGTCGATGAATCGTCGTCTAAATCGATCAGTCGTCGTCGTCGATCGACGTCGACAGTTCCATTCTACCATCGAATATTATTTATTGAATATTATTCGATGGTAATTTATTGAATATTATTTATTTATGACTGGCCTTGTGGCTCAGTTGGTAGTATGTCTGCCTGCTGTGCCGTAGGTCGGTATCGAACCCACCCCACCCAGGGCAAACATTTGTGTGATGAACATGGATGTTTGTTCTGTGTCTGGGTGTTGCTATGTATCATATGTTTATATGTATTTACAAAAAAAGTATTAGTATTCTATCAGCCATCTAGTTCCATAGAACAAGCTTTGCTTAGTTTGGGCTAGATGGTGTTGTGTGAAATGTCCACAAATATTTATTTATGTATTTATTTATTTATCGATCGATTGAGCTAGCAAAAACTATAGATCGACGTCGACTGTTTCATTCTACCATCGATAGATTGGTGTGGTAACACCCTTACTGAGGCGCTTTTGAGCATCGACAAAAACCGACAACGCTTGGCTAGGCTCGATTCCGTGCTAAGCCATGGCAGCGCGTGCGTTTGCTCGGGTGAGGCATGTCCTGACCGACCAAGGATTTGCCTCACGCAACTGCCTCGCGAGGCTGCACGCTCAGTCATTACTCGGCTATTGACAACTACGTATTAATAACTTGTCTTTTTTACCTATCACCATTATTCACTAAAGTGTAATCATTAAGTATCAACGGGATATTTACCGTGGTTTATAATTGTTGAGTTTCCACCACGGTAAATATCATGTCATATCTTTATTTTATCCAATAATAAAATTCAGTCTTTTTATTTTAGAAAATCATTATGCAAGGCTATGTCCAACTTCTGTTTGATGTGATGATGATATTTTTTAGCAATCTAATTAATATTAAGTATATTGAAAGTTGATGCAACTCGGGTCAACACAATAGAAGAGTAGAAGAAATCAGATAGAGCAGCGCTGTCTACTGACCCCGATATTACTGTTATGGTAAATGAGAGGATTACGCGGTAAGTATTCCATGATGGTAATATTTTATAAAGCGGCGCAAAACTAGCTCCTTGTGAGAAAAGCACTACCGATGAGTCAAAAATAATTAAATAGAGAGTTTACGCTGGTATTGAATTGCTTGGTTAGAAAAATAAACATTCTGTGGACTTCGTCGTAAAGAAAAATATACTATTAGATAATAGTGCCTCTATAGCTATTAGTGAAATCTTTTTAAAATAATATTTATTCTGAATAAAAGTTCCTAAAGAGTTTTCAAGCAACGTTCCACATAAAGACATTTTCTGTAAAATAAAAAATACTTACTCCGTTAGCTTTTGCGTTAATATTTATTATTCTAAAAATATATCTTAGATTCTGGAACATGATGTAACAAGTTTAAGCCACCGCCAATTCCATTTAAGCGCACCCATTACGAATCCTTACAAGCGTCCGACAAAAAAATCCTGTCTATTTTTTCTTATTTATCTTTTTCGCCAGGCTCGTTTTGATCCCCTAATGGTTTTCCCACAAATAAAACTTGCCTTTGTTTATTTTGTTGAGCTTTATTTATTTTCGTCGGCGTCGTTAGAGACAGCTGCGCCGTTTGTTTATAATTCAGCTTACCGCGATCGGGATTCTTGATTCACCTGACTTTTGTTTTAACAATAACAAATCTGAGCCTGTTTAGGGGATTTGCGGACTTATGAATAAAATTGCGATTGTTTAGGGGATCTTGTTGTTTTAATTTGCTATTAGAAGACTTAACCATTCTGCAGCTTGGTGGTATTGGTACTTGTTTATATTTTGATTATGGCTAGTGACATAAGCCCAGCTTTATATAATAATTATAATCTCTATAATTTTAAAAATATCAATGAATACATTATGTATTCAGCAATATATATTTACAAGTAAATAAATATTTGCTTATTTTTGCATTTCCTACAAACTATAATAATATATAAGAATTTTGGAAGCTGGTTATCCCAGGCATGGATTTAAACAACATCAATTACAGAAACTGGTAACTAGGTTGTAAAAGTATTATTCTCATAGAACTCCCAACGCAGCTTGATATTTTTCGAAAACTTTCTCCCGAGCAAACCTTATGCATTATTACCATATTTTTGTAAAGTAAACTATTCACATGCTTCTTGCTTTCTGTTATACAAACTTTATAGAAGACATCCAACAATGTCAGCAGAGCATGTCTTCTTAATGTCATGTCAACTGCTCTTCTGACACTTAAATGATGAAAACTTTTACTCTTTATAAATATTTAACTAAATAGAAATTTGTCGAATATATTACTGTACTGTGTTTATTATTTTGTATTTTGTGTGTTTTTAAAAAGTAATCTAATATAATGGTTTGGCCGACTGCCTTTGACACGAAACTAGAAGAGGTAAATCTATTTTTATGCCAACTACAATCTCATTAAAAATTGTAAAAACTTTTAATTCATATAATCATTTTTTTTATTTAATTTGTTTCTACACTAAATACATAACGGTAGCCACGGTGGAGATAATATTAAGTGTAGTGTAATATCCCATAGGTACGCATAGAAGGTAAATAAAATATTGTTTTATGGTGATCAGAATATGTTTTGATGCATTTGACGCGAATGTATAGCAAAGTTCGCCTCAACTTTGCTTCGTACTTTGTGAATCAAATCATGTAAGTTACTATCATCATCTCAGCCACAAGAAGTCCACTGCTGGACATAGGCCTCCCCCATGGATTTCCAAAAAGATCGGTTGGAAATGGCCTGCATCCAGATTCCAGCGTCCCTGCCACTTGTAGGATATCTTCTGTCCACCTTGTGGCTGGTCTTCCTACGCTGCGCTTGCCGGTTCATGGTCTCCATTCGAGAACTTTTTAGCCCCATCGGCCGTCAGTTTTACGTGTTATGTGCCCTGCCCATTGCCACTTCAACTTGTCAATCCGCGCTGTGCTATGTGGGCGACTTTTGTACGCCTACGGATATCTTCGTTTCTGATACGATCTCGCAGGGAGACCCCGAGCATAGCCCTTTCCATAGCTTATTGCGTGGCTGAGCTTCCTTATAAGGCCCATAGTAAGTGACCGCGTTTCAGTGCCATATGTTATCACTGGTATCTGGAATCAAATCTGAATCCATGTTAAATTGCATCAATTACAGTTTGATGCCATGCAGCTGCCTGGCCAGCAGCTTCCATCATCACATGCTTACACTCCTTTGGACCACTTACTGAACTTGGACATTAAAGCACCGCCAGGTGTACAGAGACTTACTGGCATTATAGCTTTCATGGGTTTGTAGTTTTTACTAGCTTTTATTTAGTCAATACCACACACCAGCCACACCGTCGCTTAACATCAGGCGAGTTGGTGGTCAATTGTAGATCTATCAAATGTAAAACAAAGTTTGAATTTGTCCGTTGTACCCGTAGTGAAATCTTTTGGTTTGACCCGCAATTCCCGGTTTCATGTTGAGCTGAAATCTTACATGTATTAAGGATAAGTAAATCAAATGCGATATTAATATATTAAGGAGCTTATCTGATGATGGAACCAGGATGTAGGTATTAGAATTTCCTGATGGAAAATGCTAAGACAGTTGACTTTTGAGATCCTTTGGAACCATCGTTTTCTGGCTTACCTTCCGCACCGCACACGTGAGAACGAGATTCAGAAGATGGTGCCGGAAGATTACCACTTGAACTTTCTGACGAATAGTGCTATAAGTTTGTGCTCTTTTTAGTCACTAAAATTTTGCAATAGACTTGCGTTACTTAATCACCCGATGACAGGGGAGTTTGCATTTTTTTCTATGAAATCAATAATAAATCATTAAAAAAACATACAAAAAGTTCAGTGAATAGACAAATCGTAATAAACACTGTTTTTTGCGCTTTCAATTCCATAGTAAAAGTAGATCATATTGATGAGTACAATATAAGTATTGATGAGTACCTAGAACGAATAAATTCTCATGTTTCCAGTTAGTTTCTGCTTTGCAATGACCATCAACAAATCTCAAGGACAGACGTTTTCGGTTTGCGGATGTGTACCTCATAAGCTGCTTTAGCCACGAGCAGCATTACGTGACTCTATCAAGAGTATAAGCAGCCCTGCCGATATGTTTATGTTTATATATGCTTCTGAGGATGTATATGATAATGATAATGTAGTGTACAAGGAAGCTTTGTAAACATAACATCTACCGTCTTAAAATTAAGATACATATCTTTGAAAAAAAAAACAAGATTTACCTATTTGATTTTCAACATTTACTATCGCGAACGAAGTCACGGGTACAGCTAGTACTTAATATAATTTAACATTTTTCTACTGTTTCTAGGACAAGCTACAGCGGATGTAGATATATTACAGAATATGATGGCAGCTGGCATGAACATTGCTGTTTTGAATCTAACTTTTGATAAGAAAGAAAACCACATAGATATGATAAAAATGCTGAGACAAGCAGCTAAGAACTTCAGCGTGACTATGAGGAAGATTTATCCGCTTGCTATCGCTGCTCGGTTGCCTGGCAGGAAGATCAGAACTGGGAAGATAGCTGATGTAATTGACAATCATATCTAGAAACTAGATCGCATCTTTGTACACGTAGAAAATCTTGTCGTGTCTTATTTCGGTAGAACTATCAAATCTCAGATTTTCAGAATAGATCTCCAACACATCTTTAACAAAATTTTTGGTCACAATTTTATCTCACGTTTATTTTGAGTCTAAATCTGATTATAATTTCTACTGCATTCGGTGGTCTTTTTCAATAGGAACAACGCTGAATTTCGATTGACATTTCATCTGGCACTACATCTGATGTCATCGATTGTAAGAAGGCGGAGGAATGAATTGGGATACATTATAAAGTAGTAGTATGTAGGTACCATCGTTTGTATGAACATAAAAACCTTCTCCCGTGAAAGGACCTATAGACCTATATATACAATTCGCATTGGCAAACCTAATATAGTGCTGTCTGTTGGACGTGATGTTCGATCCTGACCAGATTTCTCTTCGGCCTTATATATCCTCTGAATGTGGTGGAGACGTTCCTTTTCCTTGTAACGAAGAAAAATTTACCACAATCCCAAGGCTTATATAAAATTATACCTTGCATTCATGTTTTCCGCTGAATAATTCTACCAAGTTAAAAAAATACGTCATTCGCTTATAAAAAATAGTTTAAATAAAAAAATTGGCTCATTAACACATTGGACCACCAACCACCATCCCACCTATCATAGAACAATCTCGCTTTTTGTGTTTCTTGCCGTCCAAAAAAAAGGACAAGTGAGACTAAGATAGTGCAAATCAGACGCACATTAATCCAAATGTGCGTACAGCACTTAGAATTTACAGCGCAGAATCTTAGAATTTTCAGATATCTTCAATGACAGGCCTCATGGCTCAGTTGTAGTACGACTGCTTCCTGAGCTATAAGGTCGTGGGTTCGATCCCCACCCAGGGCAAACATTTGTGTGATGAGCATGGATGTTTGTTCGGTGTCTGGGTGTTTCTATGTATCATAAGTATGTATATACGAAAAAAAAAGTATATATGTATTCTATCAACCATCTAGTTTCCATAGTACAAGCTTTGCTTAGTTTGGGCTAGATGGCGTAGTGTGAAATGTCCTCCAATATTTATTTATTTATTCAATAGATATTTTCTAGATCTACGAGCTCCATCCTCGGCCACAACGTCGCTTAACATCAGCCGAGTTGGTGGTTAACCGTAGATTTCTCTTGTATGAAAAAAAAGTATTCAGAAAAATGCAGAGTTTAAACTGTGTTATTTGTAAACTAAGCCGAAAAAAGATCATTGTAATTGTGAACCTGTTATCAGCTTATACAGAGTGCCCAAATAATGTTGTGATTATACACTTTCCAGATGTACGAAGGAGAAGTGGAGTTGAAAGCCGGTGATACGCTGAGATTGACTACAGACGAAACTTACAAAGACCGATGCTCCATGTACACCGTCTATGTGGACTTTATGTATTTTGCTGACCAAATGCATAAGAACGATGTCATTTTATTGGACAACGAGACCATCATGCTCATAGTGGAGATAATTTCGACATCTACACTCACTTGCAGGATCGAGAGGGGAGGCACTCTTGGGTCAAACAAAGATGTGTTTGTCCCTAACGTGGTGTTCGATATGCCTAACTATACTGAAAGAGATATTACTTACATTGATATGATAGTTCATCATCAAGTAAGATTTTTCCATAACACAAAGATCGCGCACGTTATGTTATAGCTTCTATTTACATCTGTTCCGTCATGAATTCCGCCCGTTATTACATGTGAACTAAGCACCTATAGTACGTTCCATTTCGATTGGCAATAAAGTTCGTTGACCCCACGTCAGCCGCTAAGAGCAAATTAGCGTTACTTCAAATTTTACCGAAGTTGATCACAAAAATATTAATTTTCAACGATTTTTATTACAACTCTACATAGTACTAGAACACACTTGACTTATTTATTTGTCATATTTTAATGATCTCTATACTTATTGTTAGTTATTTTTGTAAAAAGGGTGTTTAACGCACTATAAGTGTTCTATGTTATACTTTATTTTAATGATTTAGTTAGATTTAGAACATCTCTTTTTGTAATTATTCTACTTGAAATATAAAAAATAAGCATTACAACACCTTTTGTAAAACTTGCCAAACTACTTCTTGAAAATAACACAAAACGCGAGCTAAGTCACTTTTCTATTCAAGTTCAGATTTTGTTACGTCTGACGTACAATGTCAAACAGAAATGCGTCACCTTCGGTCTCGTTGTTTCGTAAATATTATTGTTGAATTTTAGTTATTGAATCTGTTATATTTTTGTTGTTACTGTTTTGTTGTTATTTATTTATTGTTGTTGAAAAATGAGTGGAACTGATGCTACAATAGATAGAACTGATGACAGATTCATAATTAATGTCACAAGCATTTGTTCTGATTCAGAGAGCTCCACAGACAGTAAAGAATTGGGTATGTAAAGAAAAATGTAACATATGCTGATTCCAAAACCATTTCGAGATTATATGTCTATAAACCATATTTTTTTATTTAGGGCACATAAAATGATGAGATCGCGCAAATCTTTGCGAAAATATAAAAAATATTTGACCTTCAGTCGACCTCTAAAATGTAAAATGAAATGTAGTTTAGTTAGTAAAAAAAGATGAAACTGACAGCATTGGCATTGACAAGAGAGACAATATCTCTATGACAACTGTCATACCAAAATAAATAAACAAAGAAAATAATTATTTTGTGTGTTTGGTGCTCTGCTACTCTATTCATTTGTATTAAATTAATTCTGTTCATTATCTTTACGACGACTTTGCTTTCCTACCGTTTTGATTGATACTGCATTTACGTTGACCACTGCTTTGTTATAAGGAACTGTTTGCCTACTGATTGGATAAATTATGGATAATTTTGTACGTGCCGACTCTGCTAACTTACCTAAGGTTGAGAATCTTATCATTCAGAAGTTCATCTCAACTAGCGACAAGAACAACATCGCAAAAATCCGAGGAGCTAAAGAGCTAAAACTTATGAACAATGCCAGGATATGAAATAAAAGTGATTGACAGTACATAACTTCTTTTTTGAAATGATTTTATTGTGTTTAATTATATACCAATTTCATTGTAATTATATAAGGGATTATTTTATTTACATTTATACATTATTTATTTTATTCTGGTTCCTTTTTCTGGTTCATTGTACTGCAGCATCAATGCTTCGCCCAGGAACATATTCTACGTTAACTTGCTCACACCAGTCTTTTAAAGGTTTCATTTACTTGAAAAAAACAGTTTATTAGGATTTTTGGCACGAAAGTCGAAACATTTCACAGTTGTAGTTTCTGAATAATATTGTGAATTTGTTTCATTTCAATGCGCAAACACAATCGCGAAGACCTTAGAAAACATTAATTAATTACAACGAGCTCAATATTAATTATTCTTTTTTTCATTCTTTATGTTTACACAACGTATTCGTTTTTTCAAAACACAACAAAAGCCGATGATCTCTTGTATCAGTCAGAGACAAAAACGAATATAGGTACATGTCACTGTCTAGTTGACGTATATGTATTTTTTAGTTCATGTTGGCTATCACAACATCTTATTCAGTAGGTACGATGACGTCATCCTTCCTACTGACGATTTTATCTTTAAAAAAATATTAAAAAATAAGTACTGAACAGAATAAAAAAATATTGAAATTAGTTTTTCTAAATTATCCATTCTATCATATAAAAATATAAAAAAAATACCAAAAAAAACTTTACATACCCAATTAAGTGGTGGCAGTGAATGACAATATCACAGAATTCGTGGCCCTATTTACGACAATATATGTGTACCTACTCTTTTAAATAAATGGCATTAAATAAGTACTTTCGTTGTTTATGTGCCTAACTATTATTTGGCGCTCTTCTGATGGTAAGTTATAAATAACACCTGCGCTGCGCATGCCTGTTGCACTAGTAGGTACCTACAACGTTGAGTAACAAAGTAATTTTAAAAACTGTAAACTACTAAGGTACTGCTTAGCGGCAGAATATTTGACATTCTGTTGGTACCTATCTATGCGAACTCCTGTGAATGAAACCTACTGCTAAGTAAAATAAAATTAATTATAATCACTGTCATAAAAGGTTTGTCATCTCTGCTAGATCACTCAAAGGTCAACGAACTTTATTGCCAATCTAAATGGAACAGACCATAGTGTAAGTTTTTAGGGATCCATTTGTTGACACAAGGAATCCATATAGTTTCGCCATGTCCATTTGTCTGTCTGTCCGTCCGCGGTTCTGCTCAATTTAGTAGTGATGTGCACTACGGAAACATACACTACACGTAGCCCGACTTGCACTTGACTGGTTTCATTATTGTTATTTGATACCTAATCGGTCGCGTTTGTAGTCCTAAAGCTTCTAATCTCAATTAACCCCACATAACTACGATTTGTATGAAATCAAAACCATGCAGCATAATATGTAGATACATGCACTTAGCGTAGTTCCTCATTTTAACTGACTGCGTAAGAAGAAGGGTTATAAATAAATAAATAAATATTTGTGGACATTTCGCACAACACCATCTAGCCCAAACTAAGCAAAGCTTGTACTATGGAACTAGATAACTGATAGAATACATATATACTTTTTTTTGTAAATATATACATATGATACATAGAAACACCCAGACACAGAACAAACATTCATGCTCATCACACAAATGTTTGCCCTGGGTGGGAATTGAACCCACGACCTTTCAGTTCAGCAGGTAGACGTAAACACACTACCAACTGAGCCACAAGGCCAGTCAAATTTATGTATGTTTTTCAAGTGTATCTATGTTTGTATGTATTTGGGTATGTATTCATGTATGTATGTTTATATATGATCGCCTATAGCCTAAGCGGCTTGGCCGATGTTGATATCCGAGTAATCGTTAGATTCGTCTTCACTCCCTGAGTGTCATAGGTTATATTTTTTTGTTATATTAATAATAATCTTGCAAAAATAAACAATGCGTTTTTTCGTTACCTCCTATGAACTTATTCGTAATAAACAAGTGATTTTACTAGAATTGTTCTAAAGGATGGGCATTTATAATCTTTTACAGCGATTTTACGCATACTTCTCAAAAAACGTACACTCAACATCGTATCAAGCGTAACAAAATTGTACGTTAGACTGCAAAAATTGCTTTTCTACAGTCGGGCATTTTGTTTTTCTTTTCATGTAGATGATTGTTACATTTGAATATTTACGTGAACGCAATTGAAAAGGTATAAAACAACACGAAAACTTTAGCTAAGCTCTCAGACAAAATGACGAGTTAGACCCAACATGATCTATAAATATAGGTATTCCATTTAGTAGGTATTTACAATCTGTTTTCAGAAAACAGATCTCGTACTTATCAAGGTCAGTCATCCGTCTTCATTACTGCAGC